>OW569326.1:3920736-4651570 GCA_937595015.1 Polyommatus icarus
ACGTTGATCTGAACATGTTTAAACAGGTTCATAATGTCTCTCGCGGTGTTCCGACCGATTGTTTTATCATTTCATGTTCATTCATTGAGCGTGCGGGCGTGTAATTGTGTAAAATTGAAGATGAGTGAATCAAACGGTGTTGTTGTTACTAAAACGTGGATAAAGAAGCTTTAAAAGTAAAGTTTAAAGAGAAAATTTCTAATTTGAATAAAAATAAGTGTTCATTTCACATAAAAAACAAACAGTTGTATGAGCAGATTATCAGTGAGGTAGAATCCGCTAAAGTAGCTAAAAAGAAAATGTCTTTGCAGTATCGCCATCTCAAACGCTACGACGTTGTTTGTTTTGGGGACGAAAAAAAATTGACTAAGCCGTTGTCAGATACAAAAAATATACAATACTACGTTACGGATGACGAGTTATTCGATGTGATTGAATGTGCTCATCAGGAATGTGGTCATGGTGGTAGAGATCTCACATTGAAAGCTTTAAATAAAAAGTATGCAAATGTCACAAAAGAGTGCGTAAACTATTACTTGGATTTATGTGAAACGTGTCACAAGAAAAAGAGTCAGCCTAAAAAGGGACTCGTCGTTAAACCGTTATTATTTAAAGAGACTCACGCACGGGGACAAGTGGATCTTGTAGACATGCAGACGTGTCCTGACCGTGATTACAAGTATATTTTAAACTACCAAGATCATTTGACAAAATTTGTGATTCTTCGTCCCCTACACACAAAAACAGCACAGGAAGTAGCGCACACTCTCCTTGATATATTTTGTACTATAGGTGCGCCTTCTGTGCTTCAATCAGACAACGGACGAGACGCATTCTCTCAAAGCATCTCAAATATAAAAGTGAAAATCACGTAAGCTGACCAATCAGGTGTCAGAACTGGCAGAGTTAAGCGGTTAAGACTTGAAAGCTGCTTAAATGATAAAATGCTTCCAAATATACGAAGATAAGACACTTCATACCTATATCGGAGTTTGACTCGTCAAACCCCGATTTAATAAAATTGTGTTTTGACGTTTGCCTGACCAAATTAGTCCCTCCCAGGTTTGACGAAAATTGTTTAGTCAAAGGCCGAAAATTTACATTTGTTTGGGCTTTGACTAAGTCATTCAGTCTGACCTGAGGATTGACCAGTTCAACCTAGGAGCGCCGGAGCTTCGGAGTTTGCCTATAACATGGAAAAGAACGACACCGCCATAATATTATAGTGTGGAAAATCTTATATATATAAAATTCTCGTGTCACTGCAATGTTCGTTCCCGTAATCCATCGAAACGGCTTGACCGATTCTCATGAAATTTTGTGAGCATATTGAATAAGTAAGTCTGAGAATCGGCCAACATCTATAATTTTTCATACCGAAAATTATTTATATGACAAAACAACGTTTGCCGGGTCAGCTATAATCATATAAATCCTTGGTGTCGCTAGTTTTAATGAGGTTCAAAATGTTTTGGGCAAACTGGGCAGTTGACATTTATATCACCTTGGCATGACAATTGAAACTGCAATAACAAAAGATCAAGAGTACAAGAGTTATCAACTATTATGATGTTCAAAAATATGTAATACTTTTCGAACATATGATTCGAAAACGATAAAACTCTTGAAAATGGATACGCGAGAGCCGGCAATGGTATTTTATTAGTGGAATTCGCGACATTATTTGCAGTCTGCCGTCTCGACCGTATTTACCAAAAGCGTATTCATATTAGATTTTCGTTCGCCACCGGGCCGTATCGCCCGTCACCAATACATTCTACACTTTATTCGGCTCTATCGAGGGGCGCTCGCACGCGGAGCGGTGTCAAATAAATACGCCACGAAATATACCACCTGTCTGCCGCTGTGTCATTTTATACGATGAATTTCTGTGTGTTTTTCGTGTTGTTCGGTTATTTATTCGCGTGGAGTGCCGGCATGCTGTATCGTCGGGACTCGGATAACCTGCTTAAACCGGGTGAGACTAAACAGCAACAGCTCGTAAACTTATGTATTCCTTGTCAACAATAATAGTATTTTAAAAAGATTAAACAGACATCAAAACTGTACGTAATTACTAAAATTCTCTATCATAAAAACTACCGTACTTACCGATTTTTATGAAACTTGCAGCATTCCCTAAGTTGAACAATAACCAGTACAAAAAAAAGAAACATTTAAATCGGACTTGTAGTTCCGGAGATATGCACTTTTGAAAGTAGGTACATTTGTTCAGACGCTGGTATAGACTAACATAATTAAGTATACGAAAACAGGGTAACTGGCAATATTACATACATACGGGTCGAATTGATAATTCCTCCTTTTTTTGAAGTCGGTTAAAAAGTTTATTCCTCGCTTGCGTTTAACCTGTTGTCTCTATATCCAAGGCTTTCGAATAACCATTTAAATACAGTCAATGATATTATATAAAAAAACTCAAAGCAGATATGTTACTACCGCGCGCGTTGTGAAGCCATTAAATACGGGCCAATTGACCCGTCTTTTGTATAGTCTGTCTCTTTTATGTAAATGTCATTTCGTATCTTTTGTTTCACTTATCTGTCAAATTTGACAATTGAATTTGAAAATTGTTCGGAAGCAATTTAAGCCGGAAAATGGTATGAACGTAACAGATCTGTATTTAGTTGAATATCATTGAATACAGTACTCGAGTGTGAGCCTGTTTTTTTTATTAATAAGGGATTTGATGCTAAAAATTATATAGGAGATGTGCTCTAAACTAACTTTTTAGCGATAGTGACATAAAACATATTTTATGTATTTTTATGTCTAACTAGATGACGCCATTTACATAGTACATTTTTCCGGGATAAAAAGTATCCAATGTCCTTTCTCGGGACTCAAAGTATCTCCATGCCAAATTTCAGCAAAATCGGTTCAGCGGTTCGAGCGTGAAGAGATAACAGACAGACAGACAGACAGACAGACAGACAGTCGGACAGGCAGACACACACTTTCGCATTTATAATATTAGTATGGCTTATGATATTCGAGATGACGCTCGCAACTCCGTTGTTCCAAAATTCATTAATCGCTAATCGCGGGACTTAAAATATCTTCAGTCTTCATATCCTAGATTATAGCGTATACGGCAGGACAACGATTACCGGGTCAGCTAGTTCAATAATATAATAATAATACACCACACCGGTTTCGGTGCCGTCACCGAAAACGGTGGCCAGTTTCATTGAAACCAGGCCTGACGCAAGAGTAATTTTATAAGTGCCCAACTGTGTGCGCAGTACACTCTCTATTCCTGTCACTCTCATAACCCAGTGGGATGGAAGACCGAAAAGACTGGCGAGAGATCGGGCGCAGGACCGACTTTTTATATGGATGGATGGATGGACGCATGGATCATCTTGCTTGTCAGACAATCAGGTGATCAGCCTTCATCGTCCTTACCAAACTTGAAAATATCTTGAGAATCGAACGAGTCAAGAGCCACGCTCTAAACCACTAGGCCACGGAGGCGTTCAATATACTTAATTTAAGTCCCTGAAAGGGATATTAATATGGGGGAGTTTTTACCGCGTAACTTTTATTTAATAGGCATATCAAATGCTTACCTATCAATCGGCTAGACTCGCTAGAGCCTCTATAAAATAGAGTGTATTCAATGTGCACCGCATTTAACAAGACGTATGCGCCACGCAAGATCTGCTGACAGTCCGCTCGGTGGTCGGTCGTTACTGGGAATTTATTGGCAATACCTCGCTTAGGCTTTTAGGGTACAGTTGTGATGTATAGAACTGGGACACTTCGATAAAGATTCCAGGAATTCCCAAACAGGGTTCCGCTAACCCTCGTTCCATAAGGTGAAAGGTATTGCGGTGTTTAGTTTCTGGAAACTTTCAGAACCACTTGTCCATTCGCTTTGATAGGAGGCTGTACTTCACCAAATTTCGAAATTGACCAATAATATAATCGAGAGGTTTGCTCCTGTTAGTGAATAGGAATACTGCTTTAGTGTTAGTGTTTCTGGACTATACTTACTAAAAATAGGGAGACGAAACACCGATGTCATTATTGATTAGCCTGACTATAATTCTAGAAGTTATGTTCTGAATACATTCTGTTACTTTTAAACTTTTATAAAAACACAGACAAATTAAACTGTTAAAAAATATTAATATAACTACAAACTCTACATATTATATTAAGGACTAAAGAACCTATTACAATAAATTCATCAAAATACCTCTCAGTAATAATTACTAATTATATCTCAGTTTGAAAATATATTTAACTACATACCGAATAGAATATAAATCCCGGTTTAATATGATATAGAAAACTACGAATTTATACTCGTCCCACTTAAGTTTTTTGAGCGCCAATGACCGGTGTTGCCTTGGTTCACTGTTTAGGTATACCTAGTTGTAAATGGATGCAATTGAGGTACTGAGAAAACGATTTCAACGCGGTCGAAGCCGCGAGAAATAATTAGTGTAGTAGGAAGTTTCTGTACAAAGTAACAAACACACACCTTATTTAATACTTATATAATAATAAATAAGTATCAACATTAAGGTGATCGCGTTTTTTCACGTCATTGTGGGCAAGGGGGCGTCCACAAATTACGTGAGGTGTTTAGGGGGGTTGAGGAGGGGGTCGAGTCAAATCTCATCTAATCTCACGTTGGGGAGAGGAGGAGTCCTCGGCAAACGTCACGTAATTTTTTTGTCAACCAAATAATGCTATTTTGGTCCATTTCATCCAGATTGTACGTATGCTTAAGATTTAATCGTAAGTGTAATCGTTATACGATTAAGATCATAAATAATTCAGAAATTCGTTCGAAAGAAAATCTACTGACTGTCAAACCAAACGTTTACGTAAGAAACACATTTTGAAAAATCTCACGTGAGATTTGGGGAGGAGGGGGATTGAATAAAGTCTCACAAAATCTCACCAGGGGGGAGGGAGGGTCAAAAATTAAAAAAAAACACCTCACGTAATTTGTGGACGCCCCCCAAGAACCTTTCGAGTTTCGCCTTGGAACCGGCTTTAGGTAATTTCAAAATATGTATATCTATAGTTTTTACGTATATTGGGTTAATTATAGTTTGATATAAATACGATATGCGCCTATATTCGGAATTAAAGAAACTTTATCGTTGTGTGAAACTGTCTCGTATTTAATCAATCCATTCTTCCATACTTCCATACTAATATTATAAATGCGAAAGTGTGTCTGTCTGTTTATCTGTTATCTCTCTGTCAGTCTGTCTGTCTGTCTGTCTGTTACCTCTTCACGCCAAAATCGCTGAACCGATTTTGCTAAAATTTTTGTATGGAGATACTTTGAGTCCCGGGAAAGGACATAGGATACTTTTCGTCCCCGAAAAATGCACGGTTCCCGCGCGATAAACGAGTTTTGGCGCAGCAAAGTTGCGGGCGTCATCTAGTTATGAAATAAGAAACGGTTCAATCAACTGGTGATAAGTAACTGCGCTACGAAGTATCGGGCAAGTTCTAGTGAAGTGATAGTTCAGCTCATGACCTTGGCCTGACCGGCGAGGCCGCTGCAGGTGCATGCCTCATGTTATAAACATGCACTTATAAGTCCAATAAGTTATTTTCTTAAGCCTTTATTCCGAATAAATTAAGGTTCACTATAAAACTGTTATGGATTGTAATTATTATTATTATTATATAGGACAGGAGTAGTATTTAAGCTATTGCATAGCCCTTACCCGCTGGCTTTGAACGTGATTACTGAATCAAAAAATTCTGTAATGAAAAAAACCTTCTTTTCATACGCCCCTTTATGAGTGCCCCGGGTGGGGGGTGTGCCTCAGTTAAGCTGAAGCACCCCGGGGTTATTTGGGACTCTTACCCACTAAAACCACCATGCGGTTAACCTTCATCCGTATACGGCGGGATGTCCTGGATCTGTCTAACACCTGTGTTAGACTGATCCCGGACATCCCTTTTGAGGCCGGCCGGCCAACCTCAAAAGGGACTGGACTTCCTCCAAAAAAAGGGAACGCTTCGGCAAACTGAAGCGTTCCCCTCGGCGCCGGGACTAGCTAAGCCGGGCAGTTTTCCATCCTTGCCCGGAGTCCCGGATTGGATGGAAGTTTGGAGGTTCGCGTAACGAGGCCTCCGCTCTCCCGTCCTACGCCGGCGGAGCGGAAAGGAGTATGAGTCATTCTCTTTGTTGGCTCGGCCTCTTTCTGTGAAAGGACGGTTTCGCAGAAAGAGACTTCCGCCTGACATGCCTCATCGCTCTCGAGCATGCAGCGAACCATGCTCGAGAGCGTGAGGTCCCGCCCAAGTACCGCCATGAGATCATGGCGCTGCACGGCCCAACGATCGCACACCTCGAGGGTGTGCTGGGCTGTGTCCTCCGCAGCGCCACAATCATGGCAGGCTGGCGTAGGCGTCCAATGAAAAAAATACCTAACACACCCCACTCCAACCGCACGGTGGTGCCGGTCGGTGCGGTTTTGCCAGACTTTGGTACGGTGTTTGTGTGCGTGCAATTAGACTTATGCGAAAATTGCGAATTATAATTTATAATAGCATTAGGATTAGTTGATAAACAATGTTATGCAATGGCTTTACCGTGGCAATCCCTGAGTGCTACACGTATTTCACTATTTTAACGACTTCATCGAAATACGACGCCCTCTGATACTGCCGTTACTGCGTAAGTCTGTGTTTGCAGATCTCGTTAAGAACTTGTAGTACTAACATTGTTAAAATTATAAAATGATTCAAGTAAGAATCCATGAGATCGTCCATAAATAATAACAAGCTCTTGGTAAGTTTATTTTTAAATCCAGCTGTTTCAAGGTAACATGAGCTAGGTTTGCCTAAAACTATATTTTTGTACCTTAGCCTTTATCTGATGGCAACGGGGTGCAACGCAATGGGGATTGTCCATTTTTTTTTAATTTTGCTCATTACAAAAACATTTCGAGGAATAAGGTCAGTGATCGTTTTTCTGTATATAAACGAAAAAAATACCCATTAGTTACTTATATTTTTGAACAAATATGTTTAACCTTAGTTTGACCTTCAATGGCGTTAAATTAGCCATAAATTCTACCAACATTACGTTTCGAACTTTTGGTAAGCTTCTCGTATCAGTTTTCACATAGTAAGAACTTGCATTTGACGAACCAGCCATTATAATAAGATTGAAAGGAAATTTAAACATACTGCAGAGGTCAATTGGCCGCCGATGATGACGTCAGAGCGAAACTTTAAAAATTTATTGAGAAAAAACTAGCCAATGAATTTCAAAATTATTTAATGTATGTTCTTATTATTTTTAACAAAAAATTAAAACCGACTTCCAAGGTAAAAACAATAATAGCATCCTTATAATATGAACTAAAAAGTATTAAATAATAATTATTCCTATCTAATGGTGCCTTTTTCCGAATTCGGCTTAAACTCAACTATTTCTGTACTCAATCTTCATCATTTTGAAGTCGGTACCAGATGAATCTTCAGTTCTCTGACAGAATATTTGAAACTTTTGGAACTGGCACCGACTTCAAAATTATGAAGATTGAGTACAGAAATAGTTGAGTTTAAGCCGAATTCGGAAAAAGGCACCATTAGATAGGAATAATTATTATTTAATACTTTTTAGTTCATATTATAAGGATGCTATTATTGTTTTTACCTTGGAAGTCGGTTTTAATTTTTTGTTAAAAATAATAATTTCACTCTTTTTAGTTACCTAGTAAGCCATCGCGTACTATACGTAGAATAATACACCTGTATATTATACTACGTAGGTATCTTATTACAGTCACACTTACAAAATATAATATCAGCTGCAGCCTGCAGATAATTTTTAACAATATATTAATTAAAAATCGAAGTGAACACGTGTGACGTGCTAAGTAGCCGGTCACCGGACTAGTTCAATAGGCTGGCACTCGCTCGACTTGTCGCGCACGCCTCGCACTGTATAGTGCTACATAGTACGGTAGGTACCCGGCCCGCGCCGCGCCGCCGAGCTGCGGCTCTCGCGACTAAACGCGATGCAAAAGGTTGAAATTAGGTTGTTTTCCAGAATATCTCGGCGAAGTGAGACAGAATGTTACATGGTCGAAGCAACTTTAACTTCTCAGAAGTAATGTCAGTTAATGTGTGGAGATAAAGTGCTCTGGAGATAAGGTTGAATTTGGTGAGATTGGTGACCCTGACTTGGTAATGATGATTATAATGATGATGATAATGATGACGAATGTAATTTGCATAGTAGCATATGCTTTCAGTTCTTAAAACAGCGCCTAAACTCCCAAACTTATATCTATAAGGAATCCGGAGTTCTCTTTGTATCTTCGGAACCATAGTATACCTTGGTGCAAAATCTTGAGTTTTGGTAGCATATGCTTAGGATGCATCTTATGAAACCAAAATCACTATATGTTTCGATATAAATTTCGAGGAGTTCCCTCGATTACTCATGGATCCCATCATCAGGTCACCACTTTTGTGAACATGGTACCAAATTGGAGTGAAACCTAATACAACAAAACAAAAATTTCGAAAATCGGTTGACAAACGGCGGAGTAATCGTTGAACATACAAAAATAAAAAAAAAAAATAAAAAAAAAATAAAAAAAAAAATAAAAAAAAAATATCCACAGCCGAACATATAACCTCCTCGTTTTTTGGAAGTCGGTTAAAAATACCCTATTTTAACGAAAAAAAATATAAAAAGTACATGTGATTTTTTTTGGACAATGCCCATTGCGTAACTTAATATTATTTAGTACGAAAACTGAATTTTTAGGAAAATACTAAATTTTCCGAGAGTCAAATTTCAGCACTAAAAATATTTCACTCACAAAATGAATTTAGTTTCGAGTGCTCTGATCCTTCCTTACTTCATAACTATCAGAATTATTCAAATATTTTGTTAAGCTAACGTTTGAAAATGAAAACGCTTGTTTAAAGCATAAATATTATTCACATGTATAGGTATATTTATTAAAATATTTTTAAATAGTAATTTTGCTATATTTCATATTTTATAAATATTTTATTTATGAATAAATAAAATAAAACAAATATCAGAAAAAGTTAAAAAAGTTTATTTGTTAATCAAATAATAGTCAAAAAGCCCTAGAACAATTTTTTTCTGAGTAGCTTCATTTTGATAAGACAAACAACATTTTTATTTGCGAAAAATCTTGAAAGTGGTAGCTAACAAAGATAGACAGGATTTGATAATTTGATTTGATGGTCCTAAAATATGGATTGTTCTATTTGTAGGACAATGTTACTCTTAAATTATATTACTATTAAACTACCAATATAGTAGGGTGCGGTAGTCAACCAAGTTTTGTTGATTACAGAACTTTAAAACGGAATAAGCTTGCTAGTAATAAAAAAAATCGGTTGTCTGTAAAGTCGGTTTACTGACGATAGTTGAACGTGACAACGTCATAGCCTTAAATGGAACGCCTCAGAGCGATCAGCGAGGTAACGCCGCATATTGCGTCATGTTTTTTTCGTGCGCGCAGTCGGCCCCATCGAATTATAAGACGTTATCACGTCAAAATTGTTCTAGGGCTCCCTGACGCACGCCCGACTCGCACTTGACAGGTTTTCCAATCACCTGGCGAACTGGTGTTTTACTTATCAATAAAACGTACGATCAGAGAAGTTGATTCCTAGGAAGATGGCGGACTTAAGTAATTTGGTCGTGATAAGTTAAAGTTTAAACTCATCCGACCGATCATAGCTAAAAGTCCTGGAGCCAGTGACAGATTTTCATGACCAAGTCCCTCCCAACCGAAACTTCGTAAAATAAATAAAGTACCTACAATATATACTATGAATACTCGCGACCGTCAGCTGCGACTCCGTGGGTGGGGTTAGTGATGAGCAAAGCAAGACCAAGACCAAGACTCGACCAGTCTTGGTCTTGGTCTTGGTCTTGCTTGTGCAGTCTTGGTCTTGGTCTTGCTCAAATCCGTCTGGTCTTGGTCTTGGTCTTGGTCTTGCATGCCTAGTCTTGGTCTTGGTCTTGCAAAAAGCAAGACTCTTGCAAACATTTTTCAAAACTTTTTGTAAACGTTTTAATTTCTCGAAAAAACATTTCCAAACCTAAAATATTAGACTAGCTACATGATCTTATCTTAACTTCTTAAGAGAATGATTCTTGAATTGAAAATACTAATGAAAAGTCGAGAGCCTACTCAGCATAGGCTGATGTTTTAGCGACAATAATGTCCTTAAGAAAAATGAAAATTTGGAAAAATAAGAACTTTGACTCAGATTTCTTCTAGAGTATTTTTAAGGTTCCTTAGCCAAATGGCAAAAAACGGAACCCTTATAGATTCGTCATATCTGTCTGTCTGTCTGTCCGTCCGTATGTCACAGACACTTTTCTCTGAAACTATAAGAGCTATACCTACTATACAATTAAAACTTGATAAGTAAGTGTAGTCTGTGAAACGCATTAAGATTTTGATACAAAAATAGAAATATTATTATTAAAAATTGTAGGGGTCCTTATGGGTACAACTGAAACAAAAAACAATTTTGAAACAAAGTTCCTTATCGCGCGTTGCGAAAGGGGGCTTGACGGAAAAAGTTGTAACGACATTTTTTTACCGACACTTTTTGCCACAGACATAGAGAGACATCATATCAAGGTAGATGCGGTATCTATTTTGATCTATGTCTGTGCTTTTTGCTATAGTTGTATGCCATGCGGCGTGGGCGTCTTTCTCTGTCTGTCTCTCTCCCTCCCTCCCTCTCTCTCTCTCTCTCTCTCTCTCATCGAAAGCAAGTCAGTTATGATTTTTTTTTGTCTTTTTGTCCTGTTTTTTAGTGTATATGCAGGTTTTTGTACTATCAGAGAAGTTGATTCCTATGCAAATCGGGGATCTAAGTAATTTCGTTGCGTTACGTCAAACCTAGCCGACAGATCACAATTAACATTGAATTGACATATTCGACCAAATAACGTTGGTCTGTCAATTGCATAGGAATCAACTTCCTCGATGGTACATAAGAAATAACTTCTTTCCATCTGGATTCCGGGTGTCCCTTGACACCTTTCAATTTTTTTATTCATCTAACCTGAGCGTGTGGGCTATCTATGGATAAGTCTTTCAAAATCATATTGAGATTTCTAATATTTTTTTTCTAACCTGAGTAGTTTACGAGAGGAGACTCTTCCAAAGTGGTAAAATCTGTCCCCTCCCCTCTAACTTCTATAGTAGGGGCATGATAATTGATAAGTCTAAAAAAATATATCATATACATTACTGTAAAAATCGGCCAAGTGCGAGTCGTACTAGCGCACGAAGGATTCCGTACCATTATAGAGCGAAAGTAGGGGAAAAAATTGTTTTTTGTATGGTGGCCCTTAATTACTTATTTAATTGTGATTTTATTATAAAACTAGATGACGCCCGCAACTCTGTTGCGCCAAAATTCTTTTATCGCGCGTGAACCGTACATTTTTCCGGGATAAAAAGTATCCTATGTCATTTCCCGGGACTCAAAGTACCAAATTTTAGCAAAATCGTTTCAGCGGTTTGGGCATGAAGAGGTAACAGACAGACAGACAGACAGATAGACAGACACACAGACAGACACACTTTCGCATTTATAATATTAGTATGGATATTAAAGTACACATATAATTGAGAACTTTGTGCAAATTTCAAGTGACTACATGGTTCCATTAGGAATTACGAGCCAAAAAGGCCAAAAAAATCACGTTTATTGTATGGGAGCCCCCTTAAATATTAACTTTATTTTGTTTTTAGTATTTGCTGTTATAGCGGCACCAAAAATACATAATCTGTGAAAATTTCAGAAGTCTAGCTATAATAGCGGTTCTTGAGTTACAGCCTGCAGACAGACAGACGGACAGACATCGAAGTCTCAGTAGGTAATAGGGTCCCGTTTTTACCCTTTGGGTACGGAACAAGGACTTGAAATTCTTGTTAAGTAGGTACCTACATTGTTAGAACTTATAAATATTCACTGCGACGAAGTAAATTTTTTTAGCAAGAGTCTTGCATGGAGCAAGACTCTTGCATAGTCGGTCTTGGTCTTGGTCTTGTTCTTGCACACCTAGTCTTGGTCTTGGTCTTGCTAGTCTTAGGGTAGTCTTGGTCTTGGTCTTGGTCTTGCATTTTTTGCAAGACCAAGACCAAGACTGCAAGACCAAGACCAATTTTGCTCATCACTAGGTGGGGTGGGGTGGAAGCCTCCCAAAGATGAAGAAAAGAATATTTTTTTTCAGTCATTTCCTCTCATTTGCAAATTTATCAGAGTATTGTTAAAATACTCTAGTAAACAATTAAAAAAATCAGCTAGCTGTAAGTCAGTGGAAAAGTCGTCACCTGATAAGTTTTAGTATTTACGAGCTTTTGCCCGCGGCTTCGCTCGCATTAAGAAGTATTATTATATACAAACTTTCATCCCCTATTTTAACCCTTTGGGGTTGGAATTTATTAAAATCCTTTCTTAGCGGATGCCTACGTCATAATATCTACCTGCATGCAAGATTTCAGCCCGATCCATCCAGTGGTTTAGGCTGTGCGTTGATAGATCAACATGTCAGTCAGTCACCTTTGAGTTTTATATATATATAGATAGATGCTGTTGCGTTACCTTTCAAGGTACCAGCTGACAAACTTTCCACTAAGATACAGCAAGCTGACATTAATTTTCATTCATAGTAGATGTATAGAATGATCACCAGGTAAATTTTTAGCTGAGAGGAAATCTTTGAAAATATAATATTTTTTTCATGTTCAAGAAGCCAGCTGACGTATAATATCCACCGTGTTATGGTCAGCTGACTATGTTTTTCTTTCAAAATCCAAAAAAATGTATAAAACTCAAAGGTGACTGACTGACATGACTAGATTTTGATCAATAATTCTACCACTAAGGGGTTTAAATAGGGGATGAAAGTTCGTATTCAATAATACTTCTTAACGCGAGCGAAGCTGCGGGCAATATCTCGTACTAAATAAACTATACTCTGATAAATTTTCAAACGAGAGGAAATGACTGATTTTTTTTTCTTCATGGGAGGCTGTCACTGTCCAGTGTCACGTCCCACCCCGCCCACGGAGTCGCAGCTGACGGTCGCTTAGTATTCATACTATGATTCTCTTATGCATTTTACAATGTTTCGCACGGGAAGAAATTAATTGACCAAAAATGTACCTGGCTCCCGGGCCATAACATTAAATTGACATATTAAGGCTTCGTCTACATTTGTATCATTTGCGCGATCAGATCTCTGTCGCGTATCAACGAAGCATATCAAAATGATACGCGTATCATGATACGCCCCGATCGCTATTAACCGCGTATCTGATACGTGTTGTATCAAATACATGTATGATCGGCAGAATGATCTAATAGGCGTCCACAGTATGATACACATAATTGATACGGCGCAATGATCGCAACGGAGATCTGATCGCGCAAATGATACAAATGTGGACGAGCCTTAAGCCGACCAAACGACGTATCACGTAGGTCTCTCAGCTGCCTAAGAATCAGTTTCCACGGGTATACATTCGAAGAAATATAGTATACAGCCCAATATAAAACTTTCTTTTTTGGAGGTTAAAAAGTACTCCTGTAACGTGTTGCGATTAAAAATATAATTATTATTTTGATAATAATGCATAAACTACTCGTTACAGATCTGATGGCTGTTTCATCAACTGTGATGCCTCTACCCTACTACTCAGTATACGGCGCCGAGAAGAAACTACTGCAGGAGAAAAATAAGAAACGTCCTCAGGGGAAAATCTCCCTCGTCACTAAAGACCCCCAATAAAATATTCACCGCGCACTCGCTACGAATTCTGTCTACAGAGACTAATGTAAGATTGTTACTAAGTAGTTGTTTTGAAGTATTATTATAATATATAATTTTTATATCACTCATCTTTTTAATTTAACTTTTTGAAAAAACCGCTTTTGGATTTTGGTTACGTATAATTCACGTATGAACAATTTCCACGAAAATGACAGTAAAGTATTTGCCACACATGTTTACATAATAAATAACAATGTGTTTCGTAAATCTGAAAGTGTATACTTTCACTACTACTTTTTGTGGCCTTTAGGTGAACGCAGATTTGGCCGCACCGCACGCACCGCAGTCGCCGCATTTCGAATTCTTCATAATATAAAGAATGTAGAAGTTGTGAAGACTGCGGCGCGGGTAGGTATGCGAGCTTGCCTATAACTTCATATAAATAATTCGAAATGCGGCGACTGCGGTGCTTGCGGTGCTTGCGGTGCGGCCAAATCTGCGTTCACCTTTTACCACAGTATAGCAATAGGGATATTCAATATTGCTATACTGTGCCTTTACAGTGGTAAGAACGACTAAGCAAGTTTCGGTCGCGTTTACTTTTTTGACAGCTGCCAGACACCCTTCAACTTTTAGGTAGAGATCAACTACGATAACATGGCGCGCCCCTCCAAAATTCAAAACGTTGGAAGTGCGTTGTCTTGCGCGGTCGGCTAGTTATGATTAGTTGACCAACAAATCTTGGTGATAAGTGACATTAAGTGAAATATTACGTGTACTGTGATTAGTTGAATACTTACTACATACAAGCTCTTTCATAAGGATGTGACTACACACATTGAAACAGTCATTTGGAGAGGCGCGCCATGTTATCGTAGTTGATCTCTACGCTTATACGGGCAACAAAAATTGCTCCACTCCAGTCAATTCTCGTCAACATTGACGTCACGACTACATCAAGCAATTTTCGGCAACAAGCAGCAATATTGCCCAATACATCGCAATACAATTGAGCGATATGGCGCAACTTCATCAACTAGTAGGCAATACTGTCAAACACAAGCCCATCGGATATTCGTCAATTCGTATCGGCGACATTGAGCGATATGAAATATCTGGAGCAATATCGCCGAAATAATTGCCGCAATTTATTGAAATTGCTCCATATTGCTCCACTAATTGCACCAGATTCAGGTCCATTCGTGTCGCCAAGCAATTATTGCCATAATTATTGTCCGTCTTAGCGCATCTTAAGACTTTGAGGGTATCTAGCAGTGGGAAGTAACTCTCAAAAATGTCCGGCACTGAAAGAGGAGATTCCTCCACTTACCGCGAAGAATATAAGATATAAAATTGAGCTTTACTCGAAGGTCAGAATTCACAGGTAGACCTTCAGAACTGGATACCTCCTAAAGTAACCGCGACCGAAACCCCACAGTTGCTGGTCGTTCTTACCTCTGTAAAGGTCACAAACAGGTAAACTTTCAGCTTTACAAAACTGAGGAAGGTCTGGCCGTCGCGGCCTCTTGGTCCATATCTATTTTTAAGTGATTCCTTTTTTTGTGTTACTAGGTATTAGTCAACTTAGGGAATACAGCCAGTTTCATCAAAATCGGTTCAGTAGTTTTTGATATAGTAAATTTGCAGTCGGTTTTTAAATTTAAAGTATTTGTCCGCATATGTTGGGCCATTATGGACATTATGGTGTGTAGACTGTAGAGGGATCTTTGATTTCCCATCATCAACATCGATTGTGGCAATCCTGTCTATTGTCTATCTATCATAGCCGAATGGACGAAGAACCTTTAGTGCTAAGTTAACAAAGACCAATGGGTGTTCTGCCGGTAACAGCTACATAATGTTATCTGGTTTCAGTCGTTCTATCAAATTCTTTATAACTTATTCAAATTCTTTATTAAGCATACAACACTATACAATATTATAGAAGCTACGTAGCGTACAGCACGTCGTCTAATCCCATGCTAAGTAAAAACTTGTGTTATGGCAATCAGACAACGGATGCACGCCGAACAATTTTATCCTAATTTATATTATTTACACATTCATACACACAATCACTTTACACACTGAAAAAAATACTCTCCAACTAAGTAGTATTTTTTCTTAGTTGGCACCAAATTAATTGGAATAACCTTACTATTGTTCACGGAAAACAAGGTGATTGTAACAGCGAACAACTGGAGTTAGTTTTAACAACTAGCTAAATTTAGTTATAACATCAAAGAGGACACTTGTTAAATTGAAGATATGTTTTTATTAAAATGACTAATACTTCTTTGATATTATACAGCAACTTAGTCAAATTAACTATAACCTTGTATTTGGGTCTATAAAGACCTTGTGTATATATCAAAAGTTTATGTTTTTAATATTAACTAGGCATTTAGTTCGAATATCCACTAGATATGTTACATCACACAAGCTGTGAAGTAGAATGAAACAAGATAAAAAGTAAAACCTACAATTTACCCATATTAGCATCAACAAATTAATATCGCTGAAGTAATAAACTTAAATAATAACGGCAATCAACTAATGCGTTAAATTAAAAAAATGTCTTGAATATTCCGACAAAGTTCTTAGTAGACTCTACTAAGCACTTGATTCGTACCGTCGCACGTCCCCCGCCGCGCCGCGCCTTCCCCTCCAAGAGAAGCGTCTGCGTACCGAGTGTTGCCAACTATAGGGGTTTCCCACTAAATTTAGGGAGTAAAAATATTTGGGTATAATATTCTTGGGCGTAAATTTTTTGAAGCGAAAATGTATATTTATTTCGTTTTTAGTACTATAATTGTTATCAGTTTTTTTTTCTTTTTACTCTTATTTTATCAACAATTTTATTATTATGTTATCATATTTTATTATAATTATTCAAATTTAATTGAACCTATTATTTTGCATAATATTATATTGTAAAAACGTCCACTTCAACCCACCTTTTAAGATGGGTCGTTTTGAGCGTTGCATGAGCAAAAATAATAACGTACGTTATGACTTATGAGTTATGAGTGACTTTTAGCCGCGATCACAATAATTGCGGTTGCCATGACGTGGAACGGCTGAAGAAGTATTTACTATTTTCAGCGTTTTGATCTCTTAGTGGAACCTATACCCCAAGTGATAAATATTTGGATTAGGTATATTATATTTTGGGGACTTTTGGTTGAAATTTAGTGGGTTTTGAAGTTGCTTTAGGGGGAAATTTTTTGAAGAGTTGGCATCACTGCATTCGACCGACGACGCGGGAGTCGAAACTCGGAACGCCATAACATTAGCCATATTTCATTTCTCTAATAGTGCGATAGGCACTCTCTCACTCTCCACTCAACACGCAACGATTTTAATCATGTGAGTATTAATTATAGTATTCGTTGTTTTAAATGGTTTCTGTGATTTCTTTCACACTTGATAGTGTTTCAATTAACAACAGTTTGTAACAGTGGATCTCCAAGAAGATCAAGTGCCAAGCAAATACCTATAATATGTAAGCGACTTCGAGTGGCGGCAAAGAAGCTTATAATATTCAGTACTTATATAATATACTTATACCCTGATGGACGACGTCGCTGATCTTCTGAAAACATGGGAGCTTCCGGAATTAATACCGATATTTACAGGTATGTCCTCCTACCTACGATCTAACAGTTATTTACCATATTTTTAATCAATAACGTACAGCACAACGTACAGCACTCCATTCATATTAGGTATCTATTATGCCCTAGGTAAGTAGGTTTACTGGTAAGTTTTTGTATTGATGTACTATTGCGTTCACACGCGCTGCACCACCCTCATAGCCCTTTAACACGCTGTGGAGGTTAAACTACTGAATGGATTTTAATAAATGTAATGTTGGATAGATTTTAATTCAATTTATCAAAATATATTAGTACTTTAGGAGCTAGAGATCATCAAAACTGCACTTTGGGTGCAGCGTGTGTGTGAGCGATAGTACGTACCTATAACCTACCTAATCGTTTGAAATGATTTGTTTCTTTCACTAATAGAATCCGTCTACCTGGAATAATAGAAGTACCTATTTACTTCAAGATTAAAATAGTAATTAGTAAGTTTACTAATTACTATTTTAATTTTGAAGTGCGGCACAGTGTAGTATATAATATTAGTAGGCACACCTACATAATATTATTACCTACCTTATCTTTTTTTGTTAGTAATATAATACAATCTTATTGTTTTCAGGATAACTCAAACTATGAACAATTTGAATCAATAGAGCCAGAGCCAGAATCAGAACCATACATAATATTTATAAATGAAAGTGACCCTCAAAAAGAAAATTTACCGCCCACAGTAAATCATTAAATACCACAACAAATACAAGTAGACCAAGTAACAGCAACGCTTGGCTTGGTATGTAAATTAAACCGATTTACCTGTATACGTTTTTTATATCTTACGCACAGTAATATTAAAATATTGATTGTGATTCATATTTTTAAATGTATTACTACTTCTTTTCCAGGTACTTGAAAACTTATTAAAACAATCATTAGAGACCTCCTCACTACTGATTTACAAGGGTGGTACTTTAGATGGGGATGCTACAAGAAATTTGTTAGCGCCTGTGGATCGTAAAACAAATATTAAATGAAAATAAGAATTCACCAGTGTTAGTGGGACAAATATATTTCAAGTGGACAAAATTGATAAAGGAACTATTTCCAGGAGAGAGAACAACAACATACTATATCCCTGCATGTACTACAGCTTCAGGTGTAGTTCTTCAAGCTCGAGGAAAACTGGTACACCAGGTATTCAATAAAAGGAGGCGTCTACAACAATTAGGGTGCCTGAATACCAAAAAGAGGAACAGAGAGGAAAGCCCTGGGCCTTGTTCTTCTAATCCCAGACAGTTGCCGAGCCGCATTGATACATAACTAAGTATTAAATGAAAATGTGGAAGAAGATTTATTGTGTTTACAAAATTCTACTGAACCCTGGAGAAAAAATGGAAAATGACAGTCAATCAACGAGTTATTAATTTACGTGATAAAAACAACAACTTTACAATATAATCTTATATCAACAACTACCCAGCACTAAAGAAACCGCAGGGTTACACCCTGGTAAGTATTATAGGTATTCTACCTACCTATTACATATTATTATTAATTCATAGCTAACATAATATATTTATTCACTAATATTTTGTATACTTATATTATACATCTACACTTAATAAGTTAATTTTGTAAAAACTTGTTTTTTGTTAGTTTATAATGGATAAAGTCAAAATATAGCTAGACCGATTGAAAAACTCTTCATTTACATAAGCTTTATTTTATTTTGATATCTATATAATATAGTATTCCCTATCTATTCCCGCCCCTACTTACCTTACCCTTACATACCCTACCCTTAACTATCCTCTACCTTACCTCACCTCTTCCTACACTAGCTACCCTACCTAGGCCGGACGGGAACCTAACCTATTTGTCAATTGTATTTTTAGTGATTAGATTTTTATCCTATTATTATAACTGATTGTGAAATTACCACCTAGTCAATAAATAAAATAACATAATGTACAGGTACTCATAGTGCTGAGGATGATTCTCTTTTTTCTTTTCGCAGCTAAACATTGACTTTGAACAAGTCTACCAAGAATATACCGATAATTTGTTTACCAACTTTCCGGTGGCTAAAATAAAAATTTTAGAATTACTTAAAATCAGGAAGTCAAAAGATGTTTTGGGTCAAGAACTGATAGCCTTAGCTGAATGTAAGTTAAATAATTCATTTAATTTATTAATACAGGATTCAACTTTTTAACACCTGGAGCACATTTCACAAGTTATAAGTCTACAAGTACAATTTGCTGTACATCACGTAGGTAAACTAATGAATTCAATGGGTTAAGATAAAACACTTTTACTTATAGACTACGGAAATAGGTTTGCAATTTATAGAGCAAATAAATTTTCCTAGTTGTATGCCGTACAATCATTATTAATCCGGGTGCCTGGCAGCTTTTTAGCGGTGGGTGTGAGAGTAAATGGGCTGAACAAACGAGTAATAAAATCAATTGAAGAGCACAGAAGATTTAAAAACAATTTTTAGAGCTCTATAGTCTATACTAATTGGTGTGATACTATAGCTTATTATATGTTTATGCTTTGTAAATAGGCTTTTTTTTCAAGTAAATGTTTTTTGTTGTAGCTTCCAAAGAAGAACACCGAAATCTTGCAGCATTTCTGGTCATACCACATCTTTTAAATACAACACCGATCAAACTAAAGAAAAAAAAGGATGAAGCTGGATGCAACTGGAAGCCATCTAAAGCTGAAACCCGTGACGCGTTCATAAAACACGTAAAGACAGATGTTGAAATAGAATCGGCTATCCAACTTCGTCTTAGGATATTAAAGAACAAAGGAGTTTCGTCACAACCTCATGTAATGATTGTCGGTGAGTCACTCAAAGATGTCAAAACGTTTTTGGTTATTGTAAATGCATCAGCCATATACCAAACAGCCAACATTCTGCAAGCTGTAGACACTTGTTATAAGACTATTTGGTCATTGAACATGGAGTATGGACCTGACTCATACGCTATATCGTATTTTATTCAACGGGGTATATATTAAATGACCTCTGAATTCGACAGGGGCTCAACTACAGCTGAGTCTCTCTTGACTGATTGTAATTTCTGAGACTGTTGTATTCTTTATAATAACATAAGTATTGTAAGATATGTAAGATAATTGTTTTGATATTATTGATTGTTGATTATTTTTACGTAAGTAATTTAATTTACATACCAAGCCAAGCGTTGCTGTCACTTGGTCTACTTGTATTTGTTGTGGAATTGATTTACTGTGGGCGGTAAATTTTCTTTTTTAGGGTCACTTTCATTTATAAATATTATTTGATTGATTATAAATAAAATAAATGATTCATTGCCTATGTTTTTTGAAGTGGAAAATGTCTACTTGTATGATTCGAATTATTTAGTTGTAATGGGAATATTAATGCAGACACTGGAATATGATGACCATTTTATTGCCTACGAAGTAGAAGAATCAGAAGCCAAAGAATATGTTGTAAAATATCACAAAAATTTGGTCTCTCTAATTCCATGCAACATTAATGTTCTCAGTAATGGAAAAAAGTACATTACATTGCGATGTACCTTATAAATAATTAAAAATTGATTAATAGGAATTTAAATTCAATAATTAAAAAAGGCTTTTCATTGTGATATTGTGCCGCATTGTATTATTACAAAAAATTGACGAGAAGCTAGCTACAAAAATAGGTTTGCAATTTATAGACCAACGAACCCCCTTTGCTGAAAAGCTGCCAGGCGCTCGAATTAATAACGATACTAACTAAAGGGATTCCGTTGCTCTATAAATTACAAACCTATTTCCGTAGCTCTTAAACTATTAAGTATAATATCTATACATTAATGTTAAAAATACATTCTTTAGCTCTGTGCCGTATTATATGATTATTTAAAATAAATAATTACATTCATAAAATATACCTAATTTTTTATTATATTACAGAAACCTTTTCAAGAAGAAAAGGTATTGAATTAAAGTAAGATTTTTTTTCTAGTATTTTGCTAAGTGGAGGCTAGTTCTAATAGTTAACAGGGGCACGCAAGTGCCTGTGTTCATACTATAACTCCACTCGGGCTAACTTGTCGCTAGCGGTCATTGACTCCCTGTCAAAAACTTGTCATTTTCCATATAAAACCACGATTGACAATATCTGACACTTCATTGTCAATCGCGGTTTATATGGAAAATGACAAGTTTTTGACAGGGAGTCAATGACCGCTAGCGACAAGTTAGCCCGAGTGGAGTAAAATACTAGAAAAGGGGTCTTATTTAAATCCATTACCTGTCATGTCTACATCAACAACCATGCTTAGTAGATACAACTATTGACAAGTTGGTCAAATCAATTAAGACTTTAATTAAGTTAATCAAAACTTATTTTTCATTTGATAACGTATAATAATCACACTAGACAAGATTTTACTTGAAATGAATAACTATCATTGTTAGGTTAACTATTACCTTAGTTGATTGGAACTAAGTGACTTGGTTAAATGAAGCAAAATGTTAACTGAATTGAAGAAGTTTAATAATCAGGTTAATCAAGAGTCTTAGTTGATGGAACTGTAAGATTATTTGGATCTACAAACCAATTTAACTAATATAATAAAGTGTCATGCTTGTACTAAACAAGATATATAGTTAAACTAACTAAGCAGCCTTTATAAGGCCAGTATAGTTCTTGATAGATGGAACTAAGACAGTTTAATAAAGTTCTCTTAGTCACAGCAACTATGATCTTGGAAGGCTCATATGGGTTCATGATTCATTATAGGAATAAACAAGATCTTGGTTGAAGCAAACATATTTTTTTTTCAGTGCAGTTCATCACGTAAAGTCTCTTTCGGCGACGTGATGCGCGCTTCGTTCAGGAGCCTCCCCCGGAACCTCCGGTAAACTACACCGGCGGGCCAGAACTCATCCATCTTCGAGTCGGCACTCTCACTACGAAGGAACTGAAATTCACGTTGTATGTGGAGGCAACAGCTATGAGACTTGTAGGTGAAGCAAATCCGAACTACCAGTTGAGTTGGAGGTGTGATGAAGACGTATGTGTTGATAAAATTTGGAAAGAAGATTTTCCGAAGTACCAGTTTGGCAATTCTTCTTGCTTTTACGCCTAAGCGTTATGTATAAGTAAGTAGTTATTTCAAGAATCGTAAACGTAAAGCAAATCCAAATTGAGTTTATTCCCTTCATAACATTCATTTTATAATAATATCGCGGAGATAATTGAAACAAAAGTCAGTAATATGTTTGTTGGAAATATATACAAGCGTAAGTGTGAAACCAATCAGGAGGAGTTTATTTATACACATAGGAAAAGGAAGCCACGTGCCGCAACGTCAGAGCGTCAGGGGTCACCCACACGATTAATAAAATAAAATATATTCGCTTTAATTTTTTCTACTGCATAAGAGGTCTAAAAGTGCCCCTTCATAATCGCCATTGTATAGGCGGGAAATGGTGTATGATGGCGGACGACGCGGTGGCCAATGGATTACCAGGCAGTAATGAGCCATGCGCCATTGTGTTTTAGATCTGGAAAAGTACAAACGTAAAATTTTGACGAATTTTGAGACATAAGCTTTAACGTAAGCTCCTAATCAATTTAAGAAATAAATAATCAGCAAATGTCTATAAATGCGACCATTAAATAATGAATAGTATTTAAATTATTTAGAGACTGCACAAATAAACTAATATAACCCTTTACACCTCTAAAATACGAGAGAATCTGAAACAGCAAATATACAACTTTGCGCTTAATTAACATAAACTACCCGTATTACCAACTGTAAGAACCTCTATGAAGTTTCTGTATGCAGATGAAAGACTACGGAATTTTAGATAGGGCTTAAACGGGTCATTCTATTCTACAGCGAAAAATCTGTTACTTGACAAATAAGTACTTTAAGCAATCTTGTGTCAATAAATTTATGAGTGTAAATAATAGTAACCGGTGTGAACTATAACATAATAACACTTTTACTCGTAAGCATATAAATTATCATTTTCCTAGTAACTTAAAGTACCCAAACGTCACGCCTGTTATCTGTTACTTTCACACCTTAGCACTTTAGGCCAACTTAAAAAAATGCTTCTAAGAAACAATATCCTAGTGGTATAGTTAAAATAGTATTGAAATATAGTTGACTTTATGATTTAATAAGCATATTCATCTTCTGAAGTACAGGCACTTTTTTATTCTTGATTCTACTCCTGTTACCAAAATTCCGTCATTTCTGTTATCAATTGTTATTTGTAAAAAAAATATAGCGACACATTTAATTTCTAATAAATTTTGTACGTGGGCAGCACTAATCTACTTGTAGTTTATACATTAGTAACAAAGAGTTTGATTATTTCTTTCGTTTTTTAACAGAAGCAAAATTTTTTCGTGATTTTTCCATTGGTTGAGATCGCTCGTCACTTCTGCTAAGTCTGTAAAAAGTTAATTACTTTGTTAAATATTGTAAAAATCCTTTTGTACTCTTAGTCCTTTTATTGTAAAACATAAATAAAACTAAGTAAAATTTGACCATTTAAAAATAAAATAAAGATTATTTGAGTTTTATCATTTCTGTTATCATCACTTCTGTTAACTAGGTGATTACAGAAGTGATTTTTGATCACAGAAATGACGTTTTTCTTATTAAATTATAGTAAAGATATTACTTTTTGGTATTTATTCTGTATAAGACATGTTAATTTTATTGTTTATAACATTTTTTTCAAGTTTTTTTTTCAATTACAAGAAATTTTAAGTACTTATCTAAATTATTGATACAGGAATAATCATTTTGATAACAGAAGTTATCATTTCAATGTTATTGCAGTGTTTTAAAGTTAAACTTATAATAAAATTTATAACTTCTTTTATTTTTTTATAGTTAGAAAAGATTTAAAAAAAGACAGAAAAGTGACTCAAAAATGTTATGTATACCATTAAACGACACCGATCCTAGAGAAAAAAAAATCCTGTGATTCCTCAGACGAAACAAATTTTGTGATCATTATTTTTTTCTTAAAGCGTTGTAAAATGATGTATATTTCTTTAAACATATTTTTCGGAAGTTTCCAATGTTGCATAATTATAGATTTTTTAAAAATTCGTTTAAAGATACACCATTTTGTTTTGCTAGATATTATGTTTAATGTAGACCGTATTTTTTACACTTTTTAACAAAATCTTAATTTCGATCACAATAAATAATGGTTAAAAATTAAATAAATTGAATAAATCAAATACATTATAATATTTAGTAAATAGAAATAGCTCATCGTATTGATAACAGAAGTGGTGCATCACTTTTGTTAACATAACGATATATTTTTTTTTTCTCTTACAATTTTAGAGCTTTGCCAAATCTGTTTTTTACTATCGCTTATCTACATTACAGGTTTTAAACATGCATCAGAATTATCGTTATAAATGTTGACAATTACGATTTATTTTAATGTTCATCACTCCTGTTAGGCACAGAGTCATTTCTGTTATCAAGTAAAAACTTAAATTCTTGATTTTTTAAATAATTAAGGGCAAACGATCTCTGAAACTATTTTACTAGTTTTATTACATTATATTTATTAATTTTAAATACTAAAAATGTTAAATTTCACCAAATTTTTTTGATTTTTTTTTTCGGCTCAAAACTAGAATGGCCCAAATTTAATAATATTTTACGTTAAGGGAAAATTGTTTCTATTATTTTTTTTGCTTTTGTCGCGATTCGAAAATAATTTAAGTAATCAAAATTTAAAAAAAAAATAGTTAAACAATACTATGAGCAAAATGATATTGTTGTACAGAAAACCAAAACATATATTATACTAGCTGTCCCGGCAAACGTTGTTTTGCTATATATATAAAATAATTTTTGGTATGAAAAATAGATATTGGCCGATTCTCAGACCTACTCAATATGCTCACAAATTTCATGAGAATTGCTCAAGCCGTTTCGGAGGAGTATGGCAACGAAAACTGACACGAGAATTTTATATTTTAGATTGACTGTCAATAACCTTAACATAACTTACTTTAACAACCAATAAGTAACACTTCTACTAGTCAATATTATGTATTTTATTATCTTCAACTATAATTATTATGTAGCTGTTGATCACTAAAATGCTTTCTAGAATACTCTCCTTTATATTATTTTAATCGAAAACAATTAATCCTTCGATCGCGGATTCTTGGAAATGCTATTGTATTCTATTATTGTCGCAATCACCGGTGCTCTTATGGGGCTTTGAAGAATTAATACGTCATATTTTAATTAAAAACTATAATAATTGTCGAATGTTCAGATCTGTCGCTTCGTCGGTGCACAGAAATAGTTTCAGTGTTTATGGCGCGTCAAAACGTCGACTCATATATTAAAGTTTCTGGCCGATTTTAATTAAAATTGGAAATGTTCTTGAAAAAAAAATCGAACGCAGAAAGCTATGTATGCCTTTCGACGGTGCTAAAAGGCCGTTTTTAATTTCGACGTGATTCAGATCGTGTTAATTTTGATATTGACTCCGCGTTTGCGTGGCGGAATGATTTCAAACTCTTTATGTATGGAATATAGATATAATTTTAACATATCTCGATTTGTAATTACTTAAAAGCTTTTTTATCGTAAAATATTATCGCAAAACATTACATTAACCTATATTGGAACGATTGAGTCGTCGACCTTTGTGACTCGCAGACTGGGCAACTGGGGTCACATTTTGCTTCGAAAAGGTGGCAGTAGGGCATCGAAACCCGGACCCAATTTTCAAAACCCGGGTTTTCGGGTTTCTTAAAATGAAAACCGGGGTACCCGGGTTTTTTCGAGTTTTCTTAAAATCCAAAGATTAACGATGTGAAAATACTTTAACCCTTCTGTATGTGCCAAAATTTTTGCAAAGACGTAATGTACGTAATGTGCAAAAAAAAAAATGGCGCCCGGCCTACCCTTTTTGTACAAATAATGTAATAACTTTACATACTAACTATATTTTATGTTTCTGTGAGAAATATTATAATATATGTTAAATTTTCTATCAATCAAGCCATCATAATATAGTATTTAGTCTGATTTAATATCAGAAGTATATATTTTGAAATATATTTTTTCTGACTGTTTCACATGAAATAAGTTAATATTTTGTTTTATTCTACTCGAGGGAACCCTGATTTTAAACTCTTACATGAATTGTTTATCATTACTACTCGAGGTGTTTATAAAAACAGGTCATAAATCTAACCCAAAAAAATGGGTTTCGTATTACCCACAAGCAAACTTCGTCATTATGGCTTTACAAATAAAGTTCAAAATGGCCGTGGCCGGCAGAATATGGCCGTTACCTGCGGACTTTGAACTCTTTGTTTTAGAATTGTAAGAAATACTATCGTAATTCAAAATCTTGTTGACCTTTTGTTATAACTTCTTGAAGCGTTTTACGTAATTAATTTACCAATATATGAAGCAAATTACGTTCAAAATACTTATAACACACACAACTTTTTTCTGAACTTTGACAAATTTTTACGAAGTATTTCTTGCAAATGAGTATCTAAAATTACTTATTGTTACTAAAATAAACTATTTTACTACTTACATTCGTTAAATCCATCAATTATTTCACAAAAAACACACAAAATGACGAAACACACACGAAAAAATTCACGATTTTCTAATGACTGAAAAATACTCGTCGACCACAGATTGTATAATATTTTGCATTCAGAATGTGTCAAATTTACCATAGATCATAACTAACCAAACTTCTTCATACAAAAGTAGTCTCTAAGTCGACGAAATACGTATCTCAATCGAATGAAAGAGCGCGGCCGGATGTGGCCGCGTGGGTATAGACAAAAATAGCTGCGTTTAGATAGCGCGGCCGGATCTGGCCGCACCGTAATCGAAGGGTTAAATATGATTTTCAGCGATTGCCAGCACCTTTCCAGTAAAATACTATTTAAATACCATAGTGTGCGGTCACGGCAGTGCCCAACCAAGTCTCGAGTGAACAGGCACGGCCGCATCATACTTTTATAGAACTATTTACCTATCCTCTCCTATTATATATATTGGAACTTATCAAAGCTAGGGATTAAGATTTTCAGGCCAAGGTTAAGTATTACAACAAGCTTCACCTCCAAAAGAAGCTGAAACTGAAGCTGTCCACACTTTATTTTGTAAACCTTTAATCACATAAATAAACAAAACTATAGCCAATCACTGAATGTTGATTGAAAACTATAAAATAAGTTTAACAAGACTTAGCTTCTATGAAATTTGAAAACTTTTTGCGAACGATAGATTGTTTGAAGAGACTTGACTTTTTTGCATTGAATAGTTTTGGTAGGATATTATAATTATTATTAATAAATTATACTTTTATGACAATTAGTATTTAATGCTCTTAAAGCAAAACTTTTCCTTTAAAATATTATATTTTGTTTAATTATGACCAATATAAATAATTAAACCTATACAATATGTTATAAAAATCAATAATTTGCATGTTAGTTTGTTATAAATACCTTTTATCAGGTCTGGCCTTTAATAATTATTAAAAAAAACGAAAAACCCGAAAAGCTCGAAAAACCCGGCTTCCATTTTTGAAACCCGGCTTTTTTCATGATCTCCAAAACCCGGGTTTTCCCGGGTTTTCGGGTTTCGGGAAAACCCGGTCTCGATGCCCTAGGTGGCAGATATTATGAATACAATATAATACATTCCAGAATAAGGGTTAAAAATAAGAATCTAAAAAGCTAATACCCATTTGATATAATATTATAAAAATAAACTCTTTCTATCTTCATATTAAAGGAATTTATAAGATGATGATGATAAATGGAAGAGTGGACATGCCATTTTGTAAATGGAATGGCAATAGATAAAAATAATCCAGACTTTCTAAAATAGTATCCAATAAACAAACACTTGTTTTCAGAAATGTGATTTTCAATAAACCTTTTTATTGTATTTTATTATGTTTCTCTTTTCTAGTGGCTGAAAGTACTTAATAATCACATGCACATCTGTCTGATTGGAATAAAATTATCTCTTAAATACTTTATATTCATGAAGGGGCGAGGCATAATAATATGACCATTGACCATAGGGGCGCTTTTTAGGCGAGCGCGTGTTTCTTGTATGGGAGTCCCCCTTAAATATTAAGTTTAATTTATTTATAGTATTTGTTCTTATAGCGGCAACAGACATATAGACAAACGGACAGACAGTATCTCAAAACCCGCTATAGCTAGACTTCTGAAATTTTCACAGATTGTGTATATTTGTTGCCGCTATAAAAACAAATACTAAAAATAAAATAAACTATAATATTTGAGGGGGCTCCCATACAAGAAACTTGATTATTTTGGCCTTTTTTGCTCGTAATCTATAATAGTAACAGCTAGGGCACTTGAAAATTTCACAAAATCCTTATTTATATTTGTACTTTAATAATTAATTATAAAATTTAAATAAAGTAAATGTTTAAGGGGGGCTCCCATACAAAAAACACAATTTTTTGTCTACTTTTGCTAAGATAAATAAAGATATAAACAATGAATTTTTTTTAAATCTCTACTATATAGTTGAAGACAGATCAGACTTGTTGGCGTCAAATCGTCGTTAGGACCTAGGTGGCCTCAAAGTATTTCTATCTCGTGACTTATACACTATAGAAGCAGGGTATTTTTATTCGTGTGTAAGGAGACCAGTACTAGCGATAGGTAAACGTACGAATAAGAAAATTGAAAACTTAGGCGACAATTCTTTTATCGTTACTATTTGAAAATAATTATACTTTTAAGGAGACATAATAATATCATTATTTTACTCGATATTTTATACTTGATTTTTATCGAATTGCAAAAAGATGGACAAAAAATATATTTATTACAAAGTATCGAAAGCTGACGGGTGAAAAAACCGCCATCATTCGTGGAAGACTCAAACAAGGGAAATGAGGTGTTGGGCAAGTTTATCGAGAGTCTGATTACTCTGGACGAAGCCATCAATCAAATTCGGCCAAGTCATGAATAAATCTCAACTTCGGGCCGAAAGTAAACAGCTTGCGTCCGATGTTGCGATACACTTTTTAGGATGCCGTGGACTTGTTTTGTGAAATTTAAAAACATTTTAGTCGCTACAGTTTAATTTCCTACGTACCTTAAATTACTGTGACTATGTAATGGAAAGTTTGTTTTTAATTTTGATTATCTTTCTAAAAATCATCATCAAAAATTGTTTTTGTTTTTGTTGCTGCACAATAACCTGGTACATAAGTAGTAATATTCCTAATCAGGTAAAATGCAATTTAAACAATAATATGGCACACGCATAGACAATATATCTTGATCTATGTCTGTGGCCACACGCCACCTTCCTGAATGTTGAAGTTAGAAGAACGTATGTTTTACCAAAATCAATGAATGCATTGGAATGCTAAAATACTTCAATTAAGTACCTAACTAAAATAGGTCGACAAAGAGATGTTCCTTAATACGGAACCTTCTAAAATGGAGTCGACTCGCTCCTGGCTAGTTTTTTGCTTTCTAAGATATATTTATCATGCTCGTTCAAATTGAATAGGTTCGCTAAGTAATAAACTGACGCCCCAGTTTATTTTTAATGAAAGCCGGAGCTCTGAAAAGAAAATTTTATATTAATTTAGGCTTTCAAATCATCTTTATATAATATTAAGTAGATGCTGCCCGCAACTCTGTTGCGCTAAAATCGATTTATCGCGCGGGAACCGTACATTTTCCGGGATAAAAAGTATCATTATGTCCTTTCCCGGGACACAAAGTAACTCCACGCCAAATTTCAGCAAAATCGGTTCAGTGGTTTGAGCGTGAAGAGGTAACAGACAGACAGACAGACGGACAGACAGACATTCGCATTTATAATATTAGTATGGATAGATGTTATTTAAGAATGAACGTGACATAAATCGAATAGGTAGCAAATGTTATGTGGATCATTATATTATGGTCATCCATAATTTAATTATCCATAATAATGCAATTTGATACCTAGTTGAATAAAGCATGCGTGTGGAACTCGGAGAGTGGAGACTGCCGCGATAAAGCGGCATTGCATAGCATTTTTTATCAACTTATGCAATTATAATTCGCATAATATGTCTAGTCGCACGCACACAAACACCGCGCCGAAGTCAGGCAACGACACAGCTATGCCGGTTGGTGCGGCATTGCCTGACTGTGTCAAGTTTCTGTCGTTACGGATTTTCCTGATTCGGTCGCTGCGCTCAAAGCCCACGATAAAAACTATGTAATCACTTAAACTCTTCACCTATCGATTTTATCTAAAGAAATAATCATATATAATCTAAACTATATGCTCAATTAATAATTATAATGAGCTGAAATCATTCGCGTGGGAAAGACCACTTTGTTTTCTTATAAGTTACTCAATTTTGTGCTCATGTACAAGGAATAAACAGTTGAGGTCGGACCGCTCGCAAAACGAGAGCAACTCCGCTACAAACACTTTTCAACTTAAACAAAATCCAACATCCATTCCGACTGAACATTGAATAACTCAGGCTCAAACTTAGCTCCATAAGAAAAACTTACGGCACCGCACGGAGGTGAAATGCGCACAATTTCCCCCGACAACGCCAGAGACAATGCACGTCATAAAGTCGCAAAGAGTCGCCGACTCCTGGAGACGAATGCCGGTACGAGTGTACCCACTCCGCTGGAGTTCGCACAGGAAATTGCACTCTATTGCACTGGGCGACGTTTTGTTTTTCGTCGCCCCGAATTGAGACCGGAGCGAGAGTCGCGATATGCTAAGCAAAAGCTAAGTAAACAAATTGGGGCGAAGGCAGACGTATAGGAGGGTTTACAACTAAAAGCGTTTACACTGCAAGACCACTTTTATGTAATTCTCTATTCTGCATACAAAATGCTACCTGTATTCTGCTTATGTTTTAAAACAGTGAGCTGCAGAAACTCAAAGTTTGTGATTGTACTACTCGACCAAGCCAACTAGACGAGTGTCAAAGCTTGCTCTCTCGCACTTACGCACGTCGCTAGCAATGCATAAGTGCGAGAGAGCATGGTTTGACAGTCATCTAGTTCGCTTGGTCGAGTAGTAGATATGATATGGTTTATACCGTTAGCTTGTTACTAACACATTTACTAATATTTTATGGGAAGCCTGAGGTGAACATATTTTATTTTATTTAATACGAGGGTTGATTTTCTACCACAGCCGAAGCCTTTCACAACTCCATACAGTTGCTTATTTCAGAATACCTACAATGTTAAGAAAAATATTCCGGTTGTTAAAAATTTATGAAACTAAATGGCGCCCGCAACTCCGTTGCGCTAAAATTCGTTTATTGCGTGGAACTGTACATTTTTCTGGGATAAAAAGTATCCTATGTCCTTTACCGGAATTCAGCGTTTTGGGCGTGCAAAGGTAATAGACGGATATACATTACACACACTTTCGCATTTATAATATTAGTATGGATTTTGGAATTGCAGCGGTTAGTTTAATTTTCTAAGAAATGCGGTAAGCTCGATGGAAAACAATTAGGTATCTACCTAGCTTTCGTCTGAAGCTTTAGTCGGGCACTATAATTGGTAGCAAATTTGATCGGTATACGCCATCACAAAATAACATTGTTTCGCTTCTATTGTTTAAAAGGTAGAGCTAATAAGTGTGCTTTAATATCGTGGCTTTAATAATATTATGTTTTTTTTTTTTCATTTATTTTCAATTATATTATTAACTTAAAATTGTACAACATGTTTTCAGTGCACCATAAACCCTCTCGGTTTATCTGGGCACTAGGTATCGCACCAAACATACGATTTGCTTTTTAACACAATAATATTATACTAGGTACCTAAGTTAATTTGAAGTCTCACACATATGAAGCAATTTTATAGAAATAATATTCTTTTTATACGTAATTTTAGTTTATTATCGCGAAAACGGAATAATAAACTAAAACTACATTTACAAAAGTATGTGACTTTGCAAATAAAATCTACGGTTTACTTATTTACTGATATGAAGTCGTAAAGTTATGCTAAAAACTAAAGCTAAGGTGAAACAAGTATGTAAAAGGCTTTAAGACATTGAAATAGGAAACATTGTAACAGAAGTAAATTAATACATACAGCAGCGTGGAAATACCTAATTAAAACATGAATAAGTAACTAGTCTACCTAAGTATAAACCATATGATAAGCCAGCATAATCTATCAAAATTATTTCTTAATACATGCGTATCAAACGTGAAGTCAATAATTAGATATAATTTATATACTTAATATTATGCAATAAGTATAAATTAATGTTATTGGCGGTTACAAGAATAAGATTTTGACAGCACCAGTTATAGCCAAACTCAACCCACCATTTCACTATTCATAATTAACATATTAATAAGTGTCCCAGTACACACAAGATATACATTTATAAAATGTCTATTCAAAAGTTATATTTTATTTGAAGAGAAATCCCATAGATCACAGTAAACACTATTTTTTAAACACTTCCAGCCACCAAATACTTCTTCAAATCTCTAATAAATTTTGGTTGGTTGATGTCTTGTATTTTTGATGGCAGGCTGTTTACAATTGTAGGTACTATATTTCTTAGGGTTCTCGAGCCGTATATATTGTTAGTTTGAAAAGTAATATACTTATTTTTGTAATTAATTTCGCGTAACATATTCGGTCGTACTCTTTGTATGAGTAAATTTTTATTTTGGCATTCATTTAGAATTGCAAATTGAAATTTATTAAAGACACTCATCACATTGCAGAACTTAAACAAACCCTCTGGGTCATTTTTGTACTTAGCCTTGACATTTTTGGGCACAATTGTCTTTAGGATTCTTACCTGCAGACTGTATATGTCCTGTAGGTACGTCGTGTATGTTCTGCCATAGCTACTGATACCGTAGCCAACGATCGAGTCAGCGAGGGCCATGTATATTAGCCTGAGGGTGCTATATGGTAATTTATATTTAAGAATGCTTAGTTTACCCATAATAGACCTTAATTTAGTGCAAACGTGATCTTTATGTTGTTGCCAATTGAATCGGCTGTCGATAATTAAACCGATGTAAGTATGCTGGTTAACAAATTCTATGTCGGGGCAGTCACAGCTGATTACGCTTTCATCGTGTAGGCAGTTGTGAGTATGAGCGATGACTTTAGGATAGTAATTACTTTTATTATGCGATGAATGTATGTGTATAGCTTTTGTCTTTTGTGCATTAATTACCAAACCGACGTCATGCGCCCACTTACATAGCGTTGTAAAGCAACGTTGCAGGATTGATTGAGCTTCATAAACACTGCTACCGCTGGCTAACAGGCAAGTATCGTCTGCGAACTGGTATACCGAGGCACCTCTCATCAGGTTAATCATGTCGTTTACATATAAGAGATATTCTAGGGGTCCTATATTCGACCCTTGAGCCGTGCCTCTACTACAAGGTATCGAATCACTTGTATTATTAGAAATTTTTACCCTTGAGAATCTATTACTGTGATAATTTTTTATTAGTTCTAGTAGTGGCCCTTGCAAACCAGCTTGTGATAATTTTTTAAACAATATCTTATAATTTAAAACATCGAACGCCTTGCTAAAATCTATAAATAAAACTAGTATATGTTTTTTATTATTTAAGTTTTCATTAATTTCGTCTGTGATTGCACTTAACAACTGGGTGGTACTTTTTTTCTTTTGAAAACCGAATTGTTTGGGATTTATAATATTATTCGACTCGAGAAATTTACTGATTTGTTGACATAGGAATTTTTCTATTATTTTGTTTAAACATGATAAGATTGTAATCGGGCGATAGTTGTTGTAATCATTGAATCTACCTTGTTTATGAATGGGTCGGATGGTGCCAATTTTGAGTAAGTCTGGGTAAGTACAAGTGTCTAGGCAACAATTGATTAAATGCGTTATTACTGGGGTAAATTTAGTTGAAATTACTTGTATATCTTTTGTTCGTATGTCGTCATATCCTGGGCTTTTATTAGGGTTCATTTGTTTTATTATTAACCTAACGTCAGCCACGCGCGCTTTCTTTATTCTAATACAACAATTATGGCTATTCACATAAGATTGTGGGTCTAATATAGTTTTGGAGCATGAACTACAGATCTTTTGTACGTTGTCATTAAATTCTATGTTAAACTTATTAGCTAATTTTAACGGTTCTAATTTAAAATGTTTTAGTAACGTTTTATCAATGCTATTACAGGTTTTACCGCTTAAATTGTTTATGGTTTGCCAAACCAGCCTAGTATTCGTGAAATTAACACTAACCGAAGACTTAATATAATTATTTTTTAAATGTTGTGCATATTTGTTAGTTTTATTCCTGTAAGAATTATACCATAGCCTCTTATTAAAATTATATTTATCCTTCTTCCAAATTTCATAAAACTCATCTCGCTTTCGACACATTTCTTTTAATCTCTGATTAGCCCACAAACAATCGTAGCGCTTGCTAACTTTTTTAGTGAGTGTACGTTGACATTTCGAATATGCGTTTCGAAACTGTTCCGAAATATATTCGACAATGTTATTAGGGTCAGTCATAGTAAGGGGCGCACTCCAGTCGATGGCGCGCAGCTCGTTATGCAGTTTATCGTTATCAATTATCTTAATTACCTGTCGATCTTGTTTACCTGGCAGCGAGCGATCGCCATCGGCCGGGTGCGTCAGCGCGCACCCGATAATGCAGTGATCAGCGGGTGCGGTACCGACTACTGCAGAAAGTATATTGTGACCTTGAGAGTTACGTACAAAAATATGATCTATGCATGATGAAGTTACCGTTTGGTTTTTATAGGTTTCTATGCGGGTGAGGTTATTTATGCAGCTTTCTAGACCTAAGTTTATTAGGGAATCGAGATAATTTTTTGTTATGGGGCATGACTGTTTTATATTAATATTTGTATCTCCGATTAGTATGAAGGTTTGCTTATGTTTGCATTTGGAAATCGTAGAAGATAGTTCAGAGATAAAATCGTGTTTGTTTGTGTTTGGCGGCCTGTATACTGCACATAAACCTATGTTGTATTTTTGGTTTATTATTATATCGCCTGTTATACACTCAAAACTTTTAACTGAAGTATTATTTTTAGAAAAATCAATACTGTTATGTACATACAGCACTAATCCACCACCTTTTCTGTTAGTTCTTAGGTTGTAATACAAGTTGTAGCCTTTTATCCTAAACATATTTATATAATCTTCCTTTACATTAGCTTCGGAGATTAAAACAATATGAATGATTTTTTTGGAGCTAAGCACAGTATATTCCAGAAAATCAAAGTTTTTGAGAATAGACCGTAAATTGACATGAAATATTAACAATGAGCTATTAGGTATTTGAGCTGTAAAGTCATTCCATGAATTACACTTGTGCTCAGCTATAAAAGGAGGACTATCATCCATTTTTACGATTATGATGAACCTACATAATAACATAATAATAATGAAGATTTAACCTTTAGTGTCCGATTTTATTTTTTCTAGATGCATTATTGATTGCACATTAATTATTTTGTCCTTATCATGTTTTCTAATTAGCACATTCCCTTGCTTGCACCAGATGTAGGTATATAATCCTTTGAGAGCTTCTTTGGTTTTCCACAGCAAGTAGGCATTAGAGGGGGTAAGAGATTCACGAAGGTAAACTCTTCGAGGATTGTCGCTGCATATACTCGACGATCTTGCTGACGACAGCCACCCATCACGTACTCCATCCCTAAGTGACATGTTATTATAACGCACAACAATTTTTTTTTAATTTCTCGCGTCATAACTTCATAATTAGTCATAACTCTTAGCTTTTTCAAGACAAAAATTTCCTACTTTAAAATTTGTCCTTCGATCACGGATTCTTGTAAATCTATTGTTATTCTATTGTTGTCGCGATCACCGGTGCTCTTATGGGGCTTTCCTCAGATATGTCGCATGTGGTTATCGGTGATAACTAATAACTGATGGCTTCAATACATTTTGCCCCTTCTTCTTCCTCAAAAAAAGTTAGACGGCAAGTGTAGTTCACTAGGTCATTCACCATCTAATAAACACTCAATATTCCCCGACCCTTTGCCTACGACGGTCCACACCGAAATCAAATTCCGCCCACGAACGTCCGGGATAAAGTTACATTCGACTTCACGAAGTTGTTTCGTTTTTGGTCCGGGATATGATATAGAATAAACTACGGCCGTAGTTTTAAAGTTAGGAGGAGGTAATGGAGATACATTTAAAATTTAGACAGTCTGCATTACATTTTACGACACCGTGCAGAGTATGATAAGTAAATTGTATCGAGAGAACGGTGTTTTAACATTCCTCGTTGAGCTTCTAAGGACTTCTTTAATGCGACGCCAAAGTCAGAACTCACACCGCCAGACTTACTTGAATGTTTACCATTTTTAAGGAAAGAAAACTAGCACGAGTGTTATTTTTGAGTGATAATCTTCATCCTCGCACTTGACGGCACAGTTACACATAATACCGTGCGCAGCTACTTCACAGATGCTCTTTGCATCTGCTCGCATAATCCGCCTATGTTGCGTGTATTAGCGCATATTCAGTACGATGTTTCAGTATGCTTTTGACGCGTTCTCGGACATTCCGAAGGTAACACTGAGTCGACGCTACATTTTACAGGTAAAGTTATCAATTTCAAATTGTAACTCATTTCTACTCAGGAAAATCTCGTTACAATGTAAGAGCTTGAATTTCATTCTGATTTACGTTGAGCGACGACAACTGCTGTTCTGTTCTTTCTATTAAGGCCTCTATATCCGCCAATGACCTTGATCATTGTCTGTCAGTGCGAATATCGACTTAAATGACATTAAAATAACATTCATAACAGCGCACCTTGTTCGGTGGCGGTTACGACGCTCGCCGCGTCCATGATAGGGCGAAATAGGAGAAAAAACCTTTCTAAGGCTTAATATAATACATATTTCAAAAAAGTAAAAAAAAACCAAATTATCAACATATGTATCGCAAAGCAGTAGATATTTTTTATATATTCTTTTGATAAATAATGAAGGAGTAAAGTGGTTTCATTCAACGATTTGGAGGTGATTTGGTTTTTTATTTCTTTATTATGTGATACCGATAGAAAAAATATGGCAAAACCACGTTACGTATCATATCATGTAGATTACTAATTATTTTTTTCAGATATAATTTCTGTATTAATGCCGATGAAAAGTGGTTTCATCTGCACGCTTTTTTCGCGAGAGGAGCCTTAATTAAAAACGGTAGCTTTGATGTCGAATGCTGCCCAATGCTGAATGCTACAACTGAAGTATTAAGTAGTGCACCTCAAACTCAAAATATGCAACAACCTGTTTAACATTTACGCTCAAGTGCATGCTAGAAAAACTAACAAACCAACAGACATACACTAGATTCTAGAAAAACAACTGGGAAATTATCGGATACAAAATTGCGCCGGCGTGGCGCCGCGTCTTGTCGTATTCTGGTGTGAACTGACCCTTCAGCGTTTTTCTGTGTTTCAATCTATTGTTACGTGCTAGGGTTCGATGATTCGGAGAGAAAGACCTGGTGACTCTCTTGAAGACTTTATTCACAAACACAAGCTCACACAAATCACTAAGTCCAAACACTAAGCACTAGATCCAAATCACTGAGCACTATCACTGTCCTAGGTCGTAGCCGAGTCACTATCACAATCACTCACTATTGATCACTTGTTTTCGCTTCGAAGTCGCCTCGAAGATCGCTCAGACGAAACTGAATTGCCGGCTCGACTGTCTGCGACTATTTATACGGGCCGGATCGAATCTCAGAAAATTCCGGAACATCCCAGAATAAGCCCGATATGCGTAAACAAGTATGAGATATTTCTAGAAATTACTCGTAGGTACATACACCTAGCGCCATCTAGTATCGAGTAGGGGATTTACGTTGCCTGTGTTTCCTTGGTAAGTTCGCTGGTCAGACGCTAGATGGCACCACGTGTCCGTATCCGTAACACTATATAATATATAAAACTCAAAGGTGACTGACTTACATGTTGATCTATCAACGCACAGCCCAAACCACTGGACGGATCGGGCTGAAATTTGGCATGCAGGTAGATGTTATGAAGTAGGCATCCGCTAAAAAAGCATTTTGATAAATTCCAACCCCAAGGGGTTAAAATAGGGGATGAAAGTTTGTATATAAAAAAACTTCTTAACGGGAGCGAAGCCGCGGGCAAAAGCTGGTATTAAATATTCTGCGAGTAGTGATTTCGCAGAATAGTTAGAATTGAAACAAAAAGCATTTTTTTCACCTTTGTGAAGAAAAATCAGGACAAGATTCCCTGGGAGATCACAAAACCAATCTCACTGACAACAGAATATATTATAAAGTATAAACTCAGAGTTTCCTGAAATGCTGTTTCCTGAAAAGCTAAAGAAAGTACCTACTACCACATTGTAATGTTATTTTATTCTCACGACTCTCAAGATATAATATGAAATCTTTATACAGGTCAGTAGTAATTATATTATTATTATCAATAAATACTATTACTCGTTCAACTTGCAAAATCCTCATTGTCTTAATTTTAGCGACTCCTCGTGTCACGAAAATCTGACGCGTATATCCGGTGTATCGTAAAGAAATATAAGGGAACATAGTTACGACGTTATTATCTTAATTGCTATCAAAGTCGATATATTTGCGGAAAACTTCTACCTCTTGTCGTGTCGTAAACAATATAATAAGGATCTGCGCCACTCGTATTTTATTCTTTATGTTCATTCGCAATAAAGGAGTTTCCTCAGTAATGGCGTCGCCGCGGTGGTTACGGGAAGTAATATATTATAGGACTTACGATATAAAGCTGTATTGAGCTGGATAACTAAAATAAGGGTGTTTAACAGGTATAAAGTAGGGCTTCGCTTGGTATTGCTAGTATTAGAACTACAGTGTTGTTGGCTTTTCAAGCTGGGAAAAAAAAACGAAAAATAATGTTGAATTACAGGTTCTCTAACTTTTAAATGAGAAAAAATATTTTAAGGTATTTACGTGAGTTATTAGAAACAGTTGTAGATCTTTTAAACCTACAAGTTATCTAAGAATTAGCTTTTGACATAGATATTGTCGTTTTTTCGGAAATTAAGATCAACTAACGTTCAGTTTCACCGCCTTCTACTCTCCCAAAAATTTCTAAGCACCCGGACATGCTAGCAAAAGTTGCGAGAAATAAAATATTTAACGTAAATATTATACAAGATCACCTCGTAATTTGGAGGTCATGATATTATTTTTATGTATTATTTGTGTAAAGAAAGACACTTAAGTAATAAAATATTTAGTTATTACAGCAAATCTTATATATAAAATTCTCGTGTCACAATGTTAGTCCGCGAACTCCTCCGAAACGGCTTTACTGATTTTTACCAAATTTTATATGCATATTCAGTAGGTCTGAGAATCGGCTACTGGGTACTTTATATATTGATAAGTGCATTTGTTGAATAAATTATAGTAAATTATTATTATTTACAACCTGAGACTGACGGCGACCATTGTTTGTGCGACAAGATAGCGATACTTTATATATTTATGGCAAAGCAACGTTTGCCAGGACAGCTAGTATTAATATAAACTTGCATTGCTCTTTCTAAGGCGCTAAGGTCAGCAGCCTCACAGCTGAACTAAATACGAAAGTAATTGCTTTTGTTTTTAAGCTTAAATAAAATTAATATCAGTCGGCTGTGGGAGGTCAATGACCCTGTTATTAGTATTGGCTTACAAGGATGTTTTGGCGCATAGATGGTATGATTGATCTATATCAATAATACCATCTATGCACCAAAACATCCTTGTTCGCCCCTATGGGCGTGCAAGCAAAGCAACCGTCACCCAAAATGACACCAGTGACCAGCGATAAACATAGTACTAATCAACTCCTAGCCAAAACGTCTCTGTAGGACTACAATGAAGTTATTTTTTTGATCATAAGTCATAAAAATTGCAATAATTCTATCTATACTCATATCTATACCCATACCTCTTTGTCGTGAAGAGGTAACAGGCATACAGACCGACAAACTTTTATCAGGCGCTGAGGTTACAATATAATGTTAGTTTCACATATTATGGATATACATTACGAAAACCTTTTAAACTTAGATCTCTACATTCTACCTACACCAAAAACTTCGTCAGACCCTTCCGTAAGTCCTGAGTAAGACCTAAGTCAGTCGAAACTATACTTTTCTTTTATAGATAGCTTTCAAGTTAAACGAACGTAATACATGCTGTATAAATAGGCGATTTTTGTGCCATGCTTTTTCGGCTAACCCAGAACTATGGTACGTCGGTGGTAGACCATTTTTTGTGCAGTCATCAGGCGGAATGGAAATCTATAGATTCTTCTATTTTCCTTATACAGTATGTAACAAAACGTGAGTGATAATACTTTAGGGTGAGTATGTGTCCCTATATAGTTCACTGTGACAGTTGCAGCACTGAAAGACCAATTTTTTCACTTTTGTATAGGGAAACTGGTGAAGTTGGGGCACTTGCCCATACAAAAGTAAAAGAAAAATATTTTGCTCCTTCAGTGCTGCCACTTTCACAGTAAACCCTCTATAAGGCACATATACAAAAATTATCACTTAGTTTCTTTGTATAAATATGATGGTGAATGAACAGATGCTGATTATCTTTTTGATACAATTCCTACCTACAAGAATAAAATGTTTTATAGCGACATAAAACATCCTTTGACCTTAAAACTGTTCGGCGCAAAGTACAAAAAGCCACTGAGATTGTAAGGAAAATTGTATTCCCTATCTGGGGGTCCCACGGGGGCGTCATACACCCGATATTCAATAAACCGAACTAACGCGTTTAGCCGTCGGCCCTGGACCCTTTACATTTGATCCCTTGCGCCATTATGTCGAGTATTTCTAGTGACCACATTATGTATACGGTTGACTAGCCCAGGAGAACCTCTTGAAATAAAACTGGCTAAAACAAGGACAAGTATTGCTCGACGCGATATCGCATTTGATGTCTTAGGGTCAATTTATGAATTGACCCTAAGACATCAAATGCGATATCAACCGCAACACGATGCGCAGGCTCTATGCATTTCTAAATTTGTATCGATTTGACAGGTTTACAAAACGTCGAAATCTGTCAATAAGTCACGGTACCTATACACTAGTAAACAAGTGCCATTTTCCTCGAAACTTGATCGCATGCACCGAAAATTATGATTTTGGTCTCATTCGATTTGGAATACCATCTAGAACATTCTATCAAAATTCAAAGACGGGCTGAAAAAAATGCATAAGTTATAAACAATTAAGTAAACATAAAAATAAGGGTTTGGTTTTTTTTTAATATTTCAAAAACTATTTGAGATAATCAAAATTTGAAAATAGATCCTTAAAGAACAGGAAATTTCCTAAAAAATCCTAGATCCTGGAACCTTGCCAATTATCCTTATAGTTTTAATTGAGCGGCGAAAGTAACGGTGAACCCGCGTGATTCGGGTTTTGCGTGATTTGCCGCAATCTGCTACGTGAACTAAAAAAATATTTTAAGTGATTAAATATTAATATTAAGGAATAAAAAAAATTGGGTACTAAGTAGACATATCAATAAACAATAATCCGTTAACTAAAATAAATTATCACAATTTGTTTAATTATTATGCTTTTCTTAATTTGTTAATAGTAACCATTTTAATGTTAACATAAAAATGCTGATTATTTCTAAACAAGAAATCTAGAAATTGTTATTATTCTTTTGAGCTAATCTTAAAAGGGCTTAGAAGAGATATCCGGTGGAAAAATTAAATAATTTTGATTTTTCACTTTTTTATTAACATTCAAAAGCATTCCAAAATTATTCATGTAAATAAGAGTTGGCCGACTTCATTTTAATTTTTTGTCAATATTTTCGCCGGATTAGATTGATTCTAGAATAATCTAATGAATACATTATTGAACATGCTTGAGAGCTTCTAAGGACGACTTTTAACCGAGCCAGGAGCTGATATCTGACGATGCCATCAACTCTTTTTGGGGCCCTTTTTCAAACAAACTTCGAGAGACGCGATTGAGTATCGTTCACTGTTTCATATCTGTGTGCTTCACACACATTGTGTTATTTCAGATAGTGTGTGGAGCATACTTAATAATACCTCGATCGTGGGAATCACAGGTGCAATATATTTTCAATTGTTATGCGGCAGCCGGGTACCGCTTGGGGATTAATGGGTTAATAATTATTATTGTGTAGAGATCCGGGTGTTCTGAATTAATAACATGATATTCAGATTATGAATACAAAGAGCCCTTTCGGATCCTTGTAGCCTTACGTTTACATAAATGTAAATTCGTCCTAGACTTAGAGGTATATTTTTTCGTTTCAATTCAATTCAAAATGTTTATAATAAAATATAATGACATTTTAAATTTCACATTAAACAAACAGACATTTAAAATTAATTTGTTTCAATACTTACACGTACGGTCGCACTCAGACATTTATTGATTCTTTAACTTCAGAAGTTTGACACACACTGTACTGGCCCGGGAGCCAGGTAAATTTTTAGCCGGGCGAAACTTTGTACAATGCACAAGAGACTTAAACTATGAATACTAGCGACCGTCAGCTGTGACTCCGTGGATGGGGTGGGCACTGTGGCAGCCTCCCCACCCATGAAGAAAAAACTTTTCAGTAATATCCTCTCATTTGAAAATTTATCAGAGTATAGTATAATATGTAGTATTTTGAAAGAAAAATATGGTCAGCTGACCATAACACGGTGGATTATACGTCAGCTGGCTCCTTGAACATGAAAAAAATATATATTATTTTCAATGATTTCCTCTCAGCTATAAATTTACCTGGTGATCATTTATATGCTACTATGAATGAAAATTAAAGTCAGCTTGCTGTATCTCAGTGGAAAGTTTGTCAGCTGGTACCTTGAAAGATGTAACGCAACAGCATATCTATACGGTCTACTAAAACTTATCAGCTAACGACTTTTCCATTGACTTACAGCTAGCTGATTTTTTTTAACTGTTTACTAGAGTATTTTAACAACACTCTGATAAATTTTCAAATGAGAGGAAATGACTGAATTTTTTTTTTCTTCATCTTTGGGAGGCTGCCACCCCACCCCACCCACGGAGTGGCAGCTGACGGTCGCGAGTATTCATAGTATAAGTCCCTTATTCATTTTACGAAGTTTCGGTTGGGAGGAACATTGGTCATGAAAATTTGTCACTGGCCCCAGGTCTATACGGAGCTTATATTAAAATCTTATAATATACTAGCTGTCCCGGCAAACTTTTCTTTGCCATATTATATAAAGTATATCGCCCGTATTATTTTATTGAATTAGTGACTATAATTAATAAGTATGTCACCATTGCAACGTCCATCACTATCCCAGCCGTTGGCCAGCTTTTGAATCAGCTGCACACTACTTGCAATGGGGATTGTCCACTTTTTTTAAATTTTGCTCATTACAAAAACATTTCGAGGAATAAGGTCAGTGATCGTTTTTCTGTATATAAACGAAAAAAATACCCATTAGTTGCTTATATTTTTGAACAAATATGTTTAACCTTAGTTTGACCTTCAATGGCGTTAAATTAGCAATAAATTCGACCAACGTTACGTTTCGAACTTTTGGTAAGCTTCTCGTATCAGCTTTCACATAATGAGAACTTGCATTTGACGAACCAGCCATTATAAATAAGATTGAAAGGAAAAAAAACATACTGCAGAGGTCAATAAATATTGGCCGCCGATGATGACGTCACAGCGAAACTTTAAAAATTTATTGAGAAAAAACTAGCCAATGAATTTCAAAATTATTTAATTTATATTCTTAAAATACCCTATTTTAACGAAAAAAAATATAAAAAGTACATGTGATTTTTTTTGGACAATGCCCATTCGCAAGTTGCACTATGAACGCCTTCATGAATTCACGCCTCTTTGGTGAACGCAGATTTTTGGAACATTGGTCGCCAGGGTCCAGCCAGTACCACACTCATCATGTGTATTATTTTCCTCTATGATTCTAATTATTCACTGAGTAGGCCGATCGTCATCTTTTGGCATTTGGCAATCCCGCGGGCTCAATAAAAGTTGTTTTAGAGGAGTTTTAATATCAACTCGTTGCCATTTATCCTGGATGAAAAAAAAATGCAGTTGCCATATTTGACCCGCGTCGCATAAACCTATATACAGGCAGAAAAAGTAGCAGCGCTGAAAGACCAAAAATTTTTTTCTCTTTTGTATGGGCAAGGGCCCGAGCGTCACGAGTTTCCTCATACAAAAGTGAAAAAAATGTTGGTCTTTCAGCGCTGCTACTTTCACAGTGAACTCTCTACAGGGAACACGTACACACCCTAAAGTATTATCACTTGTTTTTGTTACATCCTGTATAAGTTGCTCTATGGCATAAACAATGGTCGCTCTTTATAGACAAATAATTTGCAATAAAATAAAATTGCGACTATAATTAAAGATCTAAGCTATCTCTTAAGTTGAAAAAAGCACACATTTAAAAAAAAGAAACATTAAAATCGGTTAAGTAGTTTAGGAGTCCATCGCGGACAAACATCGTGACAGGAGATTTATATATTATACTAGCTGTCCCGGCAAACGTTTCTTTGCCATATTACATAAAGTATATCGCCTGTATTATTTTATTAAATTAGTGACTAACGGCCGTTCCCAATATTCAATATTGGGAACGGCCATAAATAAGTATGTCACCATGGCAACGTCCATCGCTATCCCGTGACCCGCTCGCATAAACAATGGCCGCTCTTTATAGACAAATAATTTGCAACTATAATTGCGACTATAATTAAAAATCTTAGCTATCCTATCTCTCAAGTTGGATAAAAGCACACATTTAAAAAAAAGAAACATTAAAATCGGTTAAGTAGTTTAGGAATCCATCGCGGACAAACATCGTGACAGGAGATTTATATATAATAGATAATAGCTGTCCCGGCAAACGTTTCTTTGCCATATTATAATTATAAAGTATATCACCCCTATTATTTTATTGAATTAGTGACTATAAATAAGTATGTCACCATGGCAACGTCCATCGCTATCCCGTGACCCACTCGCGTAAACAATGGCCGCACTTTATAGACAAATAATTTGCAATAAAATAAAATTGCGACTATAATTAAAGATCTAAGCTATCCTATCTCTCAAGTTGGAAAAAAGCACACATTAAAAAAACATTAAAATCGGTTAAGTAGTTTAGGAATCCATCGCGGATAAACATCGTGACAGGAGATTTATATATAATAGATTAAAATCTTCATTAAATGAAAGTTGAGTAAGATTGTAATCTATATCATGGACGCATAAAAAAAGGCGGACGGAGTCCCACCATACACAAAACTGTGTCGTTCAGAGTCGACCAGCTGGCTGTATGTACACGGTCCGCACGCACACATTCTTGCGCTAGTCCATACCATTTGACAGGCGTCGGAATGTGTGCATGCCCGACTCTGAAGAAAAGTGAAGACACAGTTTTGTATATGACAAGACTCCGTCCGCCTTTTTTTCTACGTTCATGATCTATATCCTGTCTATATCTAATATATATTATTTTTAACAAAAAATTAAAACCGACTTCCAAGGTAAAAAAAATAACATTAATATGAACTAAAAAGTATTAAATAATTTTTACTATCTAATAGTGCCTTTTTCCGAATTCGGCTAAACCTCAACTATTTCTGTACTCAATCTTCATTATTTTGAAGTCGGTACCAGATAGCTGAATCTTCAGTCCTCTGACAGAATATTTAAAATTTTTGGAACTGGCACCGACTTCAAAATTATGAAGATTGAGTACAGAAATAGTTGAGGTTTAGCCGAATTCGGAAAAAGGCACTATTAGATAGTAAACATTATTTAATACTTTTTAGTTCATATTAATGTTATTTTTTTTACCTTGGAAGTCGGTTTTAATTTTTTGTTAAAAATAATAATAATTTCACTCTTTTTAGTTACACTAGTAGATAAATCTTCGCGTATATTTTACGTATCTTATTACAATTTGTTAAGAGTCACAACTCACACTCACAAAATAATATAATATTATCAGTGAAGTGAACATATTGTGCTAAGTAATTTGCTTCAAGCCCGAAGCGGTCACCGGCGATTGCGATAACAATAGAAAGGCTATTGTGTCTCGTTTTTCCATGATCGAAGGATCTATCAGATAAAAAATTGTACAAACTTGCATAGGATGTAGCGTAGCATAATATTTAATATTATCATAATTATTATTGACAGCTGTTCTTGTTATCAAGAATTCAAATCGATAGGTACTTAGTGCACCATCTATCGATTAATAAGTATAACTAATTAAAAAGACACTTAATGACTTTGTTTTGTTTAGATGCTCTTTTTAAAATGACTTTATTTTAATTCTATTTGTCTATTAAAATTTTATAAAGTAGTAAAGTATTCGATCTGTATATAAAGTAGTTAGTAAAGTATTCGATATTCTGTCTTCGACGCCGACCGCCGTGTATTAAAAAGAAACAGGTGTTGTTAATTGTTATACAGTACATAATTATTATTATTAGTATATCCATACCTATGCCTTGAACTATTATCTATTCTGTGCCATGAGACATTGGTGGCCTTAACACGACGTGGTAATGATGATGATAACGATGATGATGATGATGATGATGATTATGATGATGAATATGAATTGCATAGTAGTTTATGCTTTCTGTTCTTAAAACAACGCCGAAACTCCCAAACGTGTATCTATAAGGAATCAGGAGTTCTCTCAGCATCATCGAAACCATGGTATACCTTGACCCAATATTTGACTTTTTGGTAGCGTATTCTTAGTACACTTCACATAAAACCAAAATCACCATATGTTTCCATATAAATTTCGAGGAGTTCCCTCGATTACTCATGGATCCCATCATCAGGTCACCACCTTTGTGAAAATGGGACCAAATTGGAGTGAAACCTAATACAACAAAACAAAAATTTCGAAAATCGGTTCACAAACGGCGGAGTAATCGTTGAACATACAAAAAAAAAAAAAAAAAAAAATATCCACAGCCGAACATATAACCTCCTCGTTTTTTGGAAGTCGGTTAAAAATGCTCGTGTCACAATGTTAGTCCACGAACTCCTCCGAAACGGCTTTACTGATTTTACCAAATTTTATATGCATATTCACTAGGTCTGAGAATCGGCTACTGGGTACTTTATATATTGATAAGTGCATTTGTTGAATAAATTATAGTAAATTATTATTATTTACAACCTGAGACTGACGGCGACCATTGTTTGTGCGACAAGATAGCGATAATAGTAAATTATTACAACTCGAGAAAAACGACGACCATGATAGCGATGGACGTCGCCATGGTGACATACTTATTTAGTCTTAGGCTTGGGAGTGATTTATTTCATGATGCGTTTTAAATTTAAAAAATTGGGGGCGCTAAAACATAATTTGTTCTAAAAGTGGGCAGTAGACAAAATAAGTTTGGGAACCCCTTCGCTAAAACCTATAACTATTGAACCGATTTTAATGGGTTTGCAGATACTTTAAGTCTTGGGAAAGACAAAAAATATACGATTTTACATACGTTATTTTTTATTTATTTAATTAAACCGCTGGACCGATTTAGATAACATTCGGCATACTTAGATATATTTTTAGACCCGGGAAAGGGCAGCGTTTTTACTACGGTAAAACGTAAGATAACTTGATAAACTAATTTCTGTGCAATGGAGCTGCGAGCACCATATTTCTGTTGTGATTTGCAAATCCTAATCGTAATATTTCAGCCATACTGAATAATAATTGAAGACGTGAGTGAAAGAACCAGATAACTAGCATTTTATAACAAAGGCAATAACTATTTTTTTTTTAATTTTTACAAATCTTGTAACTAACCTAGCAAGCAAACATCATCTAGCTAATATGTCTGGCTAAACATAAAATACAAAGTTTTTTATTTTAAATCATTTACCGGCCCTAAATCCTCCATTTATACAAAATATCAGCCAAGTGCGAGTCGGTAGGCCAAAAATTATGTTTTTGTAGGGAAGCCCGCCTAATTTTTTATTTTAATATTTTTATTAATTTATTAATTACATAAATTTAATTAAGAATAATTAAGGATTTTGTGAAAATGTCAAGTGCCTAACTGATATCGATCAAAAAAGGCCAATAAAAATCAAGATTTAAATATTAACTATATGTATTTAGTTTTTAGTACCTACTTAATATTGTTGTTACAGCGGAAACAGAAATACACTATCTGTGAAAAATTAATTTTGTCAGACAGACAGCCAGACAGTAGGACGGACGGACGGACGGACGGACGGACGGACGGACGGCCGGACGGATGGACGGACGGACGGATAGACGGACGGATGGACAGACGGATGGACGGACGGACGGACAGACGGACAGCGGACAGACAGACAGACGGACGGACAGACAGACAGACAGACGGACAGACATCGAAGTCTTAGTAATAGGGTCCCGTTTTTAGAGTTTCGTAGTCAACAAGGAACCCTTATAGTTTCGGTCTGTCCGTCTGTCCGTCTGTCCGTCTGTCCGTCTATCTGCCCGTGGTTTTGCTCAGATACTATAGGGCCTACAAAGCTGTAATTCGGAATGATGCCGACAAAGTGGTACTTATATAAAATCTTAAAAATATATATTTTTTATGGTACCTCCCCAGCACATCAAGCGGGGATGATATTGTTTTTTCGCGTCCATCCCATGTGATCGTTAGATAGTTTTTTTAAATATTCACGTAAAAACTACTGAAAAGATTTTGATGAAACTTTACAGTAACATCGCTTATCATATCATAATATTATTAGATCAAAAATATCAAGCAGAAAAAAAACATTGTCTGCGAGCTATTTTGGTGCGCGCTGCCTAAACGCGGCTCGATAGTTTAGGGAATTTAATGTTTGGCAGTGAGTTTTATTCAAATTACGCACCGCACATTGTGAGGTTGGGAAAATTAATATTTGTCAGTGGGTTACAATATATTATTATCAATAATAGCACGAATAATAGACACATTGTACTTACAGTCGGGTAAATAAATGTTTTGCAATTAGTTTTTTCTAAATGTTTTATATTATACAGTCGGCGAAATAAATCTTTTCAGTGAGTCAGGAAAATGGTTGTTTGGCCGTGGGGTTATTTCTTCAAATTTTTTTCGCGCAAAGTTTCGCAACAGGTTGGATTCAAATAATGATTCAATGTAAAGTTGGGAAAATTAATGTTTGTCAGTACAGGTAGTAATGCACATTGTAAAGTAAGGGAAATCCATATTTGGCAGTAAAGCAGTACATTATACAGTCAAGGAGTTAATGCTTGAAAATGAGATCTTTTTAGGGTTTCGTAGTCAACAAGGAACCCTTATAGTTTCGGTCTGTCTGTCCGTCTGTCCGTCGACGTCCGCGGTTTTACTCAGAGACTATACCTACAAAGCTGTAATTTGGCATGAATACACATATTAATGATATCGACAAAATGGTACATAAACTCTATTTTTTTTATAGTACCGTAGAGGTACTGCCACACACATCAAGCGGGGATGAATTTTTTTTTCGCGTCCACCCCATCGTGTGGGGTGTCGTTGGATAGGTTTTTTTTTAAATATTATAAGTATTCATAGATCATTTTCCGATTTAGGGATCCATTTGTGAAATATTAAGTTTTAAATTGGAACAAAATCGTTAGAGTCCAGTGTCCCCCCTTCTACCAGCGAAACGGTTGTTTCTGGAAATGTGAAAAAATTCGTGGGAGTAGGAAATATGCTGAATTTAAAAGGAAAACTGTCACGGCCAAGAAGACTTCATAAGTAATTATTGAGTAATAGTCGATCAACTAAAAAAAAAAATATTCGGCGAAGTATACAGGAACTTTTCGTTCAAATTCCTTTGAAAGTAACTGAGATGATGTTGTTAGTAGTGTAAAACACGTTATAAATGTACATTCATTGACCATACAAACATTTTTAAAAACTAGCGGTACTACGGAATCCTATATTACGCGTGGCCCGACACGCACTTGGCCGGGTTTTTTAATTATTGTACTTTTTGTTTTAACGTGCTAATCTCAAGAACTCTATAGTCTATTTATGTTAATAATGGCTCTAGACCATATTGCAATTGGGATAAAAAAAACTTCGACATATCGGTGGAAGAATTAATGGAAAATGTTCTAATATGGGGAAAATTAATTATGTTTGCTATTATATACTGACGCAGATGAAGTCGCGGGCAACAGCTACTTATATTATAAATCTCTCTAAGTGCAGCCATAAGATAACAATCAATTCAGTATAGTTTTAAATAGAAGCCATAAAATAGATAGTAAGGCTGCGTTTCCACCAGAGATGTGTTGCGAGGGATGTGTTTTTGAGAACCAATGGAATCGCTTCATTGATATGAATATGACCTTGCCATGACATCGCTCAGCGTGGCGATGCTATTGGAAAATCTGTTAAATCTGGTAAATCTGGTGGAAACGCAGCCTTACAGGGATAAAATCATTTTAAAGCCAGTGAGTTCTCTCGTGGGTCTTTTCATCTTATATACCTGCCAGAGCTCGCCACACCGCGCTTATAATTTTATAAAGCATACCTTACTGAGAGAATGCAGACCGGGGCGTTCTCAGTTTTCATTCAACATTTATTTTACAGCTCCCAGCAAAGAGTAAGTTTCCATTACAGAAAAGTATTCAGAAAATTATGTTAACGTTTCTTGGTTAATACTGTAAATAAATTTTAGTATTGTATAGGTCGAATAGTTCAGCTGTTGTACGAGTTTAGTTACATATTTTTAGTTCAATTATGAATTATGATAAATATTCTTGCAATAGTGACGTTTTCAATATTGATGAAGCTTCAATAATATAGTTAAACTAGAAAATGTTTTTTCATGTAGGTAATGTCTAACTAACGTCCAACATTTCGCTTATAATCTCGATCGACAGCTATGATATATTACACAAAATATAATTTTAACGATAATATTGTTAAGCTATATTTTATTACATAGCGAATATAATATTACAGTATATCATGTTAAAGGTATTGGTAGGATCGAAATAAGATGTTAAAATCTTACTTCAATATAGTAATTTTAGCACGTCCTTCGTAGAGCCGTGCCTTCGTACTCCTAAGCCTATTCCGGAGAATTATGTCAGGTTTGACCGTAATTAAACGCCGCATACCTGGTGCGAGGAATTATATACACACTGGACGGAGTTACCCGGAATTCAGTCGCCCGTCACAATATAATATACGAGATTAATATTAATTATATTAATCCATTGTCTGCGGGAAATTTACCGGAAAGTAATAAAAATGTAAAACTTTGGTAAGTACTTTCAGCACGCAAAAGTAGATACTTAGAAACTTTTGAGTGCAGAAAATATATATTAAAAGAAAAAGAACATCATTTTTTGGTTCTTAATATCCTGCTTTTGGCGAAAAAATGTAAGTAAACTTTATCCACGGAAAAATGATTGTTATGCCTCTATCCGTTATTTTTTCGTTTGTTTGTTGTTAATTCTTAGGCTAGTTACATTTCATACTGCTTGGTATTTTCATGTCAACTTCATTTTAACTGTGTGTAAACGTTTTATTTTGTAAAGTAGCGTGGTGTAATGCCCAAAGTTCTTGAATAAATTTTTTTTATTATTACTAGCTGGTGCCCGCGACTTCGTCCGCGTTAGCATAGTAGATTACACCCCAAGTATTATTTTTTAAAAGTATTCAATGTACAGAATTGACTTTCCTACGATTTAATTACAATACATGTATAGATGGGTTAGTTTTTTCCTAAAAAGGAGAAATAAGACGCAATAAAAACGCCTCGACACTATTTCGTTATAAGCAACAGATCCAAGAAACGACCAATGCCGAAGCTCGTCGCATATTAATCAACCGACACTCAAAATCGGTAAAGAAATGATAGATAAAAGCTCGTAGCAAGGCAAGGAGTGGAGATAGATACAAAGTGTAAAGGACAAATTTGTAGGAAATTTTATGAGCTTTCATTATGTATCAGACTTTTTTTCTCTACGATGCGCCGTTTTAGCGATATGAGCAAAAAACTAAAAATATGGAAAATAGGCTACTTGACCTATTTTTTTTCTTCATTCTAATCGCTTCTTAATCATTCATTTTCACCAAAAAAACTAATATTTTAATATTTTACACAGTAGAAACCCATAAAAATGTTGATTGAAAAACATGCCTCTTAAATGGCGCCGAAAACACTGTCCGCCATTGTGCCGCCATAGTGTGACGTCATGTTTTTTGTATTTTATACTTTCTTTATTAAAAAAAGTTTTATGTGCTAAACGTACGAGTCTAACAGTGCTAAAAAATTAGAAAAGAATTTAGAAATCATTTGTAATGTTAAACACTTTTGTAGAAAAGTTTTGGCCATTTCATTTCCCGTCTACAATAAATGGAGATAATATATAAAACTGATGTTTTATTTTGGATTATTCAAGAAAATATATTTTATAAATCTTTCTAGACTTATTCATATTATTTATGTACAAATAAACTTACACATAACGAGCGTAATAAATAAAAGATATTAAATTACAAATAGGATGACGTCACATCCAAATCGGAAGTACCGCAAAAGCGTTTTCGTCAGTACAATTCATATTTTCATAAAATCATATTTTCAAATCGACTTTATTTATCAATCATAAGCTTTTATTTGATGATAAGGGTGAAATACGGTTTCCTAGGCCAAGTTCTACTAGAAATATGCATTTGTTCAATGAAATTGAATATAGGTCAAGTAGCCTATTGAGCACCTCCCACCAACCCTAGTTGATACCATTAAAATTTATAGCCTATATGTTGGCCTGACCTCTAAATAATATTGGTGCAAAATATGAAATAAATCCATCCAGTACTTTCTGAGTATATCCCGAACATACTACAGACAAACAGACAAACATTCTAAAAACTATATTTTTGGCTTCCATATCGATTGTACATCACGTCTCAAGTATTATTTTTAAAAATATTCAATGTACAGAATCGACTTTCCTACGATTTTATTATATGTATAGATTTTATTACTATCCAGAATAAAAAAATGAAAAATGATAAACTCGCGAAACGAATCTACTGTTATTTTTCTTATAGAAACATCTAGATGCATAAAAACATCTAGATAAAGAATTCTTTATGAGCATTATTACTGTTCAGTCCGGCTAATACAAAATCAACAACCAAAATCCCGAAGTGACAATAAAAGCGATCAGTGTGGTATGGAAAAACATTTTCATACTAAATATCGGGAAAACTTGGGAACAGCTCATAAACTGCTGCCTCCCTCCTCGCGACAGATGTTCCGATATTACCGATACTGGCAATATTACCGATATTTCTTTATGACGTCATTTAAATGAAGACCCCTTGTTTCGGAGTTCCCCAATTTCGGATTATTAATACTAACGAGTGTTGTCGTTCGAGCTATAGTTTATTATTAATTTTTGAATAATTTTTTCTTAAATAGTGTTTTTTTCCAGAATATTTCGCAACTGCTGTTCTTAATCGTCATAACGCTGAAGTCGATGCCAACCCCAACAATAATTATAATATTATTGCTAACAATTTGGACTTACTTGGCGTATGTATAAGTATGCATGTTAACCGCATATAATATTATATAACTAAGTATAATAATACTTGTAAGATGTACCAGGATAATAAACTGATTTTTAACCGGGAATGTAGTATTCTATTGTCCCAACCTCATATTACAACGTAGAATGCACCCTTAAGTATATTAGTATACCAACTTCAAAGTAATAAACTACAAGACGTTAATAATATAGTAAAGGATTAAATAATATTATTGTCTAAGGTAAAAATATGTAAATTTATTCTCAATTTAGGCATAAAACACACTTTTAAGATAGAATTTATATAATAGATAGAGCTACCTAGCCTATCAGCAAATCTGTTACAACAAACTACTCAGTATTTAGTTAGCTCCAAACTTGGGAACCCTCGAAGGAACAAATCGTTCAGCTCCGTTAGCTCGCAATGATCTATTAAATAAGCCGATTGTTAACTTCCTAATTTTCCACCCGATTGTTCGCTAACAACCCCTTATAGATGTTAATTGCGTGAGACATCAATAAGCCCCAATGGTACGGTTTATTTAGTAGTATTCTTTTAGGTCATTTAAAAACTGTAACCTCGGAGACCCATGTGGTTACAATTTGTGATTCCTGAATTACTAGTTGCTTAGTTAGCCTTACACGTATAGTTTAAAATAATGTGGATTTTAGATGGACCGGGATGATAGAATCCCGGCGGCTTAAAGATGCTGGCATAAAAATCGTCTGCAATGAAAATAAATTATTGTAACCGTAAAATCCTGGCGATGGAGGCGCGAAATACTTTACTGCTCGTTTTACTTCCTCATCTTCATAAAATATCTTATCGTCGTAATAAAATCATAAACACACCTAATATAATAGGTTATTCATGTGTACGCTCTACCTTTGAGAGAAGGATCTCTTTGTTCTGGGCTTATCCAATATCTTTTTCGCAGAATCTTCTCGTACGTATGAAACCTGGATAGTGGATTCCAATCCTGGAAGGTCTTGTCTTTCCCGGAATTTCTGCTGGAGGTTCCTAGACTGAGAGACTGATATGTAATAATTATTTAACGTCTCGGACGGGGTTCTATGAATTCGAAGTTCTTAGATAGAACAAACTTGACTCCATTCAAATGTAATGAAACATGTTGCTGCCAATTCAATATAAAGCCATTTCCTAGTGTCTACGCAGCGTCGGATGTACCATTGAGGAAATTGATTCCTAGGTAGTTGACACACTGACGTCATTTGGCCGTATCATGTCAATTCAATGTTAATTGTGATCTGTCGGCTGGGTTTCACGTAACTTGACCAAACTACGTAGGTCCCCCATCTGCCTAGGAATCAACATGCCTGATACTGAGCTCGTAGCGATAAAAACTCTTTCCTGCGATAGACTCGACATTTGTAGTAATCTAAAAATTTGTGATTTCCTTTACCTCAAGTTTCGATTTACACATCCATGTGGATATTTTAAAACATTAACGTCTTGTCTTATCTCCAAATAGGCAAAGGATTAAACGAGTAATTTTAAAAGGTACAACCCCTTTAAAAATATCAAAACACGCTATAAAGTTGTATGCAATTAGAAATGTTCGAAACTTTGGCCCATGGAGGTTAGAGAAAACAGCTTCAGTATTTATCAGGGAAGCTGGGAATCTTGTGACCCAAACTACATGTGGACTTCGGGGATTTAAAGCCGTGTTCGCCAAACTAACTTCGGCCCGAACTTCGCTCTAACATATTAAGTAACACTCTGTTTGTAATAAGTCAATTTTGTCTGTATTCTCGGTGTGAATACTAGTTTACAGCTTGTTTTATGTTTATATTTTTCTGTCAGTGAAAAAATGATATTTTGTTATAATTTTGTACCATGTCTTATGCTCTTTATGTAGTAGATGTTTTGTATAAAAGACAGCTTGAGGTATAACAGACCTACAAGCATATTTAGCACCTGGATAAAATTTTCATAAGGGCGAAAGACGAAGTAGCAGCCGCTAAAAATGTTTGAACCTAGATACGCTTGAACATAATTTTGGAAAAATATGACAGTCGCAAAGTTATCAAGATATCTTTATCGTTCGACACAAATATATATTTTAGTAACCACAGATTACTCTTAATAGTAATTACATAAACTAGCGAAAAAGCTAGCTATCATTTTCGCAAAACTCTTGTGGGAAAGACAAATAGTTTTAAGTAATATTTTAATCTGCCATATTGTAGGTGTTAATAGAGCAGAAACGTCGGAGACGTTCAGAGCAGTATTAACTTGATACAAGAAACTTGGGAAATTAAATTTTAAACTTACACTATTCTTGTGTTACATTCGCAGTTTTGCAGGAACGTGTTCCGCCTAACAATATTATCTGCCGGCGCAGACGGGAATGTTTAATTACGGAATTTAAGAAACTAATAACTTTCAAACTGTGGAAGCATCGGATATAGTGGAATGAAGATTACTGGATGTATAAACTTTAGATATCCAGTAGTATGACTTCAGATTCTAAAGTTACTTGAAATGTTTTATTAAAATTTTCAGCACAGATATTTTAACACAATAAGATTTTGGTTTATTCTTTTGTCCGCTTAAAATATAACAATACAAAATATTATTTGTGACTTCTATAACCTATTTAACCTTGCCGGTTGAATTTTGGAATATTGTGCTTCGTGGATACTAAGTGTTTGGCTTCTATTTTACAATTCATATCTATTTAGGTAAAAACTATTTAATACGTTATTAAAATGACCAAATATCTTCAGACGCGGGGCACAAGCGACTGTAGTAATAGTTTTTGTATTAAACTTGCCCAATATTACAAGTAAGTTCGTATCATAACTTTTTACTTCCTCGTGCAATAAGTCCCGTTTGCCTCGAAACGCTTCTGTCCTGAAGCAGCTAACTAGTTAGAATAATATGCATCTCACTGTAAGCCGCTTAAGGAGCGACGGAGCACGAAACCTTCGGGGACAAATTGAAAAACAACCGCAGAACAGAGGGGACGATGTTGTAATGTGGTCGGTTGCGCGTCTGACACAGAAAGGGGACAATACCGGGGAATCTATTTCGCCCCCTAATCCAGAAAGGTCTGGGAAGATTCAATAACCATTTGACTAGCCGCGATTGTGTCCGGCCAGATAACGGTGTCCGGTATGTACAACCATGACTACTGTTTCCCACAAGTTTTCAAAAACAATAAAAATATTGTCTATACAAAGTAATTTGTGATCACGGTTGTTTGAGAATCGCCGAATTGGATATAAAAATTGGAATATTTTGTAATATAGTATTTAAAAAATATATAAAACCGACTTCAAATTTTTGTACGTAATTAAGAATTAAAATTCCCTATCTCAAAAACTACAGAACCGATTTTTATGAAACTTGCAGTATTCCCTGAGTTGAACAATACCTAGTACAATAAAAAAATAATCACAAAAATCGAGCTTGTGGTTCCGGAGGTATGCGTGCACAAACATAAAAACGTACATACATACATACATACGAACACTTTTGAAATTTGGCACATTTGTTCAGAACCTGTTATAGATGAACAATGAACATATACAAAAACAGGGCAGTTCTGGAAATATTACATACATACGCGTCGAACTCATAACCTCCGTTTTTTGGAGTTGGTTAAAAAAGGACCGTAGATCTTGTAAGATGTATGCCCGCGGCGGCTAATATTTGCATGGATTATGGTACCGGTGGACAATAAGCGACTGGCGACTCTAACTTTTAACTGAAATGAAGTTGAGTTTAAAGAGCGCCAGTGGTGTACGATGTCCAATTTGACACGAGAGTAATAATTTTTCCCGGGAAAGTTTCACCAAGACGAGCGGGGCCCGTCCACTCTAGTTGCGACGGTAATATGAAACGGTTCAATTTATGCAAGAGCATTTATTTAACCCAATGGTCAGGACGTAGAGCGGTACTTAATCGATGCACTTTACGGACCTGAACGTTCTTTCGTCTTTCTTTTTCAACTGAAACGGCGAATGAAAGGCTCTGTTTGTTGCCACTCGCCTTGCGTCTTGTGCAGAGAAAATTTATTTAATTTTGTATTTACTCGGTAGGTACTAACTTAATAATAATATTATGATTTATGAATGATATTTCATATCAGTGAAATTTCAGAAATATTTTTACATGTTGTTGGTACCAGATGTTACATTTTAAATTAAGAATTACAAATTATTAAAATATGCATAAGAAAAGATATTCCTTTTCAATCATATTATATTAATGTTTTGTATATTACTAAAAGCAAGCTCTCAATAATGTCTTCTTAATATTTATTATGAAAAACTTAATACCGAATGCAATAACCGAAGTTTCCACCTAAAAGGATACCGATTCTTCCGCTTCGTTTTCGTTATATAAAGTTGATTCATTAAGTCGTTACACGTTTAATAACACAGCGATAAGCAGGGGGGATAGTGGGGGGATTAATAACACAGAATAGTGGCTAACTTTGTAACGACTTACAGATGCTTTTATCTTTTATTATCGCCGATATTGTGTAAGTTTGTGTAGCTGTCGAACTGACCGTTTCTGGGCTCCTGGACAGTTTGATATGATAAAGGAACTATAATATTATGTTGCAACTTCGCAACGCTGTCGTATATATATATATATATATATATATATATATTATTTCATATTTAAAGTGATGTGAACTCTTAACACCTAAACTTAAAATTTGAGATATTTAGTGGTTAAATATATATATATATATATATATATATTTAACCACTAAATATCCAAGAAAATACGGGCAAATGTGTTTAAAAAACTTACAGTACACGTAGATTACACCGTTACCTAGCTATTTACACACACTCAGCACGAATTTATCGATTTAAAACCACTGAAAATGATTTTTATTCCCGGAGCGCACGTCAGACGATGTTAACCGTACGGAGTCCGCAGGGGGAGAGGAATATTATATATATATATATATATATATATATATATATATATATATATATATATATATATATATATATATATATATATATATATATATATATATATATATATATATATAATATTTGAGAATGGCTCCTCCAGTAAAAGGCACCCGGGAAAAGTTGAGCCACGTTCGACTGAAACTGGGTGGGAAATGGATCACCGTTTGTGTTTCAGATCACCGAGTGGTAATTAGCATGTTAAAGTTGTAGAAAGTTTTCATAAGAACAAACTAACTGCGAGGATAATATTATATATATGCAATAATATTATGCTCTAGCGCCACTGAGGAGAACGATATATTATATTTACTTCTTTCGAGAATGATGATATATATATATATATATATATATATATATATATATATATATATATATATATATTTAACCACTAAATATCTCAAATTTTAAGTTTAGGTGTTAAGAGTTCACATCACTTTAAATATGAAATATCAATATGGATTACATTGTCATAAAGTTTCAAATTAATTAGACCACTGGAGAAAAAAGCATGTTAAAAATTAAAATATTATAATATATATACAATAGACAGCCGAACACCTCTTTCCTTTTTGGAAGTCAGTTAAAAATAAATTATGTGTAGGGTATTTAAAATTTTAATTTTATTTATTTATTAACTAATATTAATAATCTTATGTCGGTGGTCGTTAATATTATCAGCTATTGCTATTCAGAAACCTGTTGAGGTCGTAACCTTGTAACTCATACTGTTTCAAGGGACATTACAGCTTGCAAAATTTAGCTATAATTTACATGGACAGGCTAGGCTAGATGTAGCTTGAGCTGAAAACCTAATAAAGCGTACGAAATTATAAACGAAGGTAGGCACTTATTTGCATACATTCGCCGGTACACTTTAATTCAGTGCGTGCACCAAATTGGTCAGGAATTATGTAATTTGTTGGTTGGACAATGGATTGGCAAAAACTAAATACGAGCCACTTTTATTTTAGTCACGTAATGAATTCCATTTTAATGAAGCCACGCCGTAGTTTGGTTATACGTGGTTTTGAAGAAAAAAGAACAATTCAAACTAATCAAAGCCACAGAGGACATTGTTCTAAAAATTGAAATTGAAATCACGGCTGATTTTTCTTACTTGCTTTTTAAAATTGCGATCAGTGTCTTCCCAAATTATCAGTCAGGCAGTGATCGTATATATAGATTATAGGCTTGCGGTTGTCCACTAGAAACTCGGTATCTTTCGTCTCGGCTTAGGAAGTCATTAAAGATTAAAGGGTAAGATACATATTATAGCAATGTGTTGAAGCTGTTTATTAAAATATTTATCACAAGAACCACGAATACATCCGGGGTGACCGCAATCACTAGCCCGCGGCTGCTATACGCCCGGGTGCGGTCACACCGAAGTTTCACTTCATTTGTAATATGCGTTTTACACCCTCCGACTTCCAATATCGTACCATGTTATGTTGGCAAAAAATACTATTGTGGTAAGCCCGATACACAAACGCAGGCTTTTGGGAATCGTAATTAAAGAATTAATAATGATTGATGAAAATTACAAAAACGGTCTTATTATTAAGATGGCATACATCGTCACTCAGAATTATTATCAGTCCGGTGCCGAACCGACTTCATTTTCGTTCTACTCCTATTCGCCAGTACGATATTGCATACCTTCGTACTTTACTTATCCCGATATCTGATCGGATGCTCTGAGGACACTCATCCCGCAGAACCGAAAATACAGCACACGCGAATTAATCTCATATTCTCATGTTTCATCCGCTTTGAGGTGAATTATTCCACTGGATATAAATTCTTGAATATGGAAAGTTGTAAAAGATGCATTTAACACAAAACAACTTAATAAAAACACAACATTCTTGTACATATTCATTTCAGATCGGAATATAAGTTTTTCTAGTACTTTAGAGGCAATAAATGTTAATTCCTAACACAGATTAGTAAATTAAATAAAATATCTTAAGAGAAGGAGCTCGTAGTTGGCTGCGTTTCCACTGAAGCGGAGCGGAGCTTAGCGGTGCCGAATTGACCAATGACCATGCTCGAAATCTTCGCTCCGCTTCGCTGTCATTTCGCTGGAATAGCACGATTGGTCTTATTCTCTCTCTTCTTCATGGTGATTGGTCAATTCGGCACCGCTAAGCTCCGCTCCGCTTCAGTGGAAACACGGCCTAATGTAGCTAGGACTCTCCTTAAATGTTGGTCCGATGTTGTTTGGTTTTGGAACATGATTGTCATTACAAAATATAAATATTATTTTTATCCTTTCGTTATCTAACATGTTATTCATGCTAATTTCTAATCATTCTCGAAAGAAGTAAATATAATATATCGTTCTCCTCAGTGGCGCTAGAGCATAATATTATTGCGAATATTATCCTCGCAGTTAGTTTGTTCTTATGAAAACTTTCTACAACTTTAACATGCTAATTACCACTCGGTGATCTGAAACACAAACGGTGATCCATTTCCCACCCAGTTTCAGTCGAACGTGGCTCAACTTTTCCCGGGTGCCTTTTACTGGAGGAGCCATTCTCAAATATTATATATATATATATATATATATATATATATATATATATATATATATATATATATATATATATATATATATATATATATACATATAATATTCCTCTCCCCCTGCGGACTCCGTACGGTTAACATCGTCTGACGTGCGCTCCGGGAATAAAAATCATTTTCAGTGGTTTTAAATCGATAAATTCGTGCTGAGTGTGTGTAAATAGCTAGGTAACGGTGTAATCTACGTGTACTGTAAGTTTTTTAAACACATTTGCCCGTATTTTCTTGGATTTAACTCGGTAAGTAATTTCTTTGTTCACTTTTATCAGTAGGGAATTGTAGGTAGGTAAATATTGTGTGTGTCGGTACCGCTCGCGCGGCGCCGGCCGGCCTTGCGATCAGCTGACTGGGACTTACAGTTTAACTTTTATTATTGCAAATACATATTACCTATAGTGTTTTCTGCTGCCATCTAATTTTAATTAAGTCACAATGTCGAGTCATAATAATATACCGCCGGATAAAGATACAACCCCGTTTTCTAGAAGTGACAAAACTCCTCGTTCTCCGACATTCTCGTCCGGTAAACGTCTGTTGTCGGAATTATCTCCTTCCTCCTTGTCACCCGTGGAGAAGCGTCACCAACCCACTAGGGACGAGTCGCAGCTGTCCCCCGTTACGTCATTGTTAGACACAAGCCGCGCATCCGACGATTCTTGCAATTATTACGAGCTTGTCCGCGAAGCCAGCTCATACTTAGCAAAGATTAATGAGTTCGCAAACGATACCGTATCTCGTCGCAATAATTTTACCAATAAGTCAGAAATTATGAGTATGACGCAAAAAATAACTACAATCGTTTCACTCCTCGCTATTAAGAACTCGTCCTTGGAAACCAAGGTAGCCAATATGGAACGCGAATTACTGGCCGCTAAAACTAATCCCGTCGTACAACCAGTCTCCGCCGCGCCTTCTGCCTCCTACTCGGACGCGCTTAAACTAAGACTTGCGAAGTCAGTGCCGCCAGTCGAGACGCGAAAACCACTTCCTTGCGTTATTGCCTATCCGACACAAGAAAAATCGGCGGAATTAAAATCGTCGTCGGAGACTAAACAAGCTCTGATGAAAGTCATCAACCCGGCCGATGGGTTCCAATTTCACGGCGTCAAAAAAACCTCAAATTCGGGTGTGATATTGCGACTTACTAGCGAGTCGCAAGTCAATAAATTAAAATCGGTGGAAGCACTTAAATCGGCCGGTCTGCGACTCGAGTCGCCTAAAGGTCGTAACCCGCGCATTCTCGTAAAAGATGTCCCGCAACATATGACGGACGATAATTTCCTAGTTGCACTTTACAATCAAAATATAAACGGCGAAATTAATATGTCACAAGAACAATTTTTGCGCACTACAAAAATAGTGAGGCGCCGTAATTTAAACAAAGATTATAACAACAGGAAATGGATAGGCATTGAATTAGACCCTCTTGTTCGTAAACACCTGATCGATTCCAAAGAAAAACTATTCATCGATTGGGCGATGTGTCGCTTCGTGGACGACGTTGAGCTGGTCCGCTGCGGCAACTGCCAACAATACGGGCACGTCGCTAAATTCTGTCGTGATCCTAATCCGTGCTGTTATCACTGTGCCGAAAAACATAGCTCGTTATCGTGCCCCAACAAAGACAAAGACAATTTTAAGTCGGTCTGTGGTAGTTGCCTTCGTTATAAAAAACCCTCCGACCACTCCACGGGCTCCCCAGACTGTCCAACATATAAGAGCAAAATGGAGCAACTCATTTTAACAACTAGGTATGGATAGTTTAAATATAGGACAGTTAAACCTCCATAATAGCAAGCACGCGACGTTAGAATTACAGAAGTTAGTTTCTGATTATAATTTAGACTTAGTACTAGTTCAAGAACAATATCAACTCGCGTCGCTACGGCCGAACATGATACAATTTAGTAACGTAGCTCGCGCGGGTATTTACACACCTCAGTCTAGATTTTCAATCACGGCCCTAACTAACCTATCGACAACGCACTGTGCAGTAGCCGAGGTTTCGTGTCCTCAGTTTAAGCTTTACGTAGTTAGCTGCTATTTCCAGTACGCGGATCCTATTAGCCCCCATCTACATCAACTTCGTTACGTACTACAGACTCTCGCGGGCAATAAAATCATTATAGGCGCCGACGTTAATGCATCCTCGCCCGTATGGCACGGCCAGCTAAGGTACACCGATCGCGACCGACGTTGCGCCGTCGAAGACTTTATTGCGGAGTTTAACCTCCAAATTCACAACACCCCCGATGCACCACCTACTTATAGTAGCCCAACGGGCGAATCGTCAATTGATGTCACGCTATCTAGCGCGTACGTCCAGATTAGGCATTGGCGTGTCCTTCCCGATGCGTCATGTAGTGATCACCGCTTACTGGTGTACGAGTTTTCTCGTGCGGTCCCGAGTGATACCGTAGTCAATTCTAATGACTATAAATACAATGTAAAGAACGGCGATTGGAATTTATTCCGCTCCCTCATTACCGCTCATGCCGGAGACTTCACTCGGCCGGATTTAAACGTTAACGAGTGCGCGGAAATTATGACAAACACATTTGTTTACTGTGCCGATGTAGCCTTGGGTCGTAGACCTCTGAAAAAAGATCACAACTGTAAATGGTGGAACAGTAAACTTCTTAATCTTCGTCGGGAATTTAGAAGGGCCAGGCGCAAAATTAATAATCTTCGTAAATCTGGCCTCAATCGTTCGGATGATACTTACATAATTAGTTTAAATAACTTACGCATCTCAAGGTCTCGCTATCGCGCCGCCGTTACGTTAGCAAAAAATAATATGTTGAAGAATGCCGCGAATAGACTAGATAAAGAGGGCCCCTGGTCCTCGTTATATCACGAGCTTAAACCCAGTAGTAGTAATGAGCCAAGCTTTTTCTCAAATATTAAAATTAACAACTCTTACACTTGTAGTTTAGATGAAACGGCGAAGGCATATCTAAACGTTCTCATCCCAGACGACGAGCCCTCCTTGGATGATGAACACCACCGCGACATTAGGAGTAGAATGTTAGACCCCATTCATACACCGGTCTCAGATTTACCAACTTCGGAGGAGTTTAGTAAAATAGTAAACCTTTTGCCTATAAAAAAATCTGCGGGCGAGGATAAAATATCGAATATTATGATAAAACAAGCGTGCTTAGCGGCCAATTCATCGATTCTACATGTTTACAACAGATGTATCGCAGAAGGCATATTTCCAAAAATTTGGCGCACCGGTTGCTTAAAATTAATACCTAAAGCGGGAAACAAACCTCCAGACGACCCAAAATCTTACCGTCCGATAACGTTACTGCCTTGCTTAGGTAAATTACTAGAACGTCTCATCGTACCTCGCCTGCTACCCGGTGGCCCTAAATTTCATAGTCATCAGTTCGGTTTCACCGCCGGGAAATCGACTGTTGACGCGGCTATGGAAGTTAGAAAAATAGTAAATCTTTCGGAATCCAAATACGTGGTCGCCATTTCATTAGATATCTCCGGCGCGTTCGATCATGCTTGGTGGCCGATATTATTATTAAAACTAAAAAATCGAGGTTGCTACTCTAATATTTATGCCATAATACGTTCTTACTTTTTTAATGGTCAAACTAAGCTTCGACTTGGCCATTGTACACACGCCAAAGATTTAACTTGCGGCTGTCCTCAGGGCTCTGTTATCTCGCCAAAGCTATGGAATTTCGGATTTGATGATTTATTAAGTCTTCCCCTACCACCGCTGTGCGTACTAGTTGGCTACGCCGATGACGGCTTTCTCATCGTTCAAGCAAATTCACGTTCCGAAATTGAATCTAAAGCCAATGATAGTCTTAATTTAATATCGAGCTGGGGTAAACGTAATCGCCTGAAATTCGCCGCGCATAAAACTTACCAAATCCTTTTAAAAGGTTCCCTTATATCTTCCCCTAGCATTAAACTTGACAATATTAACGTTAAACGCAAACAGTCGCTCTGTTATCTTGGTTTTTACTTGGAAAATAAATTTACATTTTTAGAACATATAATTCAAACTGGTGAGAAAGCGAAGCGCAATTTTTACTCCTTTACCAAAATATCTACGTCGACATGGGGCCTCTCTTTCAAAACCCTAAAATTAATATACACCGCTACTTACCTAGGCAGCATTTGCTACGGGGCCCCCGTGTGGGCCGACAGAGCAACTATCGGCGCGGCTCGTCGCAAGTTGCTACAAAGCCAACGTCTTGCTCTTATATTCTTATGCAAAGCTTACAGGACCACAAGCACCGAAGCCTTGCCTGTGTTAGCCGGAGTTTTACCCGTTGACCTTGAGATTCAGCGTCGTGCGACAATGTATTATCATAATAAAAACATTGACAACCCGTTCTTTTTAAGCGCTCGCGATAAAATTAAAATAGCAAGATTGTTTGAACCTTTAGAAAACTCTGTGCAAAGCCTAATCTCCGAATGGCAGTCGCGTTGGGACTGTTCCACCAAAGGGCGTCATCTTTATAACTTTTTCCCTAATATTCGTGAACGGCTATCCAAACAGTGGATGGATATTGATCACTGCGTTTCTCAATTCCTGACCGGTCATGGAAATTTTAAGGCCAAACTTTACGGTTTTAAACTAGTGCCTTCACCCATGTGCGAGTGCTCGACCGAAGGCAACATGTTTGAACAAACCGCTCATCATGTTCTCTGGGAGTGCAGTCTCTGGCAGGACGAAAGAACTACTATGCTAAACAACCTATTCTGTACATCTGGAGTCGCATACTACGGTGATCTCGTGGACAGCGCTAGGAACTTCCGTGCCTTCAAGCGTTTTTGTCACAATTATTATTGGCAACAGTCAAACACAATAAACTCCAATATTAACTTAGCTTAGCTTAGGAGTCACAATTATTAACCTTATTTCCGTGGTGCTCCCCCTTAAGTTCTTTGACTTTCGGTCATTGCAACTTTGTGCTGTCTCCCGCTTTTATGGGGAGGGAAATTGGAATCTTCCTACTCCTCCTATTTTCTTCTGATTAATTTCGTTGCGGGTCCCAAGACAGTTTTAGCATGTCCCTCGGGCTCCCTGAGATCATATCAAAGGGTTTTCGTGGTTGGATACCGCTGTCGATCCTGGCGACACAGGAGATACAGTGGTGGGAATGTGTGGTGGGCCAAAGCCCGATTAAAAAAATAAAATATATATATATATATATGAATATATATATATATATATATATATATATATATATATATATATATATATATATATATATATATATATATATATATATATATATATTCCCAGTTACTCAAAGATGACATTTATTTATGTTTTCTCTCGAGACTCAACTTATTTCGTACCAATCGGTTTACATTAAGGCTGCTCTCTCGAAAAAAGCGTGCAGATGAAACAACTTTTCATCGGCATTAACAGAGAAATTATATCTGAAAAAAAATAATTAGTAATCTACATGATATGATACGTAATTTGGTTTTGCCATATTTTTTCTATCTGTATCACATAATAAAGAAATAAAAAAACCAAATCACCTCCAAATCGTTGAATGAAACCACTTTACTCCTTCATTATTTATCAAAAGAATATTATATATTAATATCTACTGCTTTGCAATACATAAGTTAATAATTAGGTTTGGTTACTTTTTTTAAATACAGTGAAACCTGGTTAATGGGGATTGTCCTTTTTTTTTTAATTTTGCTCATTACAAAAACATTTCGAGGAATAAGGTCAGTGATCGTTTTTCTGTATATAAACGAAAAAAATACCCATTAGTTACTTATATTTTTGAACAAATATGTTTAACCTTAGTTTGACCTTCAATGGCCTTAAATTAGCAATAAATTCGACCAACATTACGTTTCGAACTTTTGGTAAGCTTTTCGTATCAGCTTTCTCATAATGAGAACTTGTATTTGACGAACCAGCCATTATAAATAAGATTCAAAGGAAAAAAAACATTCTGCAGAGGTCAATTGGCCGCCGATGATGACGTCAGCTCGAAACTTTAAAAATTTATTGAGAAAAAACTAGCCAATGAATTTCAAAATTATTTAATTTATATTCTTAAAATACCCTATTTTAACGAAAAAAAAATATAAAAAGTACATGTAATTTTTTTTGGACAATGCCCATTGGGATCTCAAGGGACCAAGACTTTTGTACCAATTATTAAGGGCTCCCAATAATCCAGTCATCCAATTAAGCAGGTTTAAAATTGTGTGTTTCATTTACAGAGGCTGGCACTCTATGAGTGCCATTGCCGTGCCGTGCCGCAATATGTGCTGTTAATCCCTTATTCAATTTTAAAAGCTTTTATTAAATTGAGTTTTGATTATCCTTAAAAACACTGAGACCAAAATATTTCCTCGTTTTTTTTTATAATTCCAAACAGGGTTGACTATGTCCTGGTGATTCTCCCTACACAGTTAATCACGCGACTTTTCACAATTATAATCTAATAGACGTTTAAAATTTTCAGATACCGATAATATTTTATATTTACTTTTGGACATTTTTACACTTTTACACCTTGTTTTAAATCAAAAACAGAGATAGTACTGACATCAAAGCGTGCACAATAGAGGACACGAAATGTATGTAAAGAAACATGTCAAAACTTGTTACACCTATTATAATTTGTCTCAATTATACAGGTAAATGAGCTACAGAGTCTCAATTATAGAGTTAAATATCGAAAAAGTATTGGAATTCTAATCTCATTTGACCAGGTTCAAAAATTCCATTAATAGAGGTAATTTCATGAAATTGTGCCGGGACTTCATTGTAAGTTTCTCATTTGGCCAGGTCCCGGTTACCAGGTTACACTGTATGTATTATATTAAGCCTTAAAAGGTTTTTTCTCCTATTTCGCCCTATCATGGACGTGGCGAGCGTCGCGTCGTAACCGCCACCGTACAAGGCGCGCTGTTATGAATGTTATTTTAATGTTATTTACGTCGATATTCGCACTGACAGACAATCGACCTGCTAATTTAGGAAGAGAGGGCCATTGACAGAGACACGCTTTTGCATTGTTTTATATTTGTGTACCATTACGAGTCGGAGTCGGTATAGGTTACGTCGATATGCTACAGAAACAATATTAGTGAATACAAGTAGCGGTTTTTTCAGTTGGCCGAATTCTCCGAAATCGACCAAACACGTCGTGTTCGGATATTTCTACGACTTCTTACGTTTCATAAATATTACCTTTTTATGTTTGTTCCTTTGAAACTACTTGACTGATTGAGATAAAATGACTGAGATACATTTTTTCCGGAAGAAAATGTTTGAGGAAATGATAAAATGACTGAGATACATTTTTTCCGGAAGAAAAAATTTTCTGTGGTCTGTGGTAAATTCTTTATTTCTTTCTTTATTTAACCATACAATAATATACAATAGTATAAAAACTAGGTAGCGTACATCACGTCGTCTAATCCCATGCTAAGTAAAAACTTGTGCTATGGCAATCAGACAACGGATGCACGCCGAACAATTTTATCCTAATATATATTATTTACACATTCACACACACGATCACACTACAGTTTATCACGTAAAGTCTCTTTCGGCGACGTGATGCGCGATTCGTTCGGGAGCCTCCCCCGGAACCTCCGGTAAACTACACCAGCGGGCCAGAACTCCTCCACCTCGATGATGGATAAAACTTGAGTCGGCACTCTCACCACAAAGGAACTGAAATTCACTTTGTGGCGAGAGTGCAGACGCTCCACCCTCAAGGTGTAGGTGGTCTTCTCGCGGATGTAGTTTACGACGTCTTCGACCGTCATGGACCAGTGCAGGCGCGAATTTAGTGATGAGCAAAGCAAGACCAAGACCAAGACTCGACCAGTCTTGGTCTTGGTCTTGTTCTTGCTTGTGCAGTCTTGGTCTTGGTCTTGCTTAAATCTGTCTGGTCTTGGTCTTGGTCTTGGTCTTGCACGCCTAGTCTTGGTCTTGGTCTTGCAAAAAGCAAGACTCTTGCAAACATTTTTCAAAACTTTTTGTAAACGTTTTCATTTTCTCAAAAAAACAGAAAAATAAAAAATTTGAAAAATAAGAACTTATTCTGGGATTTCTTCTAGAATCTAGATTATTTTTAGGGTTCCGTAGCCAAATGGCAAAAACGGAACCCTTATAGTTTCGTCATACAGTCTGTCTGTCTGTCTGTCTGTCTGTCTGTCCGTCCGTATATTACAGCCACTTTTCTCCGAAACTATATACATAGAGCTATACAATTGAAACTTGGTAAGTAGGTGTATTCTGTGAACCACAATAATACTTATTTTGATACAATTATAGAAAATATATGAGAGAGACTCTTCCAAAGTGGTAAAATCTTTGTTCTCTCCCCTCTAACTTCTAAAGTATGATAAGATAAGGCATGATAAGTCTAAAAAAATATATTATGATTGTACATTACTATAGAAACTACCAAGAAAAAATTGGTTTGAACGAGAACTAGCAAGTAGTTTTTGTATACGTTATAAATGGTATACCTTAATTTCATTAATTCAACAGAAATCGGCCAAACACGAGTTGTACTTGCGCACGAAGGGTTCCGTACCACTACAGAGCAAAAATAGACTAAAAATTGTATTTTTTGTATGGGCCTCCCTTAATTATTTAATTTATTTTAATTTTATTATTAATTATTAAAGCACAAATACAATTAAGTATTTTGTGAACATTTCAATTGCCTATGTGTTGCCGATATTGATGAAGAGCAAAAAATAGCAAAAAAAATCACGTTTGTTGTATAGGAGCACCCCTTAAGTATTTAATTTATTTTGCTTTTAGTATTTGTTGTTACAGCGGCAACAGACATACATAATCTGTGAAAATTTCAGAAGTCTAGCTATAGCGGTTCTTGCGTTATAGCCTGGTGACAGACAGACGGACAGACGGACAGACATCGAAGTCTTAGTAATAGGGTCCCGTTTTTACCCTTTGGGTACGAAACTCTAAAAATATTTTAATTTCATGAAATAAACCTTTTTGGCTGCTGCGGAACCCTTCATGGGCGAGTCCAACTCGCACTTGACCGGATTTTCGGATTCTCTCTCGGTTGAAAGATCTTACTTTTCGGCCGCCATGTATAATGTATATGTAATATGACGTATTCCCAAATTTTTAGTTTGAATGCATGGTTACATAATCAAAAGGGTAAAAAAGGGGCCCAATTACATACTTACACATCGCTGCCTGTTCGTCTGCCTGTTTCCAGGCTGTATAAGAACTTGAAACTCATGATAAGTAGATAATGTTATTAATATTTTTAATAGTTATAAATATTTTATCTCATATTATAGTCACTGCGACTAATTAATTTTTTTTAGCAAGAGTCTTGCATTAAGCAAGACTCTTGCATAGTCGGTCTTGGTCTTGGTCTTGTTCTTGCACACCTAGTCTTGGTCTTGGTCTTGCTAGTCTTAGGGTAGTCTTGGTCTTGGTCTTGGTCTTGCAATTTTTGCAAGACCAAGACCAAGACTGCAAGACCAAGACTAATTTTGCTCATCACTAGGCGCGACACGTAGAGCGGCGTCGCGGGCACCTCTCTCCGCAGGTGCAAAATTCGGGAGAAACGGATATTTTTTTGTAAGGTATCTTAAGGTCAGACAAGTCCGTGTTTTTTTTTATTTTATCTCCAGGTGGAAACCTTTTTAACATCGTATAGAAATAATAATCGATTAAATTATATTCTGATCTTTACTGTTCACAAGAAATCTTTAAAACACTAATTACTTTAGTGAAAAAATATTGTGATATTTTTGCAAGTGTTTTGAGTGAAAATTCTTTTATAGCGCTAGAAACGTAATTTTTTCCGAGACTTGAAGTATTCAAAATTTCATCTAGCAAATATTTCCCGCGAAAGCGTAACAAACATTTTTACAATCACATTGTTAATATTAGTAAGGATTAGGCATCGCCCGTGGATCCTCGAACACATCGTAAACCAAAGCCGTTATTACCGCGTTTATGATTTTCAGACCGCCATTACACGTAATAATTTACTGTTCTGTAAAATTTTTATTGTTATTTTTGTGTTATGTGTATGTGCGATGTACGATGTTATATTCCATTTTAGAAATACAATTGCAAAACAGCTGAATATCATATTATTTTGTAATTATAAAGTCAGTAGATACAGGGACAGACGTCAAGGACGACGAAAACGAAACAAGCCACTTGCACTGGAGCCGCAGGCTAAAGCTAATATTTAGGTATTTTCAGGCCGAAAGGAGAATCTTACTTAGTTCTAAATTGATTTTTCGATGATTTGGTTCACGGCATGTGTAGACGATGTAGAGGCAAAAAGCGCGTAAATCCGAATCGCCCTCTCTATTAATTATGTATTTATGTTATGTATACTAATATATTTCAAAAAAATATGCGTCGTTGCATATCCTGAGTTTTGAAACCATTGATGGCTTATCACGTCTTGAAAGGTGAGTGATAGAGATGACATGATGTTTAACTCAGAGTTAATTTTAACTCTGAGTTAAACATCATGGTGCAAGTGGCCCTTATAATATAAGTTTATAAGATATTTATCTATAACATTATGCTAATTATAACTGCATCTAGAAATGAGATATCAAAACTTTTAGAATAATTTGATGGGATCTTACATTTCACTCTGGGAGCAGTCTCGACGCCATATTTGAAATTAATTTATTTTCATTTCTCAAGTAAAAAAAAATTGGAAACTTTTCAAATATCACGGAGTAATCTTTGGAACAAAGTTTTTAGAGTTGTACGACATAATGGTTCAGCTGAAAGTTTTAATGTAAATATCTAATTTTGCTCAACAAAACACGTTTCTGAACATTCAGAAAATATTATCTTTAATATATTTTCTTAACCCCAGCGGAACGAGGTAAATTAATGTGCTTGCTTACTATCAGTAATGTTATCAGTCTTTTCGGCATGGCGTACTCATCATCATATTATACGACAAACTAATTCACCTATACTATGGCCGAGGGCCGGCGATCGAGTACCGGTATAATTGCTATCCGAGGAAAATTCTGTATGTAAATAAAGTCTACAATAAGATAAACAACAAAAGCTAGTAAATACGCTACTCAAACACCGAGCCGACTGCAGCCCGCATCCTCAACAAACAAACAAACAGAGGTCCCTTATATTATAACACTAACACTATAATCTGTTGTCCAGCGTGAGTGTCAGTGTTTTCCAAAGACATTTGAATATGTTATTCCTAGCGGTAACATGTCTCACGACAGCAAGGATTTTGATTGTTTGATACCAAATGTGTGTTTATGTCGTCAGTAAATTAAAGTTAAGTGCTTAAGAGGCCGGGTACCCTTGGAATTTCTCATACAAACGTAATACCAAAATCATTTTCTCATACGAAAATATTTTACATGTTTGAGTTATTTTTCAGTTTAAAATTTACACAAAAAAAAATTTTTTTTTTTGTGTAAATTTTTTTTTTGTAAATTTACTACTAAATATTGAAACACTAAAAAATAAAGTAAAACACTTAAAAAACATATAAATAAATAGTAAATTTACTACAAAATATTTAAACTCTAAAAAATATTTTTTAATATTTAAATATTTTGTAGTAAATTTACTATTTATTTATATATTTTTTAGTGTTGTACTCTATTTTTTAGTGTTTCAATATTTAGTAGTAAATTTACTAAAAAAAAATTTAAACAAGAAAAAAATTTTTTGTGTTTAAATATTTTGAAGTAAATTTTTGTGCAGGAACCTAGGTAATTACTATTTTAAACTGAAAAATAACTCAAACATGTTAAATATTTTCGTATGTGAAAATGATTTTGGTATTACGTTTGTATGGGAAATTCCAAGGGTACCCGGCCCCTTAATAGTTACAGTCGGGGAGCCCAAGAAGGGATTTCGAGCACTCTCGGTCGTGTCAGATTAAGCTTGTATAGATTTCCGACACGTTTACAGTTATAATGGCATAGAAATCATTTTTCTCACACTTTGGCTTTTAAATATATATTTTCAAGTATTGAAATATCATCTGATCTGTCAGATTAAGATAGGGGCATTTAGAGTATGTTAAGCATACCCCAAAGAAACCATGTAAAGCACTGACGATTTAAAGGTAAGGAAAGCCTGTATATATAATATGTAGTGACATTTTAAAATAATATAAAAATAAAAAAAAAGCTTAATATTTTTTTAACTAAGTTACGCAGATATTTTATGTTGCACTAAATTGAAGGATTTAGCACGTCTTGTTGTCTAAAATCTTGTTATAATTTACCTAAATATAAGTTATTTTCTGAATATTTTTTTTTCATAATTTTAAAATGGCTGCAGTTTCTGAATTCACAACCTACAAGGTCTCCATGACGCTCGAGTAACTACATGAATAGTGCACTGTGCCTTAACCGTTAAGAGGGCGACTAACCCAAAAAATCAAACATCGTCCTTCTCTCTTCACACTCAGCCCTTTTTTCATATGCCAGGTGAAAAAGGACGACGCGGATTCATCGCCAAATAAGTTTTTTCTCAATAACTTGATAAATATACAACATTTTAAAAATCTGCTAGGTTGGTTTCTCAATGATAAAATTTTACACATTGCGTTAAAATATTAACTTAGTTCAATGCACGGTTATAGCAATAAATAAAAAATTCGTGAAGATTAGATGCATCTTTATGATTTTTTTTCGTTCGAGAAAATTTTTAGATATCATGTTTTTGCTCAGATCGAATTCTTGGAAATAATATAATGTAGTATCTAAAGAGTTCGAACCTTTTTGTATGGAGCGTGGCATACCTAAAGTTATTTTCGTGTACACCTATGAAACATAGTACGTCAATCGACAGAGAAAATAATTACAAACAATAAATAGTATTTGACAAAATGTCGTAAGTGGTATACTTTTTTAAATATTTCAGGTTGTAATATCTGAAATAAAGTTATTTTACATTTTCAGACTGAAATAACTCAGAAAGTATATGTCATTTACAACAATTTGTCAAAGAATATTTATTGTTTGTAAACATCTTCTCTACGATTGGCGTATGTTTCATAGGTGTACACCAAAATACGACATTTTATATTATGTACTTACTTGTAAGTATAGGTATGTCAATAAGATTCGTTGTTCTTTAGAAAATGAAACAATTCGGAGCTTATTTTCAAGTATACAATTCCTACTAATATTATCAAGGCGAAAGTTTGTGAGTTTGTATGTTTGTAACTTCTTCACGCCCAAACGGCTGGAGCAATTTTAATAAAATTTGGTATGGAGTAAGCTGATACCCTAGATTAAGGCTGCTCTTTCGAAAAATCGTGCAGATGAAACAACTTTTCATCGGCATTAACAGAGAAATTATAACTGAAAAAAATAATTAGTAATCTACATGATAATATGATACGTAATTTGGTTTTGCCATATTTTTTCTATCGGTATCACATAATGAAGAAATAAAAAACCAAACCACCTCCAAATCGTTGAATGAAACCACTTTACTCCTTCATTATTTATCAAAAGAATATATAAAAAATATCTACTGCTTTGCAATACATAAGTTAATAATTTGGTTTTTTTACTTTTTTGAATATATGTAATGTATTATATTAAGCCAGTGAACTTTAAACTACAGGAAGAGTAACTCCGTCAAAAAAAGTGCACCAAATGGCTACAAAATGTGACCCGAATACATGCACATTTATGCACGTGTTCGGTACACATTTTTCGTGTATATATACTCGAGTGACGTTCAACCAGGTTGACATGATAATTATTGTCACACTCATTTTACAATTTGTTTACTTTTGGTTTATTTACTTTTTACGTAGCTTTTTACAAAATTTTCGTTGTTAAAATGCCTAAATGCCCTGTGAAATGGTGTAGAAGTCATACAGATACGACTTTTAATACAGGAATAACCTTTCAAGTTTCATCAGTAAGTGATTTTTTTAAAATTATGCTTAGGTAAAGTCCTTGTATTTTTTCCGACCCAAATACATGCCCAAAAAGATGGTTTATTTAAGTTGGATGCCAGGGTATTTGCGTAAAATTAAGCTGGTCTCTTTGTGTTTATCTTACAAAGTTTACATATTATTGTAAAAATGCATTAATCAAAAAATAATATATTTACAAAATTTTTACAAAGTCGCCATGGACAGTGTTATGCAAGATGTAACAATTTAATCATAATTCATAACCGGGGGTCTGACTGACATCAGTATGGAGTATCTTATTTTTATAATCATGCCGTTCGTACTTCGTTTAGTAAGAAACGAACTGAATTGGATGCCGAGCCAGATTACTCGTTTATGTAGCATACACTTTAATAGTCATGATTAGGGAATGTGTTTTTACACGAATCATCATATTTAGACTGTGAAATCCCAAGTTTTATTTTCCATATTTTTCCATATTTCAGGGTTTTACAAAGATAAGTCCATATTTTACAAGAAAATGTCACAATCGTCCATGTTTTCACTAAAATACAAAAAAAAATACGTTCCCGCCACCATGCGACTGCGTATTTCGTTCCTCTCGCGTTTTATATTATTATTTATTATATTTTTTCGGTATTCTGTTTTCAAAGAAGATTATTGAAGAAATATAAAATAAAGTTTCAGCTATGCTGAAGGTCATGTTACTGACATGGCTAAACAAAAACTGAAGTAAAAAAATATCGTGAATTGTGAGTTGTGACGTGCAGGGATCATTTAGCCAATATTAAGCGAACCCAAGACGCTCATTTTTTTAAATGAAATAAGGGGGCAAACGAGCAAACGGGTCACCTGATGGAAAGCAACTTCCGTCGCCCACGGACACTCGCAGCATCAGAAGAGCTGCAGGTGCGTTGTCGGCCTTTTAAGAGGGAAGGGCAGGGAAAGGAAAATGGTAGGGGATTGGGCCTTCAGTAAACTCAATGACTCGGCGAAGCATAGCGCAAGCGCTATTTCACGCCGGTTTTCTGTGAGCCCGTGGTATTTCTCCGGTCGAACCGGCCCATTCGTGCCGAAGCACGGCTATCCCACGTCAAATCATGCAGCATGACGTTCGTTACGTGCTGTCATGGTTACAATATTATGATCAGCATGTCATGCAAGTTGTACAGTTAATACTGTCACATATGTTTATTCCCAAACCATTTATGCATAGGCAAAGCCAGTATAGCATATTTCTGACCTACCAAATATGCAAAGGCAAAGCCAGCATAGCATATTTCTGGCCTCTATCACTTTGTTAACTGGCACGAGTGACTCTTTTCTTACCTATAACACTAAAACAACGTTTAATTTTTGGAATTTTATACTCCATATTTTTTCCATATTTCTATTTAATACTCCATATTTTTACATATTTTAGATTTTTTAGTCCATATTTTATGTACATATTTTGGATTTTTTAGTACATATTTTTCCGGGCCCTATTCATGATCTATTTTGTATGAGTAATGACCGAAAATTAAAGAGATTACGAAAATCTGCATATGTACCGTAAGTTTTTTATTTCAATTCTGTACTAGGCTGCTATTTATGTATCCGGAACTGGCCACTTACAAGAATAATATTCAAAAAGTAATTACAACATTTGAAAATAGAACTCTTTGGTTGAAGAATACATTTTGTTTCATGTGACTGTCAATTATTTTTCCATTGTGGCGTCATTTTGAAAATTGCGTGTCTTCATTTGCCATGGATTTAACGCGTGAACATTTTCGTGCAATGATTTACTACGATTTTCGGCGTGGGCTAAATCAACAACAGTGCTTTATTCAACTCACCGCAACTTTTGGAGATGAAGCACCATCAAAAACCACTGTTTATCACTGGTACAGTGAGTTTAATGGTGGGCGGTCTATGCTCACGGATGAAAATAAAGAAGGTCGCCCAAAAACAGCTGTTGTCCCACAAAATATAGATGCTGTGCGGGAACTAATAATGCGTGATCGTCATGTTACATATCGCGAGATAGAGGCGTCCTTAGGCATAAGTATGACGAGCATACATAAGATATTACACGAACATTTGGCTGTAAAAAAAATATGTTCGCGTTGGATTCCGCACAACTTGACAATCGATCAAAAACGGGCTCGTGTCGATTGGTGCAAAAAAATGATAAAAAAATACAACCGTGGTACGTCAAAAGCCGTTTACAACATCTACACAGGTGATGAATCTTGGATCTATGCATATGACCCCGAAACTAAACAACAGTCAACGGTGTGGGTGTTCCAAGATGAGCCGAAACCAACAAAAGTTACTCGTGCAAAAAGTACTTTGAAGCAAATGGTCGCCTGTTTTTTTGGAATTAATGGACATGTGGCTACAGTGCCATTAGAAAATCGTAAAACGGTTAATTCTGAATGGTATACGACCATTTGTTTACCAGAAGTCTTTGAAGAAATAAGAAAGGACAACCGACAACGCAGAATCATATTACATCACGACAATGCTAGCTGTCACACCTCAGCTGAAACAACTCTGCAATTCTCTATGTAAACTGTACAGATCTGTTGTAAAAACTGTGCAGTTCTCTACGAAAACTGTACAGATATTTTCAAAAAACTGCGGAGTTCTGTATAAAAACTGTGCAGTTTTCTATGAAAACTGTACACATCTTTTCGAAATACTGCACAGTTTTTTCACAAAACTGCGCAGTATTTCGAAATGTAAACTGTACAGATCTCTTCTAAAACCTGTGCAGTTCTCTACGAAAACTGTACAGATATTTTCAAAAAACTGAGCAGTTCCGTAAAAAAAACTGTGCAGTTTTCTATGAAAACTGTACAGATCTTTTTGAAACACTGCGCAGTTCCGTAAAAACTGTGCAATTCTCTATGTAAACTGTACAGATCTGTTGTAAAAATTGTGCAGTTCTCTACGAAAACTGTACAGATATTTTCAAAAAACTGCGCAGTTCTGTATAAAAACTGTGCAGTTTTCTATGAAAACTGTACAAATCTTTTCAACAAACTGCGCAGTTCTGGGAAAAAGCTGTGCAGTTCTGTGAAAAACTGTGCAGTTTTCTATGTAAACTGTACAGATCTCTTGTAAAAACTGTGCAGTTCTCTACAAAAACTGGACAGATCTTTTCAAAAACTGCATAGTTCTGTGAAAAAACTATGCAGTTTTCTATGAAAACTATACAGATCATTTTAAAAAACTGTGCTGTTCTGTGAAAACTGCACAGATATTTTCGAAAAACTCCGCAGTTCTGTGAAAAAACTGTGCAGTTCTCTACGAAAACTGTACAGATTCTTTCGAAAAACTGTGCAGTTCTGTGAAAAAACTGTGCAGTTCTCTACGAAAACTGTACAGACCTTTTCCAAAAACTGCGCATTTCTGTGAAAAAACTGTGCAGTTCTACATACATGTAAACGGTACAGATCTCTTGTAAAAACTGTGCAGTTCTCTACGAAAACTGTACATATCTTTTCAAAAAACTGCGCAGTTTTTTAAAAAACTGCGCAGTTCTGTGAAAAAACTGCGCAGTTCTGTAAAAAAACTGTGCAGTTCTGTGAAAAAAACTGTGCAGTTGTGTGAAAAAACTGTACAGATCTTTTCGAAAAACTGCGCAGTACTGTGTAAAAACTGTGCAGTTTTCTATGAAAACTGTGCAAATCTTTTTGAAAAACTGCTCAGTTCTGTGAAAACTGTAGATCTTTTCGAAAAACTGCGCAGTTCTGTGAAAAACTGTGCAGTTCTCTATGTAAACTGTGCAGATCTCTTGTAAAAACTGTGCAGTTCTCTACGACAACTGGACAGATCTTTTCAAAAAACTGCATAGTTCTGTGAAAAAACTATGCAGTTTTCTATGAAACCTATACAGATCATTTTGAAAAACTGCGCAGGTCTATGAAAACTGCACAGATATTTTCGAAAAACTGCGCAGTTCTGTGAAAAAACTGTGCACTTCTCTACGAAAACTGTACAGATCTTTTAAAAAAAAGCTGCGCAGTTTTGTGAAAAAATGTGCAGTTCTGTGAAAAAACTGTGCAGTTCTCTACGAAAACCTCACAGATTCTTTCGAAAAACTGTGCAGTTCTGTAAAAAAACTGTGCAGTTCTCTACGAAAACTGTACAGATCTTTTCGAAAAACTGAGCAGTTTCTGTGAAAAAACTGTGCAGTTCTGTACGAAAACTGTACAGATCTTTTCGAAAAACTGTGCAGTTCTGTATGTAAACTGTACAGATCCCTTTTAAAAACTGTGCAGTTCTCTACGAAAACTGTACAGATGTTTTCAAAAAACTGCGCAGTTCTGTAAAAAAAACTGTGCAGTTTTCTATGAAAACTATACAGATCTTTTTGAAACACTGCGCAGTTCTTTGAAAACTGTAGATCTTTTCGAAAAACTCTGCAGTTCTATATGAAAAAACTGCGCAGTTCTGTGAAAAAACTGTGCAGTTTTCAGATATTTTCGAAAAACTCCGCAGTTCTGTAAAAAACTGTGCAGTTCTCTACGAAAACTGTACAGATTCTTTCGAAAAACTGTGCAGTTCTGTGAAAAAACTGTACAGTTCTCTATAAAAACTGTACAGATCTTTTGTAAAAACTGTGCAGTTCTCTACGAAAACTGTACAGATCTTTTCGAAAAACTGCGCAGTTCTGTGAAAAAACTGTGCAGTTCTGTATGTAAACTGTACAGATCTCTTGTAAAAACTGTGCAGTTCTCTACGAAAACTGTACATATCTTTTCAAAAAACTGCGCAGTTTTGTAAAAAAACTGTACACCGCGCGCTATAAACTGAAGTCCACGCGGACGAAGTCGCGGGCAACAGCTAGTTCTGTAATAATTTAGCACATATATTTTTGTAATCTGAAAACGTCTTGTCTAGGTGCTCTGGATAGTTTTAAATTCGTCCGAGTCGTACACGGTTTGTTCAAAATTATTATATATTATTATTATCGACGATTTAAGGATCAGAGGAAAATGTTTGATTTTAAAATAATAATTATGTACTCCTTTCTTCGTGATAGTAGATATGTTTGGTGTATACTGCATAATGCCATCCGCTTTGTTTCATTACTGTGACATTGATAATAACCGCGCAGGCTGTCGTCCAGCGCGCAATATTATGATACGATACCTGGGAAACGACCGAGAGAATCTGAATTGTCATATTTTAGTGTTCGAAAAGGAGCCAAATTTAAAACGGTTGAAGTATGGGAGTTATGTTTCCTGTAGTTTTGTTATTCGTTGTATTAAGCCTTAAAAAGGTTTTTTCTCCTATTTCGCTCTATCATGGACGCGGCGAGCGTCGTAACCGGCACCGTACAAGGCGCGCTGTTATGAATGTTATTTTAATATCATTTACGTCGATATTCGCACTGACAGACAATCGACCTGCTAATTTAGGGAGAGAGAGCCCTTAACACAAGGCTACTTTTTACTGCGGAAAAACATTACAATTAATTTTCCCTAATAAGCCGCGGGTAACACCGCGGGGCACAGCTAGTGAATTATAAAATCAAAAATGTTGGGTTAGTCGCCCCCTTAAATCCGGCAAATGTAGAGTCCGGCTGTGTCGGTTCGTGAGTTTCGCACCATCCGGCTCAATCGGAAGTCGTTTTAACAATCGCCATTTTCACCGGAATTATAACTCTTTTTGCCAAAAACAGTTGAGGTAAGTAATAATTACGACCACGTTAATGACAATGTGTTAAGCTCAATTTCATTCTCAAAATTACAATGTAGAGAACCTGTATTCTCTACATTGTAATTTTGAGAAGGCATTGACCGTGGCAGTCCCAGTTTGAACTCGAAGAAAATTTGAATTTGGAGACCAATTTGGAAGGTAAACTTATCCATCGCAATAAAATTATAATTCAATCCTCGTAAAATTGAACATCAAGTCCATACGTCTTAAGAGGCACCAGCCATCCAGTGCTCTCTTTATCCTTTAACACCTCCATCGTGGGTATCGCAGACTAGAATAGAATAGATTTTCAATTGTTATGCGGCAGTCGGTTGCCGCTTGGGGATTGATGGGTTAAGGTGTTGCTCAGAAACAAGTAAAGTCCAGCCTAGAAGTAGTCAGTAGTCTCAGGCACAGAGTCACAATAGATCCTCATCACTCATGGGTCGCAGTGACGTCAGGGCTATAGCGACCTGCCTTCTTTTTAAAAAAAAATCTCGGGCACATTAATACCATTAATGTCATAGAGTAGGAGCCAGCGACGGCCAGACTTTTTTCATTTTATAAAAGCTAAAAATTAACCCGTTTGTGAACTTGATAATAAGTACTCACATACGGTTTTACTCGATCGAGCAATCACGTCGAGAAAAACCCGCGGCTTGGGCTTTCGTCCACATAAGTATTCAGCATAACTCAATCGAGTAAGCTCGCCTTCAGTATTCACCGAACCGTTCAAGCCAAAAGATGTCTGTTCACCTAAGGAGAAGGTCGACTTGCACCACTCGAAATCACGTCCACATGCTTGAGTAAAGCTCAACGGCTCGCGTCGAGTAAGTTTGAAGGAAGCATTGAGCCGGCTCGATGCGAGCCTTCGAGCTATGAGTTTTGCAGTCTACACGGTGGTTTTTACTCGATTTGGAGTAAAACTATCGAGTAAAAACGTATGTGAGTACTTAGCATTACTGAGGTAAGAAATTTCTTAAGGTGACCTTGACCTTGTCTAGGAGTGGGAAGCAAGTCAAAAATTTCCGGCACTGGAAGACGAGATTCCTCCACTTACCGTTAAGAATACAAGCTATGAAATTGAGCTTAACTCTTTCTCGAAGGTCAAGTAGCTGTTCAGAACTAATATAGATACCTCCTAAAGTAACCTTGACTGAAACCCCATAGTTTCTGGTCGTTCTTACCTCTGTAAAGGTCACAAACAGGTAAACTTTCAGCTTTTATTATATGACGAAAATCTGGCTGTCGCTAGCTCTTGGTCTGTTTTGTCAAGTGACGTTTAATATCGCAAAGTGTTCTAAGTACCTAATGAATTAATTAAAACAAAGCAACCCATCACTCTATCTTCAATATTCATCTTTTACCGTTATGAGCTCACATTGACGTTGAGTATAGAATGGATATTTAATTCATAATATTATTATAATAGACTACAGATGACGCCCGCAACTCCGTTGCGCCAAAAATCATTTATCGCGCAGGAACTGTACATTTTTCTGGGATAAAAAAGCTATGTCCTTTTCCTGGACTCAAAGTATCTCCATACCAAATTACATTTAAATGGGTTCAGCGGTTTGGATGTGAAGAGGTAATAGACAGAAGGACAGACACACTTTTATAATATTAGTAAAAGTATGAATATTATAAACCAGTTTCACCAGGTACGATCAGAGAAGTTTATTCCTAGGCAGATGGCGGACCTATGTAATTTGGTCGCGCCCACCCGACCGATCACCGCTGCTAACATTGAATTGACATAAGCCGAACAAATGACGTATCAAGTAGGTCCATCAACTGCCTAGGAATCAATTTCCTCGACGGTACAACGTATAAAGCCTGTAAGCAATGAGTACTTTTTGAAGAGATTTAAATTGGTATTTATATTCAGTAATCTGTGCTTCAGGATACCTTTTGATTTCACTTCACAATTCACATACCCACTGCAAGAAACTCCCCCAGCATACTATGACATGTTTTTTGCTCTTCTTGGATATAGTATAATTCAATTATAATTGTATCCATGTTAAACTATTAACTTCAATTCATACTCATATTATAAATGCGAAAGTGTGTCAGCTGTCTGTCTGTCTGTTACCTCTTTACGCCAAAACAGCTTAACCGATTTTGCTGAAATTTGGTGTGGAGATACTTTGAGTCTCGGGAAAGAACATCTAAACCATTTGACGACCTCTGTGGCGCAGTGGTGAGCGCGTTGGTAGCTCAAGCCGGAGGTCGCGGGTTCGAATCTCGCCGACGGAACAAAAAGTTTATAAAGGTCATGGATGTGTATTAAATTTTTATTATATGATACACATAATAAAATATATCATATAATAAAAATCTTAAATATATGGATAGTATAAAAGTATTAAATATATTTCCGTTGTCTGGTACCTGTAACACAAGTCCTTTAGGTACTTAGCACGGGGCCAGACTGACGTGGTGTGAAGCGGCCATAGATATATTATATTAAACAATATAAAATTATCTGAACAATATAAAATTTCTAAAAACGTTGTGCTCACAGATTTATAAATACAATAAAATTAGGTCGAAGCGTGATGATTCCTTCAATGACATTATTAAAACCTGAACAATACTTTAGGAAGTAATATAAAATTTCACAAGGAAGGCAAATTTAATTAGTCTTATTTTATGTTTGTCGCATTTTTCCTTTGTAGGGGGCAGCCATTTTGAGGCCTCTTTGCTTACTATGTAAGTAAGATTTTATTACGTTTAGAATTTCGAGGAATAGGGACTTTGATAAACGAATCAGCAAAACGGATTTGATTTTGATTGATCCTGGTGACACAGGAGATACATACAGTGCAGTGGTGGGAATGTGTGGTGGGTCATAGCCCGTAAAAACTGCTAGTAGATGCGAGCCCCTACTTCATATTATTATTATTAATAATAGCCGATGATGTCCCACTGCTAGGCAAAGGCCTCCCCTCTTTCCTATTACATGTCTTTATTCTATGCTGTATTTTGCCACTCTTTATCGATAGCGTCTACTTCATAATATACCACAAGAAAATAAACGAACAGTAGTTTTTCTTGATCGTAATCTAATATATATAAATCTCCAGTCACGATGTTTGTCCGCGATGGATTCCTAAACTACTTGACCGATTTGAATGTTTCTTTTTTTAAATGTGTGCTTTTTCCAACTTGAGACATAGGATAGCTTAGATCTTTAATTATAGTCGCAATTTTATTTTATTGCAAATTATTTGTCTATAAAGAGCGATCATTGTTTATGCGACGCGGGTCACGGGATAACGATGGACGTGCCATGGTGACATACTTATTTAGTCACTAATTCAATAAAATAATACGGGCGATATACTTTATATAATATGGCAAAAAAACGTTTGCCGGGACAGCTAGTTGTATACACTTTTCTTTCCTCCTAGACGCAATCTCCCAAAGCAATATCATAACTCCTACAAGCTTATGTAAGTGCGTATTTGATTAGGTCGGCCTGTGCGACTTAATTCCGCGCAAACTAACCTTGACGGTGGTCCCCACATAAAGATAAGGGCCCCTCTAATTTATGAACGAAATACTCTGTAACGGTCATCTGCTGAGCCCACAACACAACACATATTATACAGTTTGTATATTAGCATGAGTGTACTTGAAATCAACAAAATATCCACTGTATTGTTATGCTCCCCAATAACTGCACTATAGAATTATCTGAAATTAAGCTTATATTTGCCGCTGAATCGGGCGGGCTTGTATAAAAACGGTATACTGTTTTCAATTTACAGCGTACCAGTCGCATGTTAGTGCTTTTACTTTTAACTTCGTAAAAGAACTACAAAAGAGAAAAAAATAACCTAAGTTTCAGGCTATACCCATAATATACAGTACGATCTTAGTTTTGTAAACTAGCCTACAACTTCTCTGTACTTCAACGCTATTACTTTAAATCTAAGGGCTTCTTTCAAAGAATTAAAAATACAAACTGGAAAATATACAGATTCTTCTCAATAAGCCCAGATGAATGAATATTATATAATAATAACTTTAATAGAAATATAATTTTAATAAGTGGAATAAAATATAATTAATTCCTTTATTCATGATAGTGTTAATAATTCATAAGGGTGTATATTTTGCGTATTTTATAACATAGAGCGAACTCTAACGTAAAAAAGAATGAATGAGCTGAGATAGTAATTTTTTGTGATGTATGGGCAAGCGCCCCAGCGCAATATCATGAACCTGCCCATACAAAATTTTAAAAAAGTTGCTCATTCAGCGCTGCCACTTTCACAATGAACTCTATACAGGGTGTAACAATTAAGTGATAATACTTTAGGATGTGTACGTGTTCCTTGTAGAGAGTTCACTGTAAAAGTAGCAGCGCTGAAAGTCTACAATTTTTTTCACTTTTATATGGGGAAACTCGTGACGCTCAGGCCCTTGCCCATACAAAAGTGAAAAAAATCGTCTTTCAGCGCTGCTACTTTCACAGTGAACTCTATACAAGGAACACTTTTTTTTAAGAAATAAGGGGGCAAACGAGCAAACGGGTCACCTGATGGAAAGCAACTTCCGTCGCCCATGGACACTGGCAGCATCAGAGAGCTGCAAGTGCGTTGCCAACCTTTTAAGAGGGAATAGGGTAACAGGGGAGGGTAGGGAAGGGAAGGAAATAGGGCAGGGTAGGGAAGGGAATAGAGTAGGGGTTTGGGCCTCCGGTAAACTCACTCACTCGGCGAAACACAGCGCAAGCGCTGTCCGGTTTTCTGTGAGAACGTGGTATTTCTCCGGTCGAGCCGGCCCATTTCGTGCCGAAGCATGGCTCTCCCACGTTAAAGACTTACACACCCTATTATCACTTATTTTTGTAACACACTGTATAAGGGAGATAAACAGCGAATAATTATTAAAGCCCCGACAAAAAGTGACATCGAAAGTATTCTTAGCAATAGTTCATCATCACTGACGCCCAAGCTTTTCCGAAATATTTTAGTTTATCCACGTCATGTGCTTACATTCACAACTTCTTGTGATATTTTGATTGGTTCAATTAGTATTTGCATTTCTGATTCCTGGGACTTATTAGAATTTAGAATCTAGGCTTGTTTCTGAATTTCTAATGGAATCTACACACGGTACCACAGATTACTAAATAGTACGTAAACGGTACTGGCTACTGGTATCGATGCTAAAGGTTTATATATTTGAAGCGACCGAACTCGATAAATTTGTCTCTCACCAAGATCGATCGTCAGTTCATTCGTTCGTACGTTCCAGTCGTTCGGTCGCAGCTCACGTATGCACTTTATATAGTTGGTCTTAATAAATGGTCCTCCACCAATATTGTACTCGCTGAAATATGGACGAATTGTTTCGAAAACGTGACGTGCGAGAATGATAGAAGTGTACTTCAAGATATTTTAAGGGGTTGAGGAAAGTAAACTCTCTTGTATTACAAAATTCTCGTGTCGCGGTATCCTCTGAAACTCTAGACCGATTGATTAGGTGTGACTTACCATCCCGGTAAGGAGGTGTCCATAATTTGCGTAAGACATGTCTGATGATTTTCGAACCAATGTGTTATGATCTTTCTCCTAGAGCGCCACAATCGTTGAGCCATAGAGGTCGTCAAGTAAATTTAATGTAGGTTTTGCTGTCTGAAATAGCAATTTAACAAAGATTCGTCACCTGCTTGTTTTAAATTGGTCCTTAAAAAACAGCCAAGTTAGAAGAAGTAAATAGTGACTATAGTGTCAGAAGATTGGTCCAGGCATTAACAGACGTAAGCAGTCTCAAGGAAAAGGTAGGTAAGATAGCTTCCTTCCACGGCATGTCCCAAATAGACCGTACTCCGTACAAGGCAGTCTTGCTAATTAGGAACAGGATGACTTGCCTTGTATATCCAAATTAACTGAATCTTATCCGGTGAAATCCATTTATGAGCAGTCATAACCGGTAAATAGTTTGTTCTCCTCGTTCTTTGTCCACCTAATTATAACGTTCTACACTTTATTAAACTACGATCTATTGCCCGCGGCTTTCGCGTTAAGAAGTATTTTTTTAAACAAACTTTCATCCGCTATTTTAACCCCTTGGATTTGGAATTTATCAAAATCCTTTCTTAGCGGATGCCTACGTCATAACATCTACCTGCATGCCAAATTTCAGCCCGATCCGTCCAGTGGTTTGGGCTGTGCATTGATAGATCACCATGTCAGTCAGTCACCATTAGCTTTGTCCACATTGTGCCTTTTTTTTTGTCCAACAAGGGCATGCGTTATAGCGCAGTCAACAGCCAAGGTGTGGCATGCCCGTGACGCGCGTCAAAATCCACCTGCGTTGAAAGAAAAGTGTCATAGCGCGCGCTACGATTTCAACGCGCGTTACGGCCATGCCTCACGTTCGCTGTTGACAGCGCTATAAGGCATGCCCTTGATGAACAGAAAAAGGCACAATGTGGACAAAGCTTCTGAGTTTTATTTAAAGATTTGTCGTTCTTTTTTGTATATTATTATACTCATAGACGGTTAGTCCAATCGTAGTTCTCTGATGTTGTGAACTCTGTTTAGCTCTCGATTCTAGATAGTTTCTGAGATTTCGTGATTTACGAGAGTGGTATTTCGATTTTGTATATTGTATAACTAGCGACCCGCCCCGGCCTCGCACGGGTTTAAAATATATAGCCACTGAAAAATGATTAAAATCGATAGCCTTATGATCCTTCACGTGGTCTTCTACTTCTTATCTGTGTCAAATAACATAAAAATTGCTCCAGTAGTTCGCGGGATTAGCCCTTCCAAATAATTTCCTCCGTTTTTTTCACATTCTCCTACTAATTAACTTTATAATTAATTAAATATATAACATATATAACATTTATAATTAACTAATTAGTCTTAGCGTGATGAAATATAGCCTATAGCCTTCCTCGATAAAATGGGCTATCTAACACTGAAAAAATCATCAAAATCCGTTGCGTAGTTTTAAAGATTAAAGAGAACAAAGGGAAAAAAGCGACTTTGTTTTATAATAAGTATAGATATAGAAGTTGAAGATAAAAAAAACAATAGCCTGAGCATTAAAACAATATTATTTACTTATAATAAATATTTATATCGGTTTAGTGCAGTATACAATCATTTGAATAGTAAACCCTAATCCGGATATCCGGCGATGGACGTGATTTATACACAAAAGCAACACATTACATTTGCGGTTGTTTCTGTCATTAGGAACTCATTAATGACACCAATATCATTAAATGATAATTCCACGCGCTCTGAAATAGCATAATGAATATTGTGGATAACACGTATTTAACTAATCATTATGCTATTACAGTTGGAGTCTATTTCAACATCAACATGTCAATATTGCTGTGTGTAGGCGAAATATGTAGAACACATAATCATGACACAGTCGGTAACTATATAAGTACTTTTGGTAGTCCAATTTTTTAAAATTTATTGAGGGACCAATTAACAGCTTATACAGACTATACTTTGTATAGCCAACATACATGGCAAAAATATACTTTGTATAGCCAACAACATTAGTCACTTATTTATTTATTTATTATAAGGAGAAACCCATGCTTCGACACGAATAAGCCGGCTCGACAACACGGCCTCACGGAAACTCTTGCGTTAAATTTTTTGCAAAAGAATAATAATGTGTTAAATAAAATTGTCATTTGTGTAAATTATATAATATTTATTACGGAGTTGTATATGAGACCGCGACAGGTTTCCGTATTAAATTACGATGACAACGATTTTCCATGCCGCTTCATTCTCTTTTTCTCATCTCGCATTTTCATCCCGGTAATGATGTTCAATACTTTTTTTTTTTTTGTGATGGAGGATCGACTCGCGGCGCCCCTCTTGCCTTTCCACGGCGCACCAGGGCGCCGCGGCGGCGCACAGTTTGGGAACCCCTGCTATCTATACTAATATTATAATTGGGAAGAGTTTGTTTGTTTGTTTGTTTGTTTGAACGCGCTAATCTCAGGAACTACTGGTCCGATTTGAAAAATTCTTTCAGTGTTAGATAGCCCATTTATCGAGGAAGGCTATAGGCTATATTTTATCACGCTGAAACTAATAGAAGCGAAGAAATAGAGGACAGTGTAGAAAAAACGGGAGAAATTATTTGAAATGGCTTATTTTAACGCTCTAATCTCAGGAACTACTAGTCCGATTTAAAAAAGTATTTCAGTGTTAGATAGCCTATTTATCGAGAAAGGCTATAGGTTATATTTTATCACGCTAAGACTAATAGGAGCGAAGAAATAGAGGAAAGTGTGGAAAAAACGGGGGAAATTGAAAGGGCTTATTTGAACGTACTGGAGCAATTTTTATGTTACTTGGCACACATGAAGAATATATTACCACGTGAAAGGACATAGGTTTCTCTTTTTGCGGAAAATTGTACGGTTTCCGTGATATTCCTAAATAACGCGGGCGAAGCCGCGCGGAACATCTAGTAAAGTATATAAAACTATATCAATGCCGTGCGGTGTGTTGTGTGTGTGTGCAATGTGTCAAAACTATCGTCTGACTCTGTCCACTGTCAGGACTCTAGAGATACTTCACCTCGGAGGTTCTAATAAATATCATGTTGGGTGTTAAAACGGTCTCCAATAATCGGCCAAGTGCGAGTCGGACTCGCCCACGAAGGATTTTGAAATTTTCACAGATTGTGTATATCTGTTGCCGCTATAACAACAAATACTAAAAACAAAATAAATTAAATATTAAAGGGGGGCTCCCATACAACAAACGTGATTTTTTTGTAATTTTTTGCACTTAATCAATAACGGCAACACATATATAGGCAATTGAAATGTCCACAAAATACTAAATTGTATTTGTGCTTTAATAATTAATAATAAAATTTAAATAAATTTAATAATTAAGGATGGCTCCCATACGAAAAAAAAATGGTTGCCTGTAAAGTCGGTTTTACGGGCGAAGATTTTACGTGACAACGTGTGGGAGAGAGACGCAAGGCATTCGGCGGGCCTCTCTCTCGTTCGGTGACTCATCGTAACGTTACCGAGCGTTACACTTTTTCATAAGTGACTCCCAGCCGCAACCTAATTTAAGACGTTGTCACGTCAAAAACAATTTTTTGTCTATTTTTGCTTAGTAGTTTTACGGAACCCTTCGTGCGCGAGTACAACTCGTACTTGGCCGATTTTTTTATTTAAATATTATTTCTAATTATTAAAGTACACATTTAATTAAGGCCTTTGCGAAAATTTCAAGTGCCTACCTGTTGTCATCATTGATACTGAGCAAAATTTTTTTGAAAAATCACGTTTGTTGTATGGACCCCTTAAATAGTTAATTTATTTTGTTTTTAGTATTTGTTGTTATAGCGGCAACAGAAATACATAATCTGTGGAAATTTCAACTCTCTAGCTATTACCGTTCTTGAGTTACAGCCTGGATACAGACGGACAGACATCGAAGTCTCATGTAATCAGGGACCCGATTACTGAGACTTCGATGTCTGTCCGTCTGTCTCCACCCTTTGGGTACGGAACCCTAACAACATCGGTTGTTAATAAAAAAAATACCGTAGGACATAATACTATGAAAGTAACTATTAAAATACACTAGGCGACGTGCTGTTATTTCATCTGAAAATTGTCTCATCTTACTTACCTACTGCATACATGCTGCTGAATTGTAATAGTAGAATCAGTGTGCTGGCCGCGTGAGTTGTGGCCACAGTCCACACAAAACCTCCTATTTATCCCTGCGGACATTTTCGGCTGCCATAATATATCATAAGTTTACACTCCGTTTTTGAAAATCGACTCTCACCGTTTTTCGTTCAAATATTTTGCAATCATCGATTACAGCTGTATTCTGTAATCGAACTTGTATTGTAGAGTAAGAGCCTGCCATGGCAAGGTTCCTCCGTTTCGTTTTAGAAAGTTTACCTGTTTGTGGCTACAGAAGTAGGCACGACCAGCAACTATGGAGTTTTGGTCGCCATTACTTTAGGAGGTATCCAGTTCTGAAAGTCTACCTGACCTTCCAGAAAGAGTAAAGCTCTATTATATTCTTCGCGGAAAAAAGAGGAATCTCGTCTTTCAGTGCAGGACATTTTTGACAGCTGCCAGACACCCGTTAGATTTTGAGGGTGTCTATCAGTGGGAAGCATAACTGTCAAAAATGTCCGGCACCATGTATGGTCATGTGGGTCAAGTGTGCGCAGCGTGTAAGTGTGCGCATTGTAAATATCTCGAAAAATATACGACGCTAAGGGACGGCAATTCCCCTTTTCAATTACCTACAGGACACCTTGCGAAGCGCTCGTGTCCCAGCGGCTGCGCGCTGTTACATCCCTAGAAAGTTAATAGAAATGATGACAAGGTGCTGATGCAGCATCAGCACCCACTCATCCTATTTCAGTTGGCCAGACGGGAGCGCAGTTCAGTGTCAACCTCGGGCCAGCGCGGACGTTTTCTTAACTTCGTAATTTCCTATTGAAATAATTTCCAAACTGTATTTTACAGATAAAATATATTTCCTTTTTTTAAAAAAAGGTTTTTGAAAATCCCGTTTTAACAGCGCGCGTGTTAGATTGAGGTATAATATATAAAGAAATATAAACTAATGTCATGCCTAGGCAGTGGCAAGATAGATGTGATTAAATGAATAATAAACTATAAGGCAATAAAGATATTTATTAAAACAACCTTAACAAGTAAAAGTCGGTAGATATAATTATTTTCAAATTGTATATTACGTAATCTAGCCAAAGTACTTTCAGTTTATTAAATTAATAAGATACAACTCAGGAATAACACAGAACTTATAACTTTATATTATAAAATAACATAATATCAAGCATAAATTACAATAATAACCAAGTTACTTATTAGGTACTAAAATCTTTATAACAAACAGGTACATCACCTTAAACACTGTCGGCCAGAATGAGCCGTACTAGGTTCGCTAGATATTTTATACTGGGTAAAATGGATATTCTACCCACACTTAATAATAATTCTAGTACCCACATTTTTCAAAGTTTGGTACTAGAATTATTATTACTTAAATATGATATTCTATCTCAATACAATTAAACAAAATCTTAACATAATAATATTCATAAAATAATTAAGAGACAATACTTTAAATATAAACTACCTTACATTATAAGTCTTTCCTTACAATTCAAAAGGTGTTTTTATTATCAATTTTAACATAAAAATTACGGCTTAATATTGGTGTTGTCAAGTTCAATTTAATAACGGAACTACTTAATTCATACATTTTATTCTTTTATCTATACTTATATATACATTAACATATCTATTACAGCCATACTGACAAAGACTTCGCTCTCGAAGTCGTTAAGAAACTCCTATTTTTTTTTCTTTTTTTTTTTAGAGGTCTGTCTACAATGGTTTCATATGGTCACTTTATTAGTCAATACCATTTCGTCCGCAAACTATTCATTTCTTTGCCATCCATTTTTTTTTGGATTCTTTTTTTTTTTTTTCATCCATCTTTTTTGGATACTGGTTTTTTTGCCATCTATTTTTTTTTGGATACTTTAGTTTTTGCCATCCATATTTTTTTGGATACTTTATTGTTTCTGCCATCCATATTTTTTTGGATACTTTATTGTTTTTGCCATCCATTTTTTTTTGGATACACAGACTAACTGGGTTTATACATACAGTGGATTTCGTTAATATCGACCTCGGTTGTAAAGACTTAAAACGACGTCATTAAGTAAATATAATATATATTATGTAAGTACAAGATTACTATTTCGTATATATCTTTTGTTAGAGACTTCCGGATATAGTGAAGACATTACAGTGATTCCTCCGCCGTCGTTATAACCAAAATTCACTGTACTACTTTTTTTTCCAGTTTCATCTTTTATAAAAAATTACCATAACAACCATAGACCATTTTGTATTTTATCTTTCGGTACACTTTTTTTTCTTTCTTTTTCTGAATTTATAGTTTGCTAAACCAATCTAACCTAAACTTAACCTTCTTTTGAGAGTTTTTTTTTTTATCTTGATGCTATTTAATACCACATAGCCACTAGATCATTTTTATAATTAAAGAAAACATAATTTCACTGTTAATACAACAATTCAAAACGCTTATTTTTGTTTTGCAACGTTAAATTTATTTTATTTATTCATATTTTTATTTATTCAAAAAATTTTGCTGCTTAAGCTTGCCAGTAATTAAGGCCAACAAAGCAAATAAAAATTTCACATGTAAATAATTAAAAATGAAGCAATTATGTAACTTTTCTAAAATAATCGTTATTTCGATAGATTTTATTAAATGATATATTGATATAGTTTTTCAATTCAATAATATAGATTTCTATTTTGTTTAGTTATTGTTTTACTGACATTTAGCGGATTTATAAAGTTTTTTTTTTAATGTTTTACTATAGGTACTAATAAGGGTTAAAATATTTAGAATTATTTAAAGTGTTACTTAAGTGTTGATTTATTTATTTTCAGTCTTATCCAGGAAACACCGAAAATTTTACAAAACGTAACTTTTATGTATGAGTGTTAAATAATTATTTGTTGAAATTTGTTTTTTTTTTGACAATTTTTTTAATTCGTCATTAAAATAAAGATTATAATTATTTAGGTATATTTTCAATCGTTTCATTAAATTCCAATTATTTTTTTTATAATCTTATTCAATCTTACACTTATAATTTTAAGTAATTCATTAATTATAGCCAACCAGTCGGACGAATTTCACCAAAAATTCCACCTGTCGGATCTCAATAAAAACCAAGTTATATAAGTACTTAAAACTAAAAACATAATAATATCTACAAATTAATTGATTCAATCTTCATTGTAACAATTATATCCGATACAACTGCGATAATTGTGATTATTGCAAGAAATAATGTTTTTATTTATTCGTTTTTAACACTACCTATTTCTAATAATATGGTGTCTATGATAACAGCTATTTCAATATTATATTTTGCTCTTTGTTACTTCTTTATTCAACCGTAAGCTTATCACTTTAAATAAATACATTATACAGAAATTAGCATCGTGATTTTTTTTAAATTATAAATAAAAGCCATGTCAGACTCTACCTCAAGATACGATTCTCTCTCTGTTGTATAAAAATATTCTCTCTCTGTTGTCTCTGTAATATAAAAAGTATTTCGCCTATATTATTTTATTGAAGTAACTAAGTAAGTATGGCACCATGGTAACGTCCATCGCTATCCCGTCGCACAAACAATGGTCGCCCTTAGTCTCGAGTTGTAATAATTTACTATTATTTATTCAACAAAATTGCATTTACCAATATAAAAAGTAGCCAATAGCCAATTCTCAGACCTACTGAATATTATGCATATAAAATTTGGTAAAAATCGGTAAAGCCATTTCGGAGGAGTACGGTAACTAACATTGTGACACGAGAATTTTATAATATATTAATAATTATTATAGGTCTAAGACAAAAATCCAAGTTTTCAGTAAATGGCTATCTTCATATTATGAAACCTACCAAATTATATTAGTTTTGTATTGTAGAATTTTTTTTTATGTTTAGAAATGCTTAGTCTTAACGTTCAAAAAATTTCTTTAATTAATGGTGCTTACTGAAAACCAGCGTTACGAACTATGTTCAGTTTTTTTTTATGGTACCTATAGCTTTTGTTTTAGGAAAATAGTATGTATAATGTTTCTTCATTCTTATTAAAAAGACTTAGAGATTATAAATTTACTTCACAAATGGTTCAATTTTCTAATGAGTAGCAAGTCTTTTATATTATGAGATAATGTATCAACCGTTTTATGATTAAACCCAACAATACAAAATGTATCATTAAGGTGTTGACTGACAAACAAAGTAGTATTATATCACAGCAGAATAGATAATTAATTATAGTTATCTGTCATAATAATATAAGTATTGGAAAGTTTAGCTTAAGTAGCTAACTAGTTGTAAGGTGTGTAATCATTATTCATATTATTCATATTTTTAATTACTTACTGTTTTGTTTTCCGGTAAAATAAAATAAATAAATTAAAAATTATAAACAATTTCAATTCAATATTATTTATCTTTATTGTTATTTTAACGTTTCCTTATTTTTATTCACCATAGCTAGAATTTTTAGAATTTTTAGAATAAAGTTTTATTCATATGACCATTTTGCAAATTTTATTTTTACTGAGCCCACCTGGACCAAACAATTTAGCGATTTTAATATCAAGATTTGACACAGCTTATGTGAAAATAAGATCGTTGTTATCAAATACTTTAATATGACTTAATGTTTATAATATAATATTCATAGTCAAAGGCCAATCATAATTGGACTAAAAGCCAAATTCAGGAAAATAATATGTGCAGTATTGTTTGACAAGTCTAAGATAGACTACGGGCACAACTTGATAATAATAATTACTGTTGTAATTTTTTTTTTCGTATGTAATTGTAATTATTTCCTATTCCAATGTGTAATTATAATATTATGTCGTTTAGATTTATTTCCACCGATTTTAAATAAATCACTTTTTGCGTTTTGCTCTGCATAATTTTATTCATAGCCATAATAGTAGGTATCAATTATTACTACTAATTCACCGATTATCTTGTAATATGTTATACCACTGACATGCCATTTGTATGTCCAATTTCAAACGTTAATTATTATAAATTGAGATATGCAGATCATGTAGGTACTTATATTCTTCTTTTTTTTTGTAACATGACTAACTTTTCCCTAGAGGTTGTCAAGAGATAGAAAGATCAGCTTTAAGTGTAACAAATAATATCTAAAATCATGTACCTATTAGCGATTCGCTGGAACCTATATAAACCCTGCGAGGTTGTAAAAGATTTTGTTTTAATCTATATATATTATATCTATATTCTATTTCACAAAGAAATATTTTTCAGAAACAATGAAACAGTCATAAAAATATATCATTATTGTTATTTGTAAACGTTTTGGTACAGTTACAAACTAAATAAAATAACTTTTGAAAAATTATCAAATTATATTCCTTATTATATTATAACTTTTCAAATTTTATACCCTGGACTAATATTTCAAGACTAAAAGTAGCTAAATCAGTTCAGCCGTTCTCGATTTTTAGCGAGTCTCAATTTTAAAATTTATCGGGAGGTCTACTACGGTAAAATTTTTCAAAAGTATTTCGAACCCGCATTGGTTCTTTATAATATAGGCATTTTGACAATTTATTACCTAATCGTATAACAATAATTAATATGTTTGTTAATTGACGGTATTTTTAACTTTCATGCAGTACCTATAATGAAGAAAAAAAAATATATAACTGTTGCTATTATCTAAGACTTCTTTTAATAACCACATACACTGTTAAGAAAACAGTTTTTTTTTTTACTTAAAACACTTTTAAATTATTTTATAGAAATAATTCATTGTAGATGTTGAGTTCTTTGAAAATAAACTCCACAATACATTTTAGTCATTTCTAACGGATTATGGCATTTAAATATTGGTACAGAAATGTAAGCAAGGACTACCTACCTACATCTTCTACTTTTTATTCTGAACTTTTCTTGTTTAATAAAATTCATTATTGGTAATGTTTCATTCTACTAGACTATCGAATCACGTAATGTAATAAGCCTTTTTTGTATATTCTTGTTCTTTAAATTACTTATATACTTTAATTTTACACCAATATTAATCCGTTTCCAATTTTTTCCATTTTCGTCAAACTAATTATATTATGTTCCAATTTCCGTTACAATCGTCAACATTTTATAAAAATCACATCACTTGTCACAAGTCACAACACAAAACGCTCGGTCATTTCTGACCTAAATAAGTATTCTTGTAATGGTCGGTGGCGGTACCTCTAATATTCGGTGCGGTAACGAATCATCTCGGTCCGGTTAGTAACTATCTGGTCTCCGGCACTACATGAAGCTTAGCGATGCTTTGTACGTTCGCCAAGTCTACGGCGCGGCGCGGCGTAAGCGACATTGCAACACGACGAGATCACACAACGAATCTGAAACTTACAAAAATGTGTTAGTGGGTTGTTCCAACACTTCTGATGTTAGATTGAGGTATAATATATAAAGAAATATAAACTAATGTCATGCCTAGGCAGTGGCAAGATAGATGTGATTAAATGAATAATAAACTATAAGGCAATAAAGATATTTATTAAAACAACCTTAACAAGTAAAAGTCGGTAGATATAATTATTTTCAAATTGTATATTACGTAATCTAGCCAAAGTACTTTCAGTTTATTAAATTAATAAGATACAACTCAGGAATAACACAGAACTTATAACTTTATATTATAAAATAACATAATATCAAGCATAAATTACAATAATAACCAAGTTACTTATTAGGTACTAAAATCTTTATAACAAACAGGTACATCACCTTAAACACTGTCGGCCAGAATGAGCCGTACTAGGTTCGCTAGATATTTTATACTGGGTAAAATGGATATTCTACCCACACTTAATAATAATTCTAGTACCCACATTTTTCAAAGTTTGGTACTAGAATTATTATTACTTAAATATGATATTCTATCTCAATACAATTAAACAAAATCTTAACATAATAATATTCATAAAATAATTAAGAGACAATACTTTAAATATAAACTACCTTACATTATAAGTCTTTCCTTACAATTCAAAAGGTGTTTTTATTATCAATTTTAACATAAAAATTACGGCTTAATATTGGTGTTGTCAAGTTCAATTTAATAACGGAACTACTTAATTCATACATTTTATTCTTTTATCTATACTTATATATACATTAACATATCTATTACGCGCCATTTTTGAAGGACAGATAAATGAAGATTTTTGCTCAAATATTTACGATATTTTGTAAATTTTGATGCGTAATCTTTTGGAGTTATGTATTTTTTTTTCTAAATAAGCTTTTTGCTATCGAGTGCAACATAATATCAAGTTTGTTATTTGCCAGTGTTTAGGATATTCTGATGATGCAGGAATTAAGGATATTCGTATAACCCAGTTCCTATGCTTTGGGCTAAGTGTGCGTAGAAGCTTTTTCTCTTATGTGGCGAACAGTATTCTGAACCACCAACTGAAGATTAGATTTAATGAAGTTTTTGTGGAGTCTGGTAGCAAAAACAGTGCATCAGCTCCGCACACGGCACTTTTTTTAAATTACAATTTACATGTAAGTACAACGAAGTAACTAAATATTTCTAAGTGAAAATTATTGTTCTCATATTTCGATTCAAGACGATTTTGTTGATTACTTTAAGTAACTATAAGTAGTTACAAATTAAAATTATAAAAGAATATTCTTTATGTTCTTAAATATACGTATTTTTTGTTGTTGCGTATGTTGTTGCGTATAGCACCCAAAGTGCTGCGTACACATACCCCGATGCTGGGGTAAAAGTGCGCAAATGGAAGGGCTATGGTTTTCTTAAGTTTCTTAAAATATAAGCTATTGAAAAGTACTATTTTTGTGTTTTTAAGTTGATGACAAATAAACAGTCTTACAAATGAACACAGTTTTGTTACATTGTACTAATAATATTTGAGTTTTTTAAAGCATCAAAGTTTAAATGCGCACCCTTGACCCACATTACTCTATGTTTATTTTTCACTCTGTCCGGCACTCAATCAGGCTCCATTGTCACTTTTATGTACTGAATTCTGAAATAAGACAACAGTCGACAAAATCTGATGCAAAATACATATTATTCAATCTTTTGAGAATTATATTCGTAGACGGAATATCGGAAAAGTTTCTATATTCAGTAGGAGCGGGATTACAAGCGTCGTCTTAAACTGAGTTACGCGCCGAGAGGGGATTAAAGAGCGTTGTGAAATTTAGATAACGGATTTATTGAGGCGCCAGTGAAGAGATCAAAGGTAAATGCGATACCAAATCGACGATCTAAACGTTTTCTATAATCATAGGCCTGGAGACAGTGACACAAAATTCTTGGTGATGTATGCCAGTATGGCGGTTTTACAGGGGTATAATTACGTAAAGCCAAAAAGGAAAGTGGGCGTTAATCGAACGTGTCGGATAAATAACGAGTGTCGAACGATTTGTTCCACAAAAATGCTTGTATTTTCAGATAGTCGAAAAAAAATAAGTAGGCGAAAGCGTAATGCCATACTTGTCGGGTGCCAAAATTGAACCATTTGTACCAGGCTAATTTTTGCATAGCTAATCATCGTCGAGTAGCCATTCACGAAAATCACCTTGCCATACATTTCCGACAGCGCCCAATGGCCGCCATACCACTGCAAAGGTGTAAGAATTTTTCTTTCGCCAAACGATTTGTGCCAGTATGGCATTTAAATTTTTGGAAAGTATTTGACAAAAAAATACCGTTATTCTTTTTCCCATACTTCTAGTAAGCGGAAAAAATGCTGCCATACTTGAAATACTTATTTATTTGACACGTTTTAAAAATACGACTACAAGATACGTAAAATCATTTTTTACATCATGGCATCATTCATTGTACCAAAAAAAATGTTACAGATTGTAACCATGGCGCGGGATGACTATCAGACTTGAGCAAAAAAGTGATAAAAATTGGACTATTTGTACAAGTATGGCATTTGGATTTTCGGAAATTATACGATACAATGTGACTGACCATTATTATATTTGCCATACTTGTAGTAGACGGAAAAAGTGGCGCTATACCTGAAAAACCGTTTAAATTACGTATAAAATCTTAGGATTTTGAAAAAAATATTATTCACATTCGCTGCCTCCCACAGGTATGGCATTATCAGACTCCTATTTATGATCATACAGGGAACTGTTAAAAAAAGTTTCAGGGTGGTGCAAATCGTTTGGCGAAAAAAAACTTACACCTTTGCAGTGGTATGGCGGCCAATGATTGGGCGCCAGTGCGAGCGCTATGACCATCATTTTCTTTTTTGCCTTTACGTAATTATACCCCTGTAAAACCGCCATACTGGCACAAATCACCAAGAATTTTGTGTCACTATCTCCAGGCCTATCAGTGTATCAAATATTAAATCTATACTTATTATACAGAGGAAAGGTTTGTTCAAGTATTGAATATAATTCTCAAAAGATTTAAGGCTCAAAAACTACTGAACTTTATAATCCTCACCTATGGAAAACTACATCCTTTGTGGTGAACATAGGCTATGTTTTTTTCAGAAAAATATTAGATCCTTCCGAAAATTGCAAAAATGTAAAGTGACAATTTTCCATACAATTTCATTGTTTCGCTTGCGCTGCGAAAAGTATTAAAGATATTTATTTTTATTTATTATAAATATAATTATAGTGTGAGCAAGTGATTTTTTTGTACGTATAGAATTCTTGTATTAATATATATCATAATATTATAAATAAATAATATACATAAATATCATATTATATATAAATAAACCTTTAATTTGTCGATATTTTCGATTGCGTCTTTTGTTTGGTTTTGGATAGAAAAAATAAAAACCTAAAAATGAAAATTATTTTATTGTAGGCAAAATATCGACACGGCGGATCAGGAAAAAAGCTTGAAATATACCTTTTTTAATAGGCTTTCAGGTAGAATGCAAAATTTTATTTATTACGTAAAAATTTTGGAGAAATATATGGATTTTTCTCTTCCGGGCCGCAAAAAAAACGCTATACTTTGGTATCTCGTAGCATCAAAACTATTGCGAATTGACACGCGGGTATTCTACTCTCGCATTCATTATTACTAATACCTATTCAAAATTGAAGAAAATAGAAAATTTCCGATTTTTCGTCTCCTCCGTACACTGTGCACTGTACGCTGCACTATAAACAATAAACATAATATTATAAGCTTATTAACCGACTTCCAAAAAACGAGGAGGTTATATGTTCGGCTGTGGATATTTTTTTATTTTTTTTTTTTATTTTTGTCTCTCCTGTAAAAAACAATTTTTTATATTAATACGCCTTTATTGCCCGGGGCCAGCGATATTTAGTACACATCCAAACCCGGGATTCGGGAACACTGAAAACTTTTTGTTTCGTCCGCGGGATTCGGACCTGCGACCGCCGGATTAAACTACCACACACTCAACCAATTGAGCCACAGAGGTCGTCGATTATATTCCATCACTTTCTCCCATCAGGTGACCGACACGATGAGAAACTGGCGAAGGGCCGGCTGCCTCGCATGCCCGGTCTACGCATGGATCGATTAGAACAGTAAAGCGAAGTACGCGGGGTCAGCTAGTAATTGGATAAAATTATTTTAAAAAATCTACGTGTCAACAATATTTTTCCATAAAGTAAAGTAGTGAAGAGGAGGAGATCGGTCATCTTGGCGTTCATTGTGCCTATGTCCAACAGTGGACGAATATAGGCTGATATGATTATGAGGAATGTAGTGAAACTGATTACTGCAATATTATAAATGAATGATCATTGAAAAAGTTGCCCTACAGTGAGCCTCTGGGGCCCTGCGTAATTTCAGGACACGTCACACGTTACCTTAAACCTCGTTTCAAATTAGGCGCAGCGCAGACAACAGACTATCCATGACGCACTTTTTGTCTGTGGAAATAGAACCTATGCAATTATATGCGGACTTTTTGCGCGTCGTGTGCGTTACTGCATATTATAATTGCAGAGGTTCTATTTCCCGCAGACTAAAAAGTGCGTCACAGATAGTCTGTCGTCTGCGCTGTGCCTTACTTCTATCCAAAGACAGGACTTTAAAGTACTCTTCCGATTCTTGCTTACATTGGTCGCTTTCACACTAATATTAAAAAGGCGAAACTTTGAGAGTCTATAAGTTCGTTACCTTCGTCTAAACGGTTGAAGCGATGCTACCGCTGCGTGATTCAGAGTGTGAAACATTTGACAGTCGGTAGACTTCGCGCGAAATGCCGACAAGGGTGAAGGTCGTACTCGCGTGATGTTGGCTCAGCTGTCCAAATACGACAAACGGCGAAACGTTTTCTAAATCCGTCGTAACCTGAAGCTACGTTGATATAAATCTTCGCCTGAATAAAATCTCACTAAGTGTAGCGCGGAACTCATTTGCAGTACAATAAATCACGAGGACAGCTTATTCAGAAAGTGTATTGAAATATAGAGCGTCCCCCTCCCCTCCCCTCCGTGCTTCAGACGCTCTACTTTGTAGACCTTGCATTTTGTAGTGGTCAGTTCAATGTTGCAACCACAGAAATAAATCAAGATAGAACGGCGACGCGCGTGCGTTGCTAAGTTGCTAAGGAATCGCGCGTGTCAATTTTTGCTTTGCTTTTAGTTAGAACAAATAACTTACGAGTGGAAAGAAATACCTCATTTTGACCGATTCACTTTCGTACTTCTGTTTTTGCTATTAGACACTGCACAATGAGGCATTTTTGCACAACCGCTCCGGTGTAATCAAGTCGAGACGTACGCGCTGACTGAATAAACGTTCAACGAATCTTGCTCACTTGTGCAAGATTGACACACGCGTACTCCACTCCGATTTATTTCTGTGGTTGCAACTCTCTTCGGTGTTTTAAAATCAGTTGTAAGCTATTGCATAGCGTTTATCGCAGGCTTTGAGCGCAGCGACCGAATCGAAAAATTCCGTAACGAAAGCACCTAATATTCGTCTAATGTCGTTTCAGTTCGGCAGAGTTCGGCTCGGTAAGGGCCGAGGTGTGGTGCTCGCCGAACCGGCACACCGCACAGTTGTGCAGCATTGCCGCACCGATGTGCCGGTTTACAGACGTTGCCAGACTTCGGCACGTTGTTTGTGTGCGTGCGACTAGACGTATGCGAATTATTATTGCATAATTTGATAAAAATGCTATGCAATAGCTTTACCGCGGTAGTCCCCGAGTGCCATACTTATTTTATACAGTAAAATGCTATGCTGCTGCTTTACCGTGGCAGTCCCCGAGTGCGGAATAAGTACGCTTATTATTTAATTTTTATGCTATGATATTCAGAACCATTAAGTTATTTAAAATTAAAATCCGTACTTCTTTAAGGCGTCAGCTGCCATTCTCACATAGGTGTCATCAGCAAAACACAACATGAGCGTTGGTAATTGCTAATTCCTACATCCTGGTTTAATAAATAATTATTCAGAGCCTCACTATCTAGACTACATTAATTACAGTACATTTTTATCAAAGTGCTCGTGTGAAAGATTCCCAAACATCACCATACATCCGATACATATCCACGCTGATATACGCTTTTATATCTACTAGTAAGAGTATCTACTAGAGGAAAATAAAAATAAAATTATTTTATGCCGCTTCAGCCGTATTTATTTTTTATAAAGCCAATTTTACAATTATTGTGATGACTCACTCCAAAGTTCAAACAGACTGTGAACGTTGTTAATCTCTTATTTCCTTATTATACAAATGTCAACACAAACGATTACAAAATTTAATTTCGTATTTTCTTTGATACCGCATAAACGTGGCGTTATTTGATGTTATAATATAAGGATTATTTATATTTAATCCCACGGTAACACTCTAATCCCGGGTCCGCTTATTAAACTAGCTAAAATAGGGCCGCCATCTAATATTTTAAAATGAAGATTGGCGCGTCCTAATGAAATTACAAGATGGTGTGAGACGTGACGAGAGTGACGCGCAATACGACGGGGCGCTGTGGGGTGGGCCGCTTTATTAGCCTAGTCCGGCCTAGGGTTGTTGAGGAAGTGATTATGAGGAAGAGGAGGAGGAAGAGGAATTGTCACGCGCAAATTTAGAGGATGCGGATGAGAAAGAGGATATTTTATGAGGAAGAGGATGCGGATGAGGAAGCGGATGAGGAATATTATGATAGGAAATTATAAATACTAGCGGGCCCAACCCAAAAGAATTTGTCCTGTCTGTACATAACAATTCACAAAAAAATATTAAAAGGGCATTTTCCAGTGGACCAAACTATGAATCTAAACCATTCTCGAAACACACACAATATAGAATCATCAAAATCGGTCCAGCAGTTAGGGAGGAGTTCGTGTGCCTAGTGTGAATTTTTTGTGTTTAAGATTCGATCGTGAACGCGTTTGGCGTTTACTAAGATTTTGTATGGGATTTGTACAGCGCTACCTAGCGATGCTCACGGGAGTGAGCCCAGCCCAGTGAGTAATCCCATACAAAATCTTAGTAAACGCCAAACGCGTTCACGATCGAATGTGAAACAAAAAACTCACACTCGGCACACAGTAACATACACAATACACACACACAAAAAAGATGACCAAATAATACAATTCTCGCGCTCTGGCGTGTGCGTTGCCATGATTAGATACACGACGCGTATGCGCAGTGAAATTCCTCATAAATTCCTCTTAAATTTTGAGGAAGCGATAGCGGAAGAGGATTTTTTTATTTTTATTTATGAGGATGCGGTAACGGTTGAGGAACCCAAAATATTGCGGAACTTCCTCATTATGAGGAAGCGGAAGAGGAATCCTCAACAACCCTAGTCCGGCCTAGTGTGAAAAGGGCGCAGCGCAGACGACAGACTATCCGCTACGCACTTTTTAGTCTGTGGGAAATAGAACCTATGCAATTATATTATGCAGTAACGCACACGATGCGCAAAAAGTCCGCATATAATTACATAGGTTCTGTTTCCATACAAACAAAAAGTGCGTCACGGATAATCTGTCGTCGCTGCGCCAAAATGTGCAACACGGCCCGACCCGCTGCGCCTCGTGATGATGTGCACATACTTTTTGGGCACTCGCTAACATTAGGTATAATATAATATTAAAATGACCAGATACTGTTTCATTTGAAGATGTAACATGATTATTTCCGATAGAATATATTATAAGACGACAATAGTCTGTAGCAATCTAAAAATACTAATATTTTAAATACGAAAGTTATGTCTGTCCGTCTGTTACCTCTTCACGCTCAAACCGCTGAACGATTTGGCCGAGTTAGACTCGCGCACGAAGGATTCCGTACCACTTGCACTTGATTATAGGCAAAAAATTGTGTTTTTTTTTTTTTTTGTATAAGAGTCTCCCAGTTATGGGGGCATCAAAACATTAATTTAACAAGAATAAAGAACCTGTGTCATACAGCATACTATAATGGATTGTAAGAATATTTCAATAGCTCATATTAGAAGAATAAGTAAATAGCTGCCAGCCAGTGGCCTGCGAATTGCGATACAGCCCTCTAGATACGTCGGTCCAATCGACGTCGATCATTGGCGATCATAGACGAATCACGGCACGTTCATTATGGCTTGTATCGGCGCGGTCGCATAAAGTGAACATCAATCATTCAATGCTTCAGGCATTAGATGCCATGATTTTGATACAGCTAACGATTAACAACGATAAACTTGTGCTTGCGAGACTGATTTTGTGAAACATTTAATTGCATTACCGAGTAACCCGCTCGACCTAATTTACCCGTAATAGTGACCATTTGGGGAGCCTTAACGTTTTTCCATTACGGAACAATTTCACAGGCGGGAACACATGCGTTTTAATTATTGCCCATTTGCAGTAACGCGACCACTTACGCACATTACGTAGTGTTTTCAGTTCACCCACACTACAGTAGATAAATACAGTAGACCGGGCGAGGAACTGGAGTGCGCGTGCCATTAGTGGAAAAAAATTATAATATTATGCTGGTAAAGGCATCCTGCTGAAAAGGCATATTTAAAGACCCTGTTTATTTTAGACCACACTCCGTGAGAGTGTTTTAGCTATGTTTCGAACAGAGTAGCTCAACCACGGAATATACATAATATGTGTTATATAATATATTCCGTGACCTCAACTATACTAGCATGTAAACTGTGCCTAAAGCGCTAATTACTAATTACACAAATTAAGCTCCAGTTGAAAGCATAAACATGTAATGCTTTAGTTGGATTCCCAGAATATATTGATCCGCTAATAGAAAATATTCAGCTAGCGCCTATTAGCTCGCTAGCAGCTGTTTTATGCATATGCCATTCGCAAATTGATTAATAATAATAATATCCAGCGGCATTCATTGCTATGCGGATGACAGTACAGGTGATGCTGTATATACCGGCTCCCCCAATATTTCTCGGCAAAATGTCACTGAGAGTCGAAACGAACTTGTGTCTAAGGTGGAGAATTCATTGGAGAAGGTCTCTGAATGGGGTAGACGTAACTTGGTCCAATTCAACCCCGCCAAGACACAAGTCTGCGCGTTCACCACTAAAAAGTCACCAATGGTCGTATATCCTCGCTTCGAGGGCACATCTTTAACCATCTCCCCTAGCATTGAGATACTTGGCGTCAACATATCGAGCGAAGTTCAGTTCCGATATCATCTAGAGGGTAAGGCCAAATTAGCCTCGAAGAAGCTTGGTGTTCTTAACAGAGCGAGACAGTACTTCAGTCCGGACCAACGCCTACAACTCTACAAGGCGCAAGTTCGGCCTCATATGGAATACTGTTCTCATCTCTGGGCAGGGGCGCCAAAATACCAACTGCTCCCTCTGGATCGTATCCGTTGATTGCCATAGTGTTTCAAACAGCTTGGACCCCTTGGAATTACACCGAGATGTAGCTTCGCTCTGCATCCTCTATCGGTTGTATCACGGGGAGTGCTCTGAGGAATTGTTCGGAATCATACCACCTGCAACTTTTCGCCATCGTCCCACGCGAAAAACATAAGTACCATCCTCATCACCTTGATGAGTGGCAGTCTTCCACAGTGCGTTTCTCGCGTAACTTTCTACCGCGCACTGTAAAACTCTGGAACGAACTGTCACCAGCAGTATTTCCGGACCTATACGACCTGCAAACCTTCAAGAAAAGAGCGTATTCCCTCTTAAAAGGCCGGCAACGCTCCTGCAGCTCTTCTGATGTTGCAAGTGTCCATGGGCGACGGTAGTTGCTTACCATCAGGTGACCCGTCTGCTCGTTTGCCCCCTTATTTAATAAAAAAAAAATCTGAGCTGCACGAACTAGTTTGATCCGATTAAACAACCCCCTTTAATCCTTCGATCGTGGATTCTTGGAAATCTATTGTTATTCTATTGTGTCTCGCTCACCGGTGAGCTTATTATGGGGCTTGATGATAATAATATTATGCTGTCTCACGAGCGTAGCGTCATAGTATAAGGAGGGGAAGTAAGTTATCTTCATACAAAGGCACCGCGCGCGGCTTGTATGTGTGCGCCATAGTTTCAATGCGTCGCCGGCCGCCGCACGCACACATTAAAATCTCGGACAGTTTTCGGACCATACCGGTCGGGGCTAAAGCGGCCTCCACATTCTCCACGAGAGGTTTTGTCTCGGGTCTCGCCAAAACTATTGACGAGACGAGAGCAGCTTTCCACATTCTCGCTCGCGCATTTGTGCGCTCGGTACTTGAACGAGATGGACGTGGAAACAGCTGTCGCTGCAACATTGTGTACTGTGGCTTATTACAATTATACGTTTATTCGAGAAAAAAAAGTTCTTCTTCTTCTTCTTTTTATTATGGCGGCCTCAGTGAGTTGCCAATGTCAGAGTGATTTTGGGAAGACTTTGCTCTATATTGCAGGTCTGGTGAAGAAACAAGGTACAGTATCTAATAATTTAAATTCTGTTGAATATACCTAAAACAAACAGAGGTTAGTAAAACATCACAATTTTATATTGTTAGAACGAATATATGTACACAGAATATCAATAAAAGAGGTATTTACATAACATAAAATTGATTTAAAATTGATAGGGCGAGGAATATTGATAGGAAGGAGGTCATAAAGGGAGGACTGGTTTTTGGGACAACAGAAAAAGATATGGTCCAAGGTACCCTCATCTAAACCACACTCACAAAGAGAACTATCCTTGACCCTAATTTTTTCTAAAAAAACTGGGGAACAGCAATGTCCTAACCTAACTCTGCAGACTGTCGAGCACACTATTTTGCTATTTTGCGAGTATTTAAAAAACCAAGGCCTAACTGGAAGAAAAAAAAGTTATCAAGGGACGTTGGAAAAAACGAAGATGGTGGATGACAGCAATACATCGCAACAAAACAAAATAAAAATCTATATAATTTTAATATAGTATAATACGCGGCGGGAATGTGGAGGGAGTGTTTTGTGTTTCGGCAAAACTACACGAGAGCCCTTTGATTCGGATACGAAATACCGACACGGGATGGAGACTGCACGAGACAATACGAATATAGACGAATATGCTCTCCACACTCTCGTATTCGTCTAGTCTCGTGTAGTTTTGCCGAGAATGTGGAGCCCACTTAATACTAAACACTGCTGCAACGCTGCACGCCCGAATCGCGCCACGCCGCGCCAAACGAATCAAAAATGTCCGATCATAATCGCAGGAGTAATAAATATTGCTGTGTATTTGGGTGTTATAATAGTAATGCAACAATAATGGGCATTGTCCAAAAAAAATCACATGTACTTTTTATATTTTTTTTTCGTTAAAATAGGGTATTTTAAGAATAGACTTAAATTAAATAATTTTGAAATCCATTGGCTAGTTTTTTCTCAATAAATTTTTAAAGTTTCGCTCTGACGTCATCATCGGCGCCCAATTGACCTCTGTAGTATGTTTTTTTCCTTTCAATCTTATTTATAATGGCTGGTTCGTCTAATGCAAGTTATTTGTAATTATGTGAAAGCTGATACGAGAAACTTACCAAAAGTTCGAAACGTAATGTTGATCGAATTTATTGCTAATTTAACGCGATTGAAGGTCAAACTAAGGTTAAACATATTTGTTCAAAAATATAAGTAACTAATGGGTATTTTTTTCGTTTATATACAGAAAAACGATCACTGACCTTATTCCTCGAAATGTTTTTGTAATGAGCAAAATTAAAAAAAAAATGGACAATCCCCATTGTTGCATTACTTACTATACAAATTTATACAATTAAATAATAAAAAATATATATAAATATTATATCTTTGTTTAATTTGTATGTTACTATTTACTATATAAATTAAACAAAGACAATAATTCTGGAATTGTTCCAGAATTATTGTCTTTGTTTAACACCTTCAGTTCACCTTCAGTTTGATAGAAAACTAATACTTACAATAAAAAAAAGAAGTAAGTAGGTATATTTTGATCATCCCCCCCGATGGTTGCTCGCCTTGTCGCGGCGGTGGGGCTCTAGTAACCGCGGCTTGGGCAACCGCGGTGAAGCAAAGAGGCAACCAGGGCCGGCCGGTGTCGCCGCCTGGCCCGAGGAGGGCGCTCCCAGCGGACTGGAGAAGTCCGCTGCGGATGCGCACCGAGGTGGGGCCGCAGAGGAAGAGGCAAGTAGGTATTACGGTGCGCCGCTTGCCCTATCCTCTGCGGCCGAGGTGTGGTCGGTGGCAGAGCCACAGTCCTGATCTGCCACATGGCCCCCAAGTAGCAGACTCGGGGGGCGTCTGCTACAGCCCTGGTGGAGGCCGAGGAGGAGGGCGCACGTGTTGTGCGCCCATCGTGGAGTCTTTGGGCCGCTGGCGGGGTCGCAGATGTGTGTATCGTTCCTGTGGCCCCGTCAAAAGGCGGCGAGGCGGAAGATGGGGGGGGTTTTAGTGGGTATACCGTGATCTCATTAGCTACGGGAGTCCCACATCACCACTCGGGTCGCCCCCCTGCGCCTGGGTGGTATGCGTAATGCATTTCCCCCTCCGGAAAAAAAAAAAAAAAAAAAAAAAAAAAGGTATATTTTGATCATCAAGTAAAAATTATATTATGCTAGAATAAGTGAGTAGTAACTAGTAACTACCTTTCCTGTTCAACTGGTAATTTAACACCTTCACTGCGTATCGGGCCTAAATCGGCCCGCCGCGGAATTTCAGCTGGTGCGGACGAAGAAAACTGTGTTCTCTCACTCGGTGCGGAACGATTATATCAGGTGTTTGTAAAGGTACTACAGAGGCAAATATATATTTGAGATTGTGTTCAAAATTATAGGTATTTCCTATAAAAAAATTATGACAGGTCGTTATCGGCCCATCACGCACTGGAGGTGTCAAAAATCAATTCAGTGCGGCAGTGGGCCTATTGCGGCCCGCCGTACAAGGAGGCGATTGACGACCCGATACCGCACCGAGCGTCCGCCTCGCCAGTTAGGCTGATTTTATAGTTAAGCGTTTGGCAGCGCCGTTGGAGCGCGCGCGTTTGAAGACGAAGAAAACGTACGGACGAACGGCGCTGCTCAAGCGCGCGACTCTGAAACGCTACTACTACCCCCATACATCTTCAAACGCGCGGCGCTCCAACGGCGCTGCTGAAACGCTTAAAGATAAAACCAGCCTTAGTGATGTGCAATCTATCGTGAGTCGTAGCTGACGTACGTCGCGTTTTTTAACCGACTTCAAAAAAAGGTTATCAATTCAACTTGTATATATTGTATGTATTATTTTCAGAACTGCCTAGTTTTCATATGTTTTAGTCTATATTATCAGCACCTGAACAAATATGACAAATTTCTAAAGTGACATACAAATTCATGTATGTTTGTGTTCGTATATCTTCGGAACTACTAGTCCGATTAAAGTAATTCCTTTTTTTGTACTGGGTACTGTTTAACTTCGGGAATACTGTTCATCAAAATCGGTTCAGTAGTGTTTAAAATAGGTAATTTTGATTCTCAATTACGTACGATTTTGAAGTCAGTTTTATATTTTTAAAATACAATAATTATTCATTTTATCTACGCTTCCAATAACACCTCATTTGTCTAAATAGGACAAGTAGTTTTAAAGTTACGAGGGAACAGACAAACATCCATACCCACATACATACATACATACAGGCCAAAATCATAACCCCCCTTTTTGCTTCCCTTTGATAATGATCTCAGGGAGCCCGAGGGACATGCTAAATCTGTCTTGTATCCCGCAATCAGAAGAAGTATCGAATTTTTCCACCCCTTAAAATGCAAAAGACAGCACAAAGTTGCAATGACCGAAAATCAAACAAAAAAGTAAGAAGTAAGCTAGACTTAAGTTAGTGTTGGAATTTGTAGTGTAACACTGTTTCCAGTAATAATTGCAGCAAATAATTAACGCTTGAAGGCACGGAAGTTCCTTGAGCTGGACACGAGATCACCATTCACCATAACATGGGGCTATGCCCCATAATCATAATCGTAATGTGTGCCGACTTCGTTTACGAAAACAGTCGATTGGGGATTCTCGGAAATGCTATTGTATTCTATTGTTGTCGCGATCACCATTTCTCGTTCGGGGCTTGATGGGTTAATATAGATTGACATTGAATCAATCGTAAATCGAAATCGAAGTACCTACTTTGTTGAGTAAGGCACCGGTTATGTAAGGTGCTATCTAAACTGTAGTATCTGACTAAATTAATATAACAGAGTTAACATGTTATTATTAAATCGAAAATTATACCAACAAACTTTGACAAAATGTGCTGACAGGCTTCTTTTTAACCGACTTCCAAAAAGGCGGAGGTTATACGTTCGTCTGTTTATTTTTTTTTTTTTTTGTATGTTCAACCATAACTTCGCCGTTTATGGACCGATTTTCATGATTCTTTTGTTGTTTATATGGAAACACAATAAGGTGATTTAGATTTTTTCTGAAGTATTTTAGGCATATACTACCAAAAAGTAAGATTTTGCACCAGGATATACCCTGGTTCTGAAGGTACCCAACAGAACTTTTGAATCCTTATAGATACAAGTTTGAGGATTTTGGTTTTATTTTAACTACTCCAAGCAAATCCTACATTATTTGTGCTGAACATAGACTAAATTTTATTTTGAAAAAAATAGGGTTTCGTAAGATATTTGGGTTTTTCGGACGCCAGGTGAAAAAATCAACCAGAAAAGTTACTTATTTTGCGTACGCTGCCGAAACTATAAAAGATAGAACCATAAAATGTTCTAAGTATTGTAGATCTTATAAATATCTACAAAAAAGTCCGCGACACACTATACTTATCTATGTCGAGTGAGGCACAATAACCATATTTTTATTTAAAAATCTTGAATTTTTTTGGACAACATTTAAACGCGTTTATTTTACTCATGCCATTAATTCTTATCAAAATAAATTATTTCATCACTAAGAACAGTTTATGTAGATAAAATTTGGACTTTAAATGATTAAAATAGGACGTTTGGTTTTGAAATTATGGCGAAATTAAAATATTACGATAGTGGGCGTCACCAAGCGGGGTGCGCTTGCGGTAGGAAGACAATCTGTGCAGTGTGCACTGTGCACTGTACAGTGTACAGTCACAGAATATAATATATTAGTTGTACCAAGTACAGTGTACACCCTTCGGATAATGACTGCGTCCGCGTCGTCGATGTCAGTGTCGGAGTCTGTGAATTGACCTGGGAATCATTTTGCTGACCGAGTCTTTCCTGGGTAGGCTTTTTGCAGCCGTAACCGACATCCACGCGGGCAGAGCCGCAGGCGACTGCTAGTAATATTATGTACAACTCTAAGACAACAAGCTATAATTATATAGCCTTGTCGTCTCATATTATGTAACTAAAAAGGGTAAAATTATTATTTTTTAACAAAAAATTAAAACCGACTTCCAAGGTAAAAACAAAAGTAATACTTATTCTTAATCTAAAAAGAATCAAATAATTATTCTTATTCCTTATTATAGTGGCGACATCAAAAGCATGAAGATTGAGTACAGAGTTGAGGTTTAGGCGAAGTCTGAACTTGAAAGAAGTTCAGACTTCGCCTAAACCTCAACTCTGTACTCAATCTTCATGCTTTTGATGTCGGTATCATAAGCTGATACCGACTTCAAAAGCATGAAGATTGAGTACAGAGTTGAGGTTTAGGCGAAGTCTGAACTTCTGAAGACGCCACTATAATAAGGAATAAGAATAATTATTTGATACCGACATCAAAAGCATGAAGATTGAGTACAGAGTTGAGGTTTAGGCGAAGTCTGAACTTCTGAAGACGCCACTATAATAAGGAATAAGAATAATTATTTGATTCTTTTTAGATTAAGAATAAGTATTACTTTTGTTTTTACCTTGGAAGTCGGTTTTAATTTTTTGTTAAAAAATAATAATTATCGTCGCATAATTAATCACAATATAGTATGTAACAGTTTCTCCGCTATTTTCTGTTGTTAAAATAAAAGATTTATATGGAGCGTAATAAAAAATGAACACATTCGGCTTATTCACGTGGTTTTAACTGGATTTATTTTGAGCTTGATGTGTTTTAAAAACTTTATAAAGGTTTTAATCCTACAGAAACATGGATTAACATGAAGTATAATCTGGGGATCAAAATGTGAAGCCCGCTTCAAAAAGAAATCATTATTTTTATTACTGTAGAGTGTAGACTGTAATTAGTAATGTTCTGGAAGGAAGGTAATTTTTAGGGTTCCGTACCCAAAGGGTAAAACTGGGACCCCATTACTAAGACTTCGTTGTCTGTCCTTCTGTCTGTCTCCACTCTCCAGGCTGTATCTCAAAAACTGCTATATCTAGACTTCTGAAATTTTCACAGATTGTGTAAGTATATCTGTTGCCGCTAAAACAATAATTTATACTAAAACAAAATAATTAATATTTAAATAATAAAATTACAGTGAATTTAATTAGCAACAACGCTTAACTTTAAAGTTTAAACGATAGATACTGGATGCGAGTATACCATAAATTGGCCATTAACCTGCGAGATATTCGCAACATTTTGTTCGCAACACCGTAACGTGTTAATATCAACAAAGTAACACAATATATTTCGGTAGCTGTCAAAACTTTGGCATTCTCCGCCTTAATTTCACCCATATCTCGCATCTTATTTGTCCGGAAACCACAAATTTACGACCATATAATTTTATTTGAATAACATTTTCAGCGGAATTGGGGGGCGAACATCGCACTGCAGCGGGCCGCATTCTCGGATCACCGTGTGGCGTGTTTCGCTCGGTGTCTGAATGTATACAGGGTGTAACAAAACTCAGTGATAATACTTTACGGAGTGAGTCCCGTGTATTATACAATATATAGTTCGCTTGTGGACGCTCGTGGCTGCTGGCGGCCGCGCGCCACCTCCAGAGCATGTTTGCCTTTCAGTTTAGATTCTACATTCGGTTTCTCCTCAGTTTCCATTGTTTGTTTGCAATACGATATTTTCGTTTAATTAATATAATTTCTGACACAACGTAACCTGTCGCTGTGTTCTAACACAGAAAACTAGCGCGTGCGGCGGGGGGAGCCAACGCAAAGAGCGCGCGGCAGCCCGCGGCGCCTCGACCCCTTTTTGAAGTTATCAAGCGATACTAGTAGTTATAAGTATGCAAATAAAGTTTAAAATTATTTCACACTAAAAGTGTTCTTCGCGCCGCTACCGTTCCGGTGTGAATCGGCCCAAATAACCAATTCCATCATGTTGCTGCAAACACACGATACGAGTTTTCTTGCCCAATGTAGAATCTAAACTGAAAGAGTCGATAGAATTTAAGTATACAATCAAAATTATAACGTTTTTCTAGATAAATTATACAAGATGTTTATGTAAACACCGTTGTCCTTGAAACCATCAAATGAGCTTGTCAAAATGAACAACTTTTTCAATGAGAACAATGCTGGGAATTAAAAAAAATTGTTTTCATACCCATGCAAATTGCCGATCCGGGCATCCGTAGGGGTATGAAGACGGCATTTTTTTGAGTTCTCAGCATTGTTCTCATAGAAAAAGTTGTTCATTTTGACGGGCACATTTGATGGTTTCAAGGATAACGGTGTTTACACAAACACACTGTATCATGATTGTAATTGTAATTTTCATATTATAACTGTATCTGTTAAAAAATGTGTTGCATTATTGGACTTGATACAGTATTTCAGATAAAAAGCAACTGAAAAACTCATTTTTTTAATCAGATACCTATTGAACAAATCGGAATGTGCCTACAGAACCTAATATTTTAGTGGGTACTTAGTGTTTTTTACCTATCAACTCTTTATAATCCAGGTAACTAGTTACTAGTTACCTAGATTATAAAGTGACATAATGATTTATCAACGCACAGCCCAAACCACTGAACGAATCGGACTGAAATTTGGCATGCAGGTAGATGTTTAAGACGTAGGCGTCCGCTAAGAAAGGATTTTGATCAATTTTACCTCCAAGGGGATGAAAGTTTGTATTAAACTTTGTCAATTTTAAACCAATCGGGCTGAGACTTTGATACCTAATTAATAATAATACTTCTTAATGCGAGCTAAGCCGCGAGCAAAAGCTAGTTATAGACGCTGATATGCGTCTGAACAAATGTGCTAAATTTCAAAAGTGTATGGATTTTTATTTGTGTTTGCATATCTCCGAAACTACTGGTCCGATTTAGATTAATTTTTTTTTCTACTAGGCATTCTTTAAATAATTAAATTCTACAAGTTTCATCAAAATTGGTCCAGTAGTTTCTGAGATAAGTACCGAATTTTAATTCTTTGTAACGTATAATTTTGAAGTAGCTTTTATCTTTTTTAAATACTATTTTGATTGATGCTTTATTGGATATTTTTTCATGTTTTACGATTATGCTACTGGAAAATCAAACAGAAGATAGAATGTATCAAACCAAATGAGTGAATCGTCAATCGTGATACTATCTCTTTTACGACCTGAAAATAACATTTTACATCTAAAATGTTATTTTCATTCATTTCTGCATCCAGAAGATTTTAGCTGATCTTCTGCGGATCCGTCTGGCGTAATTATAAATGATGAGTTTTATTCAGATTCTAATCATAGTGACTTAGATAGTAAGACACGCGCAAAGCAATTAATTAATAGAAATAACTTTGCTGAAAATTGTCCTAAAGGTCGACATTTTCTTGTCCTATTAAGGCTGCTCTTTCGAAAAAAGCGTGCAGATGAAACAACTTTTCATCGGCATTAACAGAGAAATTATATCTGAAAAAAAAAATAGTAATCTACATGCTATGATACGTTATTTGGTTTTGCCATATTTTTTTTATCGGTATCACATAATAAAGAAATAAAAAACCAAATCACCTCCAAATCGTTGAATGAAACCACTTTACTCCCTCATTATTTATCAAAAGAATATATAAAAATATCTACTGCTTTGCAATAAATAAGTTGATGATTTGGTTTTTTACTTTTTTGAAATATGTATAATATTAAGCCTTAAAAAGTTTTTTTCTCCTATTTCGCCCTATCATGGACGCGGCGAGCGTCGTAACCGCCACCGTACAAGGCGCGCTGTTATGAATGTTATTTTAATGTCATTTACGTCGATATTCGCACTGACAGACAATCGACCTGCTAATTTGGGGAGAGAGGGCCCTTAAGTTGAAGTGTTATAATTTTATTTTTGATGATATTAATTTAACCAAAGATATAAACATTAAGGGTGCGTCCACATTTGTATCATTTGTGCGATCAGATCCCCGATCAGATCTCCGTCGCGAATCATCAAAACGTGTCAAAATGATACGCGTATCATGATACGCCCCGATCGCTATTAACCGCGTATCTAATACATGCCGTATCAAATACTCGCATGATCGGCAGAATGATCTATAGGCGCCCACATCCACACTATGACACGCATACTTGATACGGCGCGATGATCGCGACGGAGCTGATCGGAGATCTGATCGCGCAAATGATACAAATGTGGACGCACCAAACTGTTTCGTAATGGTATGAAGGCAAAGCTAAACGTGGAGAGCTATAGAAATTGGTACCTATGTACTAAAATTGAGTAATTGTTCGGAATATGATTCCTGCAACTTATTGCCATGTTCCACGAGAAAAATATACGATATTCATTACCTTGATGAGTGGCAGTAGTTAAAATCTGGAAAGAACTATCACTAGCACTATTTCTAGATTAATACGACCTGCAAACCACCAAGACGAGAGCGTATTCCCTCTTAAAAGGCTGGCTACGCGCCTGTAACTCTTCTAATTTTGCGAGTGTTAAGAGTGACGGTAGTTGCTTTGAAATGAGTGTGGCAGTGTTCACTCTGTCAGAGCTGTTCACTGCGTAGAGCGTCAAATCTAAAGAAGCCTCAAATCTGGTGCGATCTGTACACCTGATCAATACTCACAGATAATACAAACTACAAAGTGCGCAGAAGACTGGTACCCGGCCTATAAAGTATAATATGAACTGACCCTTACTGATTATTATTACCTATCAAAAGTAACTGCTATCGGCAGGAATAGAATATGAGTCAACAAGAGTATTTTAAAAAAGTTATTCCACTTTTAAGAGACTGTTGAAAAATAGAGACAAGGTGGACGCAAGTTCCGAACAAAAAAAATTGGGTTCCAAATTTAAACGTAGCAACTGTACCTAATCGCATAATCTGTGCTTGATCTGTGCAAGGTCGACTGTGATTGGCTGATAAAAAAGACCATAAAGAATATAAACTACATGAGAAAAAAGACGAAGAAGGAGTTTAAAACACAAAGTTCGATTTTCATTTTGTGAAAATTATTTGTAGCAACTCATACAAAAATTGTAAATTAAGTGGATTAATTATTGAAAAACGAAAGGTAAGCCATTGTAAAATGTAAATGTAACCGTAAATTGATAAATTGAAGCAAAACATAACTATGTCATATTTAATACAAAGTACATGTAAGTATGTATTATTTGCATAATATTTGTACATTAATTTACAAATTAATACTATTTAATATGAAAAAGGTAGATTATTATTTCATAGAAAATATTATAATGTATATCAGTATGCAGTTAATTTGGAAAATGTTGAAATGTGTATATTGTTTTATTGTAATACGTAATAATACATGAGGTTATATTAACTATACTTTAATAATTTATGTGAACTGTATGGAAATGTAGTAAATGAAAAATGTTTAATTAATTTCAGATTTGTAGGTCCCTATACTAGTTTGCAACATTTTAGTCTGCAAGCAATAGCTGTTAAGGAGATTTTAGGAGGAGAAGGAAGGTATGGGATTATGAGTGGTACGGCCACCAAGGAAAAATCCTCTGAGCAAGTGAGGTGGTATGCAGCTGGCCTGACCCCGTGTGATAGATTTCAGCTGTCGTATAGAGGGTGTAACAGAACAAAGTAATGATAATTAAGTGTGTATATGTTACGCTCAAAGACCGAAATCGCTCAGTGAGCGAAAAAATAGCTCACAACGCGTTGTGGTCACAGTGAAACAGCCACGACGCGAATTTCGCGTTGTGGCTCTAATGAAAACGGCCACGACGCGTTCTGGCAATCACAAAAACGCCACAACGCGAAATTAGTGTCATGGCTGATATGCTATTCGTTTTTCTTGATTTGTTCTTGATTGATTAATCGTCCATAGGACGTATGGATGATTATAATATTTGAATTACCACGCGTACTACAAAATATTTTTTCTTTTACTAAATTACTGCATAACGTGTAAACTATCATTATTATTATTTATAAAATATCCAGTTCCATATAACTATCCGTACATACAGACAGACAGTAATAATATTAGTACGGATAGTAGGGAACTATGGATATTTCATAAATTATAATGATAAGCATGTAATACAGTGATTTAGTAAAAGAAAAAACATTTTGTAGTACGCGTGGTAATTCAAATTTGATCTTCCATACCTATGGACGATTAATCAATCAAGAACAAATCAAGAAAAACGAATAGCATATCAGCCACGATACGAATTTCGCGTTATGGTCTTTTTGTGATTGCCAGAACGCGTCGTGGCCGTTTTCATTAGAGCCACGACGCGAATTTCGCGTCGTGGCTGTTTCATTGTTACCACAACGCGTTGTGAGCTATTTTTTCGCTCACTGAGCGATTTCGGGCTTTGAGCGTAACATATATATAAAGCTAATGGTAAGGAATATGGCGGGAAAACCATATTCCTCCTATTATAATTTTCATCATCGTTTTCATGTATCGTCAGGTCTAAAGTCTAGTCAAAGTCTAAGTAAAAGTCAATACAGTCAAGGAGTCAAGTCGGTCGATTCAGTAAAGTGGTAGACGCTTTACTGAAACTTTCGATGGAGTTTTGGAGGGAACACAAAATAGCACGTTTCTGGATATTACATCACTTTCCTACACTTGTGCATGAACACGAATATCTAATGGTTAATATTCTACCAATATTACACATTAAAATCCCCGCTAACACAATTTTAGGAAAACAATACAAAAACACTACAGCACCTTTTCACATGCCCGCCACTCTTTTCGCTTATCAGTTTCTTCAGTTATCATGTTTTCAGTTTGACAAGTGCAAGCGTGTTCCTAAGCTGTTACCAGTATACTGGCCTAATTGCTTAGGCCAATGATCGCTTAGGAGTATGATATTTTGATTGATATTACACTTGACAGTACACTGATATTTTTTAGAAACACGACCAACATGTAGTCAGTAATGCCAACCTGCAGATAATTTAACCAATAGAAAATTAGTGAGTGTCTACCGTCGCGCTGTCTGGTGGAGATGATAAAAAGAAAACAACCCATTGATACAGTGTAGGGTTCGGTGGGGTTGTATTTGTATAGTTACCGCGTGGGGAAAATATTTCTTTTAGAATTGGTAACACTTTACGAAAATGAAGCTTTTGGGCATTTGGAACTCTATTGCAATTAGATTTTAAAATCTGAAAACAATTTTACAAATATTGTCATTCCGGTTTGACGGACGAGGTTCGTGTAGAATGGTGTAGAACAAGAAACTTATAAAAGTGTAGAATAGTGTGTAGTGGGACAACAAACCGTCAAATCTGTCAAATTTGTCTCTCACAGTCCACGGACAGACCATAAAGTTAATATACCTATCGGAATAGAGCAACAATCTCGAGCTGTCAAACGTAACCAAAATTGGTTTTCATCTGTGTGAAAAATATGTGTACGTATACACTTACACAAGCATGATTGAACATGAATTCTATGAGATTATATTGACAACGTGCGGCACGTGCCGACTGGACGTCAAAAAAAGAGTGCTGCTGTCATGTATCACACGTCTCTTTTTACCACGCGGTGTTACTGATAGTGGCATCTCGCTTGCTCAGGCCTTTGTTTCTCTATTCCGCTAGGTATATTAACTTTATGGGACAGACCGTAGATAGAGGAAAAGTATAGATTGCTGGATATTTCCTATTCACTCACACAAAGAAAGAGATAGTTAATTACGTATTGCTTGTGGAGAAAAGAGATAAAATAATTATTTTCTGTCCCTCACCGCGTGGCCATTTTTTCCAATGTGATGCTCCTACAGAAGCATATCAAAGTTTGACGTTTCGTACACAAACAGCTGTGATTTACAAATTTTGTTTGATTTATCTAATTATTGTAACGTAGAAGTAGTGGTTTGTGTTTTTCTTATAAAATGTGTATGTGTACTATATTAAAATAATGTTGGGATGTAATGTTATGGGCTGTAAAAGCAATACTTTATGGAAAATTGAGGGAATATCTTTTCACACGTAAGTTTTCAAAAATTTCGTTTTATTTTATTAGCATCACAGTTTTTATAAATTAACTTTCTTTAATTATTAATATTGTTCACATTAAACATATATTTTACTAAAATTAGCATCTAATTTAATGTATTTTATGTATTTTGTTTTCATAACCTCAAATGTCAGTGTTGCCAGATGTTGCTTACATTAATTACCCTGCTAATGGGGAAATTTAAGTAAATATATTTTTTTCAACATTTTGTTTTTTAACCGACTTCAAAAAAGGAGGTTATCAATTCGAAGCGTAGGTATGTATGTAATATTTCTAGAACTGCCCAGTTTTTGTATATGTTAGTCTAGATCAGTGTCTGAACAAATGAAACAAATTTCAAAAGCATTTTATGTATGTATGCACTATGTATGTTTTTACGTTTGTGTTTGCATATCTCCGGAACTACAAGTCCGATTTCAGTCATTCTTTTTTTGTTGTACAGTTTCAAGTTTGGTATTGTTCAACATAAGGAATATTGCAAGTTTCATCAAAATCGGTCTAGTAGTTTCGAGATATTTTAATTCTCAATTAATTAAGTACAATTATTTTGAAGTCGGTTTTATATTTTTAAAGTGCTATTCCAATACAATTATCATGTATCCAATTTTTTTCCAGATTTCCTAATGACCCTGAAATCCTTAAATTATGGATAACTGCAAAAAATACACTGAGTTGGGGCCCACCACGTGGTTCAAGAAAATACAGTAAACATTTTAATAAAGAAGATGTATTAAATGTTGGAAAGAAAACATTTCTTTTTCCTGTGCCTGTCAAGGTAATTTATTTATAATTCATTAGGTCCTTTTTGTCTGTGTACAGAAATTAAATTAATATTTTTTATTACAGCTCCTAGATTCTAAGAGCGAAGCATCAGGTAACCCATTGTGTGAGACCTCCTGCTTTGTATGGGGAGGGAAAATGGGAATATTTCCTACTCCGCCTATCCTATGACCTATTTTCTTCTGATTAATTTCGTTGCGGGTCCCAAGATAGCTTTAGCATGTATTTTGGGCTCCCTGAGATATATCAAAGGATTTTCATGGTGGTGGGAATATGTGGTAGGCCAAAGCCCGTTAAAAATACTTTTTTAAATACTTACTGCCGTACTCAGAGAAATTTAATGATAAGGTATTAAACTTCAATTTTATGAAGAGTTTGACAGATAAATAAGATAATGTAAAGATAAGTCATAAGCCCCATGGCTTAACTCAATATTTTTATTCAATCGCAGTTAAGTAATTATTGATACTCGTCTCTGAGTGCGGCCGTTAGCTAGTTAGTAGTTACCCTTTATTTGATACGCATATCAATAAATATGTTAATGATTGAATTGTGTTTTTATTTATTGGTCAAATTTTACCCGCGGGATTGCCCACGTAAAATTCTAATTGATTGCTAGTCTTTAACGCAATAAATCATAGTATTATACTTTAAAACTGGACCTCATAATTGAAACTTGTAAGTTTGAAGTAGTTTACGACCGGAAAAATGTCACAATATATATTTTTTCCTAATAAATCAAATCAAATCGTTTATATCGGGCATCAGAGGCCCATATAACAAATACCTTAAAATCTAACATACATAATATTATAATTATTTATAATAAATACCTTAAAACATAACATATGTACATATTTTATATATACTTAAAAAACTAACACTGTCACGTTTTGCCGGCGACGTGACTCGCTACTGACTGAATAAACCGCGGGCCACTGCTAGTATTAGGTAATTATTAAATGTCGAATAATAATATTAAAAAAGGATTATTCACACGATTAAACTATTCACAATGTATCACATTTTACAATTATTACTATTAAGTGAGGGAGTAATTACTTATCGTAAGTTATTAAAAAGTAAAACATCAACAGCTTTTAGTTTTGGATAGATGATGATTACTGAATGCATCCGTTAGACGTCAACAGTATGTAATAGGCCTTAATATACGCAACTGTAGTTGCGGTAAGTAGCTAGTTTATAATAATTATGAGATCCGTGGGTAATTTTTTCATTTTCCTCGTTACTGGTAACACTAACTACTTTTCTTCCTGTCCCTTTCAGTGACACGCTGACCAAAGTTCTACCCAATCCTTATTCTTTGGGACAGACCGCGTCCCTCACGGATGTGGTATAATATATCCTTAATCTGTGGATGTAGTCTGCAGAGTGCAGGCAGGGTTCGCGCAATCTGTAGAAGCCATAACAGCACAGTCAAAAATGTCAAGTGGCAAATAATCCCAGGTAAATAAAAAAAATAAGAAGAAGAAGAAGCGAATTAAACAACCAAACCCAAACAGTTCCAAGCACGTTCCAAGTGAATTTTGATAATTTTTCCTAATTTTTATCAAGAAACCTTGAATTATATAGTTTTGGAATGATGAAATAATCGTCCTCCACTCACCACAGCCTTAGGATGCCTTGGAAACACTAAGTTAGGAAGTAAGTAACACGTAAACACCAGAAATGAGAAAACATCAACAAACCTTATCGACGAAAATTTCAAATGTGTATTTCTCCTAAATGGGGAGGGTTTTCCGGGAGTGGCAGTGGCACGAGGAGGTTTTTCTCACCCAAAACATCCTTCCTCAACCCATGTGAGCACCAAAAAATTGGGATAGGTTTGTACATCTTAGCCCAAACTAATTTAAATTTTGATAGGTTAGACACCGTGATCAAAGGCTTAGAACAAAGATCGGCTGTTGAGTTTTTGTATTTACAGAAAAAAAAAAAATATGTTGGTTGGACCAGAATGCAGAGCTGATCCAGTGTGCTAAATACAACGAAACCCAAACAGACATTGTACCTATACTTACTATTGTAAATGAACTACATGTTTGCTCTGATTAAAATAAAAACAATTTATTTGACTACCTTTGTATATTACTTACCCTTTTTTATAAAATAAGCTCCAGCACTTACATGTATTAGAGTAAGCTACTTGGTAGACTGACCTTAGTTAGATCTGTCTGTCTGATTTCTGTCTGAATTTATTTGGTCTCAGCACATTTGAAGCCTTTTTAGGCTGCTTTTTCACTGAAAATGAGCTAAGCTGCATTGTGAGGAATGTGTTTTAAAAGAACCAATAGAATTGTTGCGCTGAACGAGGTCAGGCAAACGAAGCATTTCTATTGGGTCTTGAAAACGCATTCCGTGCAATGCAGCTTAGCTCAGCTCCTGTGGAAAAGCAGCCTTAACCTCTTGAAACCCACCTGACGCCACACTGTCAGTAGTATATTTCCTGCATCACTACATACCAAAAACTACTTAGATACTTTGCTCAATTATTATTCTATAAACAAATTCTAATTGCACGAAATTATATTTTAGATGAAGATTGTATCAGAAGGAATAATCACACTGACTAGAATGGCAATAGACTGGTACACTGGCAACATATACTGGATAGATTCTGAAACACCGACATTTTTTGATGAAAAACTCAACTGGACTGACTGGAACACTTTGTAAGTTAGATATTATTTTTCTCTCTATTTAATTAAAACTTTTATCAGTTACTCATTATATCCGTTTCTGATTTACCATATTTGTTAATTGAGCAACGGACTAGTAGATAAGCCAGCTCCCCTTAAAAATTTTTATCCATCATAGTGTTATTGTTTGAATTTTTCAAAAACTTTACCGTGAAGTATAGCACGGTCACATTAACTTGACACATCGCTGGGATGCAAAATGCATTCTAGCAATGCCTCAAGTTGATGAGACCGTGTTATAATATCTTACTACAATTTGTTAAGAGACACACTAACAAATATCAAGCAGATAATTTTGTTATTAAACATGCCGGCTCCATAATAATGTCATGAATGATCAAACCAATCATCGAGTTAATTTGACCGCGTTATAACAATGCAACTTAGATCTACCTTCACGGTGCTGATAACAGAATGAAAAATATTTTTCACAACAAATTTGAATTGTATGTAAAATAAATGTATTGTTCTTCTAAATGAAGGATTATAATAATAAAAAAACCTCCTATACAATAAGGGCTCCTATAAATGAGGAAAATGTAACCTTATCAATCAATTTTTTTTAGATATATTTACACCTGGGACATAATGACTAACGGACCTATAAAGGAGTTAATCAATGGATCAAAAAGTGACATACCAGTGGATATCAAAGTGTTTGATGAGCAGAGACAGACCCCTGTTACTGATCATCCGTGTAACAACAATAAGTGCTTGCATCTCTGCCTACTGTCACCTAATGAACCTGGTAAGATATCAACTAGTATCAACTAGACCGGCAAGTGGCAACACACCTGCAGCTCTTCTAATGTCGCGAGTGTCCATTGGCGACGGTAGTTTTCCATCAGGTGACCCGTTTGCTTGTCAGCCCCCTTATTTTATATATAAAAAAATATTTTAAATAATATTCTAGAGTACTTAAACAAAATTTTTCTGCTTCGTATATAGTGTATATCACATTTTATATATTACGTTATGTGACCTTTGCGTAACATTTCCTATTCAAATTACAGTCCAAAACAATATCCGAGCGAGACTAGACGGCGCCGAGCAGTCAGTGGTAATTCACGTCACCGGGACCCAGGACAGCATAAACATAGATCCGTACGCCCCGGAACATATACTGGACGGACCCGGTAGAAGATACCATCACCATGGCAAGACTAGATGGCAGCTATAAAAAGGTAGAACTTAGGAAAACCCACAGAGTGAGATAGTTGTAATAAAATCAATGATATTCTACTTATACAGTCTGTTACATTCATACTATTTTCCAGCTTAAATCTCTTCCGAACAACATTGACAAATTTGACAAATAAGTGAAACAAAAGATACGAAATGCCATTTACATAAAAGAGAGAGACTAAATAAAAGACGACCCAATTGGGTCGTATTTGAAGCTTCACAACGCGCGCGGTAGTAACATCAAATCATTTTTGGACAAATAATAAATACGACGAAAAAGCGCGAGAGGAACGAAATACGCAGCCGCACGGTGGCGGGAACGTATTTTTTTTGTATTTTTGTGAAAATATGGACGATTGTGACATTTTCTTGCAAAATATGGACTTATCTTTGAAAAACCCTAAAATATGGAGAATAAAACTTGATTTTTCACAGTATTTTTCACAGGCAGCCTGCCTGCCTGCCTGCCTGCCTGCCTGCCTGCCTGCCTGCCTGCCTGCCTGTCTGTCTGTCTGTCTGTCTGTCTGTCTGAAATTTGGCATGGAGATACTTTGAGTCCCGGGAAAGGACATAGGATATTTTTATCCCGAAAAAATGGTTTTATATTGACACTGACAGAAAATATTGTTATTGGGACGCGCCAACTGTCAGTTTCATACAAATATCTAACTCTAGTAAGCTGTCTCCCATCGATACATAGGCACCGCAGATATGATTGCCTATGTTGGATAGACATATTGGGACAGAAAAATTAAAGATAGAGAGCTTTTTCTATACCTAGTATGTCAAAACCAGAGATAGATCGAATATTGGGAACGGCCGTAAGTCGAGACCGAAATTTATTTTTAAACGAAGTTCGAAAATTCTTGGTCCGCACACAATGGGTCCGGATTGACAATTGGCAAAATATATTTTTCAGGTGTGACGAGCGACTGTGCCTCGCGCCGCGTCTGCTGTGCGACGGCAAGCGGCACTGCAAAGACGGCTCTGACGAGCGCCGGCTGCCTGCGGATACGCGAATAAAGATCACGTAAGAAAAATAAACTTTTGACCTGATGACACCGTCGCATATACTGATTGACTTATTGATATAAATATTTATGCAATGGGTATGCTTTAATTTTTTTTCCTTATCTAAAGTTATCTGTTTATTTATCTGTTATCTGTATCTGTTATATATATTTATTTATTTAAAGCATTGCAAAAGTCACTGGACAGGCGAAGATGAAACATTGTATGGGCCAATCATTACTTAATGTGTAACTTATTTTATTTGTAAGGTGACGAATCTCATAATTATATCCATATTGTTATGTGGAAAGTCCATTAAGTCAGTGTAACATTATGTTATAATTTTCCATCTTTTTGGTAAAAGATGGCCCCGTGCGAGTTACTTACGCCGGTTCTTCTCGCTGGGTAAGTTTCCAAACCGGTGATAGGCACCATAGTTCTAACGTTCAGATTTTTTTGTAAAAAATTAACTCTAAAAAACTTGATGGAATGAAGCTATAAAAATAAAGAACTTCGTTCTAAAAGAACGCTATCTAGTGACGCCAAGGAATACTAACAACGACACCTTTGTGGAATTGTAATAAAATTTATTTAAACGTCCGGTAGATGTCGCTGTTTATTCTCAAAAACGCGAACTAGTTGACGCCAGAAATACTATCAACGCCCTCTGCCCCTACAGCGCAGGAACTAATAAAAATTTGTTGTTTCAACTTTTTCCGTCTTCCTTTCGCAACGCGCGATAAGGAACTTCGTTCCAAAAATGATTTGATTTGATTGATTGAATATTGGTTCAATTCTATCGTTCCAAAAATTATTTGATTTGATAGATGAAATGTTGGTTAAAATCTATCGTGCTTACGTTTCACAGAAAGCCGTCCCCACCGGCAAGCAGTGAACGGCTTTGGGCGTGTGCGTCGCGGTGGGCGGGGCTTGCGCAGTCGCCGCAGCGGGCTGGACCGCGGTGCGACGCCGACGCCGCGCCCCGCCCCTCCGAGCGTTGCCGCTGGTCAAACCGCTGGCTGTGAGAGTACCGCCGTCGCTGCATTCTTCTGAGTATGTATATCGTTCAGATTTCGTCTTTTTAACCTCCGACGACGTTAGAGCCAGTCCACACGGCGTCGGCGGCGTTGATTCAGCGTTGCGTTTTACATACAAATAACCAAGGGTTCATACGGTGCGCTGCGTTGTAACAGCAGCGCGCGACGCACACATGACGGACAGCAGCCGCAGCAGCCCGAGACGAAGCGGGAGGATAGGATGTATTGACGTTAAGACTGCTTGGTAATAATACTGCGATGATGCAGCGCCCGTGTGTACAGGTGCTTAGATGTGTGTATCTGTATGCCGGATTATATCTACAGTTTAGACTTTAGACATCATCACGCTATCGAGGCGTCAGCAACAAAATTGGGCCGTATACATTCGGCCACTGTCGCTGCTCCTCGCGCTGCCGGCAATATTGCTTTTTTTATTTTATTAGGGGGCAAACGAGCAAACGGGTCACCTGATGGTAAGCAACTACCGTCGCCCATGGACACTCGCAACATCAGAAGAGCTGTAGGTGCGTTGCCGGCCTTTTAAGAGGGAATACGCTCTTTTCTTGAAGGTTTGCAGGTCGGATAGGTCCGGAAATACTGCTGGTGACAGTTCGTTCCAGAGTTTTACAGTGCGCGGCAGAAAGTTACTCGAAAAACGCACTGTGGAAGACTGCCACTCATCAAGGTGATGAGGATGGTATGTTTTTCGCGTGGGACGATGGCGAATAGTTGCAGGTGGTATGATTCCGAACAATTCCTCAGAGCACTCCCCGTAATACAACCTATAGAGTATAGAGGATGCAGAGCGAAGCTACATCTCGGCGTAATTCCAAACGGTCCTAGCTGTTTGAAACACTATGGCAGTCAACAATTCGAGCCGCCCTTCATTGGATACGATCCAGAGGGAGCAGTTGGCATTTTGGCGCTCCTGGCCAGAGATGAGAACAATATTCCATATGAGGCTCTATATACTTCTGCCGTCTGCGGCAGTAACGCAACGCAAGTGAGTGTTTACACTCCGCCCTCTACATACTTGCCGCGTCGGGCAGCGGCAGCGACATGACGAGTGGCAGCGCGAGTGACTTTTTACATTCTCGTGCTGCCCACTTCAGCTCTGCCCAATAGGGCTGAGTGTAAACGTCCCATAAGTGACCGCGCCGCTTGCCCTGGAAGTTTGTTTGGGTGCTGACGTGATCGAGAGGGTTCTTGGATCTCTAATGACTGGTTTACACGTGTTAAGTTGATAAGTATAGGTGTACCAGAATCTGATGGCAAAAATTGAGAAAATAAATTGACTCTAGTGAACTCTAGTCTCTAGCAATACCGGGGTAATTGAAATAAAACATTTTCATCCTTTTCTTTTAGCAGCTAATCTGTGTATTAAACATGCAATTAATATAAAAATTTATCCAATGATTTAGGATATTTTTTGAAAATTTGCTGTCAAAAATTGCCATCATGTCGCGTAGCGACATCTATTAGGCCTCTTTAGAACCTTTACTCCTAATAGATTTCGTAGTTTATCTATAAATAGCTTGGAATGAGGTTAGTAGCGACATCTTTAGGGTAATGGTGCAACTATTACAATTCTCCGTGGATACCTGTTATTTTTACCAGATATTTTCCTTTTTATTAACTATTTCATAATTAAATCAAAAGTATTGTTTTAAATTACATCTACCTAAAGATAATTATATTTTTTAACTTAAATTTAAAAGAAACGTTAATGACTTTTTAATCTAGTTCTTTGACAGCTACAACTGTAACGATTCTGGTAGACCTTTAGTTAACTAAATTTTAACTAACTTTTAAGTTATTTATTGCATGTAAACACAAAATTTAGTAGCATGTAGCAATTAAAAATTTAGTTAAGTACTAAACAAGGAAATTAGAATTTTGACTATTTTATGTTAAGTCGTCAGGCGGGGCTTGTCACTTGACACATTTCGGGCAGGCACTTCAAATTAAGTTAAAATTAATCATAGTGAATACAGGCCCTAAGCGAGCCACTAGACCTAGGGGTCACCAATTTGCTTTGCTCGGGGTCCATATGAAGAAATAAAATGGCCTTCGCGGTCCACACATAAAAAAAAACATAGGTTATTAGTAGGGCCCGGAAAAATATGTATTTAAAAGTCCAAAATTACCTTTTAAATAATACCTTTATATAAAGTGACAATTATTTAGGTAGCTAATTATAATCTCTCTGATGTTTGGAGTGAAATTGGTGCAAGCTATTATTGTTAATTAATCCTGGAGACGTTCGACTAACGGCCGTTCCCAATATTCGATCTATCTCTGGTTTTGACATACTAGGTATAGAAAAAGCTCTCTATCTTTAATTTTTCTGTCCCAATATGTCTATCCAACATAGGCAATCCTATCCGCGGTGCCTATGTATCGATGGGAGGGCCAACAGCTTACTAGAGTTAGATATTTGTATGAAACTGACAGTTGGCGCGTCCCAATAACAATATTTTCTATCAGCGTCATTGAGGTTGGTTACCTCTAGTAACCTAAAATTTGATCCTACAATTTCCTGAGATCAGCCGAAGATTACATGTATTATTTTTATAAAACAACGTCCGACGTTGTTCGTAGAGTCCATGTATGCGTGCACTCACTCATTTACTTAAAGGTGGAAGTTTATTTCGCGGAATATTGCTAAAAATAATAACAAACTAAATTTTTTAAGTTTTATGTATTATTTTCAACATTAAAAATGAATTATAAAAAATCAGATAATCTTAATAAATGTTATTTAACAGTTATTTAATATTCTTTAATTAATTCAGAAGAAAATTTACATTTTGACTTCACTGGAACTGCTTGTGCTACGGCGTACTTTGAGACGCAGGGAGGGTTCGGACAGGCGGCTTATCTACTGTCAACTGAAGACAGCAAACACCTATTTGTAATATTGGGACAGCTTCAAAAGACAGATATATGCTTATCATGGGACGAGGATAGCTGTATGTCTTTAGCCATAGATCGAATATTGGGAACGGCCGTAAGTCGAGACCGAAATTTATTTTTAAACGAAGTTGATCTTCGAAAATTCTTGGTCCGCACACAATGGGTCCGGATTGACAATTGGCAAAATATATTTTTCAGGTGTGACGAGCGACTGTGCCTCGCGCCGCGTCTGCTGTGCGACGGCAAGCGGCACTGCGAAGACGGCTCTGACGAAGCGCCGCGGCGCTTGCGCCGGCTGCCTGCGGATACGCGAATAAAGATCACGTAAGAAAAATAAACTTTTGACCTGATGACACCGTCGCATATACTGATTGACTTATTGATATAAATATTTATGCAATGGGTATGCTTTAATTTTTTTTCCTTATCTAAAGTTATCTGTTTATTTATCTGTTATCTGTTTACATATTTATTTATTTAAAGCATTGCAAAAGTCACTGGACAGGCGAAGATGAAACATTGTATGGGTCAATCATTACTTATTTTATTTGTAAGGTGACGAATCTCATAATTATAGCCATATTGTTATGTGGAAAGTCCATTAAGTCAGTGTAACATTATGTTATAATTTTCCATCTTTTTGGTAAAAGATGGCCCCGTGCGAGTTACTTACGCCGGTTCTTCTCGCCGGGTAAGTTCCCAAACCGGTGATAGGCACCATAGTTCTAACGTTCAGATTTTTTTTGTAAAAAATTAACTCTAAAAAACTTGAGAGGTGTCAAGGGACACCGGATGGAATGAAGTTATAAAAATAAGGAACTTCGTTCTAAAAGAACGCTATCTATTGACGCCAAGGAATACTAACAACGACACCTTTGTGGAATTGTAATAAAATTTATTTAAACGTCCGGTAGATGTCGCTGTTTATTCTCAAAAATGCGATCTAGTTGACGCCAGAAATACTATCAACGCCCTCTGCCCCTATAGCGCTGGAACTAATAAAAATTTGTTGTTTCAACTTTTTCCGTCTTCCTTTCGCAATGCGCGATAAGGAACTTCGTTCCAAAAATGATTTGATTGATTGAATGTTGGTTCAATTCTATCGTTCCAAAAATGATTTGATTTGATTAATGGAATGTTGGTTAAAATCTATCGTGCTTACGTTTCACAGAAAGCCGTCCCCACCGGCAAGCAGTGAACGGCTTTGGGCGTGTGCGTCGCGGTGGGCGGGGCTTGCGCAGTCGCCGCAGCGGGCTGGACCGCGGTGCGACGCCGACGCCGCGCCCCGCCCCTCCGAGCGTTGCCGCTGGTCAAACCGCTGGCTGTGAGAGTACCGCCGTCGCTGCATTCTTCTGAGTATGTATATCGTTCAGATTTCGTCTTTTTAACCTCCGACGACGTTAGAGCCAGTCCACACGGCGTCGGCGGCGTTGATTCAGCGTTGCGTTTTACATACAAATAACCAAGGGTTCATACGGTGCGCTGCGTTGTAACAGCAGCGCGCGACGCACACATGACGGACAGCAGCCGCAGCAGCCCGAGACGAAGCGGGAGGATAGGATGTATTGACGTTAAGACTGCTTGGTAATAATACTGCGATGATGCAGCGCCCGTGTGTACAGGTGCTTAGATGTGTGTATCTGTATGCCGGATTATATCTACAGTTTAGACTTTAGACATCATCACGCTATCGAGGCGTCAGCAACAAAATTGGGCCGTATACATTCGGCCACTGTCGCTGCTCCTCGCGCTGCCGGCAATATTGCTATTTTTTTTTTATTCGAGCAAACGGGTCACCTGATGGTAAGCAACTACCGTCGCCCATGGACACTCGCAACATCAGAGGAGCTGTAGGTGCGTTGCCGGCCTTTTAAGAGGGAATACGCTCTTTTCTTGAAGGTTTGCAGGTCGTATAGGTCTGGAAATACTGCTGGTGACAGTTCGTTCCAGAGTCTTACAGTGCGCGGCAGAAAGTTACGCGAAAAACGCACTGTGGAAGCCTGCCACTCATCAAGGTGATGAGGATGGTATGTTTTTCGAATGGGACGATGGCGAATAGTTGCAGGTGATATGATGCCGAACAATTCCTCAGAGCACTCCCCGTGATACAACCGATAGAGGATGCAGAGCGAGCAGAGAGCATCTCGGCGTAATTCCAAGGGGTCCAAGCAGTTTGAAACACTATGGCAGTCAACAATTCGAGCCGCCCTTCGTTGGATACGATCCAGAGGGAGCAGTTGGTATTTTGGCGCCCCTGCCCAGAGATGAGAACAATATTCCATATGAGGCTCTATATACTTCTGCCGTCTGCGGCAGTAACGCAACGCAAGTGAGTGTTTACACTCCGCCCTCTACATACTTGCCGCGTCGGGCAGCGGCAGCGACATGACGAGTGGCAGCGCGAGTGACTATTTACATTCTCGTGCTGTCCACTTCAGCTCTGCCCAATAGGGCTGAGTGTAAACGTCCCATAAGTGACCGCGCCGCTTGCCCTGGAAGTTTGTTTGATGCTGACGTGATCGACAGGGTTCATATTATCTATTTCGCTTGGCAATTCAGGGGTATGTAAACTCGTTCCTTCCACTTGACACCACCAAAACGAAGATTCGTTTTGGTGGTGTCAAGTGGAAGGAACGAGTTTTTAATTATGGACTAGATAGTCCATAATATGACACCACAATAGTGATGTCAAGAAGACCATTTGAGTGACAGATAAATATAAACTTTACTGCTTGAACTCAATTAGAGTTTTCATATCACTAATCAACTATGTAACACCACTAATAGTCGGTGGTGTCATATGGACTAGAGATTCCATATGACACCACCGGTGGTATGGTTTTGGAAGTGTCTAGTAGAATGATCGTGTAAACTTAATTAATACAGGTAGTTTTATGCTAAGTACTCATATACGATTTTACTCTATAGTTTTAGTTCAAATCGAGCAAAAAGCACCATGTGGACCGCAAACCTCACAGCTCGAAGGCTCGGGTTCGATGGAATTAAATATATCTAATTTCCTTCGATTTGGAGTAAAACTATCGAGCAATGCTGAATGTGTGAACGAGAGCCCGAGCCGTTGTTTTTACTCTACGTGATTGCTCGATCGAGCAAAACCGTATGTGAGTACTTAGCATTCATCAGTATACCGGTATATACCTCCAGTTTAAACATGCTATCGATGCGTCAGCAACAAAATTTGCCTGCGCTGCCTGCCCTTGAAGTTTGATTTGGATGCTGACGTGATCGAGAGGGTTCTTGGCAATTTAGCTTCGGCTACATCATGACAATTCAGGGGTACTTATGTAAACTTATGTTGTGTCACGTTTCAGCGCGACGGGGTATGCGTCGGCGTCGGACAGCCTCTGCGGGCGGTACCCGCGGCCCACCGTCAACCCGCAGCCGTCGCCGCCCCCCGCGCACCTCCACCTGCCCCCCACCCCCCACGCCCCACGCCCGCGGCCACAGACCACGCGGACTCGGAGACGGAGCGAGCGCCCGCGCCGCCACCCTCGCCCGCGCCGCTCTTGTACTGACACCTAGTATGTACGTCAATAGGTGTTTGATATGGATCTTTAATGTGGCTTTCCGATCCTTATCCGCGACCGAATAAATTCAAATAAAATGTCACTTTATAAACTTGGCTAACTTTTGTTTCATGCCACTACAAAGCGGCTTCGGTCGAGAGACCAATGATAGTAGAAATTAAAATCTTTGGCCTAGTTCATAAACTGGTATTTTTTTTATTTGTCGGTCGCGGTCGCGTGCTGCTAAGATCGAGATGCTACCTTAAGGCTTAACTCACACTGGCAAACTTGAAACGACCCGACGTGTCATATTTTTCTGCCTACAGCATATTATTCATCTTTATTGTTCAAGAATTTTAAAAGCACAAATTTCCGCTATAAATATGAAAAAATATAGAAGCACGCGTCGACACGCGTTTGCTCTTCGACGCTCATTCATATTTACACAGCAGAGATTTGTACAGAAATAATAGAAAAATAAGGATGAATATGTTGTGGGCGAAAAAAAATGTCACTCTACGCTAGTGTGAGTTGAGCCTTATGACGATGTTTGTAAATGTTACGCTCTAAGACCGAAATCGCTCAGTGAGCGAAAAAATAGCTCACAACGCGTTGTGGTCACAGTGAAACAGCCACGACGCGTTCTGGCAATCACAAAAAGACCATAACGCGAAATTCGTGTCGTGGCTGATATGCTATACGTTTTTCTTGATTAATTAATCGTCCATAGGTATGGAAGATTATAAATTTATAATATTTGAATTACCACACGTGCTACTAAATATTTTTTTCTTTTACTAAATCACTGCATAACGTGTTTATCATTATTATTTATAAAATATCTATAGTTCCGTACTATCCGTACTAATATTATTACTGTCTGTCTGTCTGTCTGTACGGATAGTTATATGGAACTTGATATTTTATAAATAATAAGGATAATTTACACGTTATGCAGTGATTTAGTAAAATAAAAAATATTTTGTAGTACGCGTGGTAATTCAATATTATAAATTTATAATCTTCCATACCTCTGGACTATTAATTAATCAAGAAAAACGAATAGCATATCAGCCACGACACGAATTTTGCGTTATGGTCTTTTTGTGATTGCCAAACGCGTCGTGGCCGTATTCATTAGAGCCACGACGCGAAATTCGCGTCGTGGCTGTTTCACTGTGACCACAACGCGTTGTGAGCTATTTTTTCGCTCACTGAGCGATTTCGGTCTTTGAGCGTAACATAAACATCAAAGTATCAAGTAGATTGTTGACCGTGTTACTGTAAAGGCATTTTGTTTTTTTGAAGTATCGTATGATATTTTTTACAAATCACATAATTTATTCTAATTTGTATGTCGCAGCGGGCCATTCTTAAGATATTTTTGCAAACTTTACACGTTTTGATGTCACTTGCAAAATGCCCGAGAAACACTTTCAATTGTGCAATCGAGGAAATTGATTTCTATGCAGTTGACAGACCAACGTGATTTGGTCGATCATGTCAATTCAATGTAAATTGTGATCTGTCGGCTGAGTTTGACGTAATGAGACCAAACTACGTAGGTCCCCCATCTGCATAGGAATCAACTTCTCTGATAGTACATGTTAGCCAATAACGTTATTTTTACTATATTTTTTAATCAAATCTATATAAAATAGCTTCGACAAAATTGCTCGCGATTCAAAATACTTTGATATATTTTATTAGCTAATAATAATGTATACTTAGGTAACGCTTTTATTACTTTATAATGTACAGATACAAAATAAGTTGTAAATACTTTTGTCACCTTAGGTTATTATATAATAATATTACTTATATAATAAGTTCATAAAATATATTACTTTCATTCATGTACTATTGTAATTGTCTATATTATAAGAAATTAAGAAACGAATAATAAATTATAATATTACTAGCTGTCCCGGCAAACGTATACATAAGGTATATCGCCCGTATTATTTTATTCAATTAGTGACTAAATAAGTATGTCACCATGGCAACGTCCATCGCTATCCCGTGACCCGCGTCGCATAAACAATGGTCGCTCTTTAAAGACAAATAATTTGCAATAAAATAAAATTGCGACTATAATTAAAGATCTAAGCTATCCTATCTCTCAAGTTGGAAAAAAGCACACATTTAAAAAAAAAGAAACATTAAAATCGGTTAAGTAGTTTAGGAATCCATCGCGGACAAACATCGTGACAGGAGATTTATATATAATAGATGTTACATAAGACTTAGTTAGAAATTACAATCCAAAATATATTTTGTAAAGTAAGTAGATACTTATTTTATAAGCAACCGCCTGTACAAGGTGCTGAGTTTGTATATTGTATACTATACTTGGATGCTAATAAAGTCTTTGAATCTTAAGTTCCTAAAATATAAGTTTCTACTTTCTTAATATTTTTAATGATTTTTTAAAGTATCATACAATAATAATTAATGGTCACTAATTGTAATATCGCATATAAATCAAGCTTAATTATATTTTATTATAATTTTCATATTATAGTATATTTAAAATGAAAATGATTGCTGCCATTTTAAATCTAGTAAAAACTGAAGATCTTATACGTATTTAAATTCTCGATACACTAAGCGCCACCTGGTGACAAAAAAGTTTCGATAATTTTTATTAACAGTTTTTAATACTACTTAATTTATTAAACCACTCTTCGTGTGAATCGTAGAAATTACAGTGAGTGTAAGTTTTTGTTGCCTTCCATTATAAGCAGTTTAACCTTATAATACTTATGACGAGGATTTTGGATTATCACTATAGAGGCGTTGTTGGAAGCCATTCTAGTTCTAGTTAATGTCATCACGATAAAAAGCGATAATAACCAGCACTCAGTACTCAAGTAAGTTGTGATTGATAAGTATCAAAACCCGTTATTAGAATAAGCCAGAAGTTGAGACCTCGGAATGTTTTAGAAAAGCGTCTAGTCATCTAAGCTTTTGTTCTCTTTCTGGGTCAAAGTAATTATTGTGTATGACATCTCTGTTGTTCCTCGTATTAATGAAAGAGAAGACATGATAATTTAACGAACAAGTTTGGTGCAAATGCGCTTAAGAAAGTTATTGTGAAGACCGGCCATCGAACAGGGGGATTTTTATAGACCTCTGATGCTAGATCTTTTATTCAGTCGTGTACGAAAATATTGCTAAGTCGGTCTGTAGACTGTATGCAAATTTGTAAAAGTAATAATAATTTATTTATGAGCGTGTGAAAAAGACAAGTAGCGTTAGGGTAAATTCAGACTGCAACGCGACCCCTAGGTGCATGTCTAAATTTGTATTGAATTGCATGACGTCTCACGCAATTGATTTCTGTCAAATACGAATTTAGAAATGCATCTACGCGTCGCGTTGCGGTCTGAATTGACCCTTAAGTAGCCCGCAAACGATCAAATTGTTTGTCAAATTTTACGTGTTTGTCAAACAGTTTAGTAATGTACAGCTTTGTTGGAAGCGTTTGTCAAACAAACTACGTGTTTGACCTGTTTGAAGAAAATTTGGATTTGCGTAGCGTTTGACAAACGTGTTTGAACGTGTTCCGCTGTATTTGTTAAACAAGATCTCATGATCTCAAACCGATTCTAGCTAATTGTTGACAAACTTGTTTGATGCACGATTGATCGTTTGCGCTGCTGATTGATGAAAAAGTAAATTACATCAAACATGTTTGTCAAACAAATTTGATCGTTTGCGGGGTACTTTAGGCATCCGTCAACATTTCTCCCTGGCCGATAACTGGCCTTATGCATCCAAACTATAAGTACAAATGTTTTTGACACTTTGTAGTGAAATCTCCGTAGAATTGGGTAGCGTATACGAAACTTGTATTTTTATGTAACTTTGTATTTTTGTAACAATTTAACGAAGTCTTTCATAAGAAAAACGGAAGAGAATTGTGAAATTTACCATTGGTGCTATTTCACTGTTTGTGCCTCATAGAGCTTAATTATTGTTCATATTGTAGCTAGATTTAATTGTATATGGTTTGTAATAAGCGTCATTTTATACCTATGTCTAGGTTAAAAACTAATGTTACACTTAATGCTATCTTTAACTCTGTCACTGCACATCAATAAGGCCGTTAGGATAGTCAGTTTCGTTGTGTTGCATTGTATCAATGTATGCGTAAATGGCGCGGTCAGGTCAGAAATATTTTTAACTTTTTGTGACATTACGGAGTTTACGGCCTCGGACTGAACGTGAACATCGTCGCTTATGGTCACAATTTTGACGTTTTAACTTTTTAAAAATCTATTTAAAAAGTATTAAGAACGTAAAAACATATTGACATTACAACTTTTTGTGATTTAAAAGTTCAAACGTCAAAATTGTGACCATAAGCAATGAAGGTCATGTTCATCGAAATTACTTACTTTAGTAAGAGAAGTGGACGCGCAGCATTTTGAATGTCAAAAGATTGATTTCAGAAGTCTAATGGCTGCCATACACGCTACGATCTACCGGAGAGGTCACCTGTGCAGGCATACTGCGCAAGTGTCAGTTGAAAGAATTGATTTTCGTTTTTGCGAAGGTCGCCTGCGCAGGATCAAAAACTGCACAGGTCTATTCCGACGCAAATTCCGGTCTACTTGCGCAGGCATACCTGCACAGACCGAAGGTCCGGTAGACCGAAGCGTGTAAGGCTTACATAAAATTGTTTTAGCGTGCTTTTTCATTGCACAATAACTACGAGTAACAATCACAAAATAAAGCAATATAGTGAATTTTCTGTCATTTTAATACCTAAAGTTTGTTAATGTTAGATAATAATTATTATTAATAGTATTTGTTAATTCTTTAAAATTGTATTTCATAATAATTAATAATTTAGTAGCATATTATAGTCCGGGCAATCCACGAAGACGCGCCCCACTATAATTCCTCCTAAACGTTTATAGTATATGTGTGCAAACTTTCGCCAATGTTTGAATGTTATCGGTACACACTAATGACCTATGAGTGCACGCGCACACTGCAATAAATAGACCAAGAGAAAGCACGGTCAAAGGGAAAGATGCTCGCCCAAAAATTGGTGCCCCGTCTTCGTGGATTGCACGGACTATAAAATTTTAGAGGTCTTTTTAATAAAAGATTTTTAATGTTACTGTTTCTTGTTTTACTTTTTTGCATAGACTTATAATATAATATACTTGCTTTTTTGACTCCGATGAAATGTGTCATTTTCTGAATGGATAAAGCTCGAATAAAAAAAAAAAAAGCTCGAATAAACTGACTATAGACTAAAATGTCGTCATATTACCGTTTTTAGGTAGTTTATGTAAATAACCAAGTGCTTGTCATTATACGCCTAATAGAAGAGTACCGCGGTTATTTTACGTTATAATAATTGTATTAAACATGATTTTATAATTATTCATTTTTGTGCTTGATAATAATATTTAATTTCTTTTCAGCTGAGTCAATATTTTAATACGAGTAAATATTATAAATATCGAGGCACTGTACTAGCGGATTTTAAAAATATATATTGTATTTTATCGATTTAAAAAACCTAACTTAGCGCTGATTCCGCGTCTTTCTTTTTCACCTGGCATGAAAGACGGACGTGAGTGTGAAGAGAGGACAATGTATGATTTTTTGTTTTATATTCGGCCTCTTTAAATACCGAGTATGTTATTTTGAGGAGTTTAATATGTATTCATTACATAAAGCGCCATCAAGTGGCAAATAACGTCAACTTCCTAATTTTTTAAGCTTCCGTGGCCAAATTGTAACAAACGGGACCCTATTATTAAGACTCTGCTGTCTGTCCGTCTGTCTGTCTCCAGGCTGTGTCTCAAAAACTATAACAACAAATACTAAAAACAAAAAAAAAATGGCTCCCATAAAAAAAACGTGTTTTTTTCTATTTTTTGCTCTTTATCAATAATGGCGATAGGTAGGTAGGCACTTGAAATATTCACACAATCCTGAATTAAATATCCGAGGCTGTTATTATGATAACTGATAAGTTTTGCCCACTAGATATGATAAACTTACGAACGAAACATCAGTGTTTTTCGCCAAAAAACTTATAGCTTGCTTTTAAAATTGGTAGCATTATTAAGAAAACTTAGCCTTAAGTAACAAATTAACTAGGTACCTATTATATGGATAGCAGAGTTTGCGACCAAAACTGCAGAACGCGCAATTTCAAAGATGCCTAGTTAACCTAGTTGCATAAACTGTAAGGAGGTGAAATTTATAGCTGCTTGGCTTCTTGGTTTCTACGTGAATTTATGGGCATATTTTTAAAAATATTTTAAGTTACCCTTTCTCAGGGCCTCTTGCCTATAATACTTACCTATTTTTTGCTTAGGTATTAAATAATTAACAATACTTAAGTTTTAATAATTATCAAAAACTGAAGTTTGTTTTGTTTGTTTGAACGCGATAATCTCAGAAACTACTTGTCCAATAAAATAAAATAAAAACTTATTGTCTTAGATCTCGGAGTAAAAACAAATTGTTGGATAGTTTACATAGGTAATACATAATATATTATCATGCATACCATGTGTGCAATGCACACGGGCGCCATCCTCTAGGGGCGCCAAATTGCCATTTTTAGGGGCGCCAAAACCAAGGTCCCAAAATATTTGCCTAAAGGAGCGCCAAAATCCTTTTTTTGCACACAGGCGCCAGTAGCCCTTACGGGGGCCCTGTTATCATGGACCATGGTAAACCGTATATCGAAGAAGGCTTTAGGCAGTACAAGAGTTTAGGCTATTGTTAGCTCAGCACAAGCGGCCCCAGATTAGTTAAGTGCCATCTAGCGGCATCAAATTAAAAGCCATCTAGCGGCCACTAGTGGTACCGCATCCTAGTTCCGATAAATCGATGGTTCGCGGGCTCTATCTAGGAGCTATTGCGGCATGTCACTAGAGGTCGCTAGACGTGGCTTGTTAACTTTTACTTTTGAATATAATATTATAATAATATATTAATATTATAATAATATATTAATATTATGATGGAACAAGGAAGACTTTCGGCGTTTTATTTGGGTTACCATGCAGTAATTCCCAGCTACGCGTTAACAGCTATATTTCTAACTTTACGCTGCGACTAAGAGCGTTTTCACACGAGACACGACCCGACACGACAAACTGCGGTGACGATTCCGTGGGCCATACATTTCTATGTACCGTTTTCACACGGAACGACACCGCACAGCACGACACACGATTTTGAGACGACAATCCGCTATGTCGTCACGTTTTTTAGCACAGATAAAAAAATTACAAAGATATTATGAAAGTTGTCTGTGGTTCATTGATTCAGTTTGAATTTTGAACCAGGCCACTAAAATTACTGCCTTAAATAATACAATATGCCCCGCGTACCACTTGACGTTAGAAAGGATCATCAAACTATCTTTTAAAATTATATTGTACAAAACCCAACAATAGATGACATAATATTTTTAAGTACTAATGGCTGGTTTACACGTACTAAGTTGATAAGTAGTTAACTTAATTTTAAATTTGTAAATTGTAAACACAAAATTTAGTAGCCAATAGCAAGTTAAAATTTAGTTAAGTAAGTATAGGGTCATAAGTTAAAATTTAGTTGACCATTTATCTACTTATCACGTGTAAACCAGCCATAAGTGAATGCGGTGTCGTCGCAGAAATCGTCGCTCGTGTGAAAACGTTCAAACGACACGGTTCATAGACAATTTATATTTGTCTATGAACCGTGTCGTGTCGGGTCTCGTGTGAAAACGCCGTTATAATAATTGATGAAATGATGAAACGAGCGAATAAAAAATTACTTAGCGACTGATGATGAACATACTGTTTTAATAACTTGAGCGGTATAAATTTGAGTAAGCGAAAAATAAACTGAACTAACGACTAATATTGATTTATAATAAAATCCAGAACGAGCTTACAAAAAGTGGATTGTGATTAATCTATTTCAGATATTAAAATTCTATCCGAGCGACTGTATTAGGTACTAAGTGAGCGACTGGAAATACATAGCGGGCAACTTCAATATTAAAGATAGATTCAATTTTTTCTAAGTGAGGTTATACATTACGAACTACTAAAAAGGTCACTTTGAGCAAACTTTTGTGAGCTGCTTTATTAATGATTATTGGTTACTGATATTCTATTTGATGGTTTATATTTTATATTTTGATATGTGTTTTAATGAAAACTGCAGATTGTTAAATGCGCGCGAATTCGAATTTGCCGGGCAGGGCGATGAGTCGTTGCAGTCAGGTGAGTTGGGCTGCGGATATTTAAACTCTAAAAAATATTTTTTAGTATTTAAATATTTGGTAGTAAATTATCTATAATATTATATTATATTATTTGTGTTATACTATATTTTTTAGTGTTTAAATATTCAGTAGGTACTTAGTAAATTTACTACAAAATATTTAAACACTAAAAATATTGTTAGTGTTATTTTTAATATTTTGTAGTAAATTTTTGTTCAGGAACCTAGGTAATTACTATTTTAAGCTGAAAAACAACTCAAACATGTTAAATATTTTCGTATGAGAAAATGATTTTGGTATTACGTAGGTATGTATAAGAATTTCGATGGCACCCGGCCTCTTAACAGAAGGCCTACTTAACTAAGGTTACCGAAGCGGGGGGGCTCGGGGGCGCAGCCCCCCGCCAAAACAAATCAAACACAATCCAGAAAGTCCAAAAGTAGGTTAGGTTAGATTAGAACTTAGACCACAACACAGAGGGAGCCGAGCGAGCGCAGCGAGCGTGCTGCGGCAGCAGCCGGCGACCGGCATAAAACAAAATGGGGGCTCGGGGGGCGCAGTCCCCCGCCAAAACAAAAACAAACACAATCCGGAAAGTCCAAAAGTAGGTTAGGTTAGGTTAGAACTTAGACCACTACACAGAATTTAGGTTAGAACTTAGACCACAACACAACACAAAATTTGTTTGATAGTAATAAAAAAATGTTTTAGGGATCCCTGATTAATAGTGTTTCATCAAATAGTTATTTCATATTCATTTTTTTTTGTTTTAATATGAGCTCATTATACTCTGCTCATTACCTAGTGTATTTTTCAAAGTGGTTTTAGTATTCGAAACACTTCGTTTAAGTTAAAATGCCGCTCAGTATAAAAAATACATTTGCCCAATATTGAAAAAAATGCAGGACGTAACGTTGACACTCAAACAGATATTAGGTCGCTCAAACATTATGTAGCTGCTCATTTTGAACTTTCAGTAACTCAAATATATAATTTTTAAGTTGCCTTTTTGTTAATTTCTCGTCGCTCACAGTCAGTCGCTCAAATAGTAATTCTATAACCCAAATTAATTAATTTTGATACTTAAAACGGTAATTTACAGTCACTTGATTAAATACTACCCCTAATAAATCAATGATTCTTTCAATCAAACAATTCGCAACTTAGCCACAGTTGGTACAACTAATTTATATTCTGTCTGATTTAGACACATTTCAATCGCAATTCTGTCGAAATTTAGTCACAATACCTTTTACCTGATCAATATCAACATCTTCCAATCTTTTCAATTTCATTTTACAAGGTACTTATTCCTACTGTTGAAGTAATGATGATTCTTTAAACTTCTTTCATTATTATCAAAAACCTTTAAGAAAATTGTAAAAATTATAATATATATTTCAAATTTATTACCTAAAGCTTCTTTCATTATTTTCAAAAACCTTTTAGAAAATTATAAAACTTTTTTTTAATATCAGTTCAGTCAGTCAATCAGTTATGCTTATGCTAAATGTTGAGATTCAAATCAATCAAACATAGAATTTTCACAAAAAAAATGTTTATATATATATATATATATATATATATATATATATATATATATATATATATATATATATATATATATATATATATATATATATATATATATATATATATATATATATATATATATATATATATATATATATATATATATATATATATATATATATATATATATATATATATATATATATATATATATACAAAGATACTAAAACTTAATCAACGTTTGCATAAGAAAATTACGTAACGGTATAGTTTCGTCCGGGATAAATTGTCCCAAGCGCTGTCCCATCTGCCGGGACAGTCCCGGGGGACATCTCGCTCTGCAAATTGAAACTGAAGGTGTGCCATAAACATTCGCCAAATTTGGAACGAAGGCGTATGAATATTTCAATACGTGCCGCCCTCCACCGACTTCCGAGGGTTGTTTAGACTTATTTAACACTCAGCGACCACATTAGGATATATGTGGTCGCTTATACACTTATTTTTTTATCATGCGGAAATCCTATGTCCTTTCCCGGAACTCAAGGTATCTCCATACCAAATTTCAGGAAAATCGGTTCAGCGGTTTGGGCGTGAAGAGGTAACAGACAGACAGACACACTTTCACATTTATAATATGTTTATAATATTATTAGTATGGATTATGATGTGGTACTTCTTGTGAATACATACTTACTCAGCTCTCAGGTATTATTTACTCTATTGTTAACGTGACCTGATTATGAAAATATGTTTCGTGGTAGAGCACCAGGGTTCTTCCACTCACGTCTTTATTATAATATTTATCACGTCTTTGTATGATAAAATTCTGTTTATTTATTTATAGAAAATGTGAGAAACTTTTTGATATATTTAATTATTTAAATCGGAGAGAAATTCAAAAGAACCTGAGTTCGCTCCTTAGAGACACGATGTCTTTCTAAAAGCGGTAGGTATCTAAGGGTCGGTATATACAAGTCGAGGGTAGAGCAGTGAAATTATATGACCTATATTATGTTGTATGATGAACGCCTCCGTGGTCATGTCATGGCTTAAAGCATGGCTCTTGACTCGGGGGTCGTGGGTACGATTTCTGGGTTGGAAATATTATTTCCAAATTTAGTTAAAACAATGCGGGCTAATCACCTGATTGTCTAATAATAAATATCTACGCGTCGGATGCGGGATGGGCATGTAAAAAGTCGGTCTTTCACCCACGAACGTCTCCAATTATTACTTCAGACCTGAATATGTAGGCATAGTGAACGAGAAATATATTAAAATAATCTATGATTACAACTTTCATGTTCGTTAGTGACATAAGCAATTAGCACTGAGCTTAATATAATCCTGGTCATTACCTAATGTCACGTAAGTGAGTGTTTATAAATATATCCCTAGCGAGCGTAATAATGCCAAGGACCGACCGACCGTAAATAAATTATTACTTAATTTTGATTTAATGACGATTTTGTCAGCTATCTATCTTCCATCTTATTGTCTCTTCAATAAATTACAGTTAAATATAGAAAATATAAAAGGAATAATAAACAAAAGCTTATAGTGTATTTCAAACTACATACTTAACTGTTTTAAACCAACTTTGTGTATTTGTCGAGCACAAAACATGTTTACTCAGTGTGTACGTTGCTACGTTTTAGAACTTTTGTATAACTTTTAATAAGTTTAAGCCCCAATTTCACCAACGTCTGTTAGTGCTAACAGCTTGTTAAAATATAATGTTTTCTCTTTCATTCAGATGAAAAACGAAAGAGGTAATGTGATACTAATTCGAGCGTTAACTTTAACAGATGTTGGTGAAATTGGGGCTTAATGTACTTTACTTGATTGTTGGTACCCAAAACAGCATAAACTTGGGTAATGTTTGTCGAGCAGTACCTTCTAAAAATAAAATAAAAAGCGATACCAGTATTCCACAGCTGTCTGTCTAACCAGTAGGCTAAAAGATGGAAATATGCTTTTATTCCGCAAAGTCTCGAAACTAAATAAATATTAGCCCTGTATACCATCGACGAAATCATGATCAGTCCGTCAATCAAGCGGTTAGACGATCATTCTCCCGTCATTCTGAGCAAACTGACGAACTGAACTGAGCCAGAAAGACCGTGTAAACGTTGTCTTACGGGTTAAAATGGGACAAATCAGGTTTTTTATGATATAGGTATTAGATAGCGTTTCTTACTAGTTATTTCGAACAATATACTATTAATAATAATTTGAAACATGGTTGCAATATTATGCAAGACATTTTTTAATCGTAGCTGCTTTCAAGGAAAGAATATTTGCAGCAAGCTATTTAAAATAAATAAATAAAATAGGCTAAGTGAGAATCGGACTCGCACACGAAGGGTTCCGTACCGTTTTAGAGCAAAAATAGGTCAAAAGTTGTATTTTTTGTATAGGATTGCCCCCTTTAAAATTTTATTTAATTTAATATTATTATTTATTATTAAAGTAAACATATTATAATTTAAGCCTTTGTGAAAATTTCAAGTGCCTGTTGCCATTATGGCGCAAAAAAGGCAAAAATATCACGTTTTTTGTATGAGAGCCCTTAAATGTTAATTGTATTTTGTTTTTAGTATTTGTTGTTACAGCGGCAATAGAATATTATATATAGGGAACTAATTTTTTGATCAGTTACAGCCCCCCGCCAAAACAAAAACAAACATAATCCAGAAAGTCCAAGAGTAGGTTAGGTTAGGTTAGAACTTAGACCACAACGGCAGAGGGAGCCGAGCGAGTCCCGGCGTCGAGGGGAACGCCTTAGTTTGCCTAAGCGTTCCCTTACTTTGGTGGAAGTCCGGTCCGAGGTAGACCGGCCGGTCGTGGAGGGAGTCCCGTGCTTGTTAGATCCGGGATATCCCTCCTTATACGGCTGAAGGCGAACCGCAGGTGGTTTTAGTGAGTAGGAGTCTCACATACCCCCGGGTCACCCAACCCGGGGCACCCATGATGGGTTTCCCCTGCGACATCAAAAAAAAAAAAAGGGAGCCGAGCGAGCGCAGCGAGCGTGCTGCGGTAGCAGTCGGCGACTGTCTTATACTTTCGCTTTATGACGGCACGGAACCCTTCATGGGTGAGTTCGACTCGCACTTGGCCGATTTTATTATATTTTACCGCCACATTGTATACGCAAAACTTCTTAGAATGAGATTTCTTACTGACGAGTTCCGATTTGTTACTGCCCACACGTAACCGCTCATTCATTAATTTTTACTGACCATTTAATTATTTTACTGTTCAATAATGTTTTCAATTGTCCATTTCATAATTTTTTACTACTCATTTTTGTTTACTTTACTGCTTAGTTTTAACTGCTAAACTAGTTATTAAGCGTGCCATTTATAATTTTTAACTTACCAAAATTGCAATTTACACAGTGCCTTATAATATATATATTACCTACACAATTTGTAAAAAATTCAGAAGTTTAGCAATAGTGGTTCTTGATATACAGCCTGGAGAAAAACAAGACAGATAGATGGACAGACGGACAGACAACGAAGTCTTAGTAATAACTAATAGCTGGGTCCCATTTTACCATTTGGGTACGGAACCATAAAAACCAATCAGAGCTGAGCTTTCAAGTTCCCAGTATTTTTAAAATTGTGCAGAATAAAGATATTATTGTATGTATTCAATATAATATTTAAAATTTATTTTAAACAAAAAACATAATACTTTATCTGTAAATATAAATTCAGCCACTGATTGCAACTGCGAAATTAAAACAAATATATAGATCGTTCATATTTTATTTTTATTTTACACGAATGATTGTAAAATCAAGTTGATTTTAAAAGAGCATTCCTAGAATCATTACGAAAACAAGTTGATATCAAGAGACCATTCCTAGAATCATCTCGAAATACAAAATAGAATTTTGTTGTCCATTTTGAAGAGATTTTAACTCTACTGAAGGGATTGCTTCGGGGATTATTTGGAGTGTTTTAATTATTTATTTTATGTTCTTTACTTTATCTTCATTATTGTAATACATAGTATCGCTTGAGAAATCGCGGCCGCCAGAGGCCACGAGCGGCCACGAGCGTCCACGGGCGGCCGTAGATTTCTGAAGCGATACTATGTATTACAATAATGAAGATAAAGTTTAAAATCATATGACACTGAAACTGCTCGCCTCGCCTCTGCCATTCCGGTGTAGATCGGCCCTAAGACGACAGTGAACAGTGAGATACACGTTACGAATACGAAGTTTCCACTAATGTATAATAAGTTAATGAGGGTGATTGAGGTCAAAGCCCGCATCGTAAGCCACGGACACAGCGGATTTTAGTATGACTTGTATCTATACTCCAGGCCAGGCCACAACAAAATCGCACAGAAATACGATGCGACGTTGTTTTTGCGGAACGGCATCGGAATTACATCAGCTGCTAGGGATTTGTAAGAGTCTCTCTAGTCACTCATCAAGTCATCACTAAGTCCCCGGGTAGTTAAACAAATATTTGATATTACACTTGGCTTTTTATTATCCTGAAACCAACATTCGTACATACTGACAAGGGCTCACGCAGTGACTGCCTGTCGTCTCTAACAAAAAACTGCTGACACTCGCACATTCTCACATTCTGTATGGTCCCTACAGATTCTGCGTCGTCGTAGATTTTTATGTGACGCCTCAACGCAGTTCTGTGGCCTGGCCCATACATTAACAGTGTTCACTAAGGTGACACACTTTTTAGCGATGCAATCGCGCGTTTGTATAGCTATACAATCGCGAAGCCGTCGCGTCGCTAGCTTTGTGCCCTGGCGCTCATTCAGTCGCGATGCAAACGCGATACAAACGCGCTTTCATAACGCCATAAAAATAATATTATCTACCTGACAACCCGGTCTGAGCTTGCATCGCTACAGACGCGAGTTTGCATCGCTACAGTGGCGCGATGCATTCCCTCGTGTACTAGGGCTCTAATACGCACGATGCGTATACTATACCGATGAGTTGACTTTTCTTTCCTTAACCCGGCGAGAGTGTGGCAGGGTATGTCATACCCACCATGTTACTAATTTGCGTGAATTTTTCATTTGTGACCTTGGAACATGTTGTTGCTTTGAGTACGATCCCTGCGTTTGAGTTATAAGCCTGCAAACTGCGTTCGGGCATGTGATACCCTGCCACATAGTTGGTGTACATATTTCGTGACAAAAACTAACATTGCTTTTTCTGCTATATTAATTTACTTTCTTTGTTTCATTGTAGATTAAAATTAAAAATGGACGTTAACAGTTCAGAAAACCGACTTCGGTCAATTCTGGAAGAAGTACTAAAATTTTTTTTTGAAAATCAGGACAAAGCCTCTAAGGAAACCGCTTTCATCCGTAACTTAGGCCTGAATTTAACTTACGAACATCTGAAGTTGCGGAAAGACCAAAAAAATGTCGTCATTTACATAGGTCAGAAAATCTCTTCCAAGGTCAACGTACCACTTTCTTCCACTCAAACTCTTGAGATTGGCCATACAAAGAGGATTGTAAGAAAAAATATGCATGTGCAAGCCGTACAAAGGCGATATTATGTATGGAGCATACAACTTTTTCTTGCAAAAACTGTGCTGAATTGAGCTCCAGTTATTAAGATGTTCCTAAATATTTTTGTTACTTTTTCTTGGTTTATATGGTTATTTATTTTATGTTGCAAAAGAACTGTATTGTTTTTTTCATAAAAAATAGTTTATTTTAGTTATTTTGAATTTTATTTGAGAGTGGAAAATTTTTTGTTGAAAATACATAGTGACTTGCTTAGAGTTAAGACAAAAATATTAAAATTACGCAGATGTTTTATTTTCAATATGTTAAAATATAGTCTTAGTATAATACAAAATAATGAATTTAGCGCTCTTTCTTAAAAATCCGGTTTCACAGCAAATATTGTAAGCGGGTATGTCATACCCTGCCACATACTCCTTGTAACATTTTTTCACCACACTCTGGCCGGGTTGCGTATTGCCAAACTGTATACTGACCCAGACGCCCATAGTCTGTACTGAACTACGTCGCGCTCATTGAAAATTGGAGCAAAGTATATACGAGCTCAGACCAATCTGAGTAGGTATGCACTTTGCTCGCTTGTATGTAAAGCAAACTGTGACATGCGAATATCTGTAACTACCTATACAATGTGTTTAATAATTTCCCGTATATTTTTGTTATGTTGTTGTGTGTGGTTGTTATACCTATCCGTGAAACTGAACAACTTTCCCTAAAACATACCTATTGTGAATTATTTTGGGTTATAACGAAAGAAAACCCGTTGTACGAGTAAGTATTTTGAAAAATTTGAACTGTCAAAATTTGAACTGTAACAATTATAGGTACAGGCTGTTAAAAAAAATGTAAGTGTTTCCAATGACAGTATTTATTAATTTTTCATAAGAAAGATGTACTGACTGACACAATAAATTGTACCTATTTGTAATCGATGTTCACTGAAAATAATAAAGGGTTCCTTCAATCAACAACAAACAAATAAATTAATGAATCAAGAACAGAAAAATGTCATAATTACTATTTTTGTTTTTTGCCTGTATTGTAACATCGAATTTTGGCTTTTACTACATTTCTTACTAAAGGGGTCACAGAAAGGGACAGAAAGATATTGAAAAATAAAGTGTCTTTAATACATAAATTTGTGTAATCATGTATAATCATAATTAAAGTAAATGTAATCATTAATCAACTACAACTACCACATTAACCATCAATCTTTTTCAATGTTTCTTTGCATTCGGCTGGTTTTTATTAATATTTTCTGATAAATTATGTTTTCGTTTTTTTGTTACGTCTCTGCCACTCTGTATACGTCCTTTTCCTTTAGTTATTCCTCTGTCTTTTCTCCTTTCCTTCTTCCTACATAAACACTAACTTCTAACTAAACTTCTTCCTACATAATAAATACATACGAGTCCTTTTCTGGACTCGTATGTATTTTGCTCAAGTATTTTAAAGCAAAATGTATTTCGATTCAGACACGCTCTGAATAGGTATACAGTTTGCTCTTCAACTATAAAGGCAAACTGCGATCGAACTCAGAGCAACCCCGGTCTGGGTCAGTATACAGTTTGGCAATACGCGGCCGGGTTAAAAGCGGACTTTTCTTTCAGGAGTAATATTACAGTTAGCGTTTCAAAGTAAATCTACAGCTGTATGTCGAGTGTGAGTTTTTTGTTTCACATTCGATGAACGCGTTTGGCGTTCACTAAGATTTTGTATGGAATTTCTCACTGGGCTGGGCTCACTTCCGTGAGCATCGCTAGGTGGTGCTGTACAAATCCCATACAAAATCTTAGCAAACGCCATCAAACGCGTTCACGATCGAATGTGAAACAAAAAACTGACACTCGGCACACTGGTCATAATCAATATAATAATATATTGATTATGACTAATATAATCAATATAATAATATATTGAGACCAGTTTTTTATTATTAAGTATTTTCTTTTAAAAAAAACCACATAATTTTTGATCCTTTATTAGAATTTATGTAGGTGTAATAATTTCTCCTCAATTTTTTTTATTGGCTACAATCCGTCGACAATGATTCATCAAATCGAATAACTAGTTTGTAAGGTGGAATTTACATTTAATACTATTAAGGACCCTTTTTTTTTTTTTGATATCGCAGGGGAAACCCATCATGGGTGCCCCGGGTTGGGTACCCCGGGGGTATGTGAGACTCTTACTCACTAAAACCATCTGCGGTTCGCCTTCAGCCGTATAACGGAGGGAAATCCCGGATCTGTCTAACACAGGACTCCCTCCACACTATTAAGGACCCTGAGCCATATCAATCCAGGCCAATCTAACGGGAAAGTGCTTGTTATTTGTTTATTAAGAGTCCGTATACGAAATTTTGCCGATTTCGCTTAATTAACAGACGTGATTTAACAGTTAAAATACAGTATTTCTATAAGTTTTAATGCACAACTTAAATAATCCAAGTCAAACCCGCGACAGTTTTGTGATTTTTGCTGTAAAAGGTTTAGAATATCACCTTTTTATGGATTGTATTGACGTCTTAACGGTATGAAAAAAATACAATGTACTGTTGAGAAAGTCGTCTATACAATGTTGGAATTACTTTTTACCACTTTAATATAAAAAACCCTTTAAAAAACGGAAAACCTCTATCTGCCCGCTAACTTGGCGATCATCCTTTTTCACCTGGCATATGAAAGACGGGCGTGAGTGTGAAGAGAGCAGTAGAAAAGAGAGTACGGGCTCTAAATAAATAAATTAAGAAAATAAATTATCAAGTAATGCTCTGTTTCATAAGGTATCATATTATAAATATCTTTTTAACCTAGCTTCAATAGCCATTCAATAAACTTAAGTTTTGTTAAGGCTCTTCCAAATCGCCTTGCAAGGAACACAGCTCCAAACAAGGCCAATATTATACTTCAGTCGTTTAACTTGAAAATAGAGTCACAATTATTTATTTTTTTGCTTTTACTAAAACAACATTATAATTTTCAATTAAGCAACACATTAAATGCTCAATATATTTATAGCATCTAAAAAACTATGACGAGCATTGCTTGAACTGACTGATTGATTGACTGACTGACTGACTGACTGATTCATCATCGCTGCGCAAAAACTGTTAAAGTTACAGCCTCGAAATTTGGTGAGTAGGGTTGTTTTATTAAGTAGACACCCACTAAGGAAGGAATTTTGAAAATTTTACCCCGAAGGGGGTGAAATAGGGGTTGAAAGTTTGTATGAAAGTCCGTCATTTCTTGAGTTAGAATCGTGAAACTTTATTTTTGGGTTACTGATTAAAAATAAATAGATACGTATTTAAGCGTTTTTAGAAATTCACCCCCAAGGGGGTGAAATTGGGGTTGAAAGTTTAAATGAAAGTCTGTCATTTCTTAAGTCAGAAAAATGAACGTTTATTTTTGAGTTACTGATTAAAAATGAATGGATACGTATATTTAAGCGTTTCTGGTAATTCTACCCCCAAGGGGGTGAAATTGGGGTAGAAAATTTCAATGAAAGTCTATCATTTCTTGAGTTAGAAACATGAAAGTTTATTGACGTCTGCGTTTGACGTTTGCTTAAATAGGGTCCCGTTTTACCCTTTGTATAAGGAACCACAAAAAGGGGAAAACTATCCATCTTTGTTATTATACTATGTTAACGCGGACGAAGTCGCGGGCAACAGCTAGTCATCTTATAACTAAGAATATATAAATGGAAATTCTTTAAAAATAGTAGCAATGAGTGTCACATCGACACCTTATAACTAATTAGTTATAAGGTGTCAATGGCAATTGCCAATGCGTTTTATAATACAAACAAAACATGTTTTAATCTAAAATGGCCTTCTTATGGGCCCGTTTTTTGTAAGGCCAAAATGTTCAATATGCGTGTATAAGTTTAATAATCCTAATAAGTAAAGATATTATAAAAAACAACATTATTTCAATTGTTACGGTACGCATCTATAACTAAAAATAACTGCTTATATGTTAATGATGTTTAGATGTTCCTTGTAAAGTTTATGTTCCCTAGCAAGGCCAACTATCAAATCTTTGGTTGGGCCTTATAAGGAACCACCGGCCTTCCTAGGAACATTTCCAATATTTTAACGTAAATCGAGGCATAAGTAGATTTTCTTTTATTAGTACCATGCATATACCCCTATACGATAATACCCTGTAATAAAATTTGAGATAGATACAGGTTATGTAACTAAAAACTAAAGTTTTTCAGGGTGCGGAAATTACAATTGTAGCCTCGACAACCATAGTCTACAAACAGTGAGATCTCACTGCCACAATAGCGGCGCGATCGACTCACCGCCGCGTTTGTGGCCATAAGTTTGATGGATCTAAGTGTGTAGTAGAAGGAAAATGTATTTACATGACGATAACTGCGACTTTTTGATAGTTGGCCTTCAAAGGAACATGGCCTTACATGGCTCAGGGTCATTAAATAACCAAGGGAAAGGGATATTATAATAATATATTATAAACATAATCTGATAATAATATCATAACGGATCTTCTTGGTTTCGTCGCAGTCAGTAAAAAACCAGCAGTGATATATAGCGAAAAATCTGAAATAGCAACACGCGGGCCACCAGCCGCATCCACAAAACGCCGCCATAGATATTATCCGCCGCCGCCATAGGTTCCGGGGGAGACTCCGGAACGAAGCGTCGAGTCACGTCGCCGGCAACAATTAGTGACAGTGTTAGTTTATAAGTGAATATAAAATATGTATGTTAGTTTTTAAGGTATTTATTATATTATAAATATGTATGTTATATTTAAGGTATTTGTTATATGGACCTCCGATGCCCGAAATAAAGATGATTTGATTTGATTATATATTCTACTATGTGACGCCCGCAACTCCAAAATTTAAATCAAGATTTGGAGGTTGGCGCGGGAACCGTACATTTTTACCAACAAAAACTATCCCATGTTCTTTCCCGGGAAAAGCTCCATACCAAATTTCATCAAAATCGGTTCAGCGTGAAGATCTATTAAACAGATAGACAGTAAATACACTTTTTGTATAAAAAAATTTCAATTTCCGTCAAGTTGACGGACGTTGTTCGTAGAGTCCACATCCTGAGGATGCTCCGGTGTTGGAGCGAAACGCGCGTCGAGGTTTTCAACCTGCATGGTGGTGGAAGTTTATTTCGCGGAATATTGCTAAAAATAATAACAAACTAAATTTAAGCTATGGATTTCCGCAAAGTAACGCCTGATTCCATTAAATATTTAAAATACACTTTTTGTATTGTTAGTACTATGGATATTTCTCATACATTTTATATCTACCCACTACCCACACTGGTTGTCAGTAGTCACCCAACGCTTTTAACCTATTTAACTTGTTCTTAGCGACTTTTAGGGGCGTTTTCGGCTGCAACAGATCGTTTGCGACTCGTACTTTCTCTCATAACGATCTTGTCAACGATTCCGCTGAGTTCCTTCTTCGAGACCTCAATCATAGATTTGTTTCCGAACCAGACGTCCATCATATTATTCGTCAGCCACTTTGAAGGTCTCACTTCCCGTCTCGCTGCCTCATCCCACTGTCTAGAACATGCTAGACTGAAGAGCAGTATTGGTAAAATAAAATTCTTTAGACAAACCTTAACATAACAAAAAACCTTAACATTGAGTATAATAACATGTCTATAGAAAAAAACAAGTAATCTTCTTTTTCGATTCTTCTAGAATATCTGAGGCTGAAGGAATAGTATGTAATAGTAACGTATTAATAATTATTGTATTATACCGAACTATTTAGGCGCGATATACAAATATTATTACATTGGTCTGTTCTGTACGGAATGTTTTTTTCCTTTTATATGGTACTCGGCAATTGAAACACTGATTTTCCCGAACACATATTGACACGGAAGTTTTCTTAAAACAGTACATTGTTAGAACAAAACAATGAAAGGTAAATAGTATCCTCTTTTGTTAACAGGAAAAGACTTCCGGTATGAACATTGTAGTTCGATTTTGCTGTATAATATAATGGATTCATAGTATCTATTATATTATATAGCGTGTAGTTTGTCTCACTATCCACGTAACGTTTGAAGTATACGCTTAGTAACATGGTTAAGTTACGTGTTATTTAAATAAAGAGTAACTAATATTTCTTAGGCTGGCCGCATATACACGTTTCCCGCATACGAGATCCGAATTATCAAAAAACATTAAAGTAATAATATACTAGTACACGTATTATTTCTTTAATATGTTTGTTTACTTTATTTTCTTTTATTAAATATATAGTACATCACAAATTTTAACTGAACGAGATCAAAATAGATTTATCACTTTATATATTTTGCGTTGTGCTCCATTTTGTTTCCACCTTGACCTGAAACAAATAAAAGTAACCATTTCAAATTACAGTATCTAATATGAGTAAGAGAATCTGGGAGACCAAGCTTTGCTTAGAATGAAATAAACAAAGAGTTGTTTAAAAAATAAAACCGACTTCAAAATTGTATTTATAATTTCCTATCCCAACACTACGCAAACGAATTTAAAGAAATTTTCAACTAAGGTATTTCCTAAATTGAGTTTAATACCTAGTATATACCTACAATAAAAAAAGAATTACTTAAATCGGACTTGTAGTTCCGGAGATATGCGAAGTGCGATGACATACACACATAAATACATACACTTTTAAAATTTGGCACATTTGTTCAGACGCTAATATAGACTAAAATATACGAAAATTGGGAAGTTCTGAAAATATTACACACGAATCGAATTGATAGCATCCTTTTTTAAGTCGGCTAAAAATGCTCTGTATACCTAAAATAACATGTTATAAATAAAATATCATTTTCTTTCTTCAAAATTAGTAAATTTCGTGCTGTTGTCATGAAAAGATTACAATTAGTAATATCCCATGTCCTTTCCCAGGGCTCCAAGTATTTCCATATCAAATTTCAGCAAAATCGGCTCAGCGGTTTGGGCGTGAATACGCAGACAGACACACTTTCGCATTCATGATATTAGTAAGTATGGATAGTTAATTAATCCATCAGGCCCCGCGCGAGCACCGGTGATCGCGAGAACAATTAAAGAATACAATGGGAATTCCTAGAACCTCCGATCGAAGGATTAATAGACTTTATGGAAAACGCAAAAGAATTCAGAATATTGTAACGGTGAAAATTGTTACCTGTACAACTTTGAGATTTGCGAGGAAAAGTCTTATTGGGGTTAGCAATTCAATTGGATCGGGCATCTTGTATTTTCATATATTTAGAATTGAGGTCGGTATGATATTTCTCATGTATCGTAGACGGTAATGTTGCTACAATTTACAATTGAATCCATATTTTTACTTAAGCGCGCTATTCGGTAACAAGTAACAATATTTCTATTTTCTTTACCGAAAAACTTTAAATTCTGTTAAATTAAGGCCTTGAGAATTTTAAACTTTAATATTAATCTTCTTTGACTTCTAATAGAAGTCGCGCGGCTGCCGCACTACTCGCGACCGCTAACTTTAGCCCGCAACATCGTTTATATAGGTCAGTAACTAGTATTGTAGCTTTGTCTTTGAATAAATTGTCTCTATGCTGGGCTCAGGGCTGGTGACATTTCTAAAAAAACACATAGCCCGAGGACTCTGCGGGGCACAATTTGAGAATGGCTGGTGTACATGAACGGAAGTACCTTTAATTTCGACGATTTTGTCGATAGCTCTCGATCCGACGTTCCACAGCTCTCTCGCTATGAGATTCATGAAGGTCTGGTTGGAGTACACAAAGTCCATCGCCCTCCCGACTAACGTATCCGAGGGAGAGAAACTTTCGTTCCCAACTTTCTTATATTGTTCCCTGAATTGTTCTACGCTCTTGTAGGCATCTGTTCTGTGGAAGCAGACAAGTAGAATCAACAGGTACATTTTGTACAATGAGTCGTGGTACTTGTGTTACTGTGATGTTGTTTGATAAATATTCTAGCAGTGGTAAAGGCGTGTACACGTGTAAAATGTCTACATTTTCAGTGCCCCATTGTACAAAGACTCGTCGTGTACAGTGTGGGAAATGAGAGGAATGTTTTATGGCTGGTTTACACGTATTAGGTTGATAAGTACATAGTTAAGTACTTAAGTATAAAGTTAAGGTCATAAGTCAAAATTTAGTTGACTACGTCTTATCTACTTAAAACGTTTAAACCAGTAATAAGTATAAAGTCATAAGTTTAAATTTAGTTGACTACTTATCAACATATAACGTGTAATTAATACATTAATTGCCATTAATAACAAGAATCAATATATTATAAGTTTAAACACATACGGATTTTGTCGCGGATCACTTTTATTAATTCCGACGTTTCGGCTACTTTACAGCGGCTGTCAAAGAGAATATCGCACCAATTTACACAAATTCGCAAAATGAGTTAAATATGCAGAAGGGCTTAAAAAACACTCCTCTATCTGGTGGGACAAAGACTCCCGTTAGATTCCGTTTAAGAGTCGCTAGATGGCAACAGTGTCTTTGTCTTTTTGGGACGATTTGACCGACGTTTTGGCGCGACACCATCTCATTGGTCAGTTACGCCGTTGCCCCCGCGCGGAATGGTTCTATGTTGGAGCGCCAAAGCCGTGAAGGTAAATATGTCCTTTGATATTTAATATTTCTGGAGAGACAAAGTCGTATTTAGGATACTTATGCCCTTTTCATGACCACGTGCTTGGAAATACAAAGCCATTGCATTGCAAAATGACAAAAATTGTCTGTATAACAATAACTATGAAGATTGTTTGTAGTTTTATGTTTGTTAGTTTTGTTTTGTTAACGTTAAAAACGTCCCATAGTAAGTAAAAACTGACTGATTATTATAGACAAAGATTTTACAACGTGAATGTTTTCGCTAATTTTAGAGTATTTTAGAGGCAAATCTTAAAGTGTTTCGCTAGAGTTTTGTAAGGTTTTTCAACAAAAGTTCCTTAAGAAGACTTTATAATTATAAAATGAACAATTATTTTGCAAAAACTAATCTTATTTCTATTTCAAAATCAACATAACATGAAAGATAAATATGGTCATAATTACAAAGTGATTTAAATATTGGTGTAACAAAGGCATAAATGTACACCTTTATTTGAAAAAAAAAAAAAAAACAATTCACAATAAAATATTTGACATATGTAAAGTACATGGCTTTATTCACAAATAAATGGGTCGTATTTCATACAAAGAACAATCACTTTCAAGCAATACAAAGCCGAATAATACAGCATTGAATGCAAAAAAAACTTTAAAATGGCTCTCCTGTAAAATCACAAAAAGTGGTATTGTGCCCTTGTACCACCGAAGGTGCGATATAATCACTACGTGCGGCCGTGGTTATGAGCGGACAGGTGTCCAATTTCTTGAAGTTATCCAACTACCCGACGATTCATCAATTTTTGTTTGCGTTCCGATCTACGCAGAACGAACTCACAGTGTTTTGAAGCCGAGGTGTCATAGATTTGTGATCCGTAAGTGTTTAAACTTATAATATAATGAGTGATACTCGCGAAAACTTAAGAAATCATTATAAGAATAAATGTAAGTTTTGCAAGAGGAAGTTTTGCATGGTCAAGTCAATGGTCATATTGGTTTTATTGACAGATGTCCAGTCGTTAAATATTTTGCGGATTACCCTGCTGTTGCAAAACGGATGTATCATAGTTAGCAGTACTGGCAGATGATATCTACAACTAAATGATTGAGTAGATAACTTCTTCGAGTGAGTAATACTCACTCTATAATCTGTTGTTTTGTCGACGTATGGAGGCTTAATCTGTACTAAATACTAATGTTATACATTTGATAGTGTGTCTGTCTGTCTATCTGTTTATAAATTATAGGCGAACTGTACTACTGACTTATATTATAATGTATTGTGTGATGCTAAAAATAAATCCATTCTTATTCTTATTCTTATTCTGTTACCTCTTCACGTACGATTCAATTGCAAATTTGTACAATGACAGGAGCAAATATATTTTCACAAGGTACTATCAGAGAAGTTGATTCCTATGCAAATCGGGGACCTAAGTAGTTTGGTTGCATTACGTCAAACCCAGCCGACAGATCACAATTAACATTAAATTGACATATTCGACCAAATAACGTTGGTCTGTCAATTGCATAGGAATCAACTTCCTCGATGGTACATTGGTAAGGATCACATTATCAGTCGTACTAGCATGAACTGTGTCACAGCTGCCTTTGTTTACTGCAGCTCAAGGTATCCCAATTTGTAGTAACCACAGAACTTTGTAGTAAGAGTAGAATTTAACCGCTTACAAACAGTAACAAAATAATTATTATAAGACAGTAATAAAATATTTCATGCACTAAACACACATTAAAACATTTGATTACAGTTTTATTTAATTATTTATTGTGTTCAATCCTGCCCCACTTTTAGGGCAATTTAGGTCCACAAATTGATATCTCAAAATGTTAATGTTTTAATGAAGAAAGAAGATTATATTGAGACAGAAATTCTTCCTCATCCTTACGATAAAAATAAAGTAAGAATGGGCTACAAAATACTATTGCCAGAGTAGACAGAATTATGGAGTACACTGACTTAGAATTGATGTTGAAATTTTTAAATTTGACGTATTTTGCCGAAAATCGTCGCTAGGGTTGTTAACTTGTTACCTACGAATTTAAAACTATGACATATTCGCTGGACGTGTTCCTCTTTGGTCGTATTGTTGTTTGTGTTTTGGCACATGCGATTAAAATTGTCAGAATCCAATTTTGAAATCTTTATTTTAAATATTTAAAAATAAATTATATCAGCCAGCGCGAGGCACATTCACTTCATAATCCTAGTGAAACCCGACGAATTTGATAGATATTGAAACCTGTCCGTTTCTTTGCAGTCGAACTACTGGTAGTTATATTGTCTATTGTGCTATTGCCGTGTATTAAGAGCTCTATGAATACGTATTGCAACGTACTAAATGCTATTTCTCAAAATCCAAGTTTTCTCTGAATGTATCTCGAATGCGAATATTTTGTAGTCAACAGTCTATGGGTCAATCCAGACCGCAACGCGGCGCGTTTAGTAGATGCACTTCTAAATTTGTACTGAATTGACAGATTTGCAAGACGTCTTGCGCAATTGATGTTCGGTTTGTCAAATACATACAAAGTTACAAAATACTAGAGATTGCCCAATGGTCGAAATTCGACCTCAAATAAAAAATAAATTTTAAGTTTTCGACGCTTTTCAATTGATGTTCTATTTATTCTATTGTCAAAATATTCACTTTATTATTTTTTTGCCATAATTTCTGCAACAGTCTCTTCAATTTGACAACAGACTTCAACCATAAATAAAGCCCGTCACAGACTTAGCTATAATATATATTAATATATTTATAGCAAGGCATATTAATCTATACAAAATCCACATGTCACAGAAATATATATTATAGCTGAGTGTGTGGTCACGCGAAAATTAGTATCGAAAATAAATATTAATATGCCTAGCTATAAACATATTAATATATATTATAGCTAGGTCTGTAACGGGCTTAAAAGAGTACAATTTGTGTGTATAGGCTTGTCAATCAAAATCTCCTTGTGTGGGTGTTGTAGTGTTGTTAAATTTTTTATGATAAAAGCATAATTTCAAAATAATATTAGCTCGATGCACTCCTTCACCATATAAACTATATCTGTGCAAAATTTTAATCACCTACGTTTAAGCATTTTTCGTCAAAAGGGATCCAAAGTTAAAGATGCTAATGATTCTACGCGTCGCCCTGTTGTCTGAACTGACCCTAAGGTTAATATCATTTATAAAAAAAATGGTTGTCTGTAAAGTCGGTTTACTGACGATAGTTGAACTAGACACCGTATGACGTTGTCACGTTCAACTATCCTTAACCCCTTAACCTTCGCTTCCGAATCTCTAAAAATAGAAACAAACTTTTTCGACTGTAACCTAAAGTTATTTCGATGTATTTCTTTCGAAATATGATTGTCTAAAAATATTTACAATGAGTAAAATAAACTATTCGCAATACAAAACGCTACATTCGTGAAATCCAGTAAAATCTTCGAACAAAGCACAAGTCATACCTTGACACGTAGGAAATAGAGCACAATTTTAAATAGCCGAAATAATACTAATAGCTCACAGATTGTTTATTTATTTTTCATTCAGAGTGTGGTCAATGTATCAAAGGTCATAACTAACCAAACTTCTTCATACAAAAGTATTCTCTAAGGGCATTATCACACTGGCGATTAGCGAGCGGTTTGAAAGCGACGCGATTGCGCAGCGTGCACGCCGCGATTGCGCGACGTGGCGTGGACGCCATTTTGTACACTCCTCTAGGGAATTCCCTAGATGAGTGGACTCCATTTTGTACACTTGTCTAGGGAATTCCCTAGACGAGTTTACAAAATGGCGTAAACGCCAAGCCGCGACGACGCTGCGCTGTCGCAGCGTGCACGTCGCGCAACCGCGGCGTGCGCGCTGCGCAGTCGCGTCGCTTTCAAATCGCTGGCTAATCGCCAGTGTGATAAGGCACTAAGTCATCAAAATACGTAATATAATCGAAACAAAGAGCGCGGCCCAGGTGGGCCTTGCGGTTGTTGAAAGACTTGAAAGTGTAAAATGTAAATGGAACGCCTCAGAGCTGCTGTCAGCGAGGCAACGCCGCATGAACTGTCATGTTTTCCGGGCGCGCACCCCATACTCGTATCGAATTATAAGACGTTATCACGTCAAAAAGAAAATGTAAAACAAACATACTTTTTCCTTTTAAATTTACCTTGCTTCAAATTATTAGTGGGGAATATCAAATTATCATAATAATGTAGAGCTTGTCTAATTTGAAATTACGCGCCCCACCACTTCAAAGTTGGTATAAATGAAACATTTTTGTACTGTGAATACGAGGGAGGGGCGCGTCATTTCAAGTTAGACAAGCTCTATCACGATACTGTCGTCATAAAAATTAAATAAAAGTGGCACTGAATATCAATTAACAAAATTAAATATCGGTAACGTGGCCACTGAGATAATAGACTCAAAATTTGTGTGTTTCGCTAAGTAGGTAAAAGTGAATATGAGAACTTTTTTATTGAACTAGCTAATCCGGCAATTGTTGTTTTGCCATATTCGGCGTGGGAAGATACTTTAGCTCAATGTACTACGAGTAAGTTTAGAAGTTTTATTTTTAAACCTTGTATTTGTCATGATCTCAGAAACATTGATATTTGATACGCGTGATTAAGAAATTTTTGTTTTGTGAAAATTTACTAATATTATGTTTCACGGTTTATATTTGTCCTGTCGATTTTTACGGACAATTCAATTTTTTATACTCTCAATCCCATTACCAGTAGCTTTAATAAAAAATATAAAAAAGGTTAAAGCTAAGTTGGCCTTAATTTTAACCTTAACTTTAACCATAACTTTAACTTCCACGCCTCTGGTGCAACCCTCCCTTAGTCTAGCATAATAACATATGAGAATTTTATATAAAGGATGTTACATTTTATTGTAACTTGTTACAACTTTATTATTTCACGCACAAGTAATAAAGAAGTTTGCTGTGACTGAATTAAAAACGTCTAAATATCACAATATTAAGTATACAGTCATTTCGCTTCTCCAAGAAAGTTACAAAACAGCAATACCATTGTCCACGACCGCGTTCGTCGTAGAGATGCAACTGAATATATTATTATCGATATCATTAAAAAACTTAAAATACAAGAACAAAAGAAAAAAATGTCGTTGAAAATAAAAATAAAACCTTTTAAATTAAATTTCTTATAATATTACTAGCGGACCAGATAGACGTTGTACGAGATATATTTCTGAATCCAGCTGATTTGAAAATCAAAACCATCTGGGGAGTCAAAATGCATGCAAAAAATCAAATCGGTCCAGCCGTTTAGGAGGAGTTCAGTGGCATACACAGTCACACGTAGTAGAATTTTAAACATAAAAAGATACAGTAACTAAATATTTCTTTCAAAATAACTGATATAATATTTGAAATAAATAAAAATGTCTTCGAAGACTCATGAAAATCTATACTTACTTACTTTTAGCACCAATTTATTAGGTAACCCATAGCGAGCGAGACTAATACTTATTTAGGTACGCCGTACGGACATACGTAGAATGCGTTTTTAAGTTTATTATTCACCAGCAGCTTAGTCTACACGATTTCTTGATTGTTTCTTTATAGAATGAGAAAATGTATGACATGTTATATCAAAGTCACTTCACAATATTACGTCTTGTCGAGCACTTATGGCTGGTTTACACGTATTAAGTAGATAAGTAGTAACTAAATTTTAACTTAATTTGAAGTGCCTGCCGGAAATTTGTCAAGTGACAAGCCCCGCCTGCCAACTTAACAGAAAATAGTCAAAATTCTAAATTCCTCGTTTAGTACTTAACTAAATTTTAACTTACTACTTGCTACTAAATTTTGTGTTTACATGCAATATTAGTAACTTAAAATTAAGTTAAAATTTAGTTAACTACTTAACTAAACCAGCCCTTACGTTCATTCTTCATTTTTCGGCGAATCTGTAAAGAAGCGATTAATAAAACGTGTTGGTCCCCAGTTTTTGTTTAGCCAACGCCAAACATTTCACCAATCAACGGTTCTATTGAATAAACTTCAGTTAATGAACTAAGGCTTCTTACAAAAGAACGGCACTTGTCGATAACACGCGTCGAAGGCAGTCGATAGCAACTGCAGTGCTGTTTGTTTGTCTTATCGATATAAGTATGGCACATCCCTACATCTGCAACGTTCCCAGGCTTCAATTTCAAACGTCATTTCACAGTAAGTTGTGTAATACTTTTGCGCGAATCCCGCTTCGGCTATCTGTGTTCCTCAGTAGCGACCGTAAACAACGGGATTGCTTTTTATAATATTTCACTGTACACTAGGTTTATTCAAGTGAAATTTTTACCTAATAAGATACGAACATATCCGGGCAGTGCGCTTGTGCCTGGATAGCAATCATTAGTTCGGATTTACCCATACAACTACATAACTTTACCCCCTACAACAGCAGTTCTCAAACTTTTTGGTGAACCTTTTTAAGGAGTGTGAGTTTTGACGGACCCCAAAAATATTACTACGCTCTACTTCAATCACTTAGAGAACGGCTGCCCTATAGATCTATACTTACTAATATTATTATAAATACGAAAGTGTGTCTGTCTGTATTTCTGTCTGTCTGTTACCACGCCCAAACTGCTGAACCGATTTTGCTGAAATTTGGAATGGAGGTAATTTGAGTCCCGAGAAAGAACATACGATACTTTCTGTCCCGGAAAGTGTAGGTACGGTTCCCGCGCGATAAACGAATTTTGGTGCAACGGAGTTGCGCGCGTTATCTAGTTACTCATAAAATCTATATTATTTATTTATTTATTTATTTATTTAAGGACCAAATACAGTTTTGTATCAATAAATACATAAATTCATGATTAATAAAATTACAGCTAGATACAATAACTAGTTACATTCGGCCTCAACATGCATTAAACAATAAACAATATTAAACTAAAACTAAATTAAATTATTAAAAATTAAAAATACAGTTAATTGCATTGAAACAATACATATTTTCTAAAAAAAATAATTATAATAATTGTACATAGCATTAAATAAAATTGAGACATGACACAAAAAATGTAAAGTTATTAAAAACAATAAAAAACAAAAATCATTACTATATTTACGTTATAAATTATAATTATTGATTAAAATTTAAAAAGTAATTAAAATTATATAAAAAAAAATATATATATATTAATAAAATTGTGAAGAATTTGATTAAAAATTAACAATTACCTAGAAACGTGGTTAAAATTTTCTCTAATAATATTTTTAACTTTGTTGAGACTATCATAGAATAAGTCGATCTGATCAGAGACACTGTTCAATAATTTGAGAGTTCTGGACAATGGAGAATTCTTTCGAAGGTTTGTACGACATGTGTAATTTGCAAACAAGGGAACCGGGTATCGAGGCATACGGTGGGGTATCTTAAAAGATATTTTAGACAGTAAGTCTGCAGAGTCTATTGATCCATGTAGAATTTTATATATTAAGGACACATCCAACATGGCACGTCGAGATTCAAGACTCTGCATGTTAAGGACCTGCAATTTACCCTGGTATGTTTCGTTAGGGTCGAAGATGTTTCTAAAACACTTACTCCTTAGTAAACGCTTTTGCAGCTTCTCAATCCTCTGTATATGGATTTTGTAGGTGGGGGACCATACTGAACTACAATATTCTAGTTTACTTCTGACTAAGCTGTTGAAAAGGAGAATAAGAGTTTGTGGTCTTTTAAAATCTTTACCATTTCGAAGAATGAACCCCAATGATTTGCTTGCAGAACTTATAATGTTGTCAACATGAGGTATGAAACTAAGTTCGCTATCCATGATCACGCCCAAGTCAGAGACTTCAGATATAGAACTGACATTATCCCCATGAATAGTATAATTGGTCTCAAACTTATTACGCTTACGTGAGAATCTCATGTGAAAACATTTTAATGTATTGAGATCCATTTTATTCTTTTGGCACCATACAACTAGATTCTCCAAGTCACGCTGTAGCAGAGTTTGATCAATCAGACCATTTACCACGCGAGTGATTTTCAAGTCATCAGCAAACATATATACTTTGGAGTTAACGATGACATCACTTAAGTCGTTAATGAAAATGACAAAGAATAATGGACCCAGAATCAATTATAACCCAGAAACAATTATAGACTCAAAGACATTAAGTAGTTAGCACCTTCACCTGTACCTAATTAAAATTCCTAGTTTTACATCAATCATTAATTCACAAAGGAATTTTAATGAAATTCAAGATTCCATAATGGAATGTTAATGAAAAATTGGTAGTTGTTTAATTTCGATTTTTCTATTCCAAAATGAAGGAGGAATTTTCTACGCCCAAAGCAACGGGTCGTTAGGAAGATAATGATCTTTATCGATATTTACGAACTGAATAAAAAATGCTTTCAGATCTGTTCAAGCTGGATGACCCAGTTTAATCAGGACTCTATTAGAGTGAGGCCACACCGCGGTGCGTTAGAAATTAGAATAACGCATTAACTATAATATATATGTAACCGTATATACGTAAGTACGTACGTATACGTAAGTTTGTAAACACCGCGAGATTGTAATAATAATATGACGAAGTGATGGATTGTAAACAACCAGTTTTCCGGTGATTTTAAATTAATTATTTCGTATTTTAAAATAACTTCAATTGCCTGAATATTTAATGTATAACATTGATTTAAATTTAGATATAGTTAAAGTGCAGTTTGAATTATAAATTCAAACAGCACTTGAAATATATTTTATGTTATACATCTCATAACATTTGGTATTATTAGTATTTACAATCTTACGGTGACATTATAATATATATACCGCATTTGTGTCGTATATTTACGCTGCGGAAACGCAATTACTAACAAAATATCACGCTCGTAGGTACCTAAACAATATAAAGCATTTCACGTCGCAAAAACGCGCGAACAATTTAATAAGTCATTTGGAATAGGCGTCCTAACCGAAGATCTCTCTGTCAAAAATGTTATTGTGTAGGAAATAAAGTTCGTTTGATAATAATATTATATAGTGAGGGAGCCCTAGAACAATTATTTTTTTATTACTAACTAGCTAATTTTTTGTGAGTAGCTACATTTTGATAAGATGAACAACATTTTTATTTTCGACAAATCTCCAAAGTGGTAGCTAACAGAGATAGAAAGGATTTCATACTTTGACTTGATGGTCCTAAAATATGGATTGTTTTATTTGTAGGACAATTAGGTTACTCTTATAAATTATATAACTATTTACCTAACAATATACAAAAAATCAGTTGGTTAGGGTTCCGTTTTAGGGTACAGCAGCCAACGTTTTGTTGATTACAGAAACCTAAAACGGTAAAACAAAATAGCGAAGGCCATCCTCCTACGGAGATGCCGTAATTTACCGCTTTTTAGAGCGAAAACTATAAACAATCTTCAGCATATTAACATTCCTTTCATCATTATTAATTTACTATTAATTTTGTTCATTATACTCCTGAGTCATGACATTAGCTTCCAAAGTAATACCAATTTATTAAAATTCGGGCGTACTTTCAGCATCTTATAGTATTTACAAATTACTTTTATTTGATACACACGGCAATAACAAATTTGACGTTTGAATTTTGTCAATTTTGAACTAAGATAAGTAGAAGAAATAGGGTTTTGGTGCGATCTCGGCATCGCGGCAAATGTGTGGTCAAGGTCGTTTGCTCGGGGGTCGGCCTTAAGTACCACAGATCTAAAACGACGTATCGTCGATGCTGAAACGCCGCAACGCGATGGAGCCATAATATTGTGGCTCCACCAGCTGTTGTCGTTATGTAAATCAACAACCTCCATAATTGAATAATTACTTGACACGCCTGCCATTTTAACCGACGCACAAATTGTGTAATACGTATTGTTGAAAAGTGCAACTAATTGTCAATTCCATGGCAATGGAAATAAATAAATATAATATATACTACTTACTATCTATACATAGTTGGTACTTACAATCATTACATAACTTTACAAAAATATAAATAACAATTTGGCATATAGTGTGTTATATTAATACTTCGATCGGAGGTTCTAGGAATTCCCATTGTATTCTTTTGTTCTCGCGATCACCGGTACTCGCGCGGGACCTTTTTTTTTTTTTTTCGCGCGGGACCTGAAGGATTAATATTGTTAATATTCGAATAATAATATGATCATATTTTGAATTAGGGTCTGCCACTTACAATACTTTAGCATGCAACTTTTACTGTCGATTACGATTATGCTAGTTGCTGAAAAGAAATTTTGAAAACACAACCTCCCAATTAGTACTTAATCGATTCACAAATATCGGATACAGCTCGAGGGCTCTCAATTTTAATGAAACCGTTCTTTAGTTACTTCAACCCTATTGAGTTTCTCGGAGACTCCCAATAAATATTTATAGTACATCCACTCAAGGTTTACATACTTTATAGCACATTGAGTATCAACTTTATATCCACAATATAAAGGTGATAATGGTGTAATGGCTTTGTCATGTTGGCCTTAGTGTAATGCAGCGAACAGGTTTTAGCCCTTTCAGCGATTGCGGGGTTTAAGGGCGTTCCGTCCGGAGATTCCGTAATTGACCGTATTTAAAACCTTATAAACTCATAATCTGAAAGCTACAAAGTTATAATAAAAATACAGCAATAATCTTCAGTATATCAACATTCCTTTTGTCGTTTTAAATTTTCTATTTTTGTTTCTTATACTCATGATATCAGCTTCCAAAGTAATACCAATTTGCTAAAATTCAAGCATACATTCAGCATCTCCTTAGGATTTACAAATTACTTTTATTTGAAACTCACGCCAATAGATCGACAATATCATAAACTACATATTCGCCGTTTTAAATTTTTTTTAGGACAATTTTGCACTAAGATAAGTAAAAATAATAGGGTTTTGGCGCGATCTCGGCAACGCGGCAAATGTATGGCCAAGGTCGTTTGCTCGAGGGACGACCTTAATAACGCCAAAAATTCGCTTATCGGAACCGTGTCTTTTACGGGATGAAAAGTACCCTGTGTCCTTTCCCGAGACTCAAAGTATCGCCATAACTAAAAAAAATGGTTCTGCGGTTTGGGCGTGAAGAGGAAACAGACAGATCGACAGACTGACAAACTTTCGCAGTTATAATAGTATCTTAGTGAATAGATTTATACATAACTAGCTGTCCCGGCAAACGTTTCTTTGCCATATTAAGTATATAAAGTATTTTTTTTTAAATTTGGTCGAAGCGCTAACTGTCGGACAGACTAAAATTAAAATCCGAATTCGAATATTATTTAAAATTTGACACTGCGATGGCAGCCGACTGTCGGATCCAATGTAAAACATTCCAAAATCAACAACTACTAATAAATTAAAAATTAATTAAAAAAACATTGTCCAGCGGACAAAATTGTGAATCTAAACCATTCCCAGATCCTGTTCAAGGGGCACAAAAAATTTCATCAAAATTGGTCCAGTCGTTTAGGAGGAGTTCAGTCACATACACAAGCACACAAGAAATATATATATTAAGATATAGCTGTAGCTATTTGCCAAAGGCAATATATTTTACCATCATAATCTTGTAAACTGTACCTTTGATGTAGTTGAGTAGCTCTTGAAGCCGCGTCGAGGGCAAAAAATTCACCCCTCTTCAAACGTGTTGATTCGCCTTTGTGAGAATTTGTTTCCTTCTTTGGACGTCCTTACAGAAAATCTTAAGTACTGTTTTAACATCAATTGCGATATCAATTAGGAGAATTATTTCAGTTTTTTTCTGTTCCAGAAGAAATTAAATATTACATGAAATAAATATTTCCGATGAGGTGTAATATTTCATTCTTCTTATTATTTGATTCTCAACCGCGACCGAAACTCGTTGGCAAAAGTTGCTGATCATTCTCACCTCTATAGAGGTTAACAGATAAAATTTTAGCGTTTATAAAATGACGAAAGTCTTTCTATCGCTGGCTTTTGGGCCAATAGAAATAAGTATCAAGTATGTAAACTCTTCAATCACTCGCTATAATATGTGCCTCTTCTTTGCCTCTCAGACAGTCTCAGAGGTTTCGACTTTGACAGAGTAATGATGAAACTGATTTGTATGCCGCTGGGACCGAGACAACAATCTTACGTGGCAAAAATAAGAAGTAAAGCTGTCATCTTATAAAGTGAGACAGCCATGCTGTTTTATTGACACGCCTTCAGATCTATGTACTATCACGGAAGTTGATTCCTATGCAGATCGGGGACCTACGTAGTTTGGTTGCGTTACGTCAAACCCAGCCGACAGATCACAAAATTAACATTGAATTGACATATTCGACCAAATAACGTTGGTCTATCAACTGCATAGGAATCAATTTCCTCGATGGTACTATCAGAGAAGTTGCAGTTGGCGGACCTACGTAGTTTGGTCGCGACGTCAAAGCCAGCCGACAGATCAGACATGAATCATGATCCTACCAAATGACGTCGGTCTGTCAACTGTCTAGGAATCCATTTTCTCGATGGTACATTCGAAATACCTCACGAATAAACTATTTTAGTGTATTAATATACTGTGGTAGTGCTTTTATTATTTCGATGGTACTTATCTTAGGAATTGATACAATATCGGGTCAAGCACAGCTGGTCATTTACCAGACTTACATGCCGCTTAAAATAATATTATTGGTATCGAATGCCTCCGTAGTCCAGTGGTTTAGAGCGTGGCTCTTGACTCGTAGGTCGTGGGTTCGATTTCCGCGTTGGAAACATGTTCTTTCCAAGTCTGGTTAGGACAATGCAGGCAGATCACATGATTGTCTGACAAGTAAGATGATCCATGCGTCGGATGGGCATGTAAAATTCGGTCCTGCGCCTGATCTCTCGCCAGTCGTGTCGGTCTTCCGTCCCACTGGGTTATGAGAGTAAAGGAATAGAGAGTACTCTTGTGTACTGCGCACACACTTGGGCACTATAAAATTACTTCTGCGTAACTGGCCTGGTTTCACTGAAACTGACCAACGTCACCGAAACCGATGTGGGAGTATTATTATAAATATTGGTATCCAGCGTATATCCATCCAAATATTATAAATGCGAAAGTGTGTGTTTGTGTCTGTCTGTCTATGATCTTTTACCTCTCCACTCCCAAGCCGCTGAACTGATTTTGCTGAAATTTGTTATCTATACTTATAAAATTACATGTCCTGACTGACTGACTGACTGACTGATTCATCATCGCTGCACAAAAACTGTTAAAGTTACAGCTACGAAATTTGGTGAGAAGGGTTGTTTTATTAAGTAGACACCCACTAAGGAAGGAATTTTGAAAATTTTACCCCGAAGGGCGTGAAATAGGGGTTGAAAGTTTGTATGAAAGTCCTTCATTTCTTGAGTTAGAATCGTGAATCTTTATTTTTGGGTAACTGATTAAAAATGAATAGATATGTATTTAAGCATTTTTGAAAATTCTATCCCCAAGGGGGTGAAATTGGGGTTAAAAGTTTTAATGAAAGTCCGTTATTTTTTGAGTTAGAGACTTGAAATTTTATGTTTGGGCTACTGATTAAAAATGATTGGATACGTGTTTTACGGTAGAAAGTTTCAATGATAGTCCATTATTTCTTGAGTTAGAAACATGAAAGTTTATTTGACGTTTGCTTAAATAGGGTCCCGTTTTTACTCTTTGTAAAAGGAACCACAAAAAGGGGAAAACTTTCCATCTTTGTTATTATACTATGTTAACGCTGACCAAGTCGCGGGCAACAGCTAGTAGAGAATAGAGATAATGTGAGAAAAAGACGTATATTATTTTTTATCTTGAAAAAATGTACGGTTCCTGTGTGATAAACGAATATTGGATGCGGACGTCATCTAGTAATTAAATGATATTGTATTTTATGCATTCTAAACGAGTGGATGTAACAAATTTTAAATTTTTAATCATAAAAGTTAAATTGTTAGTTTTACGTGCAGGTTTGTTAAAAGTTACTTACAATGTTTTTAACTTTGACCTTTCAATGAACATCAGAAAATCTATTAAAATCCATTTCCTAACAATCATGTTGGAAAACGTATACGGCGTTAGATATAAATTTTCCATTAAACTTGTATAACGTGATAAAAATGCACAAAGAAGGTCTTTCATATTATAATATTATTATGTTCCGACAGAACACACAACAATCTCAATTGTTATAGATTGAAAAAATTGATCGTTTATAAAATTTCGATAGAAATTAAAATAGTTTAATTTAATTAAAATATTGCTAAACTTAATTAGGATTAGGGTTGTTGAGGAAGTGATTATGAGGAAGAGGAGGAGGAAGAGGAATTGTCACGCGCAAATTTAGAGGATGCGGATGAGGAAGAGGATTTTTTTTTGAGGAAGAGGATGCGGATGAGGAAGCGGAAGAGGAAGCGGATGAGGAAGAGGATGATAGGAAATTATAAATACTAGCGGACCCAACCCAAAAGTGTTTGTCCTGTCTGTACATAACTAGGTACACATACATTACACAAAATCGGCCAAGTGCGAGTTGGACTCATATATATTTTTTAGACTTATCATGCCCCTACTTTAAAAGTTAGAGGGGGGGGGGGGACACACATTTTACCACTTTGGAAGAGTCTCTCTCGCAAACTATTCAGGTTAGAAAGAAATGATATTAGAAACCACAATATTATGATCACACGCACAGGTTAGATGATTTTTTTTTTTAGTTGTACCTGTGGGGACCCCTAAATTTTTTAATATTTTTTCCATTTTTGTATCAAAATCTTAATGCGGTTCACAGACTTCATCTATTTACCAAGTTTCAATAGTATAGCTCTTATAGTTTCGGAGAAAAGTGGCTGTGACATACGGACGGACAGACAGACAGACAGACATGACGAATCTATAAGGGTTCCGTTTTTTGCCATTTGGCTACGGAACCCTAAAAATTAAAAGAGCATTTTCCAGTGGACCAAACTATGAATCTAAACCATTCTCGAAACACACACAATAAAGAATCATCAAAATCGGTCCAGCAGTTAAGGAGTTCAGTAACATACACAACACACGCACACAAAAAAAGATGAGTGAATGATGTAACAATAATTCTCTAGCTCTGGCGTGTGCGTTGCCATGATTGGATACGCGACGCGCATGCGCAGTGAAATTCCTCTTGAATTCCTCTTAAATTTTGAGGAAGCGATAGCGGAAGAGGATTTTTTTATTTTTATTTATGAGGATGCGGTAGCGGTTGAGGAACCCAAAATATTGCGGAACTTCCTCATTATGAGGAAGCGGAAGAGGAATCCTCAACAACCCTAATTAGGATCATCGTAGCACTACGTAGCACGACGTAGCATATACGTAGCACTACGTAGCATGACCGTAGCATGCTGTAGCATGACCGTAGCCCTACGTTTACAAGCATTCTATAACCAAAACTTCTTACACGTGATTTGAAGGGAAAATTCAATCTTCATAAAGCTTAGTCATTGAAGTTGCTTGGATTTTGGTGACGAATATTAATAATAATAATAATATCTATGGACGCTTCACACCACGTCAGTCTGGCCCCGTGGTAAGTACCTGAAGGACTTGTGTTACATGTACCAGACAACGGAAATATATTTAATACTTTTTATACTATACACATATTTAAGATTTTTACTATATGATACACATATTTAATACACATCCATGACCCAGGAACTTTATAAACTTTTTTGTTCCGTCGGCGGGACTCGAACCCGCGACCTCCAGCTTGAGCTACCAAACGCGCTTTTAACAATGATAATAATAATTCAAATAAAAATAATATAATTTTGCCAAGTTAAGTACTCTATATTTGAAGGACTTGAGTAGGAGCAAAATATGATTTTTCAAAAGTTTTATAATATTAATATTCTACGAAACAAAGTAAACAGTAAAAATAATTTGTTATTTTCACAATAAAAATTTAAGGCCCGAAGCAGATTTCTGCAATTGGGCATAAAATAATTTTATAATCGAAACATTAACGAAATGAAATCGTTTTTAATTTGGCTCATTCGTTCACTCAGTAATTATTTTGTACACTCATTATGAATATACAAAATAATATGAATAAGATACAGTAAACTATCTCGTTACTTGATGGACCGAATCAAGAACACGACTTTAGATCTACGAACTAAGGAAGATTACCTAACTGTGTCAAAAATTTTGTCCGCGAGTTTACAAAATGTGATTGATCCAAATACAATGCATACTTTATGCATGTATTCGGTACATAATTTTGTATTGTTTTGTCATATTTTAATGTGCGAAAAAGAACCAAATTCAAAACGGTTGAAGTATGGGAGTTACGTTCCATAGTTTTTATTATTCGTAGTTTTAGATATTCGAATTGGCAAATTTGTAGTGTCACGTTTCAATCAAAGAATCGATGATTCGATCGAGCTTAACATTAAAAATTGACGACTGATGCTTCTATACTGTATGATATTTATATTGTGGCAATATCAAGTGTCTTTAAAAGTTATTTTGATTCGTCTGCTTATTAACAGAGTTGGAATATTTTAGTCGTGATAAATTTAAACGAAGGATTTCATTTGAATTAATTTTTATCATGCTACCGTGGGTCGCAACTTCGTTCCCCCCGATGGTTGCTCGCCTTGTCGCGGCGGTGGGGCTCTAGTAACCGCGGCTTGGACAACCGCGGTGAAGCAAAGAGGCAACCAGGGCCGGCCGGTGTCGCCGCCTGGCCCGAGGAGGGCGCTCCCAGCGGACTGGAGAAGTCCGCTGCGGATGCGCACCGAGGTGGGGCCGCAGAGGAAGAGGCAAGTAGGTATTACGGTGCGCCGCTTGCCCTATCCTCTGCGGCCGAGGTGTGGTCGGTGGCAGAGCCACAGACCTGATCTGCCACATGGCCTCCAAGTAGCAGACTCGGGGGGCGTCTGCTACAGCCCTGGTGGGGGCCGAGGAGGAGGGCGCACGTGTTGTGCGCCCATCGTGGAGTCTTCGGGCCGCTGGCGGGGTCGCAGGTGTGTGTATCGTTCCTGTGGCCCCGTCAAAAGGCGGCGTGGCGGAAGATGGGGGGGGTTTTAGTGGGTATACCGTGGTCTCATTAGCTACGGGAGTCCCACATCACCACTCGGGTCGCCCCCTGCGCCTGGGTGGTATGCGTAATGCATTTCCCCCTCCGGAAAAAAAAAAAAAAAAAAAGGGTCGCAACTTCGTTGCAATTATTTTTTTATTGTTTAGAGACACATAAATAGTACATTTTCATTTACAGTTGTAAAATATTATAATGCAAAGGACATTGAAATCATTATTTAAAGTTTCTTCGTGATTTCAGCGAAAAGAGTTTGGTGACACACATTCGAGTTAAAGATGGTATGAATTTGTGTAGTAATAATCCTTTTTGAATAAGAACTTTATTTTGAACTTCAGAGCGACACACAACTCAAAAATAAAATAAAAAGACCTGCTTAAAGACTTAACAGAATAAACAACCAAAAATTATTAATTTAACGAAGCATGGTTAAAGTACCTACCATAAATAAGTGCAATTAATTTTGTTTAATAAACGGATTTGTAAGTAAAATTAAACTCTGGGAATTAATAATTAAATCCCTTTATATATTTTATATCCTATTATTTTAAATCTCGTTCAGCCTTACTATTTAATTATATTTCATTTTGACGAAATTGAAGGCTGGCGTAATAGACTTCAATAGTAATTAGGCGCCGTGATGAAGATTATTGAAGTGGTTTTATGATTTCGAATAATAATATTTTTTATAATTTATGTACTACAGTCTATCAAGACAAGGCTTAGACGCAAGACGCAAGAAAATAAGTAACACAGTATTTACATCCCAACTAGTTTTAATATAATATTATTTTAAAAAGGTAAAACCGACTTCAAATGTTTACTTCAGAATTAAAATTCCCTATCTCAAAAACTGTTGAACCGATTTTGATGAAACTTGCAGTATTCCCTAAGTTGAACTATTGTTCAACTTATTACTTTAGTGGCTCTTTTTTTAATGCACTTGGTATTCCTAGTACATTAAAAACAGAGCCACTAAAATCGGACTTTGTGGTTCCGGAGATAATGCGTGCACAAACATAAAAACATACATACATACACTTTGGAAATTTGGCACATTTATTCAGAAGCTGTCATAGATTAACATAAATACAAAAACTAGGGAGTTATGGAAATATTACATACTTACATACGCGTCGAAATAGATATAACCTTTTTTTGAAGTCGGTTAATTATAAATGCGAAAAAGTGTCTGGGTGTGAAGAGGTAACAGACAAACAGACAGTGCCTGTCTATCGCCTCTTCACGCCCAAACCGCTGAATCGATTTTGCTGAAATTTGCAATGGAAGTACTTTGAGTCACCGGAAAGCACGCATGATACTTTTTATCCCGAAAAAATGCACGGAGTTGCGGGCGTTATCTAGTCTAGACTGAAACTCAACAGTGTCCATAAATTCTCAACACGTGATACTTTGTTTTGTTACTAAAACGCTCTATTACGTAAGTATTATACAATAGGTCACTTTTTTTTAAACGGGTAAATGGCCCACCACACACTTCCACCACTGCAACTCCTGTAGGTCACTAGTGTATATTCTATTATGTAGGTACTATCCGCTCACTTCGCTACTTAAGTACAGTTTATATTTCACACGATGCCGGACTTATCTCCCGGCTCTTACTTTTCTTCTTAAATATACGAACCTAATGTGGATTTATTATCCGTAAAGAGGACTTTTTGTGGCTTTCTTTTGTAGACTTTTATTTCGTTATGGGATACGGCTTTTTGGAATAGGATAATAGGCTATGGTCATGTATGTATTTTACTGTTATGTATGTTGAAGAATTAAGTGGATCATTATATTATTTCTAGACCCTGCATTATGTTTTTCCTGACATGCGAGTAACACGCGCGCGGCTAGGAGCATATTATCACCCGCATGCGGACCAGATCCGCACGCGGGTGACAACACGCATGACAGGAAAAGCGCCCTAGTAACTAAACCTCAGAGGCCGTAGACAAAGTCTCTTTCGTTAAAAACGATGACGACATTCGTTATCAAAATGTACGGGATTTGACATTAGTCTTCGCAAGCGAAATATCATTTAGCGATGGCTTATGTCAAACCGCATATATTTTGATAACGAATTTAGTCGTCGTTTTCAACGAAAGATACTTTGTCTAAGTTGGCTGGTCAATTAGAGATAAACTACGATAACATGGCGCGCCCCTCCAAAATTCAAAACGTTTGAAGTGCGTTGTCAAAATAATTTGAAGTGCGTTGTCTTGCGCAGGGAGACCCGCAGACACATGCTAATCAAGAAGAAAGGCATGCCTACTTGTATGTTACGTTAAATTTTTATAGCTATCTCAAATCTTTTCCACGTTGATCAGTAATGAAGTTGGAAGTGATGGAGCCAATAATTCTACATTCAAGACCATGACAACCTTTTAAAAGCGCTAGGCTTTATATTATGTTATTTCCAAAAAATTCTGCCTATGATGCAATGCTTTGTGCTATAATTATAGGCTTCCTACTTTACTATTACATTAGTTCGAAATGTGTGGAAATATTAATAATAATATTATCTATGGAAGCTTCCCACCACGTCAGTCTGGCCCCGTGGTAAGTACCTAAGGGACTTGTGTTACGGGTACCAGATAACGGAAATCTTATATATAAAATTCTCGTGTCACAATATTAGTCCACGAACTCCTCTGAAATGGCTTTACTGATTTTTACCAAATTTTATATGCATATTCAGTAGGTCTGAGAATCGGCTACTCGGTACTTATTATATTGATAAGAGCATTTGTTGAATAAATAATAGTAAATTATTACAACTCGAGAAAAACGACGACCATGATAGCGATGGACGTTGCCATGGTGACATATTTATTAAGTCACTTCAATAAAATAATACGGGCGATATACTTTATAATATGGCAAAGAAACGTTTGCCGGGACAGCTTAGTAATATATAGAATTCTTTTAAACTAAATATATATTTTAGATTTTTATTAGGTGTATTATGGTAAACTTATTCAATATACATCCACAAATACTGAAAACTTTTGTTCCGTCGTCGGGATTTGAACCCGTGATCACCAGCACCACACGTTCGACCACTGTACAGAGGTCGTCAAAAAGTCGGAAAAGCCTGTATTATATAAGTGGAGTAAGATATTACTTAACGTCTCATAAAGCTAGTTCGTTCTAAAGGGAATATTAAACTAGTTATGCACCGAGCTCACTATGTAATCCAAGGACTGGTTGTAGATTATAAAATTCATGAAGTCGAAAAGAGACTTTAAAAATATGTTGGTACGAAGAAAACCTTCGTCTACGAAGTACGTAAAAATGGAGTTTGTTTTGTTCGTTGAGTAAGTTCGATTGCGTCGTAATGCGATTAATTTTTTCGTTACTAAAAAAACTAATCGCATTCGAATCTCAGCCAATTTACGTTGACAAAATATAATAAATAATAACCCTTTGTTGCGCCCTGGTTTCATCGCATGAAATACTAATCCGTGTCCTATGTTTTCTACTCAAATTAATATTATGTCTACTGTCTATACCTACCAATCTTCATCAAATTAGTTTATTATTTATTTATTTATTTAACAAGAAAATACATAGTTATTTATAGTAACTCTCCATAAACCACTAAGGTTTGTCCGGAGTGCACTGTTGTTTTATAATATATGTACTGTAGTTCGCGACTGTGGTTAAGCGACTTAAGTAGTATGTTGACAACATACAAAAATTCAGACGATCTTTTCAGTTCGTCATATTATACACATATAAAACTAGTATGAATAATACAACTTCCTATAATACTGACGTCGTCGTCGCCTTAAAAGGTGCTCGACCTTTACAAAACTCTTATCATATCAGAGAAAATGGAAACCCCTCCAGCGGGGACATTAATTGTTCGGGTATAGGACATAGGATACATAATCTATATTATTAACAGTACACAATATGTTAAAATGCAGTCTTCATAACGGGTATTATGTTTCTAGCATATTATATTATCAACAAAAAGGAGGTGAGAAATTTTAATGAAGCATTATATCCCTCGGAAAACTTCGTGATTCGTGGAGCGCGCGCTTTGTGGTATCCTCCTTATAATACGTATTACTTACCCCTTTCTATTCATTTTAAGCTCACAACTTTTAAAAATATTAAATCTACAATAATAATTCTATTCGGCGTTTATATAACGTTATATTACGCACACAATTGAAAATTTTTGCATAGACCGGGCCATGCAAACCATCGCGCTTAAAAGATATTTATAATCAAGGTTTTTATTACAATGAAACAAACATAATATACCTATTACGTTTTTATAGAATAAATAATAATCATAATTGAATTCCTCATTATTTTGTGACTACGAACGATTCGAGTTTTGTCTTCGCCCGAATAAAGTCTGATAAAAATAGATTTTGTTTCTCTTATTTCGGCTCAGAAGATAAACATGTATTGTTCCTGAAATTTAATTTCCCTTATGTTAATTTTTTTAAATTATTTTTAATATTTAAACAACAATTTCTTTATCATAAACTTGACTCATCTGAACACCAACTATCACTCATATTCCTACAGAGATTTTTTATACTGTAAAGTGTAATTTGACTGCCATATAATTTACCACTAGGTCACTATTTGTCTGACCGATCTGACTTTGCAAGAATTTTGAGTACCAGTACACAAGAGAGTATTCTGAAAAAATTCGGTTCTCACCACGATAAACAAATTTTGTCTTTGAAGAACTAATCACAAATGGTAAGAGGGTTTTCAATTTGAGTAGGTATATTTCAACCAATTTCACATTATCGTTTTAAACTTTCGACTTCGTGGAAGTTTGACATACTGTGCATAACCCTCTCAAAATTGTTCCTTTGCCTAAACTCTAGAGAATTGGAAAAGTCACTTGAGATAGAAATTTGTGTAATTATTTTATTACTAAGGTGATAAATCTCGTTCTGATTGTACTGTTGCTGCAAATTAAAAGACTGTACTATTAGTAGACCTGTATTCTATGAAAAAAAAATTTTTTTTCAATTTCATAGTATCCACGCATCCTTTATAACAAAGTATTTTCTAAAAAAATCTATTTCAGTAATACAACAAAGAGCTTTCAAAGCAGGCCATGTCATACTGTACTATCACATTATTCCTATCTACTTCATCATCACAATCTACATATATTCTGTTTCTTTTAGCTTTTATTTTTTAGCGCGGCTTAAGAAAGTGTAAGCATTTTAAGTATTAAATATCGAATAATTTCCAATTTTTCCCTACGCATTTCGAATCTGCGAGTTTCAAAAGATTTCGATTAAAAGATTATGGGATTTGCTTGGTCGATCGTCAGAAACAAAAATCGGCTAAGTGCGAGTCAGACTCGCACACGAAGGGCTCCGAACCAATAGAGAGCAAAAATTGGCAATCATTGTGTTTTTGTATGAGAGCCTTTACACCTAAATATTATTTATTTAAATTTTCTTATTTATTATCAAAGTATTCTATGAAGATTTCAAGTGCCTACTTGTTTCCATTATTGATTACGGACAAAAAGACATACGAACAGACATCGAAGTCTCAGTAATAGGGTGCCGTTTTTATCCTTTGGGTACGGAACTCTAAAAATGTATATATTGCAGGTAAGCGTACAAAGCTTTTGGCGTAATTCGCTAAGACGGAAGCGGATTATAAGATAATATTGTGTACTCATCCGAATGTATTTCTGGACCGAGAAAAATGCTATTTTATCGAGGCTAAGCCTTTATTCTAGCTTAGCTATCCATACTAATCCATACTAATGATATTATAAATACGAAAGTGTGTCTGTCTGTCTGTCACCTCTTCACGCTCAAATCGCTGAACCGATTTGGCCGGATTTGACATGGAGATACATCGAGTCCTGAAGAACAAGATTAGTTTTTATCCCGGAAAAATGTACGGTTTCCGCGTGATAAACGAATTTTGGAGCAACGTAGTTACGGGCGATAACTAGTTAGGTAATATCTTATATATTATATAAAATTCTCGTGTCATAATGTTAGTTACCGTACTCCTCCGAAACTGTTTTACTGATTTTTACCTATAATAATATACATATTCAGTAGGTCTGAGAATCGGCTACTGGCTACTTTTTATATTGATAAGTGTATTTGTTGAATAAACAATAGTAAATTATTACAACTCGAGACTGACGGCGACCATTGTTTGTGCGACGGGATAGCGATGGACGTTACCATGGTGACATACTTATTTAGTCACTTCAATAAAATAACATGGGCACAATACTGTATAATATGGCAAAACAACATTTGTCGGGATAGCTAGTAGTTCAATAAAATAGCTTAATATAGATTATGATAATAGGATAATTTCGTTTCTTGTAAGAGAAAACTTTTGTAAAACAATACCTGCCAGACTATGGACCACCAAATAATGCCTTGAGCTGAAAATACCTCATTAATTACTGTGAATGGCATTTAGTTCTGACTTTTAGAATAAAGAGTAAAGTTTAAAAATTTAGATAAGTAAATTGCTTTTTCAGATTCTTAATTAAATATTTCAATTAGCTGAATTTACTGTCTTATGTCTTAAAGGAATTTTAAATTTTGTTATTCTAAAACTCGAGAAAGGCGAATCGCTGGCTAATTTTATTCAAATCGATTCGCCTTTCTAGTCATAATCCAGGGAAGTTTTATATTAGGAGGGAAGTTCACTGGGTCTTCTAGTTTAGTATAAATATATAAAACCATCACACTCGGCTGCACAAGAATAATGAGGTGGATGCTAAAACTTTTACCCACATTTTTCTTCTTTGGCCAAAAATGCACTTCTAACTCTTTGAAAGTGTCTATTTCCAGGAAAATAGTGAAATATTGCTTTAAATAGTATGCCTAATACTGGTTCCGCCTACATACTAGTCAAAAATAATATTAAATTAATAAATAAAAAAATAACAAAAAAAAAATGTATCCAGAGAGTAGAAAAAATACACTAGATCCAGCTTATACATTTGATGTATGACCTAAACGAACAAGAACGCTCAGCAGGCAGCACTAGCCCGTCCGTTCCACCTGCTACCGTCGAAAAAAGGATCGAATGTTGGATTTATAGAAAGAAACATGGCTGCTCAAACTTATGTTACCGACTATCAAAAAGGAGGTTCTTAATTAGTTTTTTGGTATTTTGATTTAGATGCCACTCAGCATCTATACTTATTATAAAACAAAGTCGCTTTTTTTCCCTCATGTCCCTTTGTTACATTTAATCTTTAAAACTACGCAACGGATTTTGATGATTCTTTCAGTGTTAGATAGCCCATTTATCGAGGAAGGTTATAGGCTATATTGTATCACACTAAGACTAATAGGAGCGAAGAAATAGAGGAAAATGTGGAAAAAACGGGGGAAATTATTTGAAAGGGCTAACTTGAATGCACTAATCTCAAGAACTACTGGTCCGATTTGAAAAATTCTTTCAGTGTTAGATAGCCCATTTAATGAGGAAGGATATAGGCTATATTTTATCACGCTAAGATTAATAGGAGAATGTGGAAAAACGTGGGAAATTATTCGAAAGGGTTTATTTCGCGAACTACTTGAGCAATTTTTATGTTATTTGGCACAGATAAGAAGTAGACCACGTGAAGGATCATAGGCTATCGATTTTATAATTTTTTTCAGTGGCTATACATTTTATATCCGTGCGACGCTGGGGCGGGTAGCTAGTTCAACATACTTTGAAATCCTACTCAAAGAGAGAGGCCGTTTTCACCAACCGCCTCCTAGGCCCTAACAGCAAATAGCGGTCTTCAAGGGCCATGTTATATAATATTGTATTTCTTCAAACACATAATTATTTGACAATAATACTTATGTTTCACAAAAATTCTTAGGTCCCAAGAATATAGATGACACATAACATTGATAAAATCTTGATGGACACGTAATGACCGCTACGGCATCTTAGTGCTTGGCGAAAACGTGTCTTAATAGTTAGTGAAAACAGGCATTATTTACTAATTCGTACTGCCTACTCACCTGTCGAGTCTTCGTTTGCAGTTTGTGAGCGTAGTATAAATAATGAATCGGATTGTCCTGCGGATTCTGTGTCTGACTGACAATAGGTACCTGCTCAAGAATTATTATTCCCTGATGCCGTAGACGGGGATAACTGGATAAAACTCAATCAGCACGACGCGGGGTTTCCCTTTGATATAGGATTAAGATAGATAAAAGTGGATCGTTATCAATGGAAGTATTCTAATTGAATATTTTCCTCGTAAAGATACATTTGAGTTCCATAGGAGTAATTGATTTCTTATTATTTTAATAAAAGTAATTAATTATGTTTATACTTTACATCTATTGGCACTTTATAAAAACAAGTTAAGGTGCTTACCTTAACTTGTTTTTATAAAGTGCCAATAGATGTAAAGTATACGATGAACGTAACTTCTTCAGCGGTACAATAATGTTGTCGAGGGGTGTTTATATGCGTCGGCGCAACATAGCGGTTTGACAGCTACGCAACGAGATTATAAGCAAATTGTACGTACCTAACGATTTATTTAAATAGCGGACGTTGCTTGGACGCATATAAAACGGGCCTAAACTTAAAACTTTGCACACAATAATTGAAAATCAAGTGAAAATGCCTTTTACTCCTGTTTTGTTGATAAAAGGCGTTTTGTACTATGTGTAAATTGTACAAAGAAATGTCACGAACCAGGCCACCCGACTAATGCCCAATCATCAAAATAAACAAGCGGCATTTTCTTCTCCTCAAATTAAAATAACATTAATCAAATCAAACGGCAAAGCCCTGAGCGCTGAGCATGTTTGTGTAAGGGCTATTCCACACAAGCTACTTCGAGTACTTGCTATGATCTTAGAACGCAAATAACTGCTATTTTAAGCAAAATATTACAAAAGAAGGATCAGAAATACAAACAATAAGGGTATACTAAGCCTATGACAAAGTACGAACAAAAATATGATTCTTGAGACCAAAGCAATTCAATTCTTAGACGAGCTTCATAGTACCATTATTTTATTGTACTTCGTCATGGTTCGTACATATTTTAATTAAAAATATTCTGTAGCAGTAAAAAAGTTTTTGTCACGTCGCGTCGGTGTGAATTAACCCTAAACAAAAGTAACATAAACATAATTTAAAGGCGGGCTCACACTCATAATTATCTACCGGCGTGACGTCATTCAGGCTCACAATTTGTGAGTGAACGAGTGAAGGTGGGGTGAATCATTCTAAGTGGAAGGTGACTTTTGTGGTAAATGAAGCTTACAGGGCTGTCAACACTGTAGAAATTAAATCCATACTAATATTATAAATGCGAAAGTGTGTCTGTCTGTCTATCTGTCTGTAACCTCTTCCCCCCCAAACAACTTAACCGATTTTAATGAAATTTGGTATGGAGATACTTTGAGTCCCGAGAAAGAACAAAGGATACTTTTTATTCCGGAAAATGTACGGTTCCTGCGCAATAAACAAATTTTGGCGCAACAGAGTTGCAGAAGTCATGTAGTAGAATAATAATAAAAAAAATACATTTAATTATTTTTTATCTCTGCACACAGCCCTGAATTTTAAGTCACACGAGTTCTCTTTTCTCGTCGCGTGGTTGCGCAAGGTTGTTATTTATTAAATTAATGTTTGTTCCAAATCGTAATGCCCTCAGCGTGAATCTGTTTTGTTGTTCATCTCTCTGAGTCTTGTCAGGCAATTTTATCTAAATACTTAATTGCGATTTTACTTGCTTAGAATTTTTCTATACTGTGAGAATGTGTGATACTAATAATTGAATTAGGATTTACTGCATTGGCCCCACATTTGACGACCTCCGTGGCTCAATGGTTAGAGTGTGTGGCAACTCAAGCCGGGGGTCGCGGGTTTGAATCCCGCCGACGGAAGAAAAAATTTTTCATTGTTCCTGGGTCATGGATGTGTATTAAATATGTGTATGATATAATAAAATCTTAAATATATGTATAGTATAAAAGTATTAAATATATTTCCGTTGTCTGGTACCTGTAACACAAGTCCTTTAGGTACTTAGCACGGGGCCAGACTGACGTGGTGTAAAGCGTCCATAGATATTATTATTATTATTTCCCGTGGATCTGTCAGTAGCGGCGCAGAAAGGAACACGGTCGCGTTTTAGTGGGTAGAGCTGCGGCCACTACCATCTCATCGGTCGCGGCGAGTCCCACATACCCCGGTTGTCCTCCCCACTCCCCAGCACTGTCGGGGATGCATAATGGCATTTCCCGACCAAAAAAAAAATTTTGAGTCTTAAGGACACGTTTCGATCAACGCGGCAAATAAAAGTAAATAATAATTATTATGGGGAAAGAACTAGGAAGTATATCTAACTAGTGCCTAAGTTATGAAATAAGTGAACAATTAAGAGAGGAAAAGCAAATAAAGTGTTAAAACAAAAACTAAAAGAAATGCTTGGATAAAGTAAAAAAATATATAAAAAATAGTCTCATTCTCACACACAAACACACCAACGCACGTTGGCGTATTAATGTATACTGTAAAACAATTGTAATAAAGTGAATAAAGTATTTGAAAAAAATGCTAGCAAGCGATCGCGACCGATAGAAATTCAAATGAAATGCCACTTTATGACCTAGGCTATAGGTTTCATTTTGCTCTACGCCACTACAAAGCAACGGTGGCATGGGTCGCTAGACTAATCTCGGTAGAAAATGAAACCTATAACCTAGGTCATAAAGTGTTACTTTATATGCTTGGGCTATGCTTACATAGCCCACAATCTTGTCCCAGGCACTTACAGTATTTAAAGAGAGGTTACTATTTTCTCTTAGAATCTTTTTCTTGTCTATATAAAAATCAATGCCACTAACTATTATCGTTATGATTTTATAACTCAAGGACGTGTTCACCTATCCAAACCAAATGTTTAGGGCCGATTCACACCGGATCGGCAACGGCCGGCAGCGGCGCGAAGAGCACTTTTCGTGTGAAATAATTGCCTGCCGGCCGCTGCCGATCCGGTGTGAATCGGCCCTAAACTTTGTTCGGAATATTTAGTAGATGGTTTATGTGAAGTTTTCACAAAATCGGTCGAGTGGTTTTAACATTTTATGTAACAAATGAATTCAATAAATGGCGGATTATTTTGTAAATGAAGATTTTGCTGTCAAATTGAATTTTTTTTCAGTGTTGACAGTACAAGCAACTTCCATTTTTTTAACTTTAGACCGTGTTTCCACCTGCAAGCAAACTCGCGGAAGTCTTGCGTGAGTTTCTTGCAATATTGTTTACATTATAGTACTAATTCCTGCAATTTATTGTTGCAATAAATGTCTTGCGAGAAGCTCGCGTATAATACTATCGCAACTTATCGCGAAGGTTTTTACACACGAGAGCTTACGAATGTTGCGATAGGAACTACATCATGATTTTAAACAAAAATACAAGCCGTGCGATAGCTTGCTGTGAGATATAGCAACGAGATCTGTCGCGAGTCCATGTAGACGTGTTTAGGACATGCTTTCGCAACTACTCGCAGGAAGCGCTTGACAAATTGTCGCGACAGCACTTGCTGCGGGGTTTACACTTGCAAGCTGCTGTCAGACAAACTGTCAGACACTTCTCGCGACAGTTGTCTTGCAGGTGAAAAAAAATGGCCTTATACGTAGCGAAGCACGTATCGGGCCGCTAGTACTGTATAATCATCCCCAACGGATGCAAAGCCCTTGTTGTTTTTAGCTACCCAGACTGGCGCACTTTTACTTCTTGATATTAAAAATCATATAAGACCAACATAGTTGCTTCTATACGTGTATAAACATTTAAAGTGTACATCAAAAGGCTTCGTTCAGTGGTCCGGAACGACCTGCAACTTTGATCCAAAGGAAACCGATCACGTTAGTAAACACGGAGAACAGAAATTATTCACAAAGCGAGTGTTCAGGTATTTGTGCCCACGATTTCGAAAGGAAGGATGCGCCCTCACAAACAAAAATGTTAACTTTCTTTACCTTATAGGTAATATTACGAAGTCGGAGTGGACAGCGCTACTAGCATGTGCATTTAATATAATCCGATATAATATTGCATAACTCTTATAAAAATATTGATAGAAACATTTTAAGATGTCGGACAAAACTTTTTTGTTTGTCCGTGCTGGTGCTGCCATCAAAACTTTGCGGTAATAATATGTAAAGCCCGTCACAGACTAAGCTATAATATATATTAATATATTTATAGCAAGGCATATTATTCTATACTAAATCCACATGTCACAGAAATATATATTATAGCTGAGTGTGTGGTCACGCGAAAATTAGTATAGAAAATATATAATAATATGCCTAGCTATAAACATATTAATATATATTATAGCTAGGTCTGTAACGGGCTTTATACACACGGATGGAAACAGACTGACGTTTGAAGTATAAAGTAAGTTTTACACATGCTTAACTAGATGGCACTAACAGTTTTATAAATTTAGTTACAACAAAAATTACAAAAAATCGATTAATATTAAGCTATTACATAGCTTTTATCACGGGCTTTGAATGCGACGATCCAATCAAGAAATTTCGTAACGAAAAAAGTCTAACACACCCCACTCTGACATCTCCTCTCTGCGGCGTTGCGGCATTTTACTCTACTATGCCCCTTCATTGTTCTTTCAGCAAAACCGGTTCAGCGACTTGAGCGTGAAGATGTAACAGACACTGCTTTTCGCATATAGAAAATTAGTGCGGATGTTTGCTTTTGCATTTCATAATAATTAAAAGTACGCAATAAAACACGACGCTATTTTGCGGGAGTGTGTCGTTGGGCCAATTATAACTTGAAATGATAACGAAACCAATTCCCTCGCATAAACTTATAATATACGATGTTCCCTCGTATTCACGTTTGCCATTATGTTACTCAATTTAAGTTAGATCTTATGAAAATAAGGAGTTTGCATGTGTTAATACCGGGTGTTTCAAACAAGGTATAGTGAAAGGGGGTGACTCGGGAGGTCATTCTGAACAACTTTTGTTCTAGGACGCGAATAGATTCCGCAGTGATCTCAAGGCTAAAATAAATACAGTAAATTTGCAATAAAGTATTGTCTTAAAGTATCGGAGCAACAAATCTCCTGATTCATCAAATTTAAAAAATCTAGTGTTACGTAAAAAAGTCTATTATATGTCAACTAACACAGTTTGAAAGTCCTTATACAGAAATTGGCACTCAGAAACAGATAAATTTACATCTTGGATGATCCATTGACTATGATGTATTTCATTAATCAGGTATAACTTATAAGATACGACATGACATCAAATTACATTATCATACCAATAATAATCGTAACTACAGTGCAATCAGTCTGGTACAAGATTGGCTTGATGATCGATCTACATAATAATGTCTTGTGATTGAGGTAAACTGTTATATACTTCGAAATGACTAGATTGACTAAATATTCTTAAAGGATTTGAAGAATGGTCTTCGATTTGTCACATTAATAAAATAATAATTATTTCTGAAGCTTTTCCTATCAAGCGTGTTGTCACCCGCGCGCGGACCTGTAGGCCTACCACGAAATTGTTTTGAGACTCAAATAATCGGACGAGAATGCCGCGTCCTGCTCTAACAACGTCATTTCACGTTTGTTAGAGTAGGACGCGGCATTCTCGTCCGATTGTTTGAGTCTCAAAACTGTTTCACGGTACAAGGCCTGGTCCGCATGTAAGTTGCCCGCATCCTGTTATTTTTATAGATGTTTTTCTACGCATACGGTATACATATCTTATATGTATATATATAAATCTCCTGTCACGATGTTTGTCCGCGATGGATTCCTAAACTACTTAACCGATTTTAATGTTTTTACTTTTTTAATGTGTGCTTTTTTCCAACTTGAAAGATAGGATAGCTTAGATCTATAATTATAGTCGCAATTTTATTTTATTGCAAATTATTTGTCTATAAAGAGCGACCATTGTTTATGCGACGCGGGTCACGGGATAGTGATGGACGTTGCCATGGTGACATACTTATTTAGATTACTTCAATAAAATAATACGGGCGATATACTTTACATAATATGGCAAAAAAACGTTTGCCGGGACAGCTAGTTATATTTTAAAATACAGATACATAAACACGCTTGACCAGAAAAACACCCTTCAATTCGCGTTTCGATGCTACGCGGCTACGAATTCGTAGCAGACGATTTCGTAGCATTCGCCAAACATTATCTATAATATTATTGTCCATCAAAGAATACTATACTGTACTCAGCGAAACATGTCGGTAGCGGTCATTGATCCATGTCAAAAACTTGTCATTTTCTATATAAACCGCGATTGACTATGAAGTGTCAGATGTTGTCATTCGTGGCTTTGAATAGAAAATGACTTGACAGGGAGTCAATGACTGCTACCGCCATGTTTCGCCGAGTACAGTATAGATAATAAAATATCACTTTATGTTCTTCTTTACTTCTGGACCTGATGGTCTTCGACAAGAAAGGCATTTATTTTAAAATTAGGAATGTGTTTCGGGTTTTTCCACGTTCTCTTTAAATATAAAAGTGCTGTCTGCTCACGTCTAAAATGAGACTTGCTTGATCGTTTACTTGACAAGTGCTGCCTTGTTCGTGCACGTTCCCAATTGGCTTACGAACCGTCGGTTCTAGCGACCCTGTCACTTTGGCATTTGGTAAATCAAGGCGATAACCTATCGGCTTGATTTACGCGTATGGGGAACGCGTTCTAAGTGTCCCATGGGAATTGGGAGACCCTCGGAAAGGGCGGTATAAGGGTGTGTTTCCACTGAAGCGGAGCGGAGCTTAGCGGTGCCCGAATTGACCAATCGTGCTATTTTAGCGGAACGACAGCGAAGATTTCGAGCATGGTGATTGGTCAATTCGGCACCGCTAAGCTCTGCTCCGCGTCAGTGGAAACACGGCCTAAGCCAAACCCTACAAAATGTTCCCGGAATTGAGTGTCCTTTATCTATTACTTGCACTATTAGCTGCATTCATACCCTCCAAAACTTTCAGACAGATATTGTATGTAATGTCACAAATGTACTTATTGTTAGTGCTTTACACTGATAATATCTAGGTTTTTTACTTAGAAAAAAGTACTTTGAAGATCAAGTCGTCTATTTAAGCTTTTATATTAGCGACGTCAGTCATAAGCAACTTCGCGAGACGTCGCGATGAAGTTTTAAGGCCGTCCCCCGAGCAAACGACCTTGGCCATACATTTGCCGCGTTGCCGAGATCGCGCCAAAACCCTATTATTTTTACTTATCTTAGTTCAAAATTGTCCTAAAAAAAATTTAAAACGGCGAATATGTAGTTTATGATATTGTCGATCTATTGATATTGGCGTGAGTTTCAAATAAAAGTAATTTGTAAATCTTAAGGACATGCTGAATGTATGCTTGAATTTTAACAAAGTGGTATTACTTTGGAATCTGATATCATGAGTATAAGGAACAAAAATAAAAAAATTAAAACGACGAAAGGAATGTTGATATACTGAAGATTATTGCTGTATTTTTATTATAGCTTTGTAGCTTTCATATTATGAGTTTATAAGATTTTAAATACGGTCAATTACGGAATCTCCGGACGGAACGCCCTTAAATGGCCATTAAAAAAAACAGGCCAACACGACAGAAAGTCTATCAACTTCATTTGTTTTTATGTAACAAATAAAGTTCAGTTTGGAAAAAGTCATTTCGCATAGCCACATCACGTTGCAATGAACACTATATATCTTTCATTACACTTATAAAGCGAATAGATCAAATTGTAAAACTCTAATTCTTTGGTTTTGAGGCTTGATTTTCCAGCCTGCAAACACTTAGGCTTGATTTATATGCATCCACCCGAACGCGCGGCTTGGCGGCTACACCGCGAGATTACAGAGGGCGACTAACCCAAAAAATCAAACATCGTCCTTCTCCCTTCACACTTACGCCCGTCTTTCATATGCCAGGTGAAAAAGGACGACGCGGATTCATCGTCAAATTTGTTTTTTCTCAATAACTCGATAAATATACAACATTTTAAAAATCCGCTGGATCGGTTTCTCAATGACAGAATTTTATACAATGTGTTAAAATAAGTACTTAGTTTAATGCACGGTTATGGCAATAAATGAAATATTTGTGAAAATTAGATACATAAATCTTTGTGATTTTTTTCTATCGACAAAATTTTAAGATATCGTGTTTTTGCTCCGATCGAATTCTTGTAAATATAATGTAGTATCTAATTTTAGAAAATGAAACAATTCTGGGCTTATTTTCAAGTATAATAATGGATTATAAAATCAAAAATTTTGGGTTAGTCGCCCCCTTAAGTAATGTAAATAACAGCGTGACAGCGCGGCTATTTAAGGGTCTACACAGACGGACTGCATTTCAACAGCAATCCAACTGCAAATTGCAGTTCAAGTCAGTTTAAATGCAGTTGACACGACTGCAATAGAACTGCAAACTAAACGCGCAGTCGGATTGCAGTTCATATACAGTTGGTGTGCAGTCGTGTGAACTATTTCGTTTGCAGTTCTATTGCAGTCGTGTCAACTGCATTCAAACTGCACTTGGACTGCAATTTGCAGTTGGATTGCAGTTGAAATGCAGTCCGTCTGTGTAGACCCTAAGTATATCGTTATATAATACGAGTATTGCTTGTGATCTCGTGGCGTTGCGGCCAAACCCCTCGTTCGCGCGGACACATATTATTAGCTTTGTCCACATTGTGCCTTCAACAGCGAACGTGAGGCATGCCCGTAACACGCGTTGAAATCGTAGCGCGCGCTATGACACTTTGCTTTCAACGCGGGTGGATTTTGACGCGCGTCACGGGCATGCCACACCTTCGCTGTTGGCTGCGCTATAACGCATGCCCTTGATGAAGAAAAAAAAGCACAATGTGGACAAAGCTAATAATCCAGCCTGATTATGTTACACTTTTTAATTCTTTGTGAAGTTGGCTGTGTAAAGTATATGCCCGTAGGCGTAGGGCTTCGCTTTAACCCTTGTGGTTTCGGGATAATTGGTGTCTACGGCGTTGTGAAGGGATTAGACAGAGTTAGCTTTTCGTAATTCGAGAAGGGTTAGGTTCATGTTCGCCATTTTGATGACCTCAGTGGCTCAATTGGAGGACGCGTCGATAATCAAACCAGAGGTCACGGAGTCGAATCTCGCTGATAGAAAAAGTTTTTAATATTCCTGAGTCATGTGCTTATATTAATATGGAGTAAGTACGTAAAATTTTAAACTGGCCACGTCGCGATGGCGTCCCGGTGTGGTATAGCCCTAAGACTTATTCTCGAATTGCCGAATCTTGTCCACAGCGGTCATTAACCACTGTAAAAAAAAACTCATAAAAGGTCATATTATGTCGTATACCTATATAGTTTTCTTAAGACAGTGCCCCTAAAATGCGGGAAAAATTTTTATAATAGTTGTAAAAGCCGAGCTTTGTGAGAGCTCGCGTCGATTTTCTGCGTGGTCTCGATTGACAATGAACTATGTAGTGACAGAATATGTTTCTAGGCTAGTATGTAGTTCTATATAGAACTTCGAATTCATAAAAAGTTGAGATAAGTAATTATAATTCTAAGAGTTACCAAGACGTTGTCCGATTAATCTATAAGTCTGTGTATCTTAATAGGAGTTCAATTTTTCTTTATGCAACTGAATACAATGCGAGTATTTTTAATACAGGGTGTAATTAAACCTTCCTGCCAAATTATTTACAGGGCTTAGGTATCATTAGGAGAGTCCATTTAACCAACAAAAACTGGTTATTTTTTTATGACATAATATTTTATCCCATTTAAAATCGTTGCAGAACGGTCACTAGCGGCGCGGGGGAATGAGCGGGGTTGACGCAGGGGGGAGGCATGCGCGCGAGGTCACGTCACGCGCGGGCGACGCGTCGTGTCCATTATTTGTAGTGTTTTTTGGGATAACTTTCGGAAGCTTTATCTCAACATTTTGGTACTGAGTGATTATAAAAGAAAAAATACGTGTATTTTTTTAACATGGATCAATGTATCAAAATTTGGCAGGAAGGTTTAATTGCACACTGTATAGCTCCTAGACTAAAAATCCAATGACCACTGGGGACACCTTATTTTGAGTTTAATTTGACTTTGTTACATATTTTTCACTTTGATATTGTTATATTATGTTTTAAATTGTAATTTTCCTTTTTAGTAAAAGATGGCTCCGTGCGAGTTTCTTAGCCGCGCCCGTTCTTCTCGCCGGGTTAGTTCCCGAAACGGTGGTAGGCATCTTAGTATCAACGTTCGGAAATATTTTTGTAAAAAATTACTCTGAATAAAAAATATTTTGATTTTAATTTTTTGTTTTTGACTATAGGTAGTTAACTGGCACTTTTAACATACACATAAGATGTGCCAATCAGAGAAGGTAATACTTATGAATCGCTTTCAATAATTCGTACTATTAATTATCCGATTCAAATGATCATGTTATGACGTAACCTAATTAGATTGTCGTCACAGAATTCACGAGCTTGCCCACGAGCTCCGTGAGCTTGCCTGACAGCTTTGTAGTTAGTTGCGTCATATTATGCTACACCATTAGAAAACGATTTCGTATATCGCGCCGAAATCGTACAGTTTTCCGGGATAAAGAGTCCTACACCCTTTCCCGGGACTTCAAGTATCCCTATTCCAAATTTTAGTAAAATTTAGGTTCAGCGGCTTGTGCGTGAAAAGGTAACAGACAGACAGATAGACTGCACACTTTCGTATTTATAACTATAGATGAAGCCCGCATCTACGTTGCGCCATAATTCGTTTATAGAGTGGGAACCGCAAATTTTTCCAGGATAAAAAGTACCTATCCTATGTCCTTTCCCGGGACTCAAAGTATCTCCATTCCAAATTTCACCAAAATTGGTTCAGTGGTTTGGGCGTGAAGAGGTAACAGACAGACAGACAGACAGACGGACACACTTTCACATTCATAATAATATTTAAAAAATATGGATATCAGTATGGACAGCATTTGAAATTAAAAGTTTTTTTTACTTTGTAATTTTATTTTTTTACTATACGACACAAGTTGTTGTATGTTGGATTAAACGATACGTCATAATGTCGTATCGTTTGTAAAATTCTAAATTAACCTATCCCAGTGCTTTGCCTACGCACATGACAAAACAACTAAACTTATTTCCAAGAAGCGTCGATGCAACATTTTGGACCCTGAGTCAGAACTCAGAACATGCCCAAAGAGATTAGTCCAACAAATCACCAGCCAAACTCGCCGGCCATCTGTCAAATCAGAACCCATATACATTACACTTAAGGGCCCTCTCTCCCTAAATTAGCAGGTCGATTGTCTGTCAGTGCGAATATCGACGTAAATGACATTAAAATAACATTCACAACAGCGCGCCTTGTACGGTGGCGGTTACGACGCTCGCCGCGTCCATGATAGGGGAAATACGAGAAAAAACCTTTTTAAGGCTTAATATAATACATATTTCAAAAAACTAAAAAAAAAAAAACATTTTTTTTTTTTCTTATAAATTGGGGCCGTCTATGGGCTTTTCGCCCATATCCTTTTTTTTTTCTTTTTAAATTTATTGTATAGGTTTTTCGCACCAAGGATAATTGAAATAATATTATTAAGTCATTTTAATTAATTGTAGTCCATAACGCCATGGATTTTTTTTTTTTTTTTTTATAATAATAGAATAGATTATAATATATACATATAATAAATAAATATATATTTATTGTTTTATAAATTATATAGTTATAATGTTAGTGTTTTGAACGGTGTGGTCCCAGTGTGGCGGCCAGTAGATCCGACATTTCCGATTTCCTTAGATATTATGCTGCTCCACCCTTTGCCTTTAGATGTTGTGACATTGGCTTGGTGGAGAGGGGTCACTCAAGCTGGGTGGAGTTTCTAGGATGTTAAAAAGATATCGTTCTGTGCCGAATCTACCAGATGCCAGCCAGTGGAGTCTGGGGTCCACACTTGGATTTTAACAATCTATTTATGACTAAGTTAGTGTTATTAGGTTTACGTTTTTTTTTTTTTTTTTTTTTTTTGCCGATCTCTGGGGATCACAGGTCACAACCCGCTATGTGGCTTAGGACTTTATCGTTCCTGTCTTTAAAAAAACAAATTATTAACTTGTGTATTGCAAAGCAGTAGATATCCATCCATACTAATATTATAAATGCGAAAGTGTGTCTGTCTGTCTGTCTGTCTGTCTGGTACCTCTTCACGCCCAAACCGCTGAACCGATTTTGCTGAAATTTGGTATATATCTATATATATATATATATATATCTATCTATGGACGCTTCACACCACGTCAGTCTGGCCTCGTGCTAAGTACCTGAAGGACTTGTGTTACAGGTACCAGACAACGGAAATATATTTAATACTTTTATACTATACATACATTTAAGATTTTTATTATATCATACACATATTTAAGGGCGTTCCGTCCGGAGATTCCGTAATTGACCGTATTTAAAACCTTATAAACTCATAATCTGAAAGCTACAAAGTTATAATAAAAATACAGCAATTATCTTCAGTATATCAACATTCCTTTTGTCGTTTTAAATTTTCTATTTTTGTTTCTTATACTCATGATATCAGCTTCCAAAGTAATACCAATTTGTTAAAATTCAAGCATACATTCAGCATCTCCTTAGGATTTACAAATTACTTTTATTTGAAACTCACGCCAATAGATCGACAATATCATAAACTACATATTCGCCGTTTTAAATTTTTTTAGGACAATTTTGAACTAAGATAAGTAAAAATAATAGGGTTTTGGCGCGATCTCGGCAACGCGGCAAATGTATGGCCAAGGTCGTTTGCTCGGGGGACGGCCTTAATATACATCCAGACCCGGGAACATTGAAAACTTTTTGTTCCGTCGGCGGGATTCGAACCCGCGACCCCCGGCTTCAGCTACCAACGCGCTCACCACTGAGCCACTGAGTCACAGGAGGTATGGAGATACTTTGAGTCCCGAGAAAGGACATAGGATACTTTTTGTCCCGGAAAAATGTACGGTTCCCGCACGATAAACGAGTTTTGGCGCAACGAAGTTGCGAGCATCATCTAGTTTTTTATATATTCTTTTGATAAATAATAAAGGAGTAAAGTGGTTTTCATTCAACGATTTGGAGGTGATTTGGTTTTTTATTTCTTTATTAAGTGATACCGATAGAAAAAATATGGCAAAACCAAATTACGTATCATATCAATTATTTACTAATTATTTTTTTTCAGATATAATTTCTCTGTTAATGCCGATGAAAAGTTGTTTCATCTGCACGCTTTTTTCGAAAGAGCAGCCTTAAGATATATTTTAGTGCACATTACCGCCATCAAGTCCGGCCCGACTGAATAATAAACACGGTTCTATCAAGTTCCTACACACGTTACGATAGAACTGCACAGTTCTATTACAATCTTTTTAAAATTATCATTTTTATTTGGCTCCTTCTGAGTTCTGTAACTAGATATTATGGCAATTCTATTATTATTATTATTTCTAGCCTAAACTGTCCCACTGCTGGGCAAAGGCCTTCCCCAAAGACTTCCTCCTCTGTCTCTCTCCTGCGCCACCGCTGGCCAGCCTGGCTGGTATGCCTCCAGCTCATCACGCCATCTTTTTCTAGGCCGGCCTCGGCGGCGGCGTCCGTCCTCAGGTGCCCACTCTGTTGAGATCCTTGCCCAGCGGTCGGAATGCATACGGCCAACGTGACCCGCCCAATCCCACTTCAGCTTGGCAGCCTTGACACCTACATCCTTGATACCTGTTTTGGAGCGCAGTGTGGTGTTCCTTATTTTGTCCTGTAGTTTTACTCCTAACATACTGCGCTCCATTGCTCTTTGGCTAACCCCGTCTTTGGACTTTTGTGATTCGGTCAATGACCAAGTTTGTGCACCGTAGGTTAAGACAGGCAGAATGCACATGTCGACGAGTCTGCGCTTCAGGGAGATCGGTAAATTTCTCTTCATCAGCGTCTTCATGGACCAGTAGCTCTTCCAGGCGTTTTCGATTCGACGATCGACTTCCTTCCCTGGATGGCAATTCTATCTCATCTTAATTTTATATTAGACCACCAATTGCTTGATTATACAAGCGTCTATCTATTATAACCATACTTCATCTACGCTTAACGAGTGCAATTTTATCACATCTTAGTTTTTCGTAGTTTTCATACCAGAATTTTGAAATGAAACATTCACACAGTCGTATTTTTTATATCATCTTTCATGAGCAAAGCTCACAATCAGGGTGAAGCCAAACGAGCGTAATTTGTGAGCTGAGTCGCAGAATTTCGGCTGGCAGAAATTCTGCTGCATTCAGTTTTATACAAAAGTCCTGTTTGATTCAGACGAGCGTAATTTTGTGAGTCAATATTTGTATGAAAAACAATATACGCGACCGAAATTCTGCGACTCACGACTCACAAAATTACGCTCGTCTGGCTTCACCCTTAATCGGCACACGTTGAAAGAAGCGCTTAACATTTTAGTTTTTGACCGAACTGTGTTTTACATCTAAGAATCATTCAGCACACGTTCACATGCCTTTCTATTCCCATCTTGTATGATCGAAGTGTGCAGTTTTGTCGGTGCGTGTGTGGGACTTACAAACTCGAGTTACGGGAGTAAATAATTGAGCGGCCCTGACCGGCGAAGGACTCGATAAATCTGGCCCCTCTAATGTAGGTGAAAGTCAATCAATGGGCGAGTGATTGGAATGGACTTTCCTGCTCAAATTAGTTTGTGTAGTTTGCTCAAGGCACTTAAAGCAGTGGTCGTAGGTTCCTGAGCCTGCTTTAAAAGCTCTTTTAGCGCTGCTTCTTTCGAAGTAAACATAATGCACAAACACATCGACCTGAAGCATTACCACTCAGTTTTCTTATACCCTGTATATTATGTAACATGAAATAGATGTTATGTTACGCTCAAAACCTTATACGATGATAGTCGAACACAGTTCACACGTGTTGGTAACTGTGACTCGTGGAATGCTATTGGCAGGCAATCATACAAATACTATAGGCTATAAAATAATCGGCTATCGACACATTTATTAACATTAAATGCCGAAAAAACCAAATACATAAAGTTTTCCATGCGTTCCACCTCAGCAGTTACTAACCAGCCACTATATGCACATCTTTGCTCAACAATATCTAACATGGCATGTACATGTCCTAGTATTAATGGGATCAACAATATGAAGTACCTACCAGAGGTATAATAGTAGATGAAAATCCGTCTTTTAGGCCTTATGTAGATAAACTATGTGTAAAAATACGTAAGTTGATGTTTATTTTCAAGAAACTTCGTCATGTACTAGACCAACATTTAATCAAGCAGGTGTATTTTGCTTTATGTCAATCGATTCTAACTTATTGTATTACATCTTGGGGAGGAGTAGGCAAAACGCTGTTACTAACTGTTGAAAGAGCACAAAGGGCAATAATCAAAATATGCAACTTTCGACCTTTTCTTTTCCCTACTAACTAGCTTCATGCGTCATTTGAAGTACTAACAGTTCGTCAGCTTTTCATACTAAACGCAGTACTAAAGCAACACATATCTCTACCCTTCGATCCGGACTCCATCAACAAAAGGCGGAAAGATATCGTTTGTCCACTAGAAATAAATACAAAACATGCTTTTGCTGATAAGTATTATATATTCTTAGGTCCTCTTCTTTATAAAAGAATAAATGCCCTGTTAAATATATATTCTGTGAATTATTTCAATTGTAAAAGAAAGCTTAAACATTTTCTTCAAAATATGACGTATGAGGAAACAGAGAAACTTCTAGTGGTTTTGCAATAAATTAACATTATTAGAATAAGTCATAAGATTACGTAAATATGATATTTTGTAGTAATAAATTAATATTAGTATCTAAGGGAATTTAAAACTATTATAATAATTATTAAAGTTAGTATATCTACTTAATTTAATTTATAACTTTTAGGCATAGCTATAGTTTGTATCGTTATAATTGTTGTAGAACTAATTTTCGCCTGAAACACGGTATCCTAGTTCAGGCAATAGTATAATATTATTTTAGTCTTATTTAGTTTAAGTAGCTCTAATAATTTGTATCTGACCATGCATTATTGTAAATACTGAATAAATATTATTATTATTATTATAAGTAGCTAAATTCATATTATCGTGATTATCGTGATATTGAATCTCGACGTCTTGTAGCAATCTATCAAAGTGATCTATGTTTCTGAGAAAAATAATTATACGTTACGCGTCCATAATATTATTAAAAATAATAAAGCCCGTCACAGACTTAGCTATAATATATATTAATATATTTATAGCAAGGCATAATCTATACTAAATCCACATGTCACAGAAATATATTATATTATAGCTGAGTGTGTGGTCACGCGAAAATTAGTATACAAAATATATATTAATATGCCTAGCTATAAACATACTAATATATATTATAGCTAGGTCTGTGACGGGCTTTAAACACACGGATGGAAACAGACTGACGTTTGAAGTATAAAGTAAGTTTTACACATGCTTAACTAGATGGCACTAACAGTTTTATAAATTTAGTTACAACAAAAATTACAAAAAATCGATTATTATTAAGCTACTGCATAGCTTTTATCACGGGCTTTGAATGCGACGATCCAATTAAGAAATTTCCTAACGAAAAAAGTCTAACACACCCCACTCTGGCATCTCCTCTCTGCGGCGTTGCCACACCGCTGTGCCGGCTCGGTTCAGCGTTGCCAGACTTCGGCACGGTGTTAGTGTGCGTGCCACTAGACATAATATTATGCGAATTATATCTGCAAAAGTTATTAAAAATTATATGCAATAGCTTTACCGCGGCAGTCCCTGAGTGCCACACGTTCTTTTTTATTTTTATAACGCGTCTACCTCTAGTACCTACTAGCTAAAAGCCGAGCTTTGTGAGGGCTCGCGTCGTTTTTCTGGCGTCTTTATAGGGCAGTTTTATAGTAACCAAACCTTTTTTTTTATACGCAGGGGAAACCCGTCATGGGCCCCGGGTAGATGTGTGCCTAGAGATGTGCCTCAGTTAAGCTGATAGTAACCAAACCTTGACTGACTGATGATAATAAAAATTACTAGGTATGTTTTAAAAGCACGAATCATTGGGCCGTGGGCGTGATCGTTTTTCTGTAAAGTGTACCACAAAAGTGCTCAGATTGTGGGATATTTATAGTATTATTAGTGCTTAAAACAAACAAGTTTACAACATCAGAATCGTTTATTGAAAATTCCCATACAAAGAAACGTGACATGGCATATGCACAGCGATATTCTTTAACGCCCGCAAGCAGAGAGATTTTATACATAATATAATAATGATAACTCAACTTATTAAATTGAGAGTTTAAGAGTGAAGCTGATGTGAATAGAGAGTTTAAGAGTGAAGCTGATGTAAATCTTCATTAAATTAAATTAATCATTTAGGTTAGGTTAGGCTCTCTATGTGCGGCTGTAAATGTACAAAGTCTTAACAATATTTACATGATGCTTATAGCCAAATACCAAAACGTAAGTCAATTAATCAGAAGTTCCCATAACTTTTCCCAGTAACTACTAGCGGGATGATAAGGACAGCGTGTAAATTGAAAACTATATTATTATTTATAATTAAATATTATTTACAGTAACATGTCAAGCAATTAATAATGCTTAATTATACATTTTATCTAACAATGCAAGGCCAAATAAGAATGTGTGGGACCCTAATATTATCCAATTCTTCCAGTTTTTTAACTACCTACATATTTTGTTCTGCGCAGCATCTTTTCAGCCTGGCTTTATATGCTCGCGCGATTTGGAGGCTACACCTCGAGATTACAAGCAAATAATATGAATACCGCGACCGCGCCGCGATTTAAATAAATCATAATATTATAATATTTGCTTGTGATCTCACGGCAGACTAAACGGAATTAACGACGTACGTTTGACGTAAGTACTAATGCGTAAACTGCGTAAATTACAATTCAGACCGCAATGCGCCGAAGCAAGGCGCGGCGCGGAATAAAGTATGGATTTGACAGATTTCAATTACATGAGACGTCTTGCAAATCTGTCAAATCCATAATATTCATATTTGGAAATGCATCTACGCGTCGCGTTGCGGTCTGAATCAACCCTAACTGTGAAACATGTTGAAAGTGTCATTAACGCCCAACTGGCGTATATTCGCCCGTTTGTTTGAAGTCGAGTCCTTAGTTCTGTAATAGCCCGCAAACCGCACGTTCGTGACGCCGCATAGAAATCCAACATGGGTTAAAAAGAACCGACGAATACGAAATAAAGCCTTTGCAAGCCAGTGTAAATGACTGACATTTACTACGTCGAACAATATGATAATAAGACAGACCCTTTTTACATAATCGGATCCGAAAAGGCGAACGGAGTCATATACACAGAACTGTGTCTTCAGAGTCGGCCATATTATAACATTCTGACGCCTGTCAAATGGTATGGAGTATGTACTAGCGTAACAATGTGTGCGTGCGGACCGTGTACATACAATAAATAACTTAAAACTACGAGAATACATTTAAATCTTAACTAAGAGCAGTATAAGGGAGATCGCAGACGTCACACTTTTTGTGCGATTGAGTCTGCGGCTTACATACAATCTGCATGGCGCGCGCCATTCAGATTGTATGTAAGTCGCAGACTCGATCACACAAAAAGTGTGACGTGTGCGATCTCCCTGAAGGACAAGTTTTGTGTATGGTGGGACTCCATCCGCCTTTTTTAATACGTCCATGGATCCGAGATATCGGAATCGAGTTGGATAATGTAGATCGTTTGTACCGAATATGCACATAAAATGGCACAAATATTATACATTTTAAGCTTTGAAAAGATTTCATTTTATTAGTAAGCTGTTTTTTAAGGCATTATCACAATAATAACTTTAAGTGATCAAAGCAAATAAATAAAATTTTATAATTACACATAAATTAGGTTAGCTTATATGCTTTGGTACACTGCAGTATTTCTTTGGCATTCACTTGATTCTTCGTTAATATTTTACAAACTTTTTAATTTGTTCAGCTTGTACAGTGTTTCATTGTGTTTACGATATTTTATAATGAAAAGAAAATTACATAGCAATAATATTTTAAGAGTGTAATATTTAAAATAATCAATTTATTATGATCTCAATTTAAATTTGACTGTACCATATAAATCCTAATAGGAAGACGTGAGTGGAAGAAACGAACAAGTAACATCTCGTAACATTCGGACAATAACTAATTTTTTCCTTAATTATTTTATTAAAACTTGTAACTTCACACCTAGCTAATGTATCTGGCTACACATATAATCTATAGTTTTTCTATTATAAATCATTTTTCCTGTCCTAAACCCTCCATTTAAGCAAAAAAATGGTTGCCTGTAAAGTCGGTTTTACGGGCGAAGATTTTACGTGACAACGTGTGGGAAAGAGACGCAAGGCATTCGGCGGGCCTCTCTCTCGTTCGGTGACTCATCGTAACGTTACCGAGCGTTACACTTTTTCATAAGTGACTCCCAGCCGCAACCTAATTTAAGACGTTGTCACGTCAAAAAAACGGAAAGTTTTTTCATGTTACTTACCTTATTCTTCCACTCACGTCTTGAGATCATTTCAAACAAAGTTCAGAACTTTCAGTCCATTTTTTTTGATATTTTGAATATCGAGGCTAAAATAATTTATATTACATAAAATTTTTTTAGGCCAATAACTATTTACACTTTGTACAATATGAGCCGGCCGCGTTAACACTCGTGAACACACGTTTTCCGTTTGCGATTTCCGAATTAGTTCTCCGTATTCGGAATTCCGTAATACAAAGAGCAAATGTTCGTTTTTTTCACGACCGAATGCACTTCAAAACGTACGTGCGGATTTCGTTACGTTCGGAAAAAAGCGAACGCGTGCGCCAGTTAGGTTGGGTTGGGTTGCACCAGAGGCGTGGTTAAAGTTAAAGTTAAAGTTAAATATGGCGTCCTTTAGCTTAAACTTTAACCTTAACTTTAACCGGAAAAAATTACAGATGTCGTATGAGCATATGGGGTGTTTGGACGCCATATTTTACTATAACCAGAGATTTGACATTTTGCACTGTAGTCAAAGTTAAAGTTATGGTTGAAGTTAGTTGGTGTAACCCAGTCTTAGTGTATTTTCTACTAATTCCAAGCATTCGGATTTCCGAATGCGGTAAACGAATTCGGAAATTGAATACAGAAAACGTGTGTATGCGGTCAGCCTTAACGTCTATTATAAATTATAATATAAATAAAATGAAATTAGATAAACGTAAATGCGAACTTGTCAAACGTCTATTATAATATAAATAAAATGAAATTAGATAAACATAAATGCGAACTTGTCAAACCTGTTTCCTAATTATATTCTGAACGAGGGTCTGATTCCCTTACGTCAAATGTTGCTTCTATCCCTGGATATTTTTTCTAGAAATTTATTAAATTTAAAAATAAATTTAAGCGTTTTCAGAGTCAGTCAGTAATAAGTATAAATGCAGACATGTGTCTGTCTGTCTGTTACCTTTTCAAGCCCAAGCCGGTGAACCAATTTTGTTAAAATTTGGTATGGAGATTCTTTGAGTCCCGGAAAAGGACATAATATTAAGATACTTTTCATCCCGGAGAAATGTACGGTTCCCGCGCGATAAACGAATTTTGACGCAACGGAGTTGCGGGCGTCATGTAGTGACTAGTAGTAGTATAATGAGTCATAATATATATATTTTTTTTGATATACCCACATGTATATCATAAAGGTTGGATATATAATATTTACATCCACAAGCATATTATTACATCCATGTGGCTCTAAACGCCTTCGGTTTAGACAAGTTAGCATTTTACATCGATTAATAATAAAAATTGTTCCACACAAAGCTTTACTGCCGCACTCAGAGACGAATATTAATTACTTAACTGTAATTAAATTTAAATTTTGACGTAAGCCAAATTATAAATTTAATTACAGTTAACATTACTGTCAAATACTGCTTCATTAATCCTTCAAGCCCCAACAAGAGCATCGGTGATCGCGACAACAATAGAATACAATTTGGTATTTCCAGGAATCCGCGATCGAAGGATTAAATTGAAATTTAGCCGTTATTAAGTGACTGTGGGCGGCAGTTAGAATATAATAATTATTTGCAATTTGCATCTTAAAATCGTTTTAAATTCATTTACCGTGCAGGTTCTTCTTAAATTTTATACCAACAATATCTCGGCAGAACCTGTAACAAATTAGTTTACATATTAAATTAAATTGTAATGCTATTACGAGTAAATTGATTAAGGGTGAGTTCAAACTAAACACGATATAACGAGTAAAAGCTGTTTCAAATTTAATTGGCATTTCAATTTCGAACTTAAAATGCCAAGCGGTGTTGCGTTTAAATTTAATATTGAATGAAATCTTGGAAACTTTAAAATCTTTGAATCTCACTTCGTTACACAATATTTAAGTGTAAATTCATCCTAAGGGTGCTTTCCTGTCATGCGTGTTGTGAGTTGTGACCCGCACGCGGATCTGAGGGCCTAGACAATCGACAAGCGATTATCGTAAACGCTAACGGCTAACGTTAACGCCACAAAATGTATGGGATTTGACATTAGTATACGCTAGCGAAGCGATGATTTAAATGTCAAATGGCATACATTTTGTGGAGTTAGCGTTTACGATAGTAAATAATAAAAAAATATTAAATTTACTACAAAATATTTAAATACTAAGAAATATTTTTAGAGTTTAAATATTTTGTATTAAATTTACTATTTATTTATATATTTTTTAGTATTTTACTCTATTTTTTAGTGTTTAAATATTTAGTAGTAAATTTACCAAAAAAAAATTTTAAACAAAAAAAATTTTTTTTTGTGTTTAAATATTTTGAAGTAAATTTTTGTGTAGGAACCTAGATAATTACTATTTTAAAATGAAAAATAACTCAAACATGTTAAATATTTTCGTATGAGAAAATGATTTTGGTATTACGTATGTATGATATTAATTCATGGGGGGAGAATTTCAAGGGGTACCCGGCCCCTTAAGTACACATTTTCGACAAGTATTGTGGAACAAGTTTTTTGACGGAGTTACTTTTCCTTAGTTTTTATTATTCGTAGCTCTGGCCACTTAAAGCGTGACTCTCGTAGCATACATTTCGTATGCTACGAAGGTCGCGCTTAAACTGGTCGCACCATAAGACGGTAAGGTATATTATTCTATACAATAAATGTATAATATAAATACATACCTCCCTCTTAGTCTAACATGTAACTTTTATAATGTGCCAGACAGTAAAAACACCCTGTATAATATGTATATATAAAATACTAGCCGTCCCGGCAAACGTTTCTTTGCCATATTATATAAAGTATATCGCCCGTATAATTTTATTGAATTTGTGACTAAATAAGTATGTCACCATGGCAACGTCCATCGCTATCCCGTGACCCGCGTCGCATAAACAATGGTCGCTCTTTCTAGACAAATATTTTGCAATAAAATAAAATTGCGACTATAATTAAAGATCGAAGCTATCGTATCTCTCAAGTTGGAAAAAAACACACATTTAAAAAAAAGAAACATTAAAATCGGTTAAGTAGTTTAGGAATACTATCGCGGACAAACATCGTGACAGGAGATTTATATATATTAGATTATATATAAAAAATTGTAAGTCTCGCTAAAACTCGAGAACGGCTGAACCGATTTGGCTAGTTTTAGTCTTGAAATATTCGTGGAAGTCCACGTTGTTCGGTGGGAGAAGGTAAGCGTTCGAAGTTTACATGTCATACTTACATTAATTTAACAATATTTGAGCCAGCGCTAGCGCAGCGTGTAGCGCATACGCCATACCTGAAAAATAAATGAAGTTAAAAAAAAATGTTTTATTTCTGAATATTATATTTCTAATTATTTCAATCAAATACTTTAAGAACGTTATTGCTACTTGTGCCTACCACCGGTTTGGGAACTAACCCGGCGAGATGAACCGGCGTAAGAAACTCGCACGGGCCCACTTTTTACCAAAAATGGGGAAAAAAGTGGGTAAAAGATAAATACTTAAAATGATTTTTCCTGTATAAATCTTTTGGATGGTATTGAAAGTAGGACGTAAAATAATAGAAAACATGGCTTCAAATATAACTCTGGCGATAGTAGTTAATTTTGGCCAAGAGTATAATGTACTTGAGTCACATTGTCACGATGGTGTGAGCGAAACCGCGATAGTTTTACCAGTGACAGAACTGAGGAGTACCTCGACTTCAAATAAACGGGCGAATATACATGAGTTGGGCGTAAGTGTCACTTTCAATATGTTTTACACATAAAGTTAATATACCTATCGGAATAGAGCAACAATCTCGAGCTGTCAAACGTAACCAAAATTGGTTTTCATCTGTGTGAAAAATATGTGTACGTATACACTTACACAAGCATGATTGAACATGAATTCTATGAGATTATATTGACAACGTGCGGCACGTGCCGACTGGACGTTAAAAAGAAGAGTGCTGCTGTCATGTATCACACGTCTCTTTTTACCACGCGGTGTTACTGATAGTGGCATCTCGCTTGCTCAGGCCTTTGTTTCTCTATTCCGCTAGGTATATTAACTTTATGGTTTTACAATGCTGGGTAACGTATTAGTACTATCACCTATCACAGACTTTCGAGATCACTTCTGAGTCGGCCTACTCGTTAGTTCTTTTTACTCTGGTTATACGTTTCTTGAATTATGAATATCTTCGTCAGTGACACAAATTGTTGTTTTATAATAAACATTAACAAATTAAGCCAAATCAGTGGTTATAAAAGTGTTCTCCCTTTTAAAGTTTCAAGCAAAATATGTGTCAGTGTTTATCAACAGTCGGGCCGTTTCTACCTTTTCTCTTTACGGCTTCTTTTACTTTTGAATGGATTCGCTTACTAATTGTCGAGGCACGACAAAGTTTGAGAGGACTTCATTTATTCCATTCCAACAAGTTTCATGAAAATATTATATAAAAGTTTTCACTAAGAGACGTAAATGTAACATTTACGTCTCACAATGAAAAATTAAATTATTATGTGACAGATAAGTAAGATATAAAGCATGAGTTACAAATTTAATAAGTAATTTATTTTACGAACTTGTAATCAATAACTTAAAATTGTCAGAGGACTGAAAATTGCTAATTGTCAGCAACGTATTTTTTACGTTGCACTAGCTAGAGGGTTTTATAATTTGTATATTATGACAGCATCCACAAATGCGAAAGTGTGTCGGTCTGTCTGTCTGTCTGTCTGTCCGTTATCTCTTCACCTCGAAACCGCTGAACTGATTTTGCTGTTTGGATTTTGGTGTTTGGTATGAAGATACCAAAAAGTATATCCTCCTTTGTAAACATACTTTGAGGACATACGATACTTTTATGCCGGAAAAATGCACGGTTCCCGCGCGATAAACGAGTGTTGACGCATAAAATGCAAAAATAACATTACGGAAACGTAACTTTCAACAAGTGTTCCTGCTTAGGGCTCCCGGCATACATAACTGCGAATTGGCATCGTAAATATCTGCGACAAAATTCATAACAAAAATGACATAAAGATGTGATGTGAATTCGCAGTTTTTGTTGCCCTTAACCCAGGCGCGGGCCGATTCTGTATCGTACATTTGTGAGTTAATAACTGAGCTAGTAACGAAACCGAGGAGTGAGTAATGGAAAGTGCCACTTTTTGTATTCACTTGCATACAAAAGTGAGACTTTCGGTTGCTCACTTCTCCGTTTCGTTACTAACTCAGTGATTAACTCACAAATGTACGATACAGGCCTTGTACCATGAAACTGTTTTGAGACTCAAATAATCGGACGAGAATGCTGCGTCCTACTCTAACAAACGTGAAATGAAGTTGTTAGAGCAGGACGCAGCATTTTCGTCCGATTATTTGAGTCTCAAAACAGTTTCGTAGTAGGCCTACAGAATCGGCCCGCATATAATGTTATTGTAACTTACCAGGCAAGCCCGCTGCCGCTGCGAGCTGCATGTCAGCTGCTGTTGGTAATTCTGGCGTTGTGCTGATGGGACCTGGTAGCATAATATACTCGTAATCATAGGCGTAAGGTGTAAAAACAAGTTAAAACAAACAGATATTTACACTCCAGGAGCGCCAAAAATGGGAATTAAACAATAAAGAACGTATAAATACTTTGGAATTGTAAGATATAACAATTTTGAACGAATCGCTTTATGATAAGTACTCACATGTAACGCTTTATGCTAAGTACTCAAATGTAACGCTTTTTGCTAACGACTCTGTCGTTGTGCGAATTTTCGATCAGTCACGTGCCGTAGCGTCAATTTAACACTTTACGAAGTTGGCACTTCAAATGACCAGTGACTACAATACGCTCACTAAAGCCCGTCACAGACTTAGCTATAATATATATTAATATATTCATAGCAAGGCATATTATTCTATACTAAATCCACATGTCACAGAAATATATACAAGATGTTTGTGTAAACACCGTTGTCCTTGAAACCGTCAAATCAGCCCGTCAAAATGAACAACTTTTTCTATGAGAACAATGCTGGGAATTAAAAAAAATCTGTCTTCATACCCATGCAAATTGCCGATCCGGGCATCCGTATGGGTATGAAGACGGCATTTTTTTTGAGTTTCCAGCATTGTTCTCATAAAAAAAGGTGGTTCTATTTGATGGGCTCATTTGATGGTTTCAAGGATAACGGTGTTTACACAAACACACTCTTTTATAGCTGAGTGTGTGGTCACGCGAAAATTAGTATAGAAAATATATATTAATATGCCTAGCTATAAACATATTAATATATATTATGGCTAGGTCTGTGACGGGCCTAATCCAAACTTAATATTATAAATGCGAAAGTGTGTCTTTCTGTCTGTTACGCTCAAACGACAGAACCGATTTTGCTTTGGCATGGATATGTCGCAGTCCACGGGTTAAAATAGCTGTTCAATCAAACAGCTAGCCCTTTGACTGAAGATTGCCGTGAGATTGAATACCATTCAATCTCACGGCACAGAATACATAATAGTACCTTACGGTACTCACGGCTAGCTTTTTAATTGAATATTTCAGTCGCTCGAAACGTTCAATACTACAGCTGATTCAAAAGCAGCCGTTTTATTGAATTAGTTCAGCGCTCACCACCGCGGCGCTAGGTGCGTTTTGTTTACAATATGGCGTCAACTAGCCGGTGTTTTGTGATTGTATTAAGATATGTTTCGTAAATAATATACGTTACAAGTGTTATTATAGTGACAGAAATTATGCGAGTGAATCTAAATTTAAACAAATATTCGAGGAGTAATTACGGGATTATGAAATGCATCACCAACCTTGGTGTAGTATTTTGAACACAATAATTGTAATTAATACCTATTAATTGCAATTATTATGGTCAAAATAAGTTACAATACAATTTATTCTGCTCATTATATATAGCAAAATAAATTGTGTAATAATACAATAAACACACAAGTGTAATAATAACACTAAACTAATGGTCAGCTTAGTTAATTTCCCATTTAACCAGTTAGCTAAGCGACGTCTAGCTGTAGTGTTGAACGTTACAGTCAACAAGTCGGTCGAACGACGTATAGCCGTGTGATTGAATAGCGTTGTTCAGTCAAAGGGCTAGCTGTTTGATTGAACGGCTTTTTTAACCAGTGGACTGCGACAGATATTTACGGTTCCCACACGATAAATGAATTTTGGTGGAGTTGCGGACATCATGTCTATATCTATATATCTATAATAATCTATAATGTATGGACGCTTGACACCACGTCAGTCTGGCCCCGTGGTAAGTACCTGAATCTCGTTCTGACTATGTCTAAATCTTTATGAGGAATTGATCCATTAATCGCTAATTCTATAAATCGATCATTCAATCTTGAGGTACCAATTAAGTGCGATAACCATTCGTTTGCTTCCAAACCATTTTCTTAATGTGTTTTATTGAGCAAAAGGGTTTTATTTATTTTGGATTTCCCATTACCGGTTTCCTCGAACGTGGTTAATGTAACGTGAAATTTTTCGGAGCCTCTAGATGTCTGTGCACACAACCGACGAAAGATAAAAAGTGGAGGAGAAATGTTTTGATATAATTTGCGGTCTCTTAGGAACTTTTGAATTGATATCGAGTGTTGAAAAAGAGTCACAAATCTATACTTATTATAAAACAAAGTCGCTTTTTTTCCCTCATGTCCCTTTGTTCCCTTTAATCTTTAAAACTACGCAACGGATTTTTATGATTCTTTCAGTGTTAGATAGTCCATTTATCGAGGAAGGTTATAGGCTATATTTTATCACGCTAAGACTAATAGGAGCGAAGAAATAGAGGAAAATGTAGAAAAAACGGGGAAAATTATTTGAAAGGGCTAACTTGAATGCGCTAATCTCAGGAACTACTGGTCCGATTTGAAAAATTCTTTCAGTGTTAGATAGCCCATTTATTGAGGAAGGCTATAGGCATATTTTTTTCAGTGGCTATATATTTTATACCCGTGCGACGCCGGGGCGGGTCGCTAGTTAATTATTAAAAAATAAAATATAGGTACCGATCCGAACAGCTTTTTTAGGAGTAGATCAAAAAGAAAAAAATATAATAGGGATTCATCCGATACGAGAGATCAGGCGTAGGTATCTACATTTTTGGTTATTCCAACGCTGGAATCAAATCCACGACCTGACTCAAAACAAAAGTTCCAAACGGAGGCGTTGATATTATTTATCAGGTCATTTAAATTCAAAGGCCCCGAGAATGCCTCACCTACACTCATTGTTCCTCGCGAAACATAATGTCTGCCGTTAGCGTAATGTTCAGCCATTTGCCTTTATCTCGGCCGTTCACGTAAAAAATATTAATACTTGCCCCATGCCACTGTGAGATTTTAATTAAAATTAACATTTATTGGGCTGTTTGTTTTAACTGTTATTGTTTATTACGATCTTAATGGAACTAAACATTGTTTTAATAAATGAGGAGATAATTATAAACACGCTTATTACGTTAATTTCATGTAACGTAATAACAATGTACAGCCCCTTACATAAACATAACATATTGTATTCGCACAACGAACGTGGTCTGTAAATTGTAATAGACTTTGTTTGACAGTTTGGAAAATTCAATAACTTACTAAGCTAATGATGGCTTCTCACGGCGCGAAATATCACCAGCCGTGCCGCGCAGATTCAATTTAAGTCCGAAGGCGAGTCCGCGCTACCCGTGGTCACGGCTAAAAGACATCGACTACAAAGAAACATTTTCTCCTACGACAAGGTACGGTTCAATAAAGTTATACTTATCTATTGCAGCTCGTGAAACAGTATAAAACCATATAAAACAGTTTGACGTCAAAACAGCATTTCTGTACGGATAATTAACCGAAGATGTGTATATGGAAGTACCGGAAGGCGTAAGTGCAGAACCGGGGTACATCTGTAAGTTAAATAAATCTTTATATATGGATTGAAACAATCCTCTCGGTGTTGGAATAAGAAATTTTCTTCTTTTCTGACCAGTTATGGTTTTAAAATGTGTCAGGCTGATAGTTGTATATTTGTAGGGTTTTTTAATAATTATAAGGTTGTTTTAGTTTTGTATGTTGATGATGCATTAGTTTTTTCGAAATCTGAAAAAATATTACAGCATATTTTAGCTGATTTGCAAAAGAGTTTTAAAATAAAAATATTGGAATTAAATTCTTTTATAGGCATGGAAATAACTAGAACTGAAAGTGCCATAAAAGTAAGTCAAAAACACTATATAGAAAGTATCATTAAAAAATTTAACTTGCAGTACTCCTGCTGATAATAATGTCACATTAACTAAAAATGTTGATGATGATGATAATGATGTTTCAAAGTTTCCGTATCGGGAAGCAGTGGGCGCTTTAATGTTCTTAGCAACAGTATCGAGACCGGATATAGCATTTGCTTTAAATATAGTCAGCAGATATTTAAATTATCCTAAGCCTTGCCATATAGATGCCGTAAAAAGAATAATTAGGTATTTGATCAAAAGCAAGGACTTATGTATTTCTTATAACTGTAGTAGTGAACTGATAGGTTATTCTGATGCTGATTTTGCCTCTGATTTGGATACCAGAAAATCTAATACGGGATATATTTTATTAATTAATGGTGGTCCAGTCACATGGGCAAGCAGTAATCAAAATACGGTTGCATTATCAACGAGAGCATCGGAATATATGGCAGCCTGTGAAGCTGCCAAAGAAATTTTATGGCTAAGACAATTATTGGCAGATATTAAAGAACCACAAATTACCGTTAAGTTGTCTTTAGATAATCAGAACGCAATTAAACTTATTCACAATCCAGTGTATCACAGGCGAACAAAGCACATTGATGTTAAATACCACTTCATCAGGGAAAAGGTGGAGAATAACATTATTAATATAGAATTTGTAGCAAACTCCTCTCAGTTAGCTGATTTTCTTACAAAAGCTCTACCCACATCTAAATATGTTAATAATAGAGATAGCATTTTGACTTCTTGAATAATTGTTTCTTTAGTTTGTGTGTTTTATTATTTAGTTTTTGTGCCTCTAGGTTTTTTGTTTACTACGGCTTTTATTATAATATTTAAGTGGGAGTGTTAAGGTGTAAATATTATTCAGAAGTAGTTTTACATTCCTGGCACATTATAGTTTAAGAAATAAGTTGATGTAGCTATCAAACGGAAAATTGGTATTGTGTCACTTGAAAATATATTGTGGTTGTGAGAAGTCTTACTTGCTTTTATTTCAGTATAATTATTATAGATTAGGAGGTCACAACATTTTTGGTAGCGATATCCAAAATGACTTATTTTAGATCGACAAGATAAAGAGCAACTCTCTGATGCCAAATATGTCGGTCTGCCTGCGTAAAGTAGTTGCGTTCTCTGTTTAGGGCGCCTGAAAACCCAGTTATCATGACCAAAAAAAAATGATAAGGTAAATGGCTGAGTAAGTTATATTAGGTAAGTACTAGTTGTTTTCATATCAGTGGCGCAAAAACTGACCAAATATTCGGTTGCGTTATGAAGTAACGAGCGTTCAAACGTGATTTATCGTGACCTATACAGGGTGCAATTAAATCTTCCTGCCAAATTTTTTCCAGGGTTTAGGTATCATTAGGAGAGTCCATTTAACCAAAAAAAATTGGGTATCATTTTTGTTTCAATAACATATTTTACCCCATTTAAAATCGTTGCAGAATGAATTACTTCGAATTACTTACTAGAGTTTTCTTTTTCTACTACCGTTTCGAAGTTTGACGACCTCCGTGGCGCAGTGGTGAGCGCGTTGGTAGCTCAAGCCGGAGGTCGCGGGTTCGAGTCCCGCCGACGGAACAAAAAGTTTATAATGTTCCTGGGTCATGGATGTATATTAAATATGTGTATCATGTAATGAAAATCTTAAATATATGTATAGTTATAGTATAAAAGTATTTTGTAAATATATTTCCGTTGTCTGGTACCCGTAACACAAGTTCTTCAGAGACCTTACCACGGGGCCAGATTGACGTGGTGTGAAGCATCCATAGATATTATTATTATTATTATATATTTATCCCATTTCAAATCGTTGCAGAATGAATTACTTCGAATTACTTACTAGAGTTTTCTTTTACTACTACTGTTTCGAAGTCTAACAAAATAAGAACAAGCTAATTTTGAAAACGCAGACAAGATTACGTGTCATTGTAAAGAATCTAATGGCGTCAGAGGGGGAGCTGCAAAGTTGCGCGTACTGGTGCCTATTTTAGTAGGTATAGATAATATCAATTAATATCAAAATTTACGGTTCAGCCTTTTTACGTCTTAATTGTGGGATGACCTACTCTAATAAAGTTGATACGTATGCAGGTTTTCGTCACGGTGCTTTCCTCCACCGTAAGAGCGTCGGTTACTATGACAAGAATGAATATAACTTCTGAAAAACTTATTGGTACAAGGTCCGGGTTGGAATTCGAACCCACGACCCTACCGATCACGATGACGATTATTGGGATCATGATAAGTACATATTGTAAATCGAAGAATCTCACCTGTGTGGGTATCTTGACACGCTTTTTTATTAGCTTCACCTGTAACTGAGTCACAATGTAAGAAAATCTTGGAATTCAATTTCAGCCTACTTCTAATTATCGTATCGATTTGAAACTTTGTATGTTTTTAACACATGTCACGACTGGATGAGGAGGGCACAAGATCGCCGTAAAGGATGGAAATGAAAGAGGCCTATGTCCAGGAATGGACTCTTAGTGGCTGACGATGATGATGATTATGAAGTTTATAAGACTCCGTTGATAATTGCAATTGCTACCATCGAGCTGATCGATGATGGTGTCGTGGTGGGCAATATAACTCTTCCATGGCTGTTGCGAAACCCCTTGAGCTTGGGCTCATTTGTTTTCTACTGATGACCTAATTCGCTACACTTGGTTGGTGGTGAGAGTCTGATGACGGAGCAGGGTGAGTTTTCAGATTTTTTGGCTATCAGATATTTTAATTATCGATGAAAAGTTTCCTCACCGGTCATAAAAGCATGTGTTTTTCGTTTTTAACCCCCGACAAAAAAGATGTGTGTGGGGGTGTGTGTGAAAGGGTGTTATAAGTTTGACGTGTCTGTCTGTCTGTCTGTCTGTTTGTCTGTGTGTGTATCTTTTCGTGGCATCGTAGCATCCAAACGAGTGGACCGAGTTTGATCTAATTTTTTTTGTTTGAAAGCTGACATGATCGAGAGTGTTCTTAGCTATAGTTCATCATCATCAGCCTGCTCAGTGCTGGACAATCAGGGTTTATATGGTTCATGTCCGTGGCATCCTAGCATCCAAACAGGTGGACCCATTTTGATGTAGTTTTTTTTGTTTGAAAGCTGACATGTTCGAGAGTGTTCTTAGCTATAAATCATCATCATCAGCCTGCTCAGCGCTGGACAATCAGGGTTTATCTGATTCATGAAAGGCCGTTAGCAACTTGTAGTCATTTGATGGGTTTTATATTTCATTCTTATAGTTCGTGACATTTGTGAATATACAATATAAGTATACACATAATAATGGAAAGTTGGCCTGGTGCTGCACCATCACCTGGTAATCAATAGGATATCCAACTCCTCGCCAACTTAGAGTAGTTAGAGGTTTCGTGTTTAGGCTCATTTTAATTGCGACAACCAGTAAGAAGAAGACAAACAGTAAATATTTACACGCTGCTACTGCAGCATCACCTGGATTCTATAGGAACCGAGCTTCGTATGAACCCAAAGTGGAGGTTTCATGTTTGGGCTCATATTAACAGCCTCAAAGCCTCAAAAGGACATTGATGGATGGTAATCATGAGAATACTTATGATTATCTGTTGATAGGAATTATTCTATAACCAACACAAGTTTAAAAAGTATGAAATAAAATTAAATTAAGAAAGGACAATGAGTAATGGTGGGCCCACCTCTCAATAGAAGTGAGAAACTCATGAATGAATTGGTATTTTTATACCGAATAAAACTTAGTATTACATCAAAGGTTAAAAGTCAGTACTTTCGGAGTTATACTGTCATAAAAGTGATCCCAATCCCTGCAATTAATTATCGTAGTTTACTTCAATATATTACCGAATAGTGTTAGAACCGTATTACATGTAATCATTGCTTATTTCCCGACCTGCTGCCCCCTCTACCGCGCCGCCCCGTCGCGCGTCGGCCCGAGCGCATTTGCAAATGGCGGACACCAGCCGGCCAGTCAGTGATGCGCTTGCGCTAGTCGTCGCCAGACTGTTTTGTGTTTTGTTTCGAGCCATCGTTATCTGTTTTGTCATACCTTTTGACCCGGCTATTCCTTGGACACTGACTGTTGTTATTTAATCGTTGACCCCGGTTTTGTTTAATGGACTACTGAATTGCATCGCGACTGATTTTGTGGAAAATGGAACAACATCGTAACTGTGTTGTGTGTAGACGCGGGTTATATCATAATAGATATCAGCGTCATATTTTGACTGAAGATCTGCCGCAAACACGACCGCATTTTGCAAGACTCATTCAACAAAATGCGATATTGGAGGTTAGTAACAAAAAAAATTCAATTGGTGTATTTGGCTGTTAGAAACACACACGTGTGTGTTTTAGTTAATGAAAAGTGTTGTAGCGTTTCAACGCCAGTGTTGAATCACGTGACTTAGCATTGGCGTTAGCACTAGAACATAGTGTCTAAACACACTAGGCTGAATTACGCCGGCGTAAGTTCCGCCGCAAATGTCAAACGCATACAAATACGCACGGAATAGTGTGTCGTCTCTCGCGTTCCGCCCGTATTTTGTATGAGTTTGAAACGCGGCGGAATTTACGCCGGCGTAATTCAGCCTAGTGTGTTTAGAGCCATAGGGTGTGTGTTTGTTTTTAGCAGCCGAAGTGTAGTAGTATAGTGAAGTATCTACTGAATAAATAATAGTACAGGCCGTTTCATCATCTTGAACCTGTCAAACCGGTTCTATCGCATTCTCGCGCGCAGGACACTTACGAGCGAAAAAGAGATAGAAACACTTTGATTGGGTTAAGAAGTTTGGGAAGATCTGTACGCATCTCGTAAACTGAACACGATCGATACAGAACATACAGGTAGCTTTTGTATTTTCAGTTTGAATTCAACAATACGAGAGCAGTATGTCATCGATGTTGGCAGAGAATCCATGTTGAGCTTGCCGCTCAGCCAGCTCATGCCGTTCAGCCAGATCTTGGGGTTCAGCCGGAACCTGCCGTTCAGCCGGAACCTGCCGTTCAGCCGGAACCTGCCGTTCAGCTGGAACCTGCCGTTCAGCCGGAACCTCCCGCAGAGCTAGACTCTGTCATTCATATGAATCAATATTTTAGAGCCCCAAATACTGCTAGACATTGTTTATTTAACAATTGTCAAAATGGAGACCGTCATCGTATTCCGGAGATGATAAAAACATTTTTGCTTTGCGAGTATAAACTATATGTGCCTGAACATGCCCGTATTTGTCAACATCATCTTCGAGGAAATGATTGGGATACCTTACTAGATTTCTGTAATGTTTCCCATGATTTTAATGCTGATCAAATGACAAATCTTTGTAATATGTTAATAAGAGCTGCTCGCCGGCCACATAGGTTAGACTTTGAAGATGAAAATGCTTTAAGCGATGATGAAATGCATTTTTGGATTGGTCGTGATAGAAATCAATTCCGATTGATTCTCGAACAGACTCCATCTTTGGCTGAAAGATGCAAGCGGCCAAAAACAGCTTAAGGCATATATTTATGCAAGCTGAGAACTGGAGAACCAAATGAAAGGTTGGCAACTCTTTTCGCTATGACACGACGTACACTCGAAAAAATATTAAAGATTGCACGGGAATGTCTTTTAAACGAGTATAGTTCTCAGCACCTAGGCTTAAATCACATGACAAGAAATGAAGTGATACAGAGAAACCTATTGCTTCCAAGGGGAATATTCGGCAATGATCAAAATACTCAGGCTATCCTTATATGTGATGGAACGTATATATATATACAGAAGAGTTCCAACTTCCTCTTCCAGAGACAATCGTATAGTCTACATAAATTCAGAAATCTCTTAAAGCCATTCATCCTTGTATGCACAGATGGGTACATTTTGGATGTTTGGGGACCGTTTGCTGCAACCGAATCGGACGCTACAATTATGAGCAATGTTCTCAAAAGAGTAGATCATCCGTTACATTGGTTTTTGGAAGAGAATGATGTCTTCATATTAGACAGAGGCTTTCGGGACTGTATAGGAGATCTACAATCATGCGGTTATGAAGCGTATTTGCCACCATCCAAAGACCGACGGGCAACTCAATTAACCACTGACCAGGCCAATAAATCGCGATTGGTTACTATATGCCGTTGGCCGGTAGAAATTGTTAATGGTCGCTTTAAGCGCGATTTCAAGCTTCTGCGCCAAAGCTATTTTAATAAAACCGTCCATAATATGATTACCGATTTTAAAATAGCATCTGCAATTCTAAATCATTTTCATATCCCTATAGACGACCACAGACAAGCAGATGTTTTCCTGGGTTTGATTAATGCAAGGCTCCAAGTTGACAACCTCTTGTTTAACTATGTGGAAGGTAATAATTTGAATAGACGCAGAGTGAACTTCGAACGAATTGATGCAAACCTACAAGTTCATGATTTTCCTGAAATAACAGAAGACGACATCATGTAGGCGAACGCGTTGGCCAACGCGTTGGCCAATGCGTAGGCCAATGCGTTCGCCTATATGTAGTGCCGACAAAACGCGTCGGCCAACGTCTAAATACCTACCGCCAACGCGCGAGTCACTCGTTCTACACATTGGGCCGACGCATTGGCCAATGCGTTCGCCTATATGTAGTGCCGACATAAGATAAAGCTACGCCAGCATCATCTAGCAAAACTTTTATGACTTCTAGGGTTTTTTTCTGTTTTCAACAATAAAACGCCTTGTTTCCTCTCCTGTTCAAGCAGTCAAAAGACGTTTTCTACTACATTTTATCAACTCGCTATGGTGACAAAAATTTTTTCAGGTTCATCACTTTTTTATATTTCAAAGTGTAGACTGGGAAACGCCTGCTTATCTCGCAATTTCTCTCTGGGTATGATTGATATGACTCTTAGGTGTCTAAATTTTAGGTTTATTTCTAGCTGAAATGTCTGATTTCTTTCCCATGGCTAAATCTTTCATTATTTTAACTTAAAACTACATTATCACAATAAATAACCAAGAAACACTAGAAACATGTATTAATACCTATTGTTTATAAATAACAATAAAACAGATAAGACTTAGGTATTGCTTTTTATAACACGTTTCACGCTAAAACATTTTTAGCGCCTGTGTCTAACTCCCTATTGCACGCACTAAACACAGGAAAATATGGCTTGAGTGACTGTCGTAATAAATGGTATTATTATTACAAGATTATTATAGAATAATAAATGTTACTGACTCACAAAATGTAGAAGACAGCCTAAAGTAACAAAAAATAAATGAAAAAACTAAAACTAACAACACAAAATGGCTAAACAATCAACCAATACGAATCTATGTAAAAATCGCACACTGAGTATATTAATTTGGCCATCCACTGTATGTACAGCATTGAATTTTCCAAACTGTCAAACCGTGAGTAGCCAGCATAAGGCATTAGAAATTAAAATGAGAAACTGACCCAATAAACGTTATCAGATCGATTGTAGCAATTTACTGTATGTACTGTCAGAGAAGTTGATTCCTATGCAGATGGGGGACCTACGTAGTTTGGTCGCATTATGTCAAACCCAGCCGACTGATCACAATTAACATTGAATTGAAATGATCGACCAAATGACGTTGGTCTCTCAAATGCATAGGAATCAATTCCCTCGATGGTACTTTCATAACGAACAAAGGCACACATTATGACTTATTGAAAAAAAAAGGCTATACTAGAAACTAGTGGCTTGACTGTTTTATAACGTAATTTTGCGGCATGAAATCCTTGTCCACTAATATTATAGATGCGAAAGATTGCCTGTACATCTATCCGTTATTCACGCTAAACTGATTTAGGTTTTTATAGGCATACTTAGAGGGACGGGAAAGCAAAGCGCAACGGAGTTCTAGTGAATCTAGTGAAGCACATATTTTGTACCTGGGTAGTAAATAGCCTCCTTCCTCACGACGTAGTTGGCTTCAGCTATCCGCAGCGTACACACAAACGCAGCCGGCGACGGCAGGCCTGCGTCTCTCAGCGTTACCATGGCAACGGCGGAGTACCGGTCTCCGACCAACTCCGTGGTCTGGTTCACACCTTCCAGACGCCTGGAAGAACGTTAATAGAGATTGGATATAAGGATAGTATAAAGTATAGACTATAGTAGTAGTATGGAAGTAACAACTTGAAAACTAGACAAGGCGTGTTTTTTTTTATGAAATAACGACGAGCAAACGGGTCAGCTGATGGAAAGCAACTTCCGTCGCCCATGGACACTCGCAACATCAGAAGAGCTGAGGGTGCGTTGCTGGCCTTTAATAGGAAATACGCTCTCTTCTTGAAGATATTTTTAAAAGTTGTTAAAGCTTTAGAGTGTACTTTTGAAATAATTATTTGAATATGATATTTTATTTGTTTAAAAATTCCAACCGTACAAATTGCCGCGTCCATAAACTGTCCTATGCCCTTTCGCGGGCTTCAAATCATTTTCATACCTAATTTCATTTAAATCTGTTTAGTCATAAATAGGTAACAGACGCAATCGGATACAAAAAGAAAAACTTTGTAGTTGGGAGGGATTGGGCCTCCGGTAAACTCACTTACTCGGCGAAACACAGCGCAAGCGCTGTTTCACGCCGGTTTTCTGTGAGGACGTGGTATTTCTCCGGTCGAGCCGGCCCATTCGTGCCGATGCATGGCTCTCCCACGTCAAACGTCCCACGTTGCGGTCTGAATCAACCATTATTCAGGCTGATGCACTTTTCACGCGTTGTCACATTTGCGGTTACACATTACGAATTAAATATCGCAAATATAAAATAAAGTGGTTAACGGAAAACGATTAATATTAAAAGTAATACTCGTTATTTTGTTAATGAACGTATTGTTTGATAATAAATTTGTACATTTTGAGCAGCTGTGAATTTAGTTAGTGAAATTGACTCTTAGGGCGCATTTTCATTAGTCGTTAACTCGTGCGGTATACAGCATACGGGGAGTCTATGACAACTAATGGCGCATTTTGATTGGTCCAGGCATGATCTCCCGCACCCCGCATATCGACAGAGACCAGAGTCAGTTCAGACCGCAACGCGACGAGGCAAGGCGAGGCGTCAAACGAGGCGCGGCGCGACATAAAGGAGTATGGGCAAAGTATGTATTTGACAGATTTCAATTGCGTGAGACGTCTTGTGAATCTGTCAAAACCATATAAATTTAGAAATGCATCTACGCGTCGCGGCGTCGCGTTGCGGTCTGAATCAACCCTTAATGCCAAAGTGAGCTAACGAAAACGAAAATCTCAACTTATTTTACAAATGCGAAAGTGTGTCTGTCCGTCGTCTGTCCGTTCACGCTTGAATGACTGAACCAATCGGGATGAATTTGGTTTGAAGATTCAATAGTTTTTGTTGCGGAGAAATGTTTCCCGTGCAATAAACGAATTTAGACGCAACGGAGTTTCCGTCGTGATATTCTAGTTATACTATTATAGAATCATCATCAAAAAAAAGTTAGTTAAAAAATAAAAACATTTCTACAAAATTAAATGTTATTATAACCTTAATTGCCAATAAATATAAACTATACTTTAGTGATAACAATTATAATCTCTGACACTGGAAATAGCAGTTACTACGCAAACAGTTCAGCCCCAATTGCTCAGGTGTGTTAGCGCTATTATAGCGTGCCTAGATATTATAGTATGTTCGCAATTTTACTATGAGTGGGTACTTTAAAAGCATCATTTTGAGGAAAGTACTACTTTTTCAAAGTCTATCCATTATACGTTGTTCGGTCGCGGTTACTTTAGGAGGTATCCAGTTTTGAAGGATACCTTCCAGAAAGAGTAAAGCTCAATTTCATAGCTTATATTCTTCGCGGTAAGTGGAGGAATCTCAACGTCCAGTGCCGGTCATTTTTGTTAGCTGCCAGACACCCTAAACTTTTGAGGGTGTCTTTCTAGACACCCTCAAAAGTGTGGGAAGCAACTGTAAAGTAACCGCGACCGAAGTCCGAAACTCCATAGTTGCTGATCGTTCTTACCGCTGTAAAGCGCATCACAGACGGTGAAGATAATATAAAATATATATTATCTTAGAGCATATTTTAGAATATCGCTCACCATACAAATCCTATGAACCATCACACACGACGAAGTTAATTTATATTTTATATTTTGTATCTTAAGATATGGAAATATATATTTCGTACCTTAATATTTTATCTTAAGATACGAAATATATATTTCGTATCTTAATATGTTATCTTAAGATGCGAAATATATCTTTATGAATAGGTACAGGGTGTTTTTGTGTCGAGGCTCATCGGTGATCGGACGCACTAGTAGATGCAGTGTTGCCAGTGCTGTATGTTAGAAAGTTACATACCTACTCTCATTCGAAAAGTAACATTTTGATGGAAAAAGTAACATTTCGGATAATTTTAAATAAAATTGACTTATAATTAATTGCTTTATTATTATTATTGCTTAAAAAGCTCATGAATCGAAATGAATGTTTCTCTTGAATTTCTAAAATACTCCTGAAACTTCTTCGTTGACAGATATTGATAAGGGTCTACACAGACGGACTGCATTTCAACTGCAATCCAACTGTAAATTGCAGTTCAAGTGCAGTTTGAATGCAGTTGACACGACTGCAATGCGACTACAATAGAACTGCAAACCAAACAGTTCACACGACTGCACGCCGACAGCAACTGAACTGCAATCCGACTGCGTGTTTGGTTTGCAGTTCTATTGCAGTCGCATTGCAGTCGTGTCAACTGCATTCAAACTGCAATTTGCAGTTGGATTGCAGTTGAAATGCAGTCCGTCTGTGTAGACCCTAAAGGTTAAATTCGCCGCAGGTTTTTCTCTTTTTTATGTGAGGCTCTATCCAAATGTTTCTCCTTTTGGAATGTGCTACTGCAATCTGCATTTCACATTCTATATCAGAATCATCGTCTGAGAAGCTGTCTAACAAATCAAGAAGTAAGACAGTATCAGTTATTAGTTATCACTCATAGTCAATCACCCTGTATATAGAACTCTAACAAGGAATACGTGTGGCACCAACGCAGACTCGTAAGGAAGTGAACATATTTTTAATATTATCGTATCTTAGCCGTGTGTGATAGCTTAAGATACTATAATATTTTATATTTTGGCATCTTAAGATAAAATATTATATTATCTTCACCGTGTGTGATGCGCTTAAAGGCCACAAACAGGTGAACTTTTTTTAGCTTTACGAAACGGAATAAGGTCTGACCATCGCAGGCTCTTGGTCCATTAATATTATGACATTTGTAATAAAGGCAAGTTCCTAAATGTAACTCAGTATCGATCAGTGCTTATTAAGTCTAGAATCAGTGTCATGCTATTGTTTTGTTCCGTAATATGCGCCAGTGCATTGAAGTAAATAAATTAATTTCTTGGGAGGTTACTGTAAAACGTCACACTTGTCTTGCCCGAAACACACCAGTACAATATGGCATTGGATATATTGGGTTAAGTTTTAGAAATCACGCCTTACGCCAGAGCCTTATCATCCCAGGACACTGCCCCGCCCCCCCCCCCCCCCCCCCCCCCCCAGGACTGCTGCCCATAGGCCATGTCCTATACTGCCTATACATAGCTGCCTTATGTACTGTTTGCATGTACCTGTCAGGCGTAGAAAGTGTAAGGATGGGCGCGGGAAAGGCGCCGTCCGTCGCGCAGATCACGTTGACGGTGTCGTCATCACTCTTGTTCTGGATCAGACTGAAACTCGTCTCTGGCGCTAAAAAAGTAAAAAAAAAAACACGTTAACACAATTGCCCAATTTATATTTTTTATGAGAGTAGGTCACTTTATTTCCGCTGCCCCATGTACGAAAATAGGGCATCGTCTTCATACCCTCGGATTTTTCTGAGTTCCCAGCAAATTGTTCTCATAAAAAAAGTTGTTCATTTTGACGGGTACATTTGATGGTTTCAAAGTAACGGTGTTTACACTAACATCTTGTATAGAATGATCTTTTGATCGAACGAGGCTATAATTTATAAGCTAGCTAGGTCGAAAGAATATCTTCCTTTGCAGCCATATTAAGCACCGTGCGTGCGTCACGTCACGTTCCCTATTCGGAAAACATTTTAATAACATCTACCCTTAATCGGGCCTAACGAAAAAAACATTTTTGCATGACTTAAGTAGTTGCTCTTAGGCCAATTAGGATATCTGTGTACATAAAATCAATTATAAATTACTGAAACTGAAAATAATTAAGTTTTTAGGGGTGGGTTATTATTTCCCTTTGCCTGTTTAGGATCAACCAAGGTGGGAAATTATTTGCCTTTGCCCGATTACGGAAATTATTTATAAATAAATAGACTAGTTAGTTGCTCTGACTCTACTTTTGAATTTATTTCTCCTCAATAAATTTGCACAAAATTATTTAAATTAAAACAAGCTTATGTATCAGTATGTAAATAAAGGATCCATTAAACAATAAAATACCTAATCTTTATTTTTTGTGCTGCAGAATCGGCACCTCTTATAGGTAGCGCCTTTTTCGGGGAGATGCACTCCAACATTTTGGAGTCGAATTTCATTTGGAACACCAAAATTGCCCCCTTTCTTATTTTTAAATACTATATGGTCCCTTTTAGTGTCACTGTAAAAAGTTGACAAAAATAAATGCCCATTTTTTTATATATAGTGATGCAAAATGAAGTTGCTAATGGACAATGGGAAATATTTTCCCATTTGCAAGCATATATTTCAAATGAATCAAAACCACATAAACACTACGTTTTTGCACTGAAAATCATAACAAAGCCACACAGAATATAATAAATTAGTACATAACAAATCAATTATCTACTTACCAGAATCTTTTTTGAACAAACTTTGTAAATTTATGTCTCGATTATGTGAAAATCGCACAATTTTTTCAAAGCTGACATTCATTTGATTCTGACATTGACACTTGACACTTGAAAGGGCTGGGTTGCTACTAAGATAATGTTGTAATTATCTAAGATTCTATTTGTGTAAAAAAAAAACATAAAAGGTTGCCATTTCAAAAATATTCGGAATTTTAGCAAGATCGATCGGGTGGGAAAATAGTTCCCAGTGCCTTATTAAGGGTTAACTTGCAGCAAGCCAAATTGACAATTCTACACAAAAGGGCTCGGATTTTTTACTTTAATTGGATTATTTCTCTTTGCAGTGCAGCCTGCAACGATGGTGTCGATTCGAAAAACCAATGAGTTGATTTGTAGTAGTTCGTACCAATGTTAGAACTTTACTGATTTTGAGGTCTATAATAGACAATAGTACAAAGGGCGCTACGACTTAAAACTACTACTCCTACTTTATTCACATCCAGTACCTCGAAAGGATTTATTTAAGGATTTTAAAGCCAATGAAGTGTTATATTGGCGTGTACTGTCGGCCGGTTGGCTTGACCGACCTGGTTATATTGTGAGCGGATAACCGGAGTAGGAATCGATTTTAGTAGCTTATTCAGTTAGGGTTACGCACGTAGCGTTTTAAATAGTAAGTGTGTAACTTTTATACTCAAAACGGCAAATGTACCTGATAAATGGGTAGATCAAAATTATTAACAGCTTTTCTATACAGCTAAGTTCCTTTAAAATTTAAATGAACATAATATTATAATAATAAATTAAATAACTTAAGTGTAAAACTATTAACTTTAGAATTTAGATGCTTAAGATAATAATTATAAAGCTGACGAGTTTGTTTTTCTAATCTCACAGATAACTGGACCGATTGTAACGTTGTAAGAGGCTATAGAGTGGATCACAGGGAATGGCATATTTTTACGGGTTTCCCCTGCGCATTAAAAAAGGTTACTTTTATACGAAGCCTCCGTGGTCTAGTGGCTTAGAGCGTGGCTCTTAACTCGGTGGTCATGGGTTCGATTCCCGCGTTGGAAACATTTTGTTTTTAAGTTTGGTTAGGACAATGCAGGCTGCAGATCACCAGATTGTCAGACAAGTAAGATGATTCATGCGTCGGATGGCCATGTAAAAAGTCACTCCTGCGCCTGATCTCTCGCGCCAGTCTTGTCGGTCCTCCGTCCCACTGGGTTATAAGACTAAAAGGAATAGAGAGTGCTCTTGTATGCTGCGCACACACTTGGGTACTATAAAATTCCTCCTCAGTTTCAATGAAACCGGCCAGCGTCACCGAAACCGGTGTGGGAGTTATTATTATTATATTTTTATACGAGAATTCCGGTTTCCACGAAGAGCAGCACGGTGCATTACAATATTATGTTAGGTGATAGAGTTTCGGCAACACAATCTAATTTATCGCAAAACGGCTAGTCGGCGGCCGACTACCGGTTTGTCCCACCTGTGGCCAACATCCGACCGATTCTGGTCCCCGTCTGCTGTCCAACGGTTTTTATTCCATACGTCCTATGGCTTCTACTCGTATGCATGCGTTTTTATTAAATGCTATAAGTTTATAACACTTACTTATACGAAGATAAAGTTTTTTACATTATCATACGTGAGACGTAAAACTTACTTAATATGTAGATTTTGATGTGTTCAACTGGTTACTACATCGAATCAGAATATATTATTAGTTAATAATTATTATTATTAGCTATACAGTAAGTGTAAGGTTTTAAATGTATTTGCTATATTTAATGATTTAGAGCTAAAGGGTTACCCACGAAAGAGAGAGACAGAGAGAAACACGCGCTACCGCACGGCTTACAACTATAGCATTTTTGCTCTAGTTGTGATATACCGACATACCGACGCTTTTGTGTCATGTCGTTACAACTTTTTCCGTCTAGCCCCCTTTCGCAACGCGCGAAAAGGAACTTCGATCCAAAACATCGTTACTTTCTCTTCACACTTACGCCCGTCTTTTATATGCATTGCGAGGTGAAAAAGAACGATGCGAAATCGGCGCCAAGCTAGTTTTTCTTAATAACTCTTTAAATAATATTATACTACTTATTGAACTATGGCAAGGGTTGTCGAACTTACTGAACACAGTCATTTGTTTAGTCGCGTCATCCTCATCTGTGAACGTGGAGACAACGCAGGTGTAGTTGCCGGAGACATCGGTGCCCAACCTGACGATGCGCAGCGCGCGATACTCGGTGAGCGGGTCGGCGGACGCGCGGTGCGTCAGGTCCACTCGCCCGCGCAGGATGCCGATGGCCTGGGGCTGGTGGCCCGCGATCCACTGGTACACGGGCCGCGTCCGGCTCTGGAAGAACCACTTCAGCACCAGACCGCGCGTGTCGTTGCCGTACTCGAAGTCACAGTCTAACAACGCGGAGTCCTCAGCTCCGAATTGAATTACTTCGGGCACTGTCAATTTCACTATCCTCACAGCGTCCATTTCTGAAACAAATGAAACGTTATGTTAAAATGGTTATAGAAATTATCTGTAAACACACGGGCGCCTTTTGGGATTCTTTTTACAACAGGGGTGGATTATTTTAAGCGATAAAGGAGAGAACACAGATCCTCGGCTTGCAATGACTGACCTGTATGCGAGAAAGGGGGAGGAACCTGTACGTTGCTATTTGACGACTGGTTATGGCATTTACTTACATGTATGCTTAGTCCTCGCGAACCCTTAAAGAATTTCGGTTGCGGACAGAGCAAACATTGCGCCTGATTAGAATCATTTTGACTGGGAAACACGCTCCCAGAGGAAGGGCCAGCAGACTGCGACATAGAGACTAAATTATTGAAATTACTTAATAAATAAAAGTATAAAAGTAAAAACAATTAGAAGTACAATAATAATAATAGTAAATATCTTAAATAAGTAGCATAAAGACTATAAATAATAACGCGGTTTAACTACACTTAAAATAAAAACTGATTGGACAAGTTGCAATTCTATGTTGGACACAGTAAACACTAAACACTCAATGGTAATGTTACGTCGAGTAGGTATGCTTCTTGCTTCAAACGCGTGAACTGGATGGAGGAGAAGTGCTGCCGGTTCCGGTACCGGAGCGGCCTATCCGCTGCTAATACGTCTCGTGGATCGGGGCTACATCTTCTTTTTTTATTATTTGATTGGGATATCTATATTGAAAGAGTGTGAAAACTCTGCGCCGTCTTTCGAACTATCTTGTCGTAGGGTGCGACCGTGTGGAACAGCAAACTGCTTGGTTATACCAGCTTGGACTGCTGTAAATTATTTCTGATCCTAGAAATAGTGCTAAAACAGTTATATTTTATTGCTTATTGCTTTACTTGTATAAATTTTTCTTTTCTTGTATAATAAAGATGCATCGGAGGAGACAAGTCGTTTTCATTTAAAACACTACAACTCCAAACTCTTCAAAACTTTACAGTAACATCGCTTATCATATCATAATATTGTTATATCAAAAATATCAAGCAGAAAAAAAGGAACTCTGCATAGTCAATTTATGTCAATAATGACTCTAGGTAATAATGCAATATCACACTGCGACGAATCAGTGGAGGACCTAATGGAAAATGGTCTAATATGGGGAAAATCATCTATGTTTCGTATTATATATTGACGCAGACGAAGTCGCGGGCAACAGCTAGGTGGAAATGTGGGTTAGTCGCCTTCTTAAGGGCGTTCCGTCCGGAGATTCCGTAATTGACCGTATTTAAAACCTTATAAACTCATAATCTGAAAGCTACAAAGTTATAATAAAAATACAGCAATAATCTTCAGTATATCAACATTCCTTTTGTCGTTTTAAATTTTCTCTTTTTGTTTCTTTTGTTAAAATTCAAGCATACATTCAGCATCTCCTTAGGATTTACAAATTACTTTTATTTGAAACTCACGCCAATAGATCGACAATATCATAAACTACATATTCGCCGTTTTAAATTTTTTTTAGGACAATTTTGAACTAAGATAAGTAAAAATAATAGGGTTTTGGCGCGATCTCGGCAACGCGGCCAATGTATGGCCAAGGTCGTTTGCTCGGGGGACGGCCTTAACGCGACCAAATTAGGGCCGCCATCTGTCTAGGAATCAACTTTTCTGATAGTACAAATTACAATTACGCGACCGCGCCGTTTTTTTATTAAATGGTTACGTTGTATATGTTACGCTCAAAGACCGAAAACGCTCACTGAGCGAAAAAATGGCTCACAACGCGTTGTGGTTATAGTAAAGCGGCCACGACGCGAAATTCGCGTCGTGGCCTTAATGAAAACGGCCACGACGCGTTCTGGTAATCACAGAAATACCACATAGCGAAATTCGTGTCGTGGCTGACGTGCTATTCGACCACAACGCGTTGTGGTTATCGAGAAAAGCCATGACGCGTTCTGAGCATTTAAAAACAGCCACGACGCGAAATTCGTGTTGTGGCCCTAGTGAAAACGGCCACGACGCGTTCTGAGCATTTAAAAACAGCCACGACGCGAAATTCGTGTTGTGGCCCTAATGAAAACGGCCACGACGCGTTCTGAGCATTTACCATACGTTCATCGAATTCAAATGCCTACGCTGGACAAACGCTAGTGTGAAGGTAGCCTATAATTAATTTAAGTACTATCAGAGAAGTTCATTCTTAGGCAGCTGGCAGATGGGGGACCTACGTAGTTTGGTCGCGTTACGTCAAACCCAGCCGACAGATCACAAATAACATTGAATTGACATGATCCGACCAAATGAAGTAGGTCCGCCAATACTGACTAGGAATCAATTTCTTCGATGGTACATTATTGTTGCGTATTGGTGATCAATATTATATAGTTTTTGTTGGAAGATCCTTATTGTTTGTGTTAAATAATATTGTTACTACTTGAAGATTTTTAAATTGTTATGAAAATATATTATGTTACACTCGGTAACTGCCGCAGTAAAGCAATTGCGTAGAATTTTTTATCAACTTATACTATTTGTAGCACGCACACTAACACCGTGCCGAAGATAAACGGTGTTGTTAAGTTTTTTTGTTACGGAAATTTCAAATTATTGATTCGGAATGGAACACCGCGCTGAAACCCAGCGATAATAGCTATTCAATAGCTTGAAATTGAAATTCCAAATTATTTACTTAATCCAAAAATTCCAAATAATTATTTTTAACTAAGGTAATTTATAATAATAATTATGATTAATATTATTTTGTGTTCAATAATAATTTGTTACCTTAAATATATATTTTTTAATAAAGTAATCTCAATGAATGACCAATATTGTTTTATTTTAATTTTTTAACTTTACAGGGTGCAATTAAACCTTCCCGCCAAATTTTTATATTATACCAATAATTGATCATTGTTAAAAATATCTTTTATAATCACTCAGTATTAAAATGTTGAAAAATAGCCTCCGAAAGTTTTCCTAATAAAAACACTACAATTAATGGATATTGGACACTACGCGTCGCCGGCGCGTACGCCTTCCGGTGATTTTAAGTGGGATAAAATATGTTATTGTAAAAAAATTAACACCCCATTTTTTTGGTTAAATGGACTTTCTTAATGATCCGATAAAAAATTGGCCGGTAGGTTTAATTGCACCCTGTATTATAACACTACTAACAGGATCGGAAGAAATGGCGTGTGCTTGTGTCAGAGGCCAAGACTCAATTTGGGTTCAGCCGCGGTTTGGGCGTGAAGAGGTAACAGACTGACAGACAGATAGACACATTTTCGCATTTATAATATTACAAGCAGTTGTCCGCGACTTTGTCCGCGTGGACTTCAGTTTATAGTTGTTCCCGTACATCGATAATCGATTGAACTGTTTACGTGCAAATCATAAAAGTATATTGTGCGGGAACCGTATAATTTTCCTAGACAAAAACCTTCCCTTGTCCTTTCCCGAGACTCAAAGTATCTGCTTACCAAAATTCATCAAAATCGGTTGTATAGTTTACGCGCAAATAATTACAAATAATTATAAAAGTTTATTGTGCGAGAACCGTATTTTTTCTGGGACAAAAAGATTATCCTTATCCTTTCCAGAGACTCAAAGTATCTCCATACCGAAATTCATCAAAATCGACTAACTAGTTTACGCGCAAATCATAAAATTATAATGTGCGGGAACAATAATTAATGCTCAGAACGCGTCGTGGCCGTTTTCATTAGGGCTACAACACGAATTTCGCGTCGTGACTGTTTTTAAATGCTCAGAACGCGTCATGGCTTTTCTCGATTACCACAACGCGTTGTGGTCGAATAGCACGTCAGCCACGACACGAATTTCGCTTTGTGGTATTTCTGTGATTACCAGAACGCGTTGTGGCCGTTTTCACTAGAGCCACGACGCGAAATTCGCGTCGTGGCCGTTTCACTATTACCACAACGCGTTGTGAGCCATTTTTTCGCTCAGTAAGCGTTTTCGGTCTTTGAGCGTAACATATATATACATTCAGTCAAGAAAGTATCGGGAATGGATAATGTGTTTATGGTTCTAAATTAAAATATTGTTTTTTTTTTGTTGTTGTTAGATTGGCACAACTGTTTTCCATAATGGCACGAAGTTTGAGTTGCATCTGTTATTTATATTAAATAAAATACTGTTTTTAGTTACATCATATCTAGTGTGTTTTGCGAATTTCATAATGGGCAAAAATATCGAACAAAGAGTTTGTCTTAAATTTTGCATCGCCAATTGTTTGGAATCACTGAAAATGTTACGGAAGGCTTTCGGTGAATCGACTGTGTCAAAAACACGTATTGTTACGGATACGGACACGTGGTGCCATCTAGCGTCGGACCAGCGAACTTACCAAGGGAACACAGGCAACGTAAATCCCCTACTCGCTACTAGATGACGCTAGGTGTATGTACCTACGAGTACTTTCTAGAAATATCTCATATTTGTTTACGCATATCGGGTTTATTCTGGGATGTTCCGGAATTTTCTGAGATTCGATCCGGCCCGTATAAATAGTCGCAGACAGTCCGGCCGGCAATTCAGTTTTATCTGAGCTATATTCGAGGCGACTTCGGAGCGAAAACAAGTGATCAATAGTGAGTGATTGTGATTGTGATAGTAACTCGGCTACGACCTAGGACAGTGATAGTGCTCAGTGATTTGGATCTAGTGCTAAGTGTTTGAACTCAGTGATTAGTGTGACCTAGTGTTTGTGAATAAAGTCTTCCAGAGAGTCACCAGGTCTTTTTCTCCGAATCCAAAGAACCCTAGCACGTAACAACTGGTGTCAGAAGTGGGATTTGGAGATGCCATTGACTCCAAGAGAGGACTTCAAGGGGAGTGTCAGGACAAGGGCGCAGCGAGCTGCTGCCATCGACTCCGAGAGAGGAGTTGGAGGTGGAGCTGCGGAGGCCACACCCACTGGGGACCAAGCTCCGCCCACTGCGGGTCAGGCCCCACCCGCTGGCCCCGCCCACCAGGCTCCGCCCACTGACCACGCCCACCAGGCTCCACCCACTTCGGGTGAAGCCACGCCCACTGGCTCCGCCCACCGGGACCCGCCCACTGACCACGCCCCCCAGGCCCCGCCCACTCTGGACATGGCCACGCCCACCGGCTCCGCCCACCAGGCCACGCCCACTGGCTCCGCCCACTGGGCCCTGCCTGCTCAGGCTCCGTCGACTAGCTCCATCCATCCTGCCACGTCCGTAGTTTCTACGGCCCCTCAAATGGCTCTTCAATTGGAAAGTTTAATTAAATTAATGGAGCTGCAAAGAGCTGATATTCAGGCTCAAAGGGCAATGATGGAGTCACAAGATCGCAAGCTTGGCGCTTTACAAGAGTCGCAAGAGCAACAAAAAGTCCTCCAAGAAAAAGCACTTGGAGCTATAAAGGATGTAAGTGACACGGTGGTTAAGCTTCGTAAAGATGTCGATGTTATGGAAGAACGAGTTACCGGGCTAGGAGTGGATATGGAAAATGTGAAAACCGGCCTCACAGAACTACAGAAGTGGAAAGTGCGCCTGGAAACCACAGGAGTCCCGACGTCTAGTGGAACTACTGGAATAGTGGTACAAGGACCGAGAGTTAAAGTACCACCATACGATGGTACTACTTCTTGGAACGCTTACCGTCAGCAATTCCAGACGGTTGCTTCTGCCAACGGATGGACTGACGAACAATGCCTGACCGCTCTCACTGTTGCGCTCAGAGGGCAAGCTTTGTCGGTCCTGGAAGCACATACAGGAAAAGGATTCCAAGACCTGATGGAGGCGCTTGAATCCAGATACGGGGAGCGACACCTGGAGCACGTGTTCCGTGCCCAACTTCGTGACAGAGTCCAACGCTCTGGAGAGGGACTACAACAATGGGCGTTGGAAATTGAAAAACTGGTTAAGAAGGCACATCCAGGAGCAGACTCCAAGATGGTTGACTCGAACACTATTCAAGCCTTTGTCGACGGAATCAGGGATCTGGAGGTCAGAGCTGCAGTAAGGCTACGTCACCACACCTCGCTCAAGGAAGCGTTGGCGCATGCTCTAGAGGTCGAGGCTGTCCGGCGTGACATACGGCAGACCTATAAGATCCGCGAGGTCTCGGAGGAAGTCAAGGAGGTCAAGGCTCCTACGAAGAGAAGTTTTGGAGCCATGTGCTACAAGTGCGGCGAGAGGGGCCATCTTCAGCTCAACTGCCCCCAGAAGGAGACTCAGATGGCAAGAATGAAAAGACTCGAGGAACGCATTGAACAAATAGAGGAGCTGAAGAAGCAAGGGGCTTCGTCCCCTGCCCACGATCAGGGAAACGAATAAAAGCCAGGACTAAGGGGCGAGTACTGGCTGACGCGGAGGAAGCCCCGATAACTGTTATCTCCCAAGCATGCAGCGGGAATAGTCTTGTGATTCAGGGGACTATTAACAGGACGGATTGCAAAATTACTCTAGACACAGGAGCCTCTAGAACGATAGTGAACCCAAATCTGGTAAAAGCCGCAAGGAGACAGAAGAGTAGAATTAACTGTCGGCTTCTTACTGCCTCCGGTCAGCCAATACCCGTCCTGGGAGAAATGTCAGTTACGATTAATGTAGGGGGGTCTTCATACCCTCACGACGTTATCGTAGCTGAGATTATGGATAATTGCATCTTGGGTTTGGATTTCATAAAGAAGCATAACTGCAGAATTAATGTCGCTGACGGAGTTTTCAAGTGTGGTGAAGAGGAAATTTTCATCCTTGGAGGCGCCTGCGGGAAAGTTGAATGTGTAAAGAAAGTCATTATACCTGGACGTGCGGAAGCTCGGGTGCTGGTGAAACTACCGACAGCTGGAAAGAAAAAGGCAAACAGATGCGTGTTGATCGAAGACACGCCTACCAAGACATCAGCGCAAAAACTGATGACGGCGAGAACCCTTGTTAGTGGAAGCAGTAACGCTGTGGTCAGGGTTTTGAATCTTGGTGATCGCGAGATCTGCTTGAACAAAGGTGACGTCATTGGAAAGTGCGAGGAAGTTGTCTGGATGAGAAAGTGTAGTTCGATCACAGGCTCAGACTCAGCAAACAGCAGCAACTATGGAATAGTGACTGAGCTACTCGATGACTGCAAGAGTAATCTGACTTATTCGCAGAGCATGAAAGCTAAGAAGTTTTTACAACGCCACGCGAATATCTTCTCCAGTCAGGAAGGCGACCTTGGAAGAACGTCGATGGTTCAGCACAGGATAGATACCGGAAGCGAGAACCCAATTCGTCAACGAGCAAGACGGATACCCATTGCAAAGGAAAAAGAAGTTGAAGGCCTTTTGGAGGACATGAGGAGGCATAAGATAATTGAACCGTCTGCAAGTCCGTGGTGCTCACCTGTTGTGTTGGTGAAGAAGAAAGATGGCAGCACAAGATTTTGTGTGGACTACAGGCGTCTCAATGATGTCACTAAGAAGGACAGCTATCCTTTACCTCGAATCGACGACACTCTGGATACCTTGAGTGGCATGAAATGGTTCTCGACCCTGGACCTGAAATCTGGATACTGGCAGGTGGAAATTCATCCAAAGGACAAGGAGAAGACAGCGTTCTCCACCGGTAAAGGTTTATGGCAGTTTAACGTCATGCCCTTTGGATTGTGCAACGCACCTGCCACATTTGAGCGACTCATGGAGTGCGTACTGGCAGGATTAGTTGGAGAGGCCTGCTTAGTCTACTTAGATGACGTCATCATTGTTGGCCGCGACTTCGAGGACCATTTGCGAAACTTAGAACGAGTTTTCACCAAAATAGAGGGGGCCAAGTTAAAGTTGAATCCGAAAAAGTGTCGTTTATTCAGGAATAAGGTTAATTATCTCGGCCATGTAATCTCCAGTGATGGAATCCAGACGGACCCGGAGAAACTGGAAGCAGTTCAAAATTGGCCAACCCCTAAAAACAAAACCGAAGTGCGGGCATTTCTCGGCCTATGTTCCTACTACAGGCGTTTTGTTAAGGGATTCTCAGAGATAGCCAAGCCATTACATCAGCTGACAGAAGATAAACGACAGTTTATTTGGGACAAGACTTCTGAAGATTCTTTTCAGAAACTGAAGAAACATCTGTGTGAAACACCAATCTTGGGGTATCCACAACCTGAAGGTCAGTTTATAGTCGACACAGACGCAAGCAACACGGCCATTGGAGGGGTGTTATCTCAAAAACAGGGTGAAAGAGAAGTTGTAATTGCATATTTCAGCAAGTCTTTATCCAAGCCAGAGAGAAACTACTGTGTGACAAGAAGAGAACTCTTGGCTGTCGTAAAGACGCTACAACATTTCAGCAAATATCTCATCGGGAGACAGTTTTTATTGCGAACTGATCACGCAGCCTTGAAGTGGTTACTACAATTCAAGAACCCAGAAGGCCAAGTAGCTCGATGGATTGAACAACTCCAGGAGTATGACTTCAAGACGGAACACCGCAGCGGAAAGGCGCATGGGAATGCCGACGCACTTTCACGAAGGCCGTGTTCAGAAGACTGCAAACATTGTGTTAAGCAGGAATCTAATGAAATTACATTAAAGTTAACGAAAACAAGTCCTTTGGGTCCATGGGAGAATGATGCTATGAGGGAGACTCAAGAAAGAGATGACGACCTTCGGCACATCATCACATGGAAGAAACGGGGTGACGTAAAACCAATCTGGAGTGAGGTTGCACCCACTGGCGCTGCCACTAAGGCGTACTGGGCGCAATGGGACAGTCTGATACTTCAAAATGGAATACTTTACCGGAAATGGGAGAAGACTAACGGCAGAGAGTTCCATCTTCAGATAGTTGTCCCAAGGACGAGAGTACCAGATGTTCTCCGTGAAATACACGATGGCGTATCAGGAGGTCATCTAGGTGTCAAGAGGACGTTAACAAAAGTGCGAGAACGATTCTACTGGTTGCATTGTCGAGATGATGTGCAGGATTGGTGCCGCAAATGTACTACTTGCGCTGCAGTGAAGGGACCACAGACAAGGAGCCGTGGGAACCTGCGCTTGTATAACGTTGGCGCACCGTGGGAACGAATTGCAGTTGACGTAGCTGGGCCATTTCCTGTAACGGAATCGGGAAACAAGTATTTTATGGTGGTCATGGATTACTTCACAAAATGGCCCGAAGTGTTCGCCATACCAAATCAGGAAGCTACAACAGTTGCTTCTAAGCTAGTCGAAGAAGTGATATCTCGCTTTGGTGTGCCTCTAGAAATCCATTCCGATCAGGGCAGGAATTTCGAATCGCAGGTCTTCCAGGAAGTATGCAGAATTTTGGGAATGCATAAGACGAGGACCACCGCGTACCATCCACAGTCTGATGGAATGGTTGAGAGATTTAACCAGACCCTTGAGAGGCATTTGGCGAAATTGGTAGATGACAAACAAAAGGATTGGGACAAGTATATACCGCTCTTCCTTCTGTCGTACCGTACCGCCGAGCATGAGGGCATAAAAGCTACCCCAGCGTATGTCAATTACGGTAGAGAACTACGAGTACCAGTAGACCTCTTGACAGGAGGGTCACCGGAGGAACCAAAGACCTTACCAGACTATGTCTGCGATTTAAGGGAAAAGATGCGCTATATACACGCCACGGTTCGGGAAAATGGGTTACAGTCAAGTGAGAAGATGAAGACCAGATACGACCGGAAAGCGAACACGAGCGGCTTCGAAGAAGGGTCACTGGTGTGGCTGCATAACCCAACTCGCCGAAAAGGGAAATCTCCAAAGTTGCAGACCAAGTGGGACGGCCCATACAAAGTGGTTGCCCGATTGAATGACGTGACTTACAGGATCCAAAAGCAACCAAGAGGGACATTCAAAGTGGTACACATAGACCGTCTGGCGCGTTACCATGGCAGTAACAACGATGCTCGGGACGAGCATCTCTAAGAGGGGAGTAGTGTTACGGATACGGACACGTGGTGCCATCTAGCGTCGGACCAGCGAACTTACCAAGGGAACACAGGCAACGTAAATCCCCTACTCGCTACTAGATGACGCTAGGTGTATGTACCTACGAGTACTTTCTAGAAATATCTCATATTTGTTTACGCATATCGGGTTTATTCTGGGATGTTCCGGAATTTTCTGAGATTCGATCCGGCCCGTATAAATAGTCGCAGACAGTCCGGCCGGCAATTCAGTTTTATCTGAGCTATATTCGAGGCGACTTCGGAGCGAAAACAAGTGATCAATAGTGAGTGATTGTGATTGTGATAGTAACTCGGCTACGACCTAGGACAGTGATAGTGCTCAGTGATTTGGATCTAGTGCTAAGTGTTTGAACTCAGTGATTAGTGTGACCTAGTGTTTGTGAATAAAGTCTTCCAGAGAGTCACCAGGTCTTTTTCTCCGAATCCAAAGAACCCTAGCACGTAACAGTATTAATGAGTGGTAAAAAGCGTTCAAAAGCGGTCGAGATGTGATGGAAGTTTTGCCTCGCTCTGGTACATAAGTGAAGGAAGTAATGACCTGTTTGCACTCGAAATTTTTGCCGGAAGGTCAAACTGACTGACTGACTGACAAATGAAGAGTATAATTTGAGAATTATGCGGCATTTAAGAGAATTCGACGAAAAATGCCATATTTGTGGAAAGAAAATTCTTGGATCTTGCACCACGATAATGCGCCTCCGCACAAGGCTATCATTTTGAACGAATTTTTGACCAAACACTCACAAATATCATCGAGGAACCACCTTATTCAACAGATATGGCTCCAGCCACTTTATTTCTTTCTCTTTAACTCAAATTAACACTTCGTAGCACCCGTTTTCAATCGGCAGAAGACATAAAGGAGAATTCGCGGCGAGAACTCAACTCAATAATTCCGGAAACAGCGTATAAAAAATGTTTTGATTATTAGATTATTCGTTGGCGTAAGTGTATCGTTTTTGAAGGAGCATACTTTGAAGGTGATAAAATAAATTTGAATGAATAACAAACAGTTTGTGTATTATGGATCTTTTACCGGTACTTTCTTGACAGAGTAGTAGGTATATTTCCTTGCAATTAATTCAAATAAACAATAAATCTCCTAGTAGCTTTTCGTTTTTGCACAAGATGGTCTCTGAATTTAACGCATTTTTTAAATAAAATAAAATAATATAATATCTTGTTTCCTCCTCGTCTCTTTATTATAATACAAGGTTGATTTCACAAATATAATGCGACAATGGAAGGAAAATTACTCACACGTGTAACGTGCTGAATACGCGAAATTTGCGAACACCACCTATCCCCTAAATACATCCCCGCTTATCAAAGAAATACCAGTTATCCTGCTGTTCACCACACGCAATGTATGCCAAGCTGCGGTTTAACTACAAACGCGATGTGACGCGGTATTAGCATAATACTAGGTCGGGATTTCAATAGGGCGTGAGATAAGGCATGCATAAACCCTCATTGCTTCCATACTTCACCGTCAAGTGTCTATTAGCCTTCAAGATAATATCCTTGTGACTTTGATGTTTCTACGGTGGTATACATGTACGTGGCTCGGGTTCATTACTAACTTCCGATCAGAAACGAAATATTCGCATCACCTCCACGACGAAAGCGAAACAGCTAAGCCATACATTTTTACTGGTATGTATAATTTGTTGAAGTTAGAGTCGGTAGAGTTAGGCCATGTGGATTCAGAAGCTTGGCTCTACATGAGATCTGATATCTTTTTCACAGGGTAAACCTTATGTGGTCGTCTGGGCAACAATTTACAAGAAATATTTTTGGTGGGATTAAGATAATTATACGTATACTATTAGCTAGTAAATGAGTAATGGAACGTAGTTGAGTTGTATTTGAAAGAGCAGCCAAGACGTTCCAAAAATAATTAACTTGAAAACAAATTGTGAATCCGTCTATCGATGGGCCGATAAACAAGACATATTTTTCTTCTTTCTTTCTTTCTTTTTCTTCTTTTTTGGCAACTTGACACAAAGGATGTGTATGTTGTGCCACAGACAAGGTAAAAAGGTAAGGAATATGGCGGGAAAACCATATTCCTCCTATTATAATTTTCATCGTCGTTTTCATGTATCGTCAGGTCTAAAGTCTAGTCAAAGTCTAAGTAAAAGTCAATACAGTCAAGGAGTCAAGTCGGTCGATTCAGTAAAGTGGTAGACGCTTTACTGAAACTTTCGATGGAGTTTTGGAGGGAACACAAAATAGCACGTTTCTGGATATTACATCACTTTCCTACACTTGTGCATGAACACGAATATCTAATGGTTAATATTCTACCAATATTACACATTAAAAACCCAGCTAACACAATTTTAGGAAAATAATATAAAAACACAACAGCACTCTTTCACATGCCCGCCAAAACTCCTCTTTTCTTCTTTAACTATTAATAAATCCCTACTTAATATTATAAATGCGAAAGTGTGTCCGTCTGTCTGTCAGTTAACTCTTCACTCCCAAACCGCTGAATCGATTTAGCTGTTTGGTATGGATATACTTCGAGTCCTGGGAAAGGACAAAGAATACTTTTTTAAACGAACTTTGGTGCAACGGACTTGCAGTCATCATCTAGTTTTATTAACCGACTTCCAAAAAACGAGGAGGTTATATGTTCGGCTGTGGATTTTTTTTTTATTATTTTTATTTTTTTTTATTTTTGTATGTTCAACGATTACTCCGCCGTTTGTGAACCGATTTTCGAAATTTTTGCTTTGTTGTATTTGGTTTTACTCCAGTTTGGTACCATGTTCACAAAAGTGGTCACCTGATGATGGGATCTAGGAGTAATCGAGGGAACTCCTCGAAATTTATATGGGAACATATGGTGATTTTGGTTTTATGTGAAGTGTACTAAGAATATGCTACCAAAAAGTCAAATATTGGGTCAAGGTATACCATGGTTTCGAAGATGCTGAGAGAACTCCTGACCCCTTATAGATACACGTTTGGGAGTTTCGGCGTTGTTTTAAGAACAGAAAGCATATGCTACTATGCAACTCATATTCATCATCATAATCATCATCATCATCATCATCATCGTCTTCATCATTACCACGTCGTGTTAAGGTCACCAATGTCTCATGGCACAGAATAGATACTAGTACAAGGCATAGGTGTGGATATACTAATAATAATAATAATTTTATACTGTATAACAACACTTTGTTTAAATATACACGGCGGTCAGCGCCGCGCGGCGCGTGGCGGAAGACGACAGATCGAATATACTTTACTACTTTATATACAGATCGAATACTTTACTAACTACTTTATAAAATTTTAATAGACAAAATATAGAATTAAAATAAAGTTATTTTAAAAAGAGCATTTAAACTAAACAAAGTCAATAAGTGTCTTTTTAATTAGTTATACTTATTAATCGATAGATGGCGCACTAAGTATCGATTTGAATGGATTTGAAATTGAATTCTTGATTACAAGAACAGCTGTCAATAATTATGATAATATTATATTATATTACTAGCTGTCCCGGCAAACGTTGTTTTGCCATATAAATAATTTTTGGTACGAAAAATAGATGTTGGCCGATTCTCAGACCAATATCCTCACAATATGCTCACATAATTTCATGAGAATCGGTCAAGCCGTTTCCGAGGAGTATGGCAACGAAAACTGTGACACGAGAATTTTATATATTAGATGAGTAGCTACGCTACATCCTATGCAAGTTTATACAATTTTTTATCTGATAGATCCTTGGATCGTGGAAAAACGAGACACAATAGCCTTTCTATTGTTATCGCAATCGCCGGTGACCGCTTGGGGTTTGAAGTATTAAAATTGTTAAATTACTTAGCACAATATGTTCACTTCACTGATAATATATTATTTTGTGAGTGTGAACTGTGACTCTTAACAAATTGTAATAAGATACGTAAAATATGCGCGAAGATTTACCTACTAGTGTAACTAAAAAGAGTGAAATTATTATTATTTTTAACAAAAAATTAAAACCGACTTCCAAGGTAAAAACAATATTAACATTAATATGAACTAAAAAGTATTAAATAATTTTTGCTATCTAATAGTGCCTTTTTCCGAATTCGGCTAAGCCTCAACTATTTCTGTACTCAATCTTCATAATTTTGAAGTCGGTGCCAGTTCCAAAAGTTTCAAATATTCTGTCAGAGGACTGAAGATTCAGCTATCTGGTACCGACTTCAAAATAATGAAGATTGAGTACAGAAATAGTTGAGGTTTAGCCGAATTCGGAAAAAGGCACTATTAGATAGCAAAAATTATTTAATACTTTTTAGTTCATATTAATGTTAATATTGTTTTTACCTTGGAAGTCGGTTTTAATTTTTTGTTAAAAATAATATAAATCCTATTATGAACCTGAGTAATACGTTTTGTTACTAATATAAGTAACAAAGTAAAATTTTTGCCATCCGTTTAACACATTTTTAACATTACTTTGAAGCTTGTTCGAAGATATCAAGTACTATTATCAAGAAGTTGAACGACAAATAAATAGCATGGAAAACAGTCGCTTTTGCAGGATTTCAAACAATTTAATGCATCATTAAACTATGAACCGTAAATTCTGTGATATAGGAACTGTGTCACTTTGCGAGCATTCTCCCATCATAACCCTCGCACGAGCTCGCTCTACAAACAAATGGAGACTACAGTTATCATGCAAATCTAGGCTGGTATAAATAGTCAGTACTCAAGATGCATTTCGGTCTCAAGACACGGTACAGGCTCTGTGATTGGTTGGCTGTCAAAATTTGGACCAATCACAGAGCCGAACCGCGTCTTGAGACCGGGTCGCATCTTAAGTACTGACTATATTTTATACCAGCCTTAGAGTCTTTGTTTAGTCATCTTGACTGACGTTTACGCTGTGATCACAAGAGCCACGTTATGACCGATATTTTACCTTATCAAAATCGAATATAGAACTTCACCCTTTTTAGGGATCCGTACCCAAATGCTAAAAGATGACAAAAGTGGGAAAGGTACCGAAAACAATTCTTGAAAACTTTGAATTTGTACGAAAACACTACGCGTCGTTTCCACATATATTTCTTGTAATTTATTTTGTTATCAACTTCTTTGAACTTTGAACCGATATACTTTAGTATCAATGTTTTATCGTATTTAGTATAACAAACAAGACTGGTAACGCTACACTTTAACGTATCTTTCTGGTTTTGTCAAGTTACTAAAATCAGCAACTGCTCTAATATTCTCTTTTTAACCGACTTCCAAAAAACGAGGAGGTTATATGTTCGGCTGTGGATATATATATATTTTTATTTTTTTTGTATGTTCAACGATTACTCCGCCGTTTGTGAACCGATTTTCGAAATTTTTGTTTTGTTATATTAGGTTTCACTTCAGTTTGGTGCCATGTTCACAAAAGTGGTGACCTGATGATGGGATCCATGAGTAATCGAGGGAACTCCTTGAAATTTATATGGAAACATATGGTGATTTTGATTTTATGTGAAGTGTACTAAGAACATGCTACCAAAAAGTCAAATATTGGGTCAAGGTATACCATGGTTTCGAAGATGCTGAGAGAACTCCTGACTCCTTATAGATACACGTTTGGGAGTTTTGGCGTTGTTTTAAGAACAGAAAGCATATGCTACTATGCAATTCATATTCATCATCATAATCATAATCATCATCATCATCATCATCGTCATCATCATCATCATCACGTCCTGTTAAGGTCACCAATGTCTCATGGCACAGACTAGATAATAGTACAAGGCATAGGTATGGATATACTAATAATAATAATTATGTACTGTATAACAACACCTGTTTGTTTAATACATGACGGCGGTCGGCGCCGCGCGGCGCGTGGTGGCAGACTAACTAATTTATATACAGATCGAATACTTTATTAACTACTTTATAAAATTTAAATTGACAAATAGAATTAAAATAAAGTTATTTTAAAAAGAGCATTTAAACAAAACAAAGTCATTAAATGTCTTTTTAATTAGTTATACTTATTAATCGATAGATGGCGCACTAAGTATCGATTTGAATTCTTTATTACAAGAACAGCTGTCAATAATAATTATGATAATATTAAATATTAAGGGCCTGTTTCACCGCTTCCTGATAAGGCTATCCACCACTTAATTTGACAGATGGAGTATGGAAAATCTGTCAAATAACCCTATCGGGCACCTTATCTGGAAGCGGTGAAACAGGCCATAAGAGTAGCTACGCTACATCCTATGCAAGTTTATAAAATTTTTTATCTGATAGATCCTTCGATCGTGGAAAAACGAGACACAATAGCCTTTCTATTGTTATCGCAGTCGCCGGTGACCGCTTGGGGCTTGAAGCATTAAAATTGTTAAATTACTTAGCACAATATGTTCACTTCACTGATAATATATTATTTTGTGAGTGTGAGTTGTGAGTTGTGACTCTTAACAAATTGTAATTAGATACGTAAAATATACGCGAAGGTTTACCTACTAGTGTACTGTGTAACTAAAAAGAGTGAAATTATTATTATTTTTAACAAAAAATTAAAACCGACTTCCAAGGTAAAAACAATAATAACCTTAATATGAACTTAAAAGTATTAAATAATTTCTACTATCTAATAGTGCCTTTTTCCGAATTTAGCTAAACCTCAACTATTTCTGTACTCAATCTTCATAATTTTGAAGTCGGTGCCAGTTCCAAACGTTTCACATATTCTGTCAGAGGACTGAAGATTCAGCTATCTGGTACCGACTTCAAAATAATGAAGATTGAGTACAGAAATAGTTGAGGTTTAGCCGAATTCGGAAAGAGGCACTATTAGATAGTAGAAATTATTTAATACTTTTTAGTTCATATTAATGTTATTATTGTTTTTACCCTGGAAGTCGGTTTTAATTTTTTGTGTTATCTTTATACCTTTATAATTTACCTTTACAAAAACCTGACCCTTTTTAACCGACTTCCAAAAAACCGAGGAGAAACTGGTTCCGTATAAAATGAAAGTTAGTGTTGCGCCAAAGTTCATAAATATCACGCGGGAATCGTACATTTTTCCGGGATAAAAAGTATCCTATGTCCTTTACCGGGACTCAAAGTATCTCCATACCGACTTTCAGCAAAATCCGTTCAGCGGTGCGGGCGTGAAGAGGTAACAGACACTTTCCCATTTATTATATTACTAGCTATTGCTCGCAACTTCGTCCGCGTCCACGTCCACATTTTTTTCGTATTTTTTTTTTAAATAAAAGTCTTCGATCAAATATTTGATCGAAGATAAAAAGTATTCTATGTAGCTATCTGATACCTCCAAGAGTTGTGTACAAAGGTTCATAAATCATAATGATTCGTCAAATCGTCAATTAGTAGTTTTTGCGTGAAAGCGTAACAAACATCCACGCTGCTAACGTTTTAGTTTTAGTTTAGTTTTAGTTTTAGTTTTAGTTTTAAAAGTTTATTTTGCACATCACACAACAAAATATTTACAAAGGACGAAAGAACACAGAACAATTAATATTTTAACATTATGTTGTGTGATATCACAAAAATGGACCCCAGCTCAGCATATTGCAGCAAGTTGCTGCACTGATTTTCTGCTGGGACCAATGTGTGACATCACAATAATAATAAGAAACTAAGAGCATACTAAATAATAATTAATAAACTTAAATAATAAATAAATTATTAAAGAAAATAAGAACTAAAAGAAAATACATAATTAAAACTAAGTGCATAACATTGGGAGAGAAAAAAAACTGTCAATATTGTCGTTTGAGTTTTGACGTATGTTTGACGTCTCAAACTCGTTCTTTTGCTATATTATATTAAATAGTATTTCGCCCATATTATCTTATTGAAGTGACTAAATTAGTATGGCACCATGGCAACGTCCATCGCTATCCCGTCGCACAAACAATGGTCGCCGTCAGTTGTAACAATTTACTATTATTTATTCAACAATTAATGCAATTATTAATATAAAAAGTACCCAGTAGCCGATTCTCCGATCTACTAAAAATGCATATAAAATTTGGTAAAAATCAATAAAGCCGTCTCGGAGGAGTACGGTAACTATCTTTGTGATACGAGAATTTTATATACCTACTAGATTAATAAGGATAGTATATGGACTAACAAATAAAGCATGCGCACTGGGTAAACGGCCTCAAGCTATACTCAACTTACATCAGAACTCTTCAAGTATTTCGGCGAGTCACGAGCATTATGATGAGAAACTATTATCATTTTTCATTCCGCCATTGGAAACTTTTGATGGGTATCATAATATGAGATAAAAGATTTGTAACTTTTTGGCAGATAATGTTCCTATTCCGCGTTCCAAACAAATAGGACGAATTTATTAACTCCCGACAAAAAAGAGGGGTGTTATAAGTTTGACCTGTCTGTCTGTCTGTTTGTCTGTCTGTGTTTGGGTCTGTCTGTGGCATCGTAGCATCCAAACGGGTGGACCGATTTTGATCTAGTTTTTTTTGTTTGAAAGCTGACATGATCGAAAGTGTTCTTAGCTATAGTTCATCATCATCAGCCTGCTCAGTGCTGGAAAATCGCGGTTCATCTGGTTATATTTTGCATTCTAGTTTGTGACATTGATGAATAAGTACATACACATTAATGGAAAGTTGACCTGGTGCTGCAGCATCACCTGGTAATCAATAGGATACCCAACTCCTCACCAACTTAGAGCAGAGGTTTCGTGTTTAGGCTCATTTTTTAATTGTAACAACTAGTAAGACATAGATAAACAGTAAATATTTGCATGCTGATGCTGCAGCATCAACTGGATTCTATAGGAGCCGAGTTCCATATGAGCCCAAAGCGGAGGATTCATGTTTGGACTCATATTGACTGCCTCATCCAAGATGACATTCATAGAGTATGGTATTCATTGGGATATTATGATCCTGTTGATAGGAATTATTCTGCACTATAACCAACATAAGTTTAAAAAACATGAAATAAAGTTAAATTAAGAAATTTAAAAAACTCCCGCCAAACAACTTTAAAAAGTAGTGAAATAATTATATTTACTGACTAAGTTTAAATAATACCTAAGCATTAAGTGATATTTTAGTCCATAATTGTTGTCAAGATAATATGTCGGGGGACCGCTAATGTAGATGTTTGATTTCCTATAACATTATACATAGTTTAAGGGTCAGTTCACAGCGAACCGAATCGAGACAATCAGTGACTTGGCGATGTAACAAAATGCAGAAGTCGGTGTTGGCGGTCCCCCGACACACCGTCATCAAGAAATTCTAGCGCCCGAAATCTAGCCTCTAAAAAATCTTTGAACTGCGATAGCTTGAGAAGTTCGTCAAGTGTGCTAATTTTAGTGTCCCATTGCTTGCGGGAACTCACTGTCTAACTTCGCGCTCATTGTATAAATTATTATCAGAATGTCCCAAGAAGTAACGTCAATTCCAAGATTTCTTAGACCATTTAAACACTCCATCGTAGTGTCTAACAGACATTCTTTAATTCGGTTACGCCGCGTTAAAGTAATAAACCGTGTTGGATATGTTTTAGATTTTTAAGTTTTAAGTTTTAGAACAGCAAAAAAATGGAAAGGGCGTAGCGACATCATGTTTTTTGCCACGTAATTTAAAAACCAATCTATGTACAAAGAGCCATGGCCAAATTTGTATACTCGTAGGAGCTGGACTCGACTTTTATTTTTGATGTCCTAAAATAAACTATAGTTAGATTTGGTTGTTCTTATGCTCTAAACATAATTCCGTTTGAAAATTATGTCTAAATAGCCACAGTTTTTTACAATAATTAATAACATTAACAATTATTTTGAGGTTAGACTTAACTAACTACCTTTTTCCCGACTGCGGTGTAGCCTACAAGTGTGTATTCGGCGATCTCGTTTCTAATTATTTCAATTTTTCCTAGAGTTAACCCAAAAAATAGAACGAATACGAATAATCGCCGGCTGTCAGAACATAAAGAAACTAAAATATAATGATCTTTCTTTTGTGGCTATTTACAGACACATTTCTAATATTTTTCGATGCCTTAAAATATTAGAGAAGTTTTGCTACCAATGGCATATTGGGACGCCATTTATCATCTGGTACGATTTGGCCATTGTTCTCTTAAATCTCTCTCCCCTTGAGGCAAAATAGGAATCCTTTTTTTACAGAGGTCTTTTTGATTGATTATTCTGTGTTATAAAAGTTGACTAATCGTGATATGCTATGGGTAATTCAAAGACATGATGAATACTGATAGATTTCTTAGCTTAAATCATTGCTGAGAAAAATCGGTATCGCTACAGCCAAATTATCAAGGCGTCGCGTCGCCTCAATAGCGAGTTTACATCCAATTCAGTTATCCAATCCGGTGCTGGAATGCTACTGGAATAATGTAAACGGGTACTGGAATGCACTTTTTGCACACAATTATTGCATTCTAGTGCCCCTTTATATTATTTCGTTCGCTCGTTTGCCCCCTAATCCTATATAAAAAGGGGTTATAATTTACATAATTTAGTCTATGTCACTGTTACTACATATTATAGTAGGTACTTGAATTGTATTCATTAAATTTGTATTACATAATATCGTTAGTAACAAGCTTAGTAATTGAAGAACTTGTTTCCAGTGGAATAGGCTTCAATAACGAGCTTCAGATGTCAAGGTCAAAGGGCTATGTCGGAGTAGTGTACTAACATTTTGACCTAGACCTAAGGGTTAGTTCAGATCGAAACGAGGCGTGACTTGGCAAGTTATAAGTATAAAACTAATTAAAATTTTAAATTTCTTAGCACTACTTAATATTTCAATTTTGTATTTGCTATCACAGACAAATTTTTTAGACCTGTAAGTTTTTTTTTAGATGAATTATTGTGTAGTATTTGATAAGTATAAAATATAATATTAACTAAACCACATACTTTTCTATGATATCGAAAGTGAGCATTTGTTTCAACTTTCAAATAAAATATATAAAATAAATATTTTATTTGCTGCCAAGAAATTGGCTGGCAGTTTACTTGAGCACGAAATTTCGAAGTTCAAATTGTATCCGCTCGTTCTGAGCTAATATTTGGCAATCACAGAACATTTGACGCAATCTTAAACTGCTCCTTTTTTTCTTCATAATCTCTTCAAAATAAAGAATCATGGCCAAATTTGTATAGGAGCTGGACTCGACTTTTATTTTTGATGTCCCAAAATAAACTATAGTTAGAGTTGGTTGTTCTTATGCTTTAAACATAATTCCATTTGAGAATTAAGTCTAAATAGCCACGGTTTTTTACAATAATAAATAACGTTAACAATTATTTTGAGGTTAGACTTAAGAACTACCTTTTTCCCGACTGCGGTGTAGCCTACAGGTGTATATTCGGCGATTTCGTTTCTAATTATTTCAAATTTTCCTAGAGTATTACCCAAAAAAAAAAAGAACGAATGCGAATGATCGCCGGCTGTCAGAACATAACGAAACTAAAATATATTGATCTTATCTTTGTGTCTATTTACAGACACATTTCTAATATTTTTCGATGCCTTAAAATATTAGGGAATTTTTGCTACTAGCGGCATATCGGGACGCCACAGCCCACATTTTATCATCTGGTACGATTTGGCCATTGTTCTTTTGTTCTAATATGTTTTACTTCAAAGATTTACGTACGATTTGTTGATGTGTTTAAATAATGTTGTCTTACCTATACTTATGTTAAGAATGCGAAGAGGCTGTCCGTCTGCCTGTCTAGTCTGTCTGTTACCTCCTCACGCCCAAGACGCTAAACCGATTTTGCCGAAATTTGATATGGAGATACTTTGAATCCCGGAAAAGGACTGCATAGTATCCAAACTTTAAACTAATTTTGACGCAACGGAGTCGCGGGCGCCATTTAGTATTAATAATGGACACGTGGTAGCAACATAATAATGTTTTACGATCGTCTCTGTGGTACCGTATAGCTTTGTCCACACTGTGCCTTTTTCTTTTCGTCAAGGGCATGCGTTATAGCGCAGTCAACAGTGAATGTGAGGCATGCCCGCGACGAATGCCCTCTGACCATCCAAAACTTTCGCTTTGTTATTAAAAATGACAGTTGGCGATGCGTTCTTTGACGCATTCAATTATTGAATGCGCCAAAACGAAAGTTGAATGAAAGAAGATGACGAAAATTGAAGACGAAAGTGCATAATATTGACAAAGCTATATTATAATTTATTTCATAAATCATGTAAAGCGAAATCAAGGCAATTCATTAAATATGCAGGAGTATTAACCTCATAACGTCGTAGATATTTCGAGTATGGATGACATATTAGGTTGAAACATTAGGGCACATCGTTTCATGAATAATCAATATAATAGAATAGGAAATAACTAGCACATTTAGTAAATAATCCGACCAAAATCCATCATGTTGAACAACGGGGCTAAAATGGTTACATTTAGCAATTCCTCTCAATCAATTCACAAAATGAATTGTCAAAACTGTCATACTCACGAATGTCAAATTAGTACAAATTTAGACATCTGAATTGCCAAGACTATGTCAAAATAATTCATACTATTATAATTCATAATACATATTATGATTCTCCAAAGCGCTGGTCATATCAGAATATGATGGACAGAATCGTTGTCAAACGTCGAATAAAACTTTTTGTTTACAGTCTATGCTGGTGCTGCCTCTAGCGTGAAAAGCAGAAAATATATCCTATTCTAAATAGTCTACACCAGTGGTCCCCAATCTTTTTTTCAAACGGGCCAAAAACATGTTTTCGCCTTGGTGCTGGAGGCCGCAACAAAAAATTTTTAGGGAAAAAAAATAACGTTCTTCAAAATTAATGATTTAAAAGTGGAACACATTTGACGATTTTGCATTATTTTGTCGGTGGGCGTGAATTTCAAAATGGTTTAACATCACGCGGGCCACAGATAAAGTCCCGGCGGGCCGCGGGTTGGGGATAGCTGGTCTACACTCTATGATGCTACGCGCCTACGAGCTTGTAGCAGATCTACGATAATGTACTACTTGTCAATTGAAGATATACATACCACTAGATGGCGCCCGCAACTCTGTTACGCCAAAATTCATTTATCATGCGGGACCCGTACGTTTTTCCTTACATCCTATACATTGTACAAGTAACTTAATTAGTACTGAACAGTGTTGGCCCAAAGTTAATCTGATTAACGATTAATAATTAATGATTAAAAATCATAATCAAAAAAATGATTAAGATTAATTAATCATAATCAAAATTTAAATTATTAAGATTAACAATCATAATCATTAATCGTTAATTTGATTGTTTGATTAAGTATTTATTAACTACTTATTTATTTAATTTACTGGAACACCAGCTTATCCTCTCATCTGACAAACGCCCAAAGTGGGCGTCGTAATACGACCTAATATAAATAAACAATATAAGCCAGCTTATATTGATTTTCTCCTTGTTACACTTCTTACAACGTAAACAATAAAGCAGAGATGCAAAGAAATTAGTGTCAGTGTGAGTGTCATGTTCTAAAATCTGATAGAAATAGGGATGATGACAAGGTCAAAGATTAGCGAATTTTGTTAATAAATTAAAGAAATCACGGTAAAAAATAAGTGTTCCCAAAATTTCAGATCGATAGCATTTGTATTTTTTTTTTCTTATGCGCCTTCAAAGTTGGATAATCAAGTCGATTTTTTTTTCAATTTAATTTCTTTATATATTTTTCTCTTTTAATTGCATGCGTTATCGAATGGTATACCATTCGATAACTAATGCAATTAACAGCAACTTTTGTTATGAAACCACTTTCATAAAGGTAATATTTAATATACCTATCGAACAAAGTTCTCTCCCGGTGCATACAAACTACGAAAGAGTGACGTCAGTCTTTCGTAGCACTTTGTATGGAGCGTTTCGGGCAGGTCTATTTTATGAGATGTTTGAATTGTCATATCTTGGTGAATTTTTAAGCTATCAGAGTCATTCTTTCAGTGATGTTTCTATTTTTAAGGGTCTTTCAATTACCAATAAGAAAAAAAAATAGTCATCAAGCCTATTGGTGATATTCGTTTAGGCGCTTTGCAGACGACGGGGCGGGGCGGGCCGGTCAATTGCGCCGCGAACGATAGCACAAAGTGAATCCTACGAGTAATATGTTACCAACACACACGGCGGGCAAAAAGACCGCGCTGCAGGTGCCCGGCGCGCACTGAAAACGCGGCATGTCCTCGGCTGACCGGCCCTCCCAGCCCCATCGTCTGCAAAGCGCCTTAATATTTGTTTAACCGTCGGGCCATTTTCGAAAATACGTTTTTAATGTGTAAAAACCGTTTTCACGACTAAATATTATGAGTGGTCCCTTCGAGGCTTCGATGTCGTTATAACAGTTTTTGACTTTATTCTCTTTAGAAAATATCTTTTTGTTCTTTGAATAATTAATAGAAATATTTTAAGAAATCTGTGTCTTTATTTAACATCATTTCTTTACCGTAGGATTAATTACATAGATAGATGTATTAGGTTTTTAATGAAGTTAATCAATTAATGATTAATAATTAATGATTAAAGGCAATAATCATGATTAAGATTACTTTTTTAATTATGATTAATTTAATCATAATTAAAATAATCTGATTAAAAATAATCAAATTAATTAATTGATTAAAAAATTAATTGATTAATGCCAACACTGGTACTGAATTATTGTCCACCTTTATATATTTTTTTACATTACACACATATTTAAAAACGTCAGTTGAAGTGCGTAAGTAACAGTTTTAAATTAAAAAAAGTAAATTTAATATATAGCTAAATATATTAGTCACAAGGTTTGTTCAAATTATAAGAAAAAATGAGGACTTTTCCTCATGCAAATCTTAAAAAATATAAGTTATATCCACATTGTCCACTTATGTATTACTTTGTTACTTTTGGATAAATTAGTGTAATCGGGTCACAGTTAAGGTAAAGTAAAAAACCGTGTTGGATATGTTTTGACAAGAAATGGAACAGCAAAAAATGGAAAGGGCGCAAGCGACATAATGTTTTTGTCGCGTGGTTTAAAAATCATAAATATATTTCATTTAAGCTATGTGCAAATTATAGTGTATACTTGAACCGATCTATGTACAAATTTTGGAAGCTCAAATCACTCTCCTCTGTTGGCAAAATTAGAATCCCTTTTTTACAGAGGTTTTTTTGATTAATTATTCTGTGTTATAAAATTTGACCAATCGTGTTATGCTATGGGTAACTCAAAGACAATGACACGATGAATACTGACAGTGAATTTTAATTTCTTAGCTTTAGCCATTGCTGAGAAAAATCGATATCGCTACAGCCAAATTATCAAGGCGTCGCCTTAAGCGGATTTAGCCTAAAGAGTAAGTACAACTAAACACACATTATTATTATGTATGTCATTTATTACATTTGTAGAATTTAATTTGTGTCGAGAATAATACATAACCCTTAGGGCATCGATAATACAGTCTATTCACGTGCAACCTTTTAAATATTCAGTGAACTCGCCCGGAAATAACCACGAACATATAATTTACTGTTTATTGTCATTTTGTAAAAGGTTTACTAAGCAAATATTTATGTTAGTTATTGTTTGTACACATATTTTGTCGTTCACATTTCGTTAATTTCATGTTTCAATAATAATGTTCACTTGATAATATCAACTCTTTCAAGCATACGAGTATAATTTAACTGGATATAACGACCGTAACTTGTTCTGATTTGTTATAAACAACTAGATGCATCCGCAACTCCGTTGCGCCAAAATTCGCTTATCGCACGGGGACCGTACATTTTTATGGGATAAAAAGTATCCTATATCCTTTCTCGAGACTCAAAGTATCTCCATACCAAATTTCAGCAAAATCCGTTCAGTGGTAACATACAGACAGACACACACAGTTTTGCATTTATAATATTAAATATGGATACATCAAAATGACGTGATAAAACCATCATTTATCATCTCAAGAGATAATAAAGGACTCAAAGTATGTTCATGTCAAACATCTAAATTTGTTTGGTGGTTTAAGCGCAAATAGATAACAGACACACTAGTCACCAGCCCGCTTATTATAGTAAATCACTGACCTCTGTAATACACTGGATCGGCGATCGCTATCAATAAAATGTTCCTATTTGAAAGTCGCCATATTGGCGCTGATTGCTATGTGAAAGCAATAGTGAGTGTACTTGGAACTACTATTTTGCAAATGGCGGTTGCAATTTTCTATGTAATTAGTTCACAGTATGCTCACCGGTGGCGCTTCGAATCGGCACAAAAAATAGCTGTCATTTTGAACGGCACAGCCAGTCCAGTGTATTATAGAAGTCAGTGTAGTAAATTCAATATTAGTATGGATGGACGGTAAATAAAATTATGCGGACAGTGCTAACAGCGATTAGTAAAAGACGAAAACTATTTCGATTCGTTCAAATGATTTGTATGTTTGGTAGGTAGTAGAGCAGAAATCAAAAAAATTAAAAACAACCACCGATTCAAAAAATTTAAGTAGATCAAACTCAAATTTTTCAGCACTGAGCGGGCTGATGATGTTGAACTATAGCTACGAACACGCACGATAATGTCAGCTTTAATAAAAACACTAGATCAAAATCGGTCCACCCGTTTGGATGCTACGATGCCACGGACAGACACACACACAAACAGACAGACACGTCAAACTTATAGAACCCCTCTTTTTGTCGGGGGTTAAAAATGTTACAAATTGTACCTACTGGAGCGATAGTTTTCAAACAGTCGTATAAAACCCTTTGATCCGTTAGTAACATAGAATATTATTGCTTTGATCACACCACGTCGGATTTTTTTTGACATCAAAATATTATAAAATATATTGATGCTGACAACATATCCATCCCAATTTTATGAATGCTAAGGTGTGTCTGTCTATCTGTCTGTTACCTCTTTTCGTTTAATTCGCTGAACCGATTTTTGCAGATACTTTGTGTCCCAGGAAAGGACATATGCGTTTTGTCCCGGAAAAATGCACGATTCCTTGCGCGATAAACGAATTTTGGCTTCATCTAGTTATTACAATTATACTTATATAATTATTATACTTTGTATTAAAGTAGGGATTTTCCGCTGTACGGAACCCTAAAAACCTTAACAGGCATGAATATTTTTCATAATATTTCCTTCGTGTTGCGTATGCATGGCTCTATAAAGGAATGTTTGCAGCCCCTAGGCGACGCTTTTCTTATCTTTATAGCTTGTTAACTTTAGTATGTACTATTTAAATTAAAATGAAAGTAAGAATATCTTTAATCTTAAACTTGCTTTAAAATTATGACTTAATTCTTAAAACAATAATATTTTACTAACTAGACGTTGCCAGCAGCTTCAGTTTAACAATACGTCTCCATCATAAAAACTATTTAGATTTTTTTCCATGGCATAGTAATTAGTATATTATAGTAATTTTTTCTAAGAATTTTTATTTGAATGTTTCTATAAATATATGTGTGATGTTGTAACAGACAGGCACCATTCTTCATGCAGTATTAACTTTACTTCTGTAGCAATTTGCGCTTATTTTCTATTTTTGACCGACTTCAAAAAATGGATTTTATTTTGCTTCCTTGTACTATGATTAAATGTGATGCAACAATAACCTTTATTCTTAAGTCCTCAAACTATAACGAACTAGACTAGAAAGACAGACTATTTAATGATCTGATGTCAATTACTAATAATTACTTTGTATATCTCCCTGGCGTTGTTAAGTTGCCAAGGAGTTATAAAAGTGTTATTCAGACCTCGGGTACAGTTAGGGTACAATATTCTGACGACCTATTTTCTGGTATTCTCGGGCTTTTGTTTACAACTGCCTAGGTCTATTGTAGGTTGTGACTTGTGACCTATAATAGGTTCAATGAGCTTCACTTTACCTTTATTCTCCGTGTGACAAGGCCATTTAGCCAAGAATTTTTTGTTATCGCTTCGTTATAGAATCGCCGCGCCGATCAAAATGTATGGTATTGACATATGCGTTCGTTAAGGGCCTTCCCTACGTAGACTCCGTAATTTACCGTATTTAGAGCCTTATAAACTCATAATTTGAAAGCTACAAAGTTATAATAAAAATACAGCAATAATCTTCAGAATATCAACATTCCCTTCCACGTTTCAAATTTTCTATTTTTGTTTATTATACTCATGATATCAGCTTCCAAATAAAACCAATTTATTAAAATTCAAGCATACATTCAACATCTCCTTAGTATTTACATATTACTTTTATTTGAAACACACGCCAATAGATCGACAATATGTCAGACTACATATTCCACGTTTAAATTTTTTTAGGTCAATTTTGAATTAAGAAGTAAAAAAAATAGGGTTTTGGTGCGATCTCGGCAACGCGGCAATGGGCATTGTCCATTTTTTTTTAATTTTGCTCATTACAAAAACATTTCGAGGAATAAGGTCAGTGATCGCTTTTTTGTATATAAACGAAAAAATTACCCATTAGTTACTTATATTTTTGAACAAATATGTTTAACCTTAGTTTGACCTTCAATGGCGTTAAATTAGCAATAAATTCGACCAACATTACGTTTCGAACTTTTGGTAAGCTTCTCGTATCAGCTTTCACATAATGATAACTTATATTTGTCGAATCAGCCGTTATAAATAAGATTGAATGAAAAAAAAACATACTGCAGAGGTCAATTGGCCGCCGATGATGACGTCAGAGCGAAACTTTAAAAATGTATTGAGAAAAAACTAGCCAATGAATTTCAAAATTATTTAATTTATATTCTTAAAATACCCTATTCTAACGAAAAAAAATATAAAAAGTACATGTGATTTTTTTTGGACAATGCCCATTGTATGATCAAGGTCGTTAGCTCGGGGGACGGCCTTAGTATGACGTTTACGTTCGACTCGTCTTCTGTCAATTCCATACATTTTGATAGGCGATTCTATAAATTAGCGATAAAGAAAACACCTTAACTCACCCCCCTGGTCTTATTTCTACAGAAGTTCATACTTATATTATAAAATACGCTTTCAATGAATTCCACTTCACGCCCAAACCGCTGAATCAAATTCGCTGAAAGGTATGGAGATACTTTGAGTCCCGGGAAAGGACATAATAAGATACTTTTTATGCCGGAAAAATTGTGCGGTTGCCGGTTACTATATTTGTTGAATATTGATAAAATTTTTAAAAGCATTTTGAATTCATGTATCTCCTTCCACTATTTAAATAAATTAATTTTAATGTTTTTTATGCCTTTTTTGGTGTCTCTCTGTGTGATTTTTTATATACTAATTGTTATTTTTTCACTTGTATAATGTTTATTGCAATGGAATGTAACGTGTATGTGTTGAATAAATGTTTTAATATTATTATTTGATATAGACAAGCAATGTTAAAAATAACGCCTCTCATCCCGAAATTATTCACTTATTATTCATTTATTCTCCTGATATGTATGAAGTCAGACAGTTTTGTCACGTTTTTAATCTAAATAGCGAAGATGTGCCAATAATACGAGCCCCTTTGGCGACGTTCGATACGCATATTGAGCTAAATATTACGGAATATTATATTTTATGTTAAAATATATTTTGTAAGATGTAATACATATAATCATCAGCATATTATTTGTAATTATTAGGTTTATATTTAACTAGCCATTTAATAATAATGTGATGATATTATAAATTAATCCATACTAATATTAAAAATGCGAAAGTGTTTTAGTCTGTCTTTTAGCTCCTTACGTCCAAACCACTGAACCGGTTTTGCTGTTTGGTACGGAGCTTTTTTGTGTCCCGGCCCCCGGGAAAGGACATAGGATACTTTGTATCCCGGAAAAATGTTTGGTTCCCGCACGATAAACTAATTTTGGCGCAGCGAATTTGAGGGCATGATCTAGTGTGTTATGATAATATTATGAATATATTACATAACTTAATGATTCATTATTCTTAAGGGTTCTATATCCGCCAACGACCTTGATCATTGTCTGTCAGTGCGAATATCGACGTAAACGACATTACAATAACATTCATAACAGCGCGCCTTGTACGGTGGCGGTTACGACGCTCGCCGCGTCCATGATAGGGCGAAATAGGAGAAAAAACCTTTTTAAGGCTTAATATAACACATATTTCAAAAAAGTAACCAAACCAAATTATCAACTTATGGATTGCAAAGCAGTAGATATTTTTCATATATTTTTTTGATAATTAATGAAGGAGTAAAGTGGTTTCATTCAACGATTTGGAGGTGATTTGGTTTTTTATTTCTTTATTATATGATACCGATAGAAAAAATATGGCAAAACCACGTTACGTATCATATCATGCAGATTACTAATTATTTTTTTCAGATATAATTTCTTAGTTAATGCCGATGAAAAGTTGTTTCATCTGTACGCTTTTTTCGCGAGAGGAGCCTTAAAGGACAGTAACTTGCTAGGTAAATCACGCTTTTGCAGATCACGAGGCACCGTATAGCTATAGTCCATTGTTACAAAACTCATTCCCAGTTACACCCTAATGTCCCGCAACTTTATTACGGTAAGGCCTAAGCCTATTTGGATTAAAATTGTATTATCATAAATTCAACTTTTTTTTTAACAGTCCAGCCGTAACTTGTAAAGGTCAGGTTAACTTATTGCCTTTATGAAGGTACATAATTTAACACAAAAAGAAAAAATCAATAGCAATAGCACAGAGAGCATTTTTTTATAACTTGCATGTCAACAAGTGAAGATATCAGAAGTATATCCATACCAATGTTATAAATGCGAAAGCGTGTCTGTCTGTCTGTCTGTCTGTTACCTCTTCACACCTAAACGGCTGAACCGATTGGGCTGAAATTTGGTACAGACTTACAGATATGCTTTGAGTCCCGGGAAAGGACATAGGATAGTTTTTATCCCGGTAAAATGAACGGTTCCCGCGCGATAAACGAATTTTGGCGCAACGGAGTTGCGGACGTCATCTAGTAAGTTATAATTGAAGACGTAAATGGATGAAGTGGGTAACTTACAATTTGAAGATGATAGTTTTTTTGCATAATTTAATTAAGACTGGAAAAATTGATTAAAAAATAGATTTTACGTATGTCCAGATATATTACCCAGATGAAGAAGTAGGTAAGTTGCAAGGTTTGTTAAAACATTTCGAAAAAAATTGAGTAATTATGTTATATAACCACTTCTGTCACTCACGTCTTCAATGTCTCCAGTTATTGAGACGGCACGTTTTGTCGACAGCGACCCAGGGTAGATTTATTTATTGCATCTCGTCCTTTCTTAGGACATAATATTAAGTTTAATGATAGAATTTATATAATGCAGTATTCTCCTTTAAAAAAACGTGTGGCACTCGGCAACTGCCGCGGTATGCATAGCATTTTTATCAACTCATGCAATTATGATTCGCACAATAGTTGCACGCAAACAAACACCTTGCCGAAATGTGGCAACGTCGATCCGACCGGAACAGCCCGAGCCACAGCGAGACGAAGACTGTCGAACTGAAATGACGTTAGACGAATGTTAGGTGTTTTTCGTTACGGAATTTCTTGATTCAATTATTGAATTCGCCAAAACGAAAGTTGAATGAAAGAAGATGACGAAAATTGAAGACGAAAGCGCATGTTGTGGACATAGCTGATAAGCTATCTAAAGTGTTGCTTTTATTTTTTGACGTACATAATTACTAAGCTACGCGCACATTCTGACGAGGCTCAGCGTGGCGGAGCGCATACAAGTGACGTGAGTTGTTAACCATCGTACACTGGGGTATAAAACTTACAATAAATGAAAAATGCCGCTCGCCCCGCTGCGCCCCGTCATAATTTGTGCAAAAAATATTATATCCCTTAAGGTTACTCGGAATCTCTATCTACTTTTAATCGGGACAAATTCAAAAATACCTATAAATAAATGGTCGGTACGTTCCGAAGCAATAAGGATACACACATAATATCCTCTATGTGTTGTAAATTGTAATACACAGTTGGTCAGAAGTCAGTAGCGACCGATTAACGGAACTCGATACGCTTGTCCGGGGCTGTCCGGTGAGCTCGGGGGTTCCCCGCCCGCCGCCGGAACGGACGCGATACTGTATAAATTACAACCCCCACTATCTCACGCAGTAAATTATACGGAGTACCTGGTACGGGTCATTATGTTCCTCTGGTACTGGCTTATTTCAACAATTTGATAGAATAACATGGGAGAGTTGGATAGAATAACATTTGCGCGGGAGAGCCATGCTTCGGCACGAATGGGCCGGCTCGACCGGAGAAATGCCACGTTCTCACAGAAAACCGGCAGGAAACAGCGCTTGCGCTGTGTTTCGCCGAGTGAGTGAGTTTACCGGAGGCCCAATCCCCTACCCTATTCCCTTCCCTTCCCATTCCTACCCTCCCCTATTACCCTATTCCCTCTTAAAAGGTGGGCAACGCACCTGCAGCTCTGCTGATGCTGCGAGTGTCCATGGGCGACGGAAGTTGCTTTCCATCAGGTAACCCGTTTGCTCGTTTGCCCCCTTATTTCATAAAAAAACATGGCTTGTTAAGACCTAGAATGATATTTTGATACGTGGTTACAGACATGACTCTGAAAAAAGAGCGTGGGTGTAGAAGCTCTCAAGTGAGAATTAACAAGATGGTGACATAAGCTGGATTTATATACGTCCGCCCGAACGCGCGCTTTGGCGGCTACAGCGTGAGATTACAATTTACAAGCAATTAATGTAACGATTTATTTAAATATCGACGCGATCGCGCTGTCATACATACAATCCGGGAGTTGACAATTTTTAAAAAATAGTTTTAAGCGCTTCAATTGTTTACATTAATACCTGTAAATTAATATTTTATTCATTATTATGCCCTAGAATGGGTTAAAAATTATGTTAAATACTGAATTCAAAATATGTCACAAAAACGCGGCATTATGGTCACGTGATCACGTGTGACGTCATCGTTCATGAAACAAAACAAGCGTAGACAGAGCAAAAGTGAGTGAGTGTTTACTACTGTTATTGATACTCAAAGGTTTAACCTAACAACTGTCAATTTTGTTTAACACTGAACGATGACGTCACTGCTTCAGATTGGCGTTTCCAATCACGTGACTTACAGCTAATAAATCCAAATTTTTGTCAATGTAAAATAAAATAAATCAGTAATTATTTTTTCGTTATTTGTTTTAGAGTTTTTATCAAAAAGTCTTTAAAATTTAATAATTGTTTTATAAACATGTTGTCAACTCTCGGATTGCTTGTAATCTCGCGGTGTAGCAGTCAAACAAACGCATACCTATAAATCGAGCTATATCAAGTCAAGTCTCGTATGCGAACGCAGAACGCTTCAACGCGTGACCGCTCTTTGTCTGATAGGTCCCTTAGCCTAATTTTAGCCACGTACCAAATCATTCTAAAGAATTGTTCAGATATAATTATAAACATGACGTAATGAAAGAAAAGAAGTTTCACTTCAACGTGTGTATAATATACACACGTTGAAATTGCTCACAACTCGTTGTGGTTATAGTGAAACGGACACAACACGAATTCGCGTCGTGGATGTTTTCAAATGCTCAGAACGCGTCATGGCGAAACTCGATTACCAGAACGCGTCGTGGCCGTTCAGTTTCACTATGACCATAACGCGTTGTGAGCCATTTTTTCGCTCACTGAGCGTTTTCGGTCTTTGAGCATAACATAATATTCAGTAAACTATTGGCAGAGTTGATTGTTGAGTTGGTTTTCACCAGCATACGCTTACAATCGCTTTACAGCGTTGTCAACCGATCTCACACATGTTCTGGTAAAAGGGTATGTTTCAATATTCTGAGGCATTCTCGTGCGAGTGAAAAGTTATATTGTACTTATAGTTCGCAGATCATTCAGTAAAAAGCTTCATATTATTTTCAACTGCAAAGTGGCCAAGTGTTGGCAACAACACTTCACCTACACGAACAAACAAATACCATACATCAAACATAACTCCGTCGGTTAATAAAACCACAAACGTTTGCACACAATCCCCGAAGTTTGACAGAGAAATATTATGATTTCCGTTCTATATCGACCGGAGTAATCAGCTAAAAGCCCGTCCGACCTCTGGTCTGTTGGACGCGTCTTTATTAGGTACTAGACGTTCCGCGCGGCTTCGCCCGCGTAATTTAGATATCTCACAGACAAATTAGTCCACAAAAAATAACCTATGATCCTTCACGTGATCTACTTCTTATCTGTGCCAAATAACAGAAAAATTGCTGCAGTAGTTCGTGAGATAAGCCCTTTCAAATAATTTTCCCAGTTTTTTTCACATTTTCCTTTGTTTCTTCGCTCTTATTAGTCTTAGCGTGATAATATTTAAAAGGCTATTATAGTCTTCCTCGATAAATGAGCTAACACTGAAATAATTTCAGTGTTAGATAGCTCAAATCGGATTTGTAGTTCCTGAGATTAGCGCGTTCAAACAAACAAACTCTTCAGCTTAATAATATTATTGTATAGATTTTGTCTTTGGCTGGCGTCCAGCAACTGTGTCATATCGTTATTACAATTCATCAGTTTCTGTTTGCGGGATGATCGACTTTATTGTTAAGATGCCTCTGATGTGTATCGACAAAATTTTTGCTCATTAGATTCAAAACATATGCAATAGCAAAATATTTTTACAACATACACACACTGGCAAAATTAGTGAAACATAGGTAAAAAGGGCCACAACTTGAATTCAAGTGGGTCGGGCTGTGTGAAATCCTTTTTTATAGTTTCTAAGCTCATTTAAGAAATAAAATATTGAACAAAACTGGCAAGTTGATAGATTTTTATTGCAAGTATGCCCTACTAAGTGTTTTTCGATGATTGACGTTGTAAGTGTTTCTGATAAGAATGGCGTTTTTATCGGGGTGCAAGGTATGCCAGCTCATTTGATTGTTTGGTTTTTGGAAGAACACATTGCTTAGATACAAAATAAGTAATTTTCCAGCATCTACGACAGCTAGAGCTGTAACCACGATAGAGAAAGGTGACACCTACCGTTCGGTCAGTCAGGCCTTAAGTGTGTCGGCTTTCGTGGTCCATCGTAACTTTCAATGCTACAGAGAGACTGGATCTTACGTTCGAAGACGAGAACAAGGCAGATATCGGGTGGCAATGGTTCAGGATGACCGTTTTGTAAGGATACAAGCCTTAAGAAATCGACCTCAAACTACTTTGCAGAGACAAAACCTGTCGGAACAGGTCCGAAATGTACGTGTAAGTGATTGTGCAGCAAAAAGAAGAATCAAAGAAGTTAAATTAAACTCAAAGGTGCCAGCAAGGGCACCAAAACTTGAGACAGGACAGCAAAGAGCCAGGCTAAGATTTGCGCGTGAACATCAAAATTTGACAAGTAAGTGGAATCGTGTGCTGTACAGTGATGGGAGCAAATTATGTGTAAGTTTTGTTGACAGGCGATAAAGAATATGGATAAACTGTAAGGAACGCTATAGACCATCAAATTTAACGGAAACAGTGGCCTATCATGCAGGCTCCGTAATGGTTTAGGGTGGCATATGATTTGGAGCCCGCACAGAGCTGATGATTGTTAATGATGGTACTTTGACAGTACAGAGCTATAGCACATATATGCTAGAACTGCATGTTGTGCCTTTTACACAGTTTTAGGCAGTAACTTCAATTTTATGCGCGTCCATAGAGTAAAAAAATCGGGCATTATTACCTAAATGATGCTGGCGTAGCCCAGGTGGAGAGGTCGGCACGGTCTACGGATGTGGATCCGATTGAGGATGTGTGGCACATCAATGGGTGAACGGTAGGAGTTAAAACTCCAGCTCCAAAATGTGTTCAGGAGCTCGAGTTGGCGCTACTGGAGGAGTAGAAGAATATCCCTCAGGAAATGATTGACAATCAAAATGCAAGCATGGAATGGCGTATCCAGACTCTCTTGAGATCCATAGAAGGCATTACACGCTTTTAACATGGCATTTCTTAAGTAAAAATGAAAAAATTAACTTATAAACTTACTACTGAAATTTCAAAGATTTTTCTTAATTTTTGATTTTTGCAGATTTTTTCTATTTTACACATTTTTATGCCCTAAATTTATATAAGTTTTATTTTTCAATCATCAATTATTAAATTAATTTTCATTTTTCAAAAAAAAATAAATTTTGTTATGTTCCTCTAATTTTGCCGGTGTGTTTAGTTTTATAAATTATTTCTCGTAGACATAAATTATTTTAAAAATACTGTGAGAGCTCTTATATTTCGGAGAAAAGTGACTGTGACATACGGACGGACAGACAGACATGACGAATCTAAAAGGGTTCCGTTTTTTGCCTTTTGCTAAAAATTTGAGTCAATTAAGTTAGCTTGTTGTAGACAGAAATTTTTTGACATTTTTATGACATAGCTACTTTTTGGGTTCCGTATCTAAATTATAAAAACGAATAATAGCCAAAATAGGGGATTTATATACAGCAAAAGTGCTTTTATACATTTTGTACGGGGCCCTTCGTTCGCTAGTCAAACTCGCGTGGTTTCATAAAAATGCGGTGGTATAATTTTCTTCAAGAAAGTTCGCAACAAGGAAGTAAAGTAAAGAAACAATAATTTATACGTGACCAAGTAGAAAGCAATGGCTTAATTTGAAGACGAAATACGACGTTAAAATATAAAAACTTTGCAACTGGTCTGATTGAGTCCGCGATACAATCTTTCGCGTGTTTTAACTTTTTAAGTTTGCTGTTATAATGAAAGTACTGTTTGTTACTATTTTTTCTCGGAGTTTTTAAGAGTGACCCTTATTTTGTTTAGAGAAAAGTTCTGAGGTAAAAACTTAAACGCTTTAAGTAAATAACGCTAGTGTATCTGGGTTTATATTTTTCGACTTTATTTTAGTAACTTTGACACGGAGTTAAATTTATTTTACATAGTTGTATGAAAAAAAAACAAGAAACCTTATTTTCTTGAGCTAAAAATGGCTACGCCATAAAAAGATTGGATGAAGATACGCGAAGAAACAATGCGTAATAGCGATACAAAATTGAAATTTCAAGCGGCGCTGCGTCAAGAAATTGACATTTATTATAGGAAAATATTTTTAAATAGTATTTTTTTTTAGTTTGACCCTTGCAGTCATGGAGCCATAGAACAATTTTTTTTTGATTACTATCAAGGTAATTTTTTGTGAGTAACTTTATTTTGATAAGACAAACAACATTTTTATTTGCAAAAAAACTTGAAAGTGGTAACTAACAGAGATAGAAAGGATTTCATACTTTGATTTGATGGTCCTAAAATACGGATTGTTCTATTTGTCTAATGTTACTCTTAAATTATATAAGTTCTATTAATATACAAAAATCTGCTGGTTAGGGTCGCGTTTTAGGGTACCGTAGTCAACCAAATTATGTTGATTACAGAATTCTAAAACGGAACCCTGACCAGCTGATTTTTTGTATATTGGTAGGTTAATATTAGTATAATAAGGGACGCATACACACCCTAAAGTATTATCAATTATTATTAGTTTTGTTACACTCTGTATAGAACTTCTTACACCTTGTAATTTCCGCGGTGCTATGCTCTGATCACTAAAGCGTGATTCTCATAGCATCATACATTTGGTATGCTACGAGTATGCTACGAGAGTCGCGCTTAAACTGGTCAGACCATATTATATTTTCATGTCCTACAAGTGTCCTACAAGGAGCTCGTCAATGTACTAACTAATGTTGTTAAATTATAAAAGCGTATTTTAAAATTATGTTGACCGGTAAACCGTTAAAAACGTTATAACTTACAAAATCAGTCAAGTGTGAATAACATGTCGTCGGCGCCCCGGTCCCCCGGCGAAACACCTGACGCACCAAGTCCTTTCAAATGTCTATAACGGTACCAGCCCCTAGCCAACACGTTTTCTTCATCGCTTTTTTATAGAATTGCCGATCAAAATGAATGGAATTGACATTACACGAGTCGAACGTCAACTTCATATTATCGAACGCTTATGTCAACTCCATACATTTTGATCGGCGATTCTATAAAAAAGCGATAAAGAAAACGTGTTGGTTAGGGGCTTGGGAGTCAATAGTACAATATAGTCTTAGTGTCGAAATACACTAGGCTGAATTTACGCCGGCGCAATTTGGCCTAGTGTGTTTCGAGTTTCGACACTAGTATACTGCTGTTATAATGATGCCTGAGATACTTCGATAAATAGCTTCCTTGTATTCCAGCTCAGTATTAGTGTTACGGGTACCAGACAACGGAAAAAAATTATACAATAAAAATCCTAAAAATATACACACCGGCAAAATTAGCGGAACATAATAAAATTTTATTTTTTTTTGAAAATTAATCGCTGTTTTTTATATATTTATTTATTTATTTAATAATTGATGATTAAAAAATAAAACTTATATAAATTTAGGGCATAAAAACGTGTAAAATTAAAAAAATCTGCAAAAATCTAAAATTAAGAAAAATCTTTGAAATTTCAGTAGTAAGTTTTTAAGTTAAATTCTTCATTTTTACTTAAAAAATGCCATGTTAACAGCGTGTAATGCCTTCTATGGATCTGAAGAGAGTCTGGATACGATATTACATGCTTGCATTTTGATTGTCAATCATTTCCTGTGGGATATTCTTCTACTCCTCCAGTAGCGCCAACTCGAGCTCCTGAACACATTTTGGAGCTGGAGTTTTAATTCGTACCGTTCACCCATTGATGTGCCACACGTTCTCAATCGGATCCACATCCGTAGACCGTGCTGACCTCTCCACCTGGGCTACGCTAGCATAATTTAGGTCATAATGCCCGATTTTTTTACCCTATGGACGCGCAAAAAATTGAAGTTACTACCTAAAACTGTGTAAAAGGCACAACATGCAGTTCTAGGATGTCTGTGCTATTGCCCTGTACTGTCAAAGTACCATCATTAACAATCATCAGCTCTGTGCGGGCTCCAAATCATATGCAACCCCAAACCATTACGAAGCCTGCATGATACACCACTGTTTCCGTTAAGTTTGATGGTCTATAGCGTTCCTTACGATTTATCCACATTTTTTATCGCCTGTCAATAAAATTTACACAGAATTTGCTCCCATCACTGTACAGCACACGATTTCACTCACTTGTCAAATTTTGATGTTCACGCGCAAATCTTAGCCTGGCTCTTTGGTGCCCTGTCTCAAGTTTTGGTACCCTTGCTGGCACCTTTGAGTTTAATTTAACTTCTTTGAGTCTTCTTCTTACTGTACAATCACTTACAGGTACATCTCGGACCTGTTCCTATAGGTTTCATCTCTGCAAAGCAGTTTAAGGTCGATTTCTTAAGGCTTGTACCCTTACAAAACGGTTATCCTGAACCTTTGCCACCCGATATATGCCTTGTTCTCGTCTCCGAACGTAAGATCCAGTCTCTCTGTAGCGTTTAAATTTACGATGGACCACGAAAGCCGACACACCTAAGGCCTGACTGACCGAACGGTAGGTGTGACCTTTCTCTATCGTGGTTATAGCTCTAGCTGTCGTAGATGCTGGAAAATCCACTAATTTTGTATCTAAGCAATGTGTTCTTCCAAAAACCAAACAATCAAATGAGCTGGCATGCCTTGCACCCCGCTAAAAACGCCATTCTTATCAGAAACACTTACAACGTCAATCATCGAAAAACACTTAGTAGGGCATAATTGCAATAAAAATCTGTCAACTTGCCAGTTTTGTTCAATATTTTATTTCTTAAATGAGCTTAGAAACTATAAAAAAGGATTTCACACAGCCCGACCCACTTGAATTCAAGTTGTGGCCCTTTTTACTTATGTTCCGCTAATTTTGCCGGTGTGTGTATATTATTATATACTTATATCAGAGAAGTTGATTCCTAGGCTGATGGCGGACCTAAGGTTTTTTTTTGGTCGCGTTAAGTCAAACACATCTGCCGTCAATGTACCTAGGTATCAATTTACTGCCTAGGAATAAATTTCCTCGATGGTACTTATATTCAAGATTCTTGTTATATTATAAGGCATTAACCCATTTAGACCCAAATGAAACTAAGCCGTGGAAAATATGAAATTTCTTGATTAATTTATAGAAACCAATAAAATTATTAGGAAAACACAAAAATTTTTTTTTTACTTTTTATATAAAAAAATTGCCGTCCTCAAATGGGGCCAATGGGATCAAACGGTGTAAAAATTTTGGATACATTATTTATGAATGTACCGTGTTTTCACACATTTCTCAAATTGCCTTTGATCTTTTTCATAACGTAATGCTAGCCCACCAGAACAACGCAATAATTGGGACAGTTTTCAGGGAAAGTGACCCTTCATGCTACAGGTTTGGCAGTACAGATATTATGTATTGCTGGTTGCAGAATTCTACCGCTTGTATGTCTCAAGTAGTGACGACCAAATGCCGCCGAAATTGGAGCTGATTCAATTCATGTTTTTATTACCTTGATACAGCCGCCATGCGTTTGCCACTATAGCAGTGGTAAAGCAATCCAACATGTGCGTGAACAGTACCTACCAGTTACCAACAATTGTTGTTTCGTACAACAGTGCGAGAAAATCGATTGATCAGTTGACTTGACCCCACGTATATCCTTGTTATAGCTTTGATAAAAATGTAGGAAGCTAACATCCACATTCGTTCAACAGAAATACATTATTTGTTTATTTGTCCCAGAAGAAAAACGCTGTAATGGCTGGCCCCAATCGCATAGACATTATAATCCAGCCGATGTAAAACAAATTCTGATTTAGTTGGTTGAAACGGTAGTCAATCTCGTCGTTTTCTTTTTTTTTCATATCCTTGACGATCACGAGAGGACACTTCTCTGTACTGCCTTGGCCAACAGTATCAGTTGCACAATAGCCAGCTTCCCCTTTGAGTAATGAAAAACTGGTAAAGAGACACATGGTTGCGAAGGAAATACGACTAAATATATCTTTCCACTGTCATCTTCAATCATGGCAACTTCCTGAAGTCTATAGTATTTATCATAGCTATTGAATACCCTTCAGTTCATTGATTATACGAAAATGATCAGTGGACAAAATTTGGAATAATTTACATCCAATGTGTCCATTGGCCCCAAATAGGGACACTTGTATAAAACTACTCCTAATCTTATGAAGACTAAAGCTTTTCACACTAATATATATATTTTTTATAGGTTATACTGTAATGAGTTCTTCCACGTAGAAAAATATATATGCCTAAAAGAAAAAAATCAAAAATAAAAAATACTAACTTAGCGTCATTTCGGATATCAGAAACATCTTCAGAAAAATCACTATAAAACACTGTAACTATATTTATATTATTTGTACCTTCTAAGAATAAGAAGATACACTTTTAGCAAATTGACACTTACAATAAAAATAAGAATAAACTTGACAAAAAATTTAAATAATTTAAATAATTGACAAAAAATTTAAATAATTTTAAAAGTGTCCTCGTTTGGGCACGGCGGGTCTCTAATATGGGTTAAGCATAAAATATGTATTTAAACACACATCCATACGAGACATAAGAAGTAAATGTTTTTCAATTTTGTCGCCGCGAACAACAATTTGCGACTCCCGACGCCTCACGCTCAACCACTGAGCTATAATCCATAATTATAAATACAAAAGTGTGTCTGTCTGTCTGTCTGTCTGTTACCTCTTCACGCCCAAACCACTGGACCGATTTTGCTGAAATTTGGCATGGAGATACTTTGAGTCCCGGGAAAGGACATAGGATACTTTTTGTCCCGGAAAAATGTACGGTTCCCGCGCGATAAACGAGTTTTGGCGTAACGAAGTTGCGGGTGTCGTCTAGTTAACTATAAAGGTCAAGAATCACTGAGCCACTGAGGTTGTCATATTAAGGTCATCCCCCGAGCAAACGACCTTGGCCATACATTTGCCGCGTTGCCGAGATCACGCCAAAACCCTATTATTTTTACGTATCTTAGTTCAAAATTGTCCTAAAAAAAATTAAAACGGTGAATATGTAGTTTTTTATATTGTCGATCTATTGGCGTGAGTTTCAAATAAAAGTAATTTGTAAATTCTAAGGAGATGCTGAATGTATGCTTGAATTTTAACAAATTGGTATTACTTTGGAAGCTGATATCATTAGTATAAGAAACAAAAATAGAAAATTTAAAACGACAACAGGAATGTTGATATAATGAAGATTATTACTGTATTTTTATTTATTATAACTTTTTAGCTTTCAGATTATGAGTTTATAAAGTTTTAAATGCGGTCAATTACGGAATCTCCGGACGGAACGCCCTTAAGGATCAATTCAAACCGCACCGCAACGCGTAGCATTTGTAAATTTGTATGGATTTGACGGACTTCAATTGCGTGAGACGTCATGCAAGACTGTCAATTCAATACAAATTTAAAAATGCATCTACACGTCGCGTTACACGTACGCACTACAATTGACCCTCAGACGTCAATACAATAAAATACAATAGTCATCATAATATATCTATATGCAGTTATAACATAATAATAATAGGCCGCTTAATTACTAGTGCAATAGGGCTCAAAATCGTTACCGTAAACGCAGATCAGTAGCCATAGTATCACGCACGCCGGCCGCAGCCCGCGCGATCGACACCGCACCATCGTCACAACACAACACACGCGACCAACTTCCTCGCGTCGTCGACACGTCCGCTCTCTCGGAGCTCTTGCCCGACACTGATGACTGAGGGGACTATGTTTACTCCTCGGTACCACGTGACCTGTCAAGTTTTCGGTAAGTGCTAATCGGCCTCTATCAAAATATAATAGGGAACTGCTTAGCTGTTGCTTTCGTGAAACGGCAACGAATAGTAAACGTTACAGAAGAGTAATTGAATAAAAAACGTTTCACGTTTTAGGGTGTGTTTCCACTGAAGCGGAGCGGAGCTTAGCGGCGCCGAATTGACCAATCAGCATGCTTAAAATCTTCACTCCGCTTCACTGTCATTCTGCTGGAATAGCACGATTGATCAATTCAGGCACCGCTAAACTCCGCTCCGCTCCGCTTTGCTTCAGTGGAAACACGGCCTAAGCCTAGATGTGCTTCAGTTGGTTGACATACTCGAGTCGGTCATAAATTTTTCTTTCCCAGATAGGAACTCGATTAACCGGACTGATTAATTATTGTCGACAGGCATTCGGATAATCGAATGTATGAAGAAACGCTGCTTCGATGCATGTACCATCGAGGAAGTTGATTCCTATGCAATTGACAGACCAACGTTATTTGGTCGAATATGTCAAAACGCAACCAAACTACTTAGGCCCCCGATTTGCATAGGAATCAACTTCTCTGATAGTACAAACTACAATGTACTCGTATTAAGTAGATTACGCGTTAGCTAAAAAAGCACAGAAAATAATTAATGTTTATAAAAAAAATATTGAGGTATACATTTTCCGTTGATAGTCGGATAATCGTGAATCTGTGTAACTGAGGGCCGGATAATCGAGTTTCTACTATATTTCTGTAACTAGGGCCACATTTCTGAGTTTCCGTTCTATGTTGCATTCTTTTTCAATGCGCAGTGGTTATAAAATGGGCGTGTGAAAAGTTTTAAAATATTATGCTTATATCCATACTGATAACCTAAACGCGATTGTGTGTCTCTTTATAGGAATACTAGATAACGCTCGCAACTTTGTTGCGCTAAAATAGGTTTGTCGCGCGGAAACCGTACATTTTTCGGGGTTAAAAAGTATATCGCTGGAATCGTAATATATTTCCTCGGGATAAAAAGTATCATATAATATGTCCTTTCCCGAGACTTAAAGTATCCCTATACCAAATTTCAGTAAAATCGTTTCAGCGTACTTTAAGTACTATAAGTTAAGACAACATTTTGAAATAAAACAATTTGGATTTTACATAAAGCCAGACATCCAGACATATTATAATTAGCCAGATGATGAAGTAGGTAAGTTACAAGGTTTGTTGAAAGAATAAAGGAAAAAATGAGTATTTATCCTTATGTAATGAAAATTAAATATTATTTACCCACTAATTCATCCACTCATGTCTTCAATTTTGTTTTTCTACAGTCATTCTTAAAAAAAAAATATTAACTTCCAATACATTAGCAACCCCTTTTCTGTTTTACTTTTTTTTGCAACTTCTTCCTTCGAATCAATGCAATCAATTCTTCTAAATAACTCCATGTCTATTTACGTTCGATGTGTATTACATAGGTATCTAAAGCTCGCCCGGAGCTTACAAACTTTGAAATTTATAGCGCGATTTGTGAGCTTTTATGAACTACTTTAGCCGAGTTCTCCGTTCGTCATGGACTTTTTGCTTTTTAAAGCTTTCTAAACTAGGGCTTCTTGCACTTTAAATGTCAGCATTTAATATAAAATGTACTGTGACGCTTCCGTGGGTCAAAATTTTACACTATACAGGGTTTAACAAAACAAAGTGATAATTTAGGGTGCGTAATATGACATGTCCACGAAGCAGTAGGCCTACTACGAAACCGTTTTGAGACTCAAACAATCGGATAAGAATGCCGCGTCCTGCTCTAACAACGTCATTTCTCGTTTGTTAGAGTAGGACGCGGCAATCTCGTATAATTGCTTGAGTCTCAAAACAGTTTCGTGGTACGGCCCCAGAGCTGACAGGGTTTTTATTTTTTATTTTTGTATTTTGTGTGTCATGGGCATATTATTCGTGACATGGAAGTAAAAAATATCTTTTCCAGTGCTTCTACTTTCACAGTGAACTATATTGATTGAATAAGGGACACAATAATTATAGTCCCTAAAGGTAGTCATATAATTTAAGAGTAAAATTGTCCTACAAATAGAACAATCCATATTTTAGGACCATCAAGTCAAAGTATGAAATCCTTTCTATCTCTGTTAGCTACCACGCTCAAGATTTTTCGTAGATAAAAAAGTTGTGTGTCTTATCAAAATGAAGCTACTCACAAAATATTAGCTTGTTTATAATAAAAAAAAATTGTTCTAGGGCTCCTTGACTATAATATAAAGAAAATCCCTGTTGATCCTCCTTGTGATAAAAACCTACCAACACAATATAGAAACGTAACTCGTTAATTACCTAATTAAATGTTCGAAGAAAAAGCATCTATGAGCTTTCTAAGTAAACGCTTTGCTGATCCAAGCAATATACTTAATCGCGATACAAAATTACAGCATATTGCAAAGGATTTACCAAAGAGAAATATAAGAAAAGGCTCCATGTATAAATTGGCACACAGCACTCTCATTAGGTTTTATGAAAGCTGGGATCAAGTGAAGTATCGTAGCAATATGGGGTCACAGAGATCAAGAAAATGTATGCGCTGTAAGCCATCAAAATTCATACAGGCTTATTCAAATCCGAAATATGGTATTCGAAGAGTATCGAAAATTTTTGCGCTATGTCCTTTCTTCTAAATCGTTATGGTTTTCAAATGAAGTAAAATAAAATATATTCGTTATACTACATTATCATATATATAGATAGACAAACAGACAGACAGACAAACACACTTTCGCATTATAAATGCATTGCGATTATTTTTTTAACCGACTTCAAAAAAAGGAGGTTGTTACTCCATATCAGCGTCTGAACAAATGTGCAAATTTCAAAAGTGTATGTATGTATGTATGTTTTTATGTTTGTGTTCGCATATCTCAGGAACTACCATTCCGATTTCAGTAATTCTTTTTTTGTTGTACTAGGTATTCTTAAACTTAGGGAACATTGCGTTTCATCAAAATCGGTTTTGTAGTTTTGGAGATAGGAAGTTTTAATTCTCAATTACGTACAATTTTGAAGTCGGTTTTATCTTTTTAATTTATCTTGATATCTCTCGCTCTGAATACATATTTATAACATTTTATTTACATTACATAGACCGTACCATTTCATACTCCTTTCTTTTATTTTGATTTCAATTTTTGTAGCAACTTTCTAAAAGCGGAAATTGATTAGTTGTTTGTCATCTCTCCTTTGAAAGGATTCAAACGCGCGACCCCTGCGGCATATTATCTAGTTACAACACCACATGTTTATTTGCTGCCGTGGGAAAAACGGAATTTAATATATTCATAACAATTAGTACATAAAACAATTTGATTATATTTTTCTTTATTTTTTTTTAATTTTATTAAAATATTAGATGACGCCCGCAACTCCGTTGCGCCAAAAGTCGTTTATCGCGCGGGAACCGTACATTTATCCGGGATAAAAAAGTATCTTAAGTTCTTTCCTGGGACTCAAAGTATCTCCACATCAAATTTTACCAAAATCGGTTCATCGGTTTGGGCATGAAGAGGTAACGGACAGACAGACATCGCATTTGTAATATTAGTAAGAATGAATAATATTATAATTCCAGGCACAGTGGCAGTTAGGACCCATTAAAAATCCAGAATTAAAAAAAAATAAGTACAGAATTCAAAATCACAGCAAAATTGAGGCTCAGAAGCAATATTTCGTACGTTATGGCCGATCCATTTCGCTTCGCAGACAGGTTCAACATAGCACGAAATATGCCTCGAAATCTGCGCTAGAAAAGCTACAAATTCATACGATGCCCTATGCTGGCAGGTCGATATTACAACACGGCCTAAAATACGTATACGTAAGCCACGCTCAAATAGTTAAAACAAAATAAACACGGAAACTCCAAAAAATTCATATAAGAAAAAATTAAGCGGACAAACTTACATAATATTACTGTTTTCGTGGCCTGTTCAATTTTAAAATGGTTAACATTTATTCCTTTAATTTTATTATTATGGGTACATTGCTCTCAGACTTAAGCTCATTATCTCCAAAGCTAGCATTTATATGCATTGTACTAAACCTGTATGAAAAGAGAATATGAAAAATATTTTATTATTTTGTAAGACTGTAAAGTCTGGTTTCCTCCAAAAGCGGTGTCGTTTTTTAACAGACACAATAATATGATGGCCGCAAAAAGACGTAGGCACGTGGAATGTTCGAGATTTCAACAGTTATATTTTTACGGTGAACAGATCACAAATTATGCGTTATATTATAAATAATATCTCATGAACCCGCACAAAATCAATTAAAATTTCACCATCCTCGCTGGTCCAGTTGAAGAAACTCATTTTGAACAATAATACGTGCAATGTCCTTGAAAATGGCTTCACCGCTACGAAAAAAACGTTCACAGACCATTCGACACCGACATGACGGCCGTCATGCAAATGGCGGCACCGCTTTCTGACATTACGGTGTCAATTACAGTTCTCTAGGAAACCGCGCCATATTGCTTACATATACAAGGTTCTAGTGACGTTATTCACCCCTGTATTATGGCCGCTACAATATGATGGCGCTTACTTGAGCTTAAGTGAAGTCAGGCGAACCGGGTTAAGACGCTGATAACTGCCAATGACCTTGATCTCGCATCACTCTCGCACCACTGTCGATTTTCATGCCAGAGAGACAGAGATGTGAAATGTTCACTCGGTAGCGTAGATACATTTTTTGTTTGTTAGAGGAAAAAATAAATATTATGGGAAATCTAGATGTCAGAACCGAAAATTATATCTTACAAGCTTTGGATTTTTGTAAAAGGCATCACATAAACAAATTTTTAAAAGCATAGCTTGTTTAATATTTTAGTTAGAACTGTTTAAAGTTCCTCGAAGATGTGACTTTGGTATTTTTTTTCATCCAGTAGGAATACATTATTTTATTATTTAAAATAAATAAGCTTTTTCAAATATAATAAAAAATCACATATATTTTTGTGCCAATCAATGAAATCTATACGTCTAAAAGACTGCACAAAGATGTCGAATTGGCAGCTGTCTTCGCCTTAAGGAGCTCGATTTAAAAAGTTGTCAAAATATTATTAAACCGTTCAGCAAACATGAAATGCCGTGGCACACGTAGCGTGCCTTTTAGGCCGGCCTCACACAGCTGGAATTTCATAATCGGAAATTCATATTCTTACAGATCAATCTATGAAATTCATAATCTGAAAAAATCAGAATGTGTGTGGAGCGTACTGATATTGTATGGTATTCCGGTCTTTCTGAATTAATAATATGAATTTCCGATTATGAAATTCCGGCTGTGTGAGGCCAGCTTAAAGCTGCTATAACCGCTGGGAATCGAAATCAGCGGACTTGGCAGGCGGCCAATAAGAACACCTTAAGTCGAACATGACAAGGTATTGTATCGGATAAGACATTATATTTTGATACGATAAGCTGCTAAGTGTCTAGCGCGAGTATGTAGGAATAACGGATCAGATTATTGAAAAAGGTCAAAAGTCCTAGTATATTTTAGTAATAATTGTAAAGCGAATGTATGTGTATGATTGTTATTTCAGCTTTGAAGTGGTACAAATATAGGTATATTAACTTATGTTACTTTTAACACAATTAAAACAACATACAAAGAGGGAATATCAGACATGGTTAAACATTGAACATGCTATACTAATTAAACACGTTTTTACAATAGAAATGAAGCAACAGAAGGATGATATAAAACCTTACTTTCACTCTAATATTATGTTAGATCATTATTATATTTTAATTGTTATGAGCTATGACATAGCTTTGAGTGCAGGGACCGAATTAAGAAATTCCGTAACGAAAATAAACCTATCATCCCCAATTATGACCGGCACAGAGGGGCGGCGCTGAGCCCTGCATCAGCCTGCATCGTCTAACGTCGTTTTAGTTCCACAGACTTGGGCACGGTATATTTTATGTGCGTGCGACTAGACGTGTGTGAATTATAATTGCATAAGTTGATAAAAAAAAACTATGCAATAGCTTTACCGTGACAGTACCCGAGTGCCACACGTATTTTTTATTAATGTTACTATTAATATTATCAACGATAAAAATGGAAACGAACCTTTAATGATATCACAAAATATGCAAAACATATAAGACCTTTAAGATGAAGAAGAGAAGGCCGGAAAAAATGTGGGAGCAGACATTGACGTCCACGTCTTACGTCACGTCGCGTGACGCGTCGCTACTAAACTTACCTTCTGTGGAATATTTATTTTGTGTTATAAAAGTGATTCGGTCCGTTCCACCAACGAACGGGCACAATTCCCAACAGGGCGGCTGGAATGACCAGTCATTATTACGAACGTGTTCGAAGTTTTTCGCTTTTTAACAAGATTCCAATCAGTCGATGGGCGAATGGCGATCGACTCTTTTGTTTTTCACAGTTCGTTTTTTACAAATTTCGCAGCTTATTTTTCCCGCCTTGCCTAATTTATAGGATGGTTTTAATATTTTTATTGGAATTGCATAGCTTTTATCGCGGGCTATGAGCGCGGCGACCGAATCAAGAAATTCCGTAACGAAAATAAACCTAACAACCTAACCTAACCTAACCTAACCACTCCGACCGGCACAGCGGTGCGGCGGTCGGTGGAGCGTAATTGTCGTGCATCATCTAACGTCGTTTCAGTTCGGCGGACTTCGGCACGGTGTTTGTGTACGCGGGACTAGACGTATGCGAATTATAATAATTGCACTAGCTGTTGCCCGCAACTTCGCGAAGATACGCGGGAATCCCATATCGCACTTTAGTGTAATAAATTTAAAGTTTATTTTCAAGTGTACCTCCATCCTCTCTGCTGCGCTCCGTTCTGGCGGTACAAGTTGGAACCGAGCGACACGCGACAACTGCAGATGACGTGTCGTCGCGACATGTTTCTATGTATTTCTATGAAACACCCTCCGCAGCTAGCGACACTTAAATAGGCTGCACTAAAAATATCGGGAATGGAATACTTCCACTGTTCCTGTCATATTAAAATCTTTTTAATTGAAAACTCCTTGGTTTTAAAAATCGAATACCATTTATTTATTTAAAAAAAGAAAAACTGCAGTCACCCCAGAAAACGTTGATGCTGTGCGTAAGTTGGTTGAGGAAGATCGTCATGTAACATACCGCGAAATTCAGGCAACTTAAGACATTGGCATGAGTCAAATACAAATAATATTGCATGAACAATTAGGTTTAAAAAAGTTGTTTTCCCGATGGATACCCCATTTGCTCTGTGAAGAGCTAAAAGCGACTCGTGTTACTTGGTGCGTCAGAACTCTCGAAAGATTCCACGCAGGATCCTCAAATGCTGTATATACAACATCGTATCAGGTGACAAATCCTGGACATACGCGTATGAACCCGAAACTAAAAACCAGTCACGAGTTTGGGTGTTCGAAAATGAGTTAAAGCCAACAAAAATTGTTCGTTCACGAAGTGTTTAAAAAAAATGGTGGCCACGTTTGTCTCCAAAATCGGCCATATTGCGACTATTCCTCGTGAGATACAAAGAACAAACGTAGTGATTATATTCTCTTTGGAACGATTAATGCCGAATGGTATGCTAGCATTTGTTTGCCACAGGTTGTTTCTGAACTCCGTAAAGAGAACTGCAACCGCCGCATCATCCTCCATCACGACAATGCCAGTTCTCACACCGCGCACAGAACAAAAGAGTTTTTAGAGCAAGAAAACATATATTTGACTTATTTGACCATCCGCCGTACAGCCCCGACTTAAGCCCTAATGATTTCTATACTTTCCTTAAAATAAAGAATAAATTGCGTGGTCAGAGATTTTCATCACCTGAAGAAGCTGTGGACGCCTACAAAACGGCCATTTTGGAGACCCCAACTTCCGAATGGAATGGTTGCTTCATGATGATTGGTTCCATCGTATGGAAAAATGTGTCAAATTTCGCGGAGAATACTTCGAAAAGCAATAAACACTTTTTTAAATAGTAATGTTGTGTCACTTCCTTGATTCCCGAAATTTTCAATGCCGCCTGTTAGGTCTAAACCTAACTATTGTTATTATTAGGAGTTGTATTGTATTCATACTAAAAAGTGAGAAAAGTGTGTCAGCTCCGATGCACGACTGGAGTTTACTCCTTAAGTACGAGTATCTAACCTTAGGCAAAAAGAGTTTATTCAACTGAAAAAAAGATTAATATCATAATTATGAAATCAGATGTTATATAATTATATAAATATAATTATATAATAATATAATATAATATTCCGATGTCCGATGATTCCAAAAACGTGACACATTTTTTCGTTACTTGTTTAATAGGTTTTACCCCTCGTATTTTTCTCATACCGGGCGCCTTATATATGAAAATCAATTCATAAGGAGTAAACTCCAATAAACTCCAATAATATAAATATGAAAGTGTGTCTGTTTGTCTGTCTGTCTGTTACTCTTCACGCCCAAACCACGGAACTCGTATTCATAGAATACATAATAAATAGAATTCTTTCTGCATTTATAACTCACTACGTAATTTTTGTGGGTTAGTACACGAATGCTTAACAGCGTCCAACGTCCTTTCTCGGAAATCTGTTTCTAATTTCTATACAAAATTCAATCAAAATCCGTTCAGCGATTTCAGTGTGAAGATGTGGACTGTACAAATTGACACAATTTCACATTCACAATATGGATGATACCATCCATTTTCACCTTCACTCTCACACACACACAATCACCTTAAAAAGTTGTATATTTAAAATATTATATAACAGACTTCAAAATAATTGTACTTATTTTTTCCTATCGCAAAAACTACTGAACCGATTTTGATGAAACTTGAAGTATACCCTAAGTTGAGCAATACCTAGCAAAATAAAAACAAAGAATAACTTAAATTGGATTTGTAGTTCCGGAGATATGCGAACACAAACATAAAAACATACATGTACATACATTTTTGAAAGGCACATATTTTGTTTAGACCATGATTTAGTTATAGACATATATACAAAAACTGAAAATATTACATACATACGGGTCGATTTGATAGCCTCCCTTTTTGAAGTCGGTTAAAAATCAGCTGGCCACAACCGGTGTTAACTCAATAGTATGGAGTACAGTCAGTACTTATTTCTCATTTCAGCGATGTCAACATATTTAACAATAAGTACGTTCGGCCAAGTAGAGTGCAATCATCTGAAACTGCACTGGAATCTCAGCAAGCTAAGTGCCACGAAACGTCCGACGCAGCCTGACAGAAATACACTGGAAATTCTGTGATTCTCCAACAGTGAAATAATACTGTATTATGCTTCAGCAATCAGAAGTAGGTATTATAGAAATGTATATAGCAGTTTAATTTTTGAAGCCGTACTTGTACTAATATTATGTACTAGACGTTCCGCGTGGCTTCGCCCGCGTAAATTAGATATTTCACAGACAAATTATCCCCAAAGAATAGCCTATAATGACCACGTGGTCTACTTTTTATCTGTGTCAAATTGTCAATCAGAAAAATTGCTGCAGTAGTTCGTGAGATAAACCTTTCAAATAATTTACCCCGTTTTGTCCACTTTTTCCTCTATACTATTTCTTCGCTCCTATTAGTCTTACCGTGATAAAATCTAGCCTAAAGCCTTTCTTGATAAATGTGCTATTTTATTGTCTCTTGTTTACTACAAATGTGGTATTTAACACTGAAATAATTTTTCAAATCGGAGCGCGTTCAAATAAGCCCTTTCAAGTAATTTCCCCTCGTTTTTTCCACATTTTCCTCTATTTCTTCGCTCCTATTAGTCTTAGCGTGATAAAATCTGACCTGCTTGATAAATGGGCTATTTAACACTGAAATAATTTTTTAAATCGGACCAGTAGTTCCTGAGATTAGCGCGTTCAAACAAACAAACAAACTCTTCCGTTTTATAATGTTAAGTAATAGATTCTGGGGCCATAATAACTATAACAGCATAACTTATCATGCTATTAAACTAATATTATAAAGACGAAAGTTTGTGAGTTTGTATGTTTGTTAGTTACTTCTTTACGTCTAAACGGCTGGAGCAATTTTTATAAAATTTGGTATAGAGTTACTTATTACCATGGATTAACATTTAGGCTACTTAACAGGTCTACTACGGGAAAACATCACAATTTATTTTTCCTAATCAACCACGTGCACGGGTGACACCGCGGGGCACAGCTTGTAATATTATAATACTTAGGGCATTGAGATATAAGTACCTCTGTACCTACTACGTAGTACTCATAGTATGTAGTATGTAATGTGTACTCGTAGTACTAATATCATAATAAGTTGGGAGCTGTTTCACCACTTCCTGATAAGTGCCGGATAGGCTATCCACCACTTAACTTGACAGATAGAGATGCTCGATTTTGGTCAATTTTCAGCTAAATATTTAACACACCGTGGCGAATATTTAAACTTTATTTATTTTACGTTTTTGACTATGTTTAGAAGTAGGATAAACTAGATCTTTTTACAGCAATTTGGCAACAGAAGGTCGCTTCAACAATAAATAATTACTAAACTCTAAAATATACGTATCTATATATATAAAAGAAAGTCGTGTTAGTTACTTCACTTATAACTCAAGAACGGCTGAACCGATTTAGCTGAAAATTGGCAGGGAGGTAGTTTAGAGCCAGGAGAAGGACATAGGATACATTTTGTTTCGGAAAAATGTACGGTTACTGCACAATATACTTTTATGATTTGCGCGTAAACTATTCAATCGATTTTGATGAATTTTGGTATGGAGATATTTTGAGTCTCGGGAAAGGACAAGGGATACTTTTTGTCCGGGAAAATGTACGGTTCCCGCCCAATAAACTTTTATCTCAAGAACGGATGAACCGATTTGGCTGAAAATTGGTGGAGAGGTAGCATGGAACCAGGAATAGGACATAGGATACATTTTGTCCCGGAAAAATGTACGGTTACTGCACAATATACTTTTATTATTTGCGCGTAAACTATTCAATCAATTTTGATGAATTTTGGTATGGAGATACTTTGAGTCTCGGGAAAGGACAAGGGATACTTTTAATCCCGGAAAAAGTATGGTTCCCGCACAATAAGCTTTTATGATTTTCGCCTAAACTATTCAGTCTATTTTTATGAAATTCGGTATGGAGATACTTTGTGTCTCGGGAAAGGACAAGGTATAATAAGGACAATACTTTTTGTCCCGGAAAATGTACGCTTCCTGCACAATAAACTTTTATAATTTTCGCTTAAACTATTTATTAATCTATTTTGATGAAATTTGGCATGAAGGTACTAATTTTAATCTATTGTTTTCTTAATTATACCAATTCGGATTAAATAATCATCGTTAAGACAGGACAACGTCTGTCGGGTCAGCTAGGATTCTTTGAGTCTCGGGAAAGGACAAGGGATACTTTTTGTCCCGGAAAATGTACGGTTCCCGCCCAATAAACTTTTATCTCAAGAACGGATGAACCGATTTGGCTGAAAATTGGTGGAGAGGTAGCTTAGAACCAGGAAAAGGACATAGGATACATTTTGTCCCGGAAAAATGTACGGTTACTGCACAATATACTTTTATGATTTGCGCGTAAACTATTCAATCGATTTTGATGAATTTTGGTATGGAGATACTTTGGGTCTCGGGAAAGAACAAGGAATACTTTTTGTCCCGGAAAATGTACGGTTCCCGCCCAATAAACTTTTATATCAAGAACGGATAAACCGATTTGGCTAAAAATTGGTGCAGAGGTAGCTTAGAACCAGGAAAAGGACATAAGATACATTTTTTCCAGGAAAAATGTACGGTTACTGCACAATATACTTTTATGATTTGCGCGTAAACTATTCAATCGATTTTGATGAATTTTGGTATGGAGATACTTTGAGTCTCGGGAAAGGACAAGGGATACTTTTGGTCCCGGAAAATGTACGGTTCCCGCACAATAAACTTTTTTGATTTTCGCTTAAACTATTTATTAATCTATTTTGATGAAATTTGGCATGAAGATACTAATTTTAATCTATTGTTTTCTTAATTATACCAATTCGAATTAAATAATCATCGTTAAGACAGGACAACGTCTGTCGGGTCAGCTAGTATATATATAAAAGAAAGTCGTGTTAGTTACTTCACTTATAACTCAAGAACGGCTGAACCGATTTAGCTGAAAATTGGCAGGGAGGTAGTTTAGAGCCAGGAGAAGGACATAGGATACATTTTGTCCCGGAAAAATGTACGGTTACTGCACAATATACTTTTATGATTTGCGCGTAAACTATTCAATCGATTTTGATGAATTTTGGTATGGAGATACTTAGAGTCTCGGGAAAGGACAAGGGATACTTTTGGTCCCGGAAAAATGTACGGTTACTGCACAATATACTTTTATGATTTGCGCGTAAACTATTCAATCGATTTTGATGAATTTTGGTATGGAGATACTTAGAGTCTCGGGAAAGGACAAGGGATACTTTTGGTCCCGGAAAAATGTACGGTTACTGCACAATATACTTTTATGATTTGCGCGTAAACTATTCAATCGATTTTGACGAAATTTGGTATGGAGATACTTTAAGTCTCGGGAAAGGACAAGGGATACTTTTTGTCCCGGAAAATGTACGGTTCCCGCACAATAAACTTTTATGATTTTTGCCTAAACTATTGAATCTATTTTGATGAAATTTGGTATGGAAATACTATGGGTCTCGGGAAAGGACAAGAGATACTTTTTGTCTCGGAAAATGTACGGTTCCCACACAATAAACTTTTATGATTTTTCGCCTAAACTAAACTATTCAGTCTATTTTTATGAAATTTGGCATGGAGATACTTTGAGTCTCGGGAAAGGACAAGGGATTCTTTTTGTCCCGGAAAATGTACGGTTCCCGCACATTAAACTTTTATGATTTTTCGCCTAAACTATTCAGTCTATTTTTATTAAATTTGGTATGGAGATACTTTGAGTCTCGGGAAAGGACAAGGGATACTTTTTGTCCCGGAAAATGTACGGTTCCCGCACAATAAACTTTTATGATTTTTGCCTAAACTATTCAGTCTATTTTTATGAAATTTGGCATGGAGATACCTTGAGTCTCGGGAAAGGATTAGGGATATTTTTTGTCTCGGAAAATGTATGGTTCCTGCACAATAAACTTTTGTGATTTTCGCTTAAACTATTTAATTTATTTTGATAAAATTTGGCATGGAGATACTAATTTCAATCTATTGTTTTCTTAATTATACCAATTCTAATAATTAAGTAATCATCATTAAGACAGGACAACGTCTGTCGGGTCAGCTAGTTGTGATATAAAATTGTATTTCTTTGCCTTATGGATCATTTATTTCGTGACATACAAACTTTTTACTAGATACAAATTTTATGGAAGTTTTAATTACAAAAAGAAGATATATTTTATAAGTTCATAATATTTTTGTGCGCCTTAATATTGTCCGTTGTATGATTATAAAAAATAATAAGATTTTTCAATAAATTAAAACACTTTTGCATACAATATAGTAGATTTTTCATACAGGTAGTAATATTTCTTCAGTTTTCTGGATTCTGCTTAATTGTCATGGTAGAAGGTATTTTTACAATAAATATGAGGTTTTTGCGCATTTATTTAAGGGTTAAAAGTGCAAACATTTTGAGCCCATTTTAAAGAAAGTCGTGTTAGTTACTTCACTTATAACTCAAGAACGGCTGAACCGATTTAGCTGAAAATTGGCAGGGAGGTAGTTTAGAGCCAGGAGAAGGACATAGGATACATTTTGTCCCGGAAAAATGTACGGTTACTGCACAATATACTTTTATGATTTGCGCGTAAACTATTCAATCGATTTTGATGAATTTTGGTATGGAGATACTTTGGGTCTCGGGAAAGAACAAGGAATACTTTTTGTCCCGGAAAATGTACGGTTCCCGCCCAATAAACTTTTATATCAAGAACGGATAAACCGATTTGGCTGAAAATTGGTGCAGAGGTAGCTTAGAACCAGGAAAAGGACATAAGATACATTTTTTCCAGGAAAAATGTACGGTTACTGCACAATATACTTTTATGATTTGCGCGTAAACTATTCAATCGATTTTGATGAATTTTGGTATGGAGATACTTTGAGTCTCGGGAAAGGACAAGGGATACTTTTGGTCCCGGAAAATGTACGGTTCCCGCACAATAAACTTTTTTGATTTTCGCCTAAACTATTCAGTCTATTTTATGAAATTCGGTATGGAGATACTTTAAGTCTCGGGAAAGGACAAGGAATACTTTTTGTCCCGGAAAATGTACGGTTCCTGCACAATAAACTTTTATGATTTTCGCTTAAACTATTTATTAATCTATTTTGATGAAATTTGGCATGAAGATACTAATTTTAATCTATTGTTTTCTTAATTATACCAATTCGAATTAAATAATCATCGTTAAGACAGGACAACGTCTGTCGGGTCAGTTTTTATGGCAAAGAAACTTTTGGAGAGGTAGCATGGAACCAGGAATAGGACATAGGATACATTTTGTCCCGGAAAAATGTACGGTTACTGCACAATATACTTTTATTATTTGCGCGTAAACTATTTAATCGATTTTGATGAATTTTGGTATGGATATACTTTGAGTCTCGGGAAAGGACAAGGGATACTTTTTGTCCCGGAAAATGTACGGTTCCCGCCCAATAAACTTTTATCTCAAGAACGGATGAACCGATTTGGCTGAAAATTGGTGGAGAGGTAGCTTAGAACCAGGAAAAGGACATAGGATACATTTTGTCCAGGAAAAATGTACGGTTACTGCACAATATACTTTTATGATTTGCGCGTAAACTATTCAATCAATTTTGATGAATTTTGGTATGGAGATACTTTGAGTCTCGGGAAAGGACAAGGGATACTTTTAATCCCGGAAAAAGTATGGTTCCCGCACAATAAGCTTTTATGATTTTCGCCTAAACTATTCAGTCTATTTTTATGAAATTCGGTATGGAGATACTTTGTGTCTCGGGAAAGGACAAGGTATAATAAGGACAATACTTTTTGTCCCGGAAAATGTACGCTTCCTGCACAATAAACTTTTATAATTTTCGCTTAAACTATTTATTAATCTATTTTGATGAAATTTGGCATGAAGGTACTAATTTTAATCTATTGTTTTCTTAATTATACCAATTCGGATTAAATAATCATCGTTAAGACAGGACAACGTCTGTCGGGTCAGCTAGTTTCTGAAATATGTGTATAATGTCAATCCCGAAAGTTTTTTGTTCACTTTCGGGCCAGGTTTTCGACTAAACGTCCAATTTATATTATAATATTAAGTATATTAAATCTTTTGTTACTTAAATATAAAAAGATTTTGAAATGCTTTTATTGCTTATAAAATTAGTTCATTCCAATAATACTTTACTGTAAACATACTTAGCTATGTTGCTAACACAATATCAGAAAAAATTTATATTTTTGCGGTCAAGTTGATAATAATTTAAGGTAGTAGGTACACTATTATGTTCCACTGTGCCTTTAATTTTTAATTAGAAAATATTGTAACGATCATATTTTACCTTGCTTCTTAACATTCCTGTGTATTCAATATTGTTCATGATAATAATTATAATAGTCGTTCATAATATAGCAAAAACAAGACAGCCAAAAGATAAATCAACGTCATTGGTAATTCAATAGTTAAACTAATGTTAAGTCACTATTATGGAGAGTAGTATATTGAACATGAAGCTATGGCGAAAATCATAAAAGTTTATTGTGCAGGAAGCGTACATTTTCCGGGACAAAAAGTATTGTCCTTATTATACCTTGTCCTTTCCCGAGACACAAAGTATCTCCATACCGAATTTCATAAAAATAGACTGAATAGTTTAGGCGAAAATCAGTTATTCGTTCTTTAAAATCAGTTGTCAGCTGTTCCATTCAGTCTATGGCATGAAGATACTAATTTTAATCTATTGTTTTCTTAATTATACCAATTCGAATTAAATAATCATCGTTAAGACAGGACAACGTCTGTCGGGTCAGTTTTTATGGCAAAGAAACTTTTGCCGGGACAGCTAGGAAAACTAATTAGAATCAGAATGTTAGAATGCTGGGAACGTTACGTTTTATAATTATTACGGTCCAGTCGGGTTATTACGGCTCGAGTTTAGTGACAAATTAAATGGATTGTAATCAGTAATCACAGACTGTCCCCCTTACTAATAAACGTTGTATAAGTTTTGAATAGTTATACAGTGTTTTGTTCCTGTCACACAAGTGACATTTTTAATTGGATTGAAAAAGACAAAACATTGTATAACTATTCCAAGCTTATACAGCGATTATTGGTAAGGGGGTGTGTTTACACCCCGCTAGGGATAAAGACGAAGCTGATGTTAGCGTAATTTTTGTTTATCTTTGTCTCCTATTTAAGGGCGTTCCTTACGGAGATACCGTAATTTACCGTATTTCAAGCCTTATAAACTCATAATTTGAAAGCTACAAAGTTATAATAATACAGCAATAATCTTCAGTATATCAACATTCCTTTCCCCGTTTTAAATTGTCTATTTTGTTTATTATACTCATGATATCAGCTTCCAAAGTAATAAAAATTTATTAAAAATCAAGCATACATTACCCGACAGACGTTGTCCTGTCTTAATGATGATTACTTAATTATTAGAATTGGTATAATTAAGAAAACAATAGATTGAAATTAGTATCTCCATGCCAAATTTTATCAAAATAAATTAAATAGTTTAAGCGAAAATCACAAAAGTTTATTGTGCAGGAACCATACATTTTCCGAGACAAAAAATATCCCTAATCCTTTCCCGAGACTCAAGGTATCTCCATGCCAAATTTCATAAAAATAGACTGAATAGTTTAGTTTAGGCGAAAAATCATAAAAGTTTATTTATTTTGTGGGAACCGTACATTTTCCGAGACAAAAAGTATCCCTTGTCCTTTCCCGAGACCCAAAGTATTTCCATAGCAAATTTCATCAAAATAGATTGAATAGTTTAGGCAAAAATCATAAAAGTTTATTGTGCGGGAACCGTACATTTTCCGGGACAAAAAGTATCCCTTGTCCTTTCCCGAGACTCAAAGTATCTCCATACCAAATTTAATAAAAATAGACTGAATAGTTTAGGCGAAAAATCATAAAAGTTTAATGTGCGGGAACCGTACATTTTCCGGGACAAAAAGAATCTCTTGTCCTTTCCCGAGACTCAAAGTATCTCCATGCCAAATTTCATAAAAATAGACTGAATAGTTTAGTTTAGGCGAAAAATCATAAAAGTTTATTGTGTGGGAACCGTACATTTTCCGAGACAAAAAGTATCTCTTGTCCTTTCCCGAGACCCATAGTATTTCCATACCAAATTTCATCAAAATAGATTCAATAGTTTAGGCAAAAATCATAAAAGTTTATTGTGCGGGAACCGTACATTTTCCGGGACAAAAAGTATCCCTTGTCCTTTCCCGAGACTTAAAGTATCTCCATACCAAATTTCGTCAAAATCGATTGAATAGTTTACGCGCAAATCATAAAAGTATATTGTGCAGTAACCGTACATTTTTCCGGGACCAAAAGTATCCCTTGTCCTTTCCCGAGACTCTAAGTATCTCCATACCAAAATTCATCAAAATCGATTGAATAGTTTACGCGCAAATCATAAAAGTATATTGTGCAGTAACCGTACATTTTTCCGGGACCAAAAGTATCCCTTGTCCTTTCCCGAGACTCTAAGTATCTCCATACCAAAATTCATCAAAATCGATTGAATAGTTTACGCGCAAATCATAAAAGTATATTGTGCAGTAACCGTACATTTTTCCGGGACAAAATGTATCCTATGTCCTTCTCCTGGCTCTAAACTACCTCCCTGCCAATTTTCAGCTAAATCGGTTCAGCCGTTCTTGAGTTATAAGTGAAGTAACTAACACGACTTTCTTTTATATATATAGATAATATTATTATCTTTATATCATACTCGTAATCTAATGGTTGTAAATTAAAGTAGGCGTAAAATATAAACCATTAGATGACGCCCGCAACTCCGTTGCGCCAAAATTCGTTTATCGCGCGGGTTTTCCGGGATAAAAAGTATTCTATGTCCTTTCCCGGGACTCAAAGTATCTCCATGCCAAATTTCAGCAAAATTGGTTCAGCGGTTTGGGCGTGAAGAGGTAACAGACAGACAAACAGACACACTTTCGCATTCATAATATTATTATGAATGGAAAATTCCTGCCCGTCCTTTCGATGGTGAAGGCCTCCGCCTTCCTGGTTTTTGCAAACAAAATACGAGCTGTACAGTCATATTAATTAACTTTTACTAACGAAAATGGGTTTCAAATTTTAATATATATTATTTTTGTTAATTAAATATTAACTCTCGTTATTACCACAGACTATTAAATGTGATGCCAAAACCAATATTTTTTACTCTTAGAACAAATGATTCTATTACAGTTTAAACAAAGCGCTAGACGATTCTATTTGTTCCGCAAGCGAAATTCAAAGCAAAGAAGATGGATTAACGCAAAAGTGTCCGAGTAATTGTGAAAAATGCGATTCCGAGAGAAAATAAAGATTTAACCACTGGAATGGATCACAAATTGAATGTGGAATCGAAAATCCTATCAATAAGAATGTGCTACTTGGAAATTGATTCATGGGCAAAATTTAATTTTATTTATACACACATAATTATATTCAATAGTATAAAGAAGGCAGTGTAGAGATAAATTACGATAACATGGCGCGCCCCTCCAAAATTCAAAACGTTTGAAGTGCGTTGTTAAAACGTTTGAAGTGCGTTGTCTTGTGCGGTCGGCTAGTTATGATTAGTTGACCAACAAATCTTGGTAATAAGCATGGACGTATAAAAAAAAGCGGACGGAGTCCCACCATATACAAAACTGTGTCGTTCAGAGTCGGCCAGCTGGCTGTATGTACACGGCCCGCACGCACACATTCTTGCGCTAGTCCATACCATTTGACAGGCGTCAAAACGTGTGCGTGGCCGACTCAGAAGAAAAGTGAAGACACAGTTTTCTATATGACAAGACTCCGTCCGACTTTTTTTCTACGTTCATGGTAATAAGCGACATATTACGAGTACTGGTTGATTGGTAATTGGTTGAATACTTACTACATCTTTCATAAGGATGTGACTGCACACATTGAAACAGTAATTTGGAGGGGCGTGATATGTTATCGTAGTTTATCTCTTACATCACGTCGTCTAATCCCGTGCTAAGTTATTTGTTCGAATTATGTCAAGTCGATTGGTCGAATTATGTTAGTCTTCATCTGTCGACTCTCTCTTTACTCCAGGTATAGTATTTGAAATTGTTTGGTTGTCATCAATCACATTGTAGTGTTACACCAATCAACCACTGAGAAGGTGAACTCCTACCAGAAAACCTCAGAAACCGACATTAATGTAAGTGGACCCCTAGACAATCAATTTTATTGTGCAATATCATCGAACAATATCATTTAACAATTTTTTTAACAATTATTATTGACAATAATATTGAAAGGAGGGCGCGTTCAATACGAACCTTGGACGGTCGATAATATTGCACAATACGTGACATTGCACAATAAAGTTGATCGTCTAGGAGTCCGCTAAAGTACATAGATTGCGACTAGTTTGCTGGTTTTTGAATGCCCCAAAACGTAACGATTATTATGATATTCTCGAAAATGTCCAAATAATCAGGGTGAGCGAAGCGAGCCCTAGTATATCCCACAACCTGAACATTTTGTCGTACACTGCGGAAAAAACTAACACACCTTTTGATTTGTGCTTTAACATTTTTTATTTATAATTATGTAGATGTGTTATCATCGGCCAGTCAAGGTTCGGTTACTATTAAAATATTAAAAAAAAAACTGCTTTAATATTATTAACACGCAGAAAAACGACGCGAGCACTAACAAAGCTCGGCCTTTAGCTAGTTTATAATTAAAAGCAATAAACCTTATAGAAATTAAGATGATTTAAATAACAGATAGGAATTGCTAAGAGAATGTCTGAAATGTTCAACTGAACGCCTGCAGTGGGGCTCTGCAGGCGTTCAGTTGAACATTTAGCTACTGTTCTTATAAAGCGAAAACAATGACGCAGATATTTGAAATTCCTTTCTATTTCAAAACAATTTGAACATCAATTTATTAAACTAGTTGATGCCCGCAACTCCGTTGCGCCAAAACTCATTTATCGCGCGGGAACTCTACATTTTTCCGGGATAAAAAGTAGCCTATGTCCTTTCCCGGGACTCAAAGTATTTCCATACCAAATTTCAGCAAAATCGGTTCAGCGGTTTGGGCGTGAAGAGGTGACAGACAGACAGACAGAAGGACAGACAGACAGACAGACACACTTTCGCATTTATAATATTAGTATGGAAGTATGGATTGGTCGCTGTTAAGAATTCGTGTACTAACTCACGAAAAATTACGTATTGAATTATGCATGCAGTTTTTTGCCTTTAGATGATTTAGAACAAGACTGCTTTAAAAATTTTACAGAAAAAAATTGTGGGTAAGGACTTAGGACACACATTATTAAGTTAGTTAGTTAGAGTTATTAAAAGTTTATTTTAAGGACTAGAACTTGCTTGAACCACGACAATAATAATATAACGTTATAATTAATGTTTTTGACCCCTGAAAACTGTGCAGATTTCTACGAAAACTGTGCAGTAAGCTCTGTCTAGTTTTGGGGTTTATTGCAATTTGTATGGCTTAAACATAAATAAAACGAAAATTCTATTAATAACAATTTATTGAGATACTTGTGTGTTAACGAAAAGTTATTTTTGAAAATATTATATTGTAAATCTTATCCATTGGTCAGAAATAAATAATTTATTATTATTTAAGAATTTTTTAATTTACAATTATTTCTTCGAAAACAGTGCAGATGTCAACGAAATATGTGCAGGTGTCTAGTACGTGTACAGTTCGTACAGGTGTCTACGAAAACTGTACTGATGTCTACAAACATTAACAGTTGTCTACGAGTACTGTGCAAGTATCTGCGAATGTTGTAGAGGTGTCCTGTTGTCTACTGGAACTGTTTAGGGGTCTACGAAAATTGTACAGATGTCTACGAAAACTGTAAATGTGTCTACAAAAACTGTATTTTGTCCTGAAGGCAGGTCAAGTAGCCCTGATGTCTTTAGGAACCCTTGATGATCTATTCCTCAAGGGTCGCAGTGACTCCTTCGCATTAGAGTACCGTCCCCAACCTAATGCTGCTCATGAATTGAACGATGTGGTTGGGGTTGGTGCCACAAATTTCCTCTGTATTAGGAACACACATAAACTGAGTAGTAAAAATAGAATTTATGTTACTTAAATTTGTCAAATTAAGACAATATATTTTTTTAAAAGATATGAATGTACTTTTTTAAAGTATTGGAAAGAGGAATTTACGTCAAAGACAAAATATATTGTTGAGAATATAATTTAGTTGATATAATTAAGTAGTATATGATAATATAATATTCATATAATATTTATAAACTGTACTTAATTTGAATTTATACTGCTGATTTGTATTTGTTTGTAATTCCGGATGTTATTGTAATAGTTCTTGAAAAGGTTGTACATAGCCAGATTAGCAATTATGTCGAAGAAAGCAATATACTACCATCATTGCAGTCGGGCTTTCGTAAACATCACAGTACAACTACTGCCTTGATAGATGTAGTGGATAATGTCATCACAGCACAGGATGCAGGAGAGGTTACGGTCTTGGTACTATTGGACTATTCACGCGCATTTGAAACCCTTAATATAAATTTGCTTCTTTCTAAGTTGAAATACTATGGTTGTGATGCTGGAGTAGTAGCCTAGTTTGCCTCATATTTGATTAACCGATTACAGGTAGTCGAAGGTATTAATAAAAACGGGACGTCATCACGTTCAAGTCCTCGTAATGTTAACAGAGGTGTACCTCAGGGTTCAGTGATTGGTCCTTTATTGTTTTCATTATATTGCGCAGATATAGTCAGGCAAATACGCTATTGTAAATTCCATATATACGCGGATGACATACAGTTGTATATTACCTTCAAGCCGAATAACCTTATGGAAGCTATGCGAAGGTTGAATGAGGACTTGGCACGTATAGCTAAATGGTCAGTAAATAACGCCCTGATACTTAACCCATCTAAGACTAAGTACCTGATTTTGGGCACAAAAGCACAAATACACAAAGTTGTTGCTAATCAGCCTAAAATTTGTATTAATAACGTAAGCATCGAAAGGGTGACTGAAGTCCGTAATTTAGGAGTCCTGATGGACGAAGGACTGAGATTGTCAGAAATTTCATTCCAGAGAGATTACGAGTTTCGCTGTGTGAATCACTTGTCCTTTCCAACTTAAATTACGCTGACGCTGTTATCGGTCCTTGTCTTCTCTCTCGCTCCAAGCACCTCAATCAAAAAGTGCAAAATGCATGCGCAAGATATTGTTGCAATGTGCCTCCCCGCGCCCACGTAACGCCGTACATAAACAGTCTGAGATGGCTTAAGATGGACGGTCGCCGACAGTTACATTTTGCCACATTACTGTTCGGTGTGGTTAAATTAAAAACGCCATCCTACTTGTTTAGTAAGCTCCAGTGGGCATGTGACAAGCAGCTTACTCTCACAACCAGGGGTTCGTCGTACCTATTAGTAACTCCTCTCCATCACTCGTCTGCATTTAGAGGTAGTTTTAGGTACTTGGCGAGTAAGATATGGAATAACCTTTTACCGCCCTTTCGTGCTCTGCATTCTATAAATAATTTTAAGAGTAAACTAAAGGAATTGCTACTGCAGGATCAGCTCTCAATTTAATCCTTAAATCGCGGATTCTTGGAATTCTATTGTTATTCTATTGTTGTCGCGGTCGCCGGTGTCCTTATGGGGGTTGATAGGTTAAATATTATTATTATTTTTTTTTTTTTATATCGCTCTCTGTTATATATTTTTATCATATTATTGCTTTTACGTCACATAAGTTACCTCATTTTAATCTTTGCATACCATATTTAATTCAAGTTTTTATTTATTTTTAAGTATATACTTACATTTTATTTATGTATGTTTTATTTTATAATTGTTTAAAATATTATAAATAACTTATTTTTATATTGCGACACTGTAGCCTTGGGTGGTCTGTTTTGCGCCTGACATTTTGGATCCGCAGAATATCAGGGACTGTGGTTTATCCATAGTCGTTTTACCTGAGTGGACTCCATTTCAGTGGCTTGAGCATTACACCTCCTGCCTTCCCATGATACTCTTGCTAACTTATATTTTTACCTGTTTGTTACCTGTTACCTATTTTTATTTTTTTGTTTGTTGTTAATTCTTAGTTAGGCTAGTTACATTTCATACTGCTTGGTATTTTCATGTCAACTTCATTTTAACTGTGTGTTAACGTTTTATTTTGTAAAGTAGCGTGGTGTAATGCCCAAAGTTCCTGAATAAATGTTTATTATTATTATTATTATTATGTCTTCTTAAAATTTCTTTTCTCCCTTGCGGGGTCTACTAAAGTTGCGGGCTTGTGGCCAAGCAACTTCAGGTGATGGGACGGTTTAATCATTAATTGATAGGAATTTACGAACGATGCGGCATGTGTTGAGAATGACTGCTTTTTGTAAGGTGATGTACGTGAGTGGATGAATGTCGAGTGTTTTGAGGGACGTATGTAATGTTTTCGGTATGATGCCAGTGGTTGAAATAATTATGGGTACGGTTTTGACTGAGTTTACTTTCCACTGTGATTTTATTTCTATTGTGAGATCGGTGTATTTAGTTACTTTATTTGTGTGGGTGCTTGTGAGGTTGTGTGTATTGGGTATGGCGATGTCTATGAGGTATACTGTTCGGTTTTGTTTGTCGTGAAGTGTTATATCTGGTCTGTTGTGATGTACGGTCTTGTCTGTCAGTATTGTTCTGTCCCAGTATAACTTGTAGTCAGGTGTGTCGATTATGATTTGTGGTGTGTATTTGTAGTAAGGAGTTTTTTCTGTAATGAGGTTGTGTTTGAGTGCGAGTTTTTGGTGTATGATTGCTGCTACCTGATCGTGTCTATGTTTGTAGTCTGTTTGTGTGATGGATGAACAAGCGCCGGTGATGTGTTGAATGGTTTCAGGTTGTCGGTGACAGTGTCTGCAGTGGTCGCTGCCTGCCCTGCGATCCCGGATGATATGTTTTCTGTAATTTTTAGTGTCGATGACCTGGTCCTGGATTGCCACCATAAATCCTTCGGTCTCTGGGAACAGCTCGCCTCTCTTTAACCACATGTTTGACGCTACTTTGTCAGCATTGGTACTGGTTAAATCCATACGATGGCGGCCGTGTAGTGACTTCTGAGTCCATGCCTCGATTTTCTGTTGATTCGAGACAAATGTGATAGGTTTAGTATAATCTGCAAGCATGAGTGGTGTGAATAAGTCTGACTGGCATATGGCGTTGTGAATTGGTGATTGTTGTGAACGGTTGTGAAAGTATGTCCTAAGCAGAGTGATTTGTTTATTGTGCAGGTTTGTGATATCGATTAGTCCTCTACCTCCTTCCATTTTAGGCAAGGTCAATCTTTGGACGCAGGCTCTTGGGTGATGTTTTCTGTGTTTTGTTAGTGCTGTGTTAATTGTAGTTTGTAATGATTTGAGGTCGGTTTTGCTCCATTTGATGATTCCGAAAGAGTACGAAAGTATTGGTATGGCAAAGGTGTTAATGGCTTTAATTGTATTATGTGCGTTGAGGTGCGTATGTAATATTTTATGTATTCTACATTTAAATTTTTGTCGAAGAATCTTTTTTGTGTTTTTGTGATGTGTGGTCTGTGTTTGATGATAACCTAAATATTTATAGCCTTCTGCTTGATCTATCGGTCCTATAATTTGCTGATTTTTTAGTTCGTATGAGGTCTGTTCTATTTTACCTTTATGTACTGATTGTATCTTACATTTGTCTACTCCAAATTCCATACACATATCGTTTGAGAATGTTTGAGTTATATCGGCAAGGCGGTGCAATTCATCAATTGAGTCAGCAAATATCTTAATGTCGTCCATGTACATAAGGTGAGTGAGACGGGTCTGTTGTGAGTTGTGTTTAATTGTTAATCCTATTCCGGTGGTATTGAGAAGAGATGAAAGCGGGTTGAGTGCTAGGCAGAACCATAGAGGGCTTAAGGCGTCGCCTTGAAAGATTCCTCTCCTTATGGAAATTAAATCTGTTTCGGCAGTCTTATCATCGGAACTAATTTTTATTTTGGTGTTCCATCGTGACATAATGTTTTTTAAAAAGCTGACGATGAGTGGATGTATCTTATAATGTTCCAGAATGTATATGAGCCATGAATGTGGTACAGAGTCGAATGCTTTTTTATAATCGACAAACATGGTGTGAATGTTTCGCTTCTCCTTATGTGCCAGGTTCGAAACTACGGCGTCTATTGTGAGCTGTTCTTTGCATCCTTGACTGTGTTTGCGACAACCTTTCTGTTCTTCGGCTAAAATATTATGGTCTTCTGTGTGCTTGTATATAGATTGGCTTAAGCATGACGTGATGATTTTGTATATGTTCTGGAGGCATGTAATGGGACGGTATTTGGCTGGGTTTTCGGTATCTTCTTGGTCTTTAGGTAGCATGTAAGTTATTCCTTGTGTTATGTAGTGTGGCATTGCATCGGGTGAATGTATGAATTTGGTTATATGTTGCTCTAAAAGGTTATGAGTGCAGGTGAGTTTTTTATACCAGTAGTTGTGTATATTGTCGGTGCCCGGAGCTTTCCAATTATGAGTCTTAGCTATTACATTTTTTAGTAGATCTATCCCTATTTTTTCAAATTTCATTTCCGTTACATCTGACATTTTTTCTTTTTCTCTTTCTATTAAGTAATTTCGTTTGTGTTCTATAGGTGTTGACCATATTTTTGTCCAAAATTCTTGTAAAGCTTGAGGTGTCGGTAAAACTTTGTTTTCTGATGGATCATTATTTTCCTGTTTAGACAATTTTCTGTAAAAAGATTTTTCATTAGAGTTAAATTCTTTATTTTGTGTTTTTCTATTTGTAGTTTCTTTGTATCTCCTTAGCCGGTTAGTCAATGTATTAAGTTTTTGTTTTAAAGTATCAAGGAAGTGTGAGATTTCTGTGTTTTGGGTTTCATGTTGGGAGTGTATTTTAAATTGTTGTTTAATATTTTTTATATGTTTTTCTAATTTATTTGATCGAGTCCCTCTTAAATATTGACTGAGTCTACCTATATTTGCTCTTAAATTTCCTATTCTTTTTTCTAATCGTTTTTGCCATGATGGCGCTTCAACTTTTTTATTAACTTTATTAATGTCCCTATTTATTTTAGCACCATTAAATTTCGCTGTTGTAAAAGCTACGCTATAGATAATAGTTTGCAACGTATTAAAATCTGTATCTGAATTTAGCAACTTTGGTACTGTGTTAGAGTTTAAGTGATTAACAATAATTGACAATCTTTTAGATGAGTTTAATTTCGGGATATAAGGTCTTTTTGTAGGGTCAATTTCTTTAAATTCCTCAATAGTTTGTAATAACATTTCCTCCAGTTGTGTAACTGTTTCAGCTGGTAAATTGGTGACATTTATACTACTCGGTTCTGCTGCGGTATCTGGACCTATCACACTATTATTATCTATTGGTATTTCTTGATAGTTATTTAAATCAGGGGTCAGCAATTGTGACAGAGAGATATCAACATTTGCCTGGCTTTGTGTTTCTTCAATAAAATGGATATCTGTATTATGGTTTAGTTCAATGTTTACTTCTTCCTTTATGCGGCTTATATGATCTAGAGACAAAAGTTTATTATTGATGATGATTCTACGTTGATCTGCTATTCTTTGAACAGATAGGTGCGCAAGCTCGGGGCATTTAGAAATTATTTCTTGGTGTAGAAGTGGTCTGTATGAAGTGAGGTCCGTTTCTAGTTTTGTTATTCTGTAGTAAGTTCTTATGATGAGTTCATTAAGTTCACTCGACCATTGCATTCTACGTGGTGGTGTTTGATGTAAGTCGGTGTCTATGTCTGGTAATTCTTCTTGTCTCTGTATGAACTGTTTTGCTTCTTCTTTAATGTCTAGTATTTCTTTTTTTGTCAGTAAGTTACGGTATGTAATTGCACGTCTTTGGTCACCTATCCGTTGTTTACTTGCTTCCATTTCTGGGTATTTGGAGATGAATAATGCGTGTAGCGGTGTTAAATAAGATCTCATATTGGTTTCTAGTTTGGTGAGGATGAAATAATGATGCATAATGAAAATGTTCATGTCTTTTGTCCATGTTTTTCGTTTGCATGTTTTGCCTTGGATGGGTGCAGCAATTTCAGCTGTTCGAGCCTCCTGCACAACATCTTCGGCCCGTATCGTAGATGACGAATTTGATGAGTTAGATGAAGATAATGATTTATATATTTCAGCGAAAGACTGGGGAGACGATGGAGCTGATGAGAATAATGATACTGTAGGTGATGAACTTGGTGAAGGATGATAACATTTATCTGCAGCAGCACTGTGCTGGGCAGACTGGCGCGACTCGTTGCTCCCCCCAGAATACGAGGGGCAGCCCGGACCTGAAGGCCCGGGGCGGGATTCTCCGTCGCTTTTCGTTTCGGTACCCGCCTGGGGTATACATCTGTTTCGCAGTCGCATTTCATAAATTGTCAATCTATTCTTTCTACTACTTGCAGAAGAGGTAACCAAAAAGGAAAGATAGTATGAGAGGAACGTAAGGTGGTGAAAAATAGTTAACCTAAAAATAAAGATCTAAAACGATACCACAACAGGAATTGAACAATAATAAAAAGATGATGAAAAGATAGCGGAAAGAAAGAAAGAAAGAACCGACGATTCGCCACATGAGCACGCGGTGGAGCACCCATGTGTTGCCCGGGGACACTAACTAGGAAGGATCGGCTTCACCCCCTTATTATTATTATTAATATTTGAAAGTGACGGTTGATTATTGTTTTTTTTGAAGTGGTATAAAAATGGCGGTACTTTGGAAAACCGATACGGGGGTGACTGAACGATTTTGTAAGGGAGCTTTGCCAAATCTGAATAAAGTGATTGTGATGCTAAGTGAATTTTGTTATATTCTTCACATGGAGCTAATACAGAGATTCCTCATATCTGTGGATGAGTATTCGTAGCTAAAATCATGTTTTCCTAATTGCAAGAAAATATTTTCGTATATGAATTAAGTAGTCATTACAGGAGTTAGGTACCGTATGACACTTCATCATTATAATTTTATATCGATAAAAGTTAAATTCATTAATATATTGTATCAGTGTTTTACAGTAAATCACTGTATTTTCTGGGAAATAAATACAATATTGGCAATTATTATTTATTATTTACGAGCTTTTGCCCGCGGCTTTGCTCGCGTTAAGAAGTATTATTATACACAAACTTTCATCCCCTATTTTAACCCTTTGGGGTTGGAATTTATCAAAATCCTTTCTTAGCAAATGCCTACTTCATAACATCTACCTGCATGCCAAATTCCAGCCCGATCCGTCCAGTGGTTTGGGCTGTGCGTTGATAGATCACCATGTCAGTCAGTCACCTTTGAGTTTTATATACAGTGTGTTTGTGTAAACACCGTTATTCTTGAAACCATCAAATGAGCCCGTCAAAATGAACAACTTTTTCAATGAAAATAATGCTGGGAACTCAAAAAAAACCATTTTCATACCCATACGGATGCCCGGATCGGTGTATATAGAAAAAAATAATACCTATATCCGGGCATCCGTATGATATATTACTTATATCCAAAAGCATACCAAAAAACCTACGAATAATAAAAACTAAAAACTATTTCGATTATTTTCGATAACCTAAGTTATTTTAACTGCTTTTGTTTTTATTATAATTGAAAATAATTATTATGATATCCCGTTACAATTATTTTAATTAAAATATCAAAATAATAATTGATGACACAATGACAATATTGATAATATTTTGTTTATATAAATAATAATTCCTTGTATCAATTCCCTCTTGATCGGCACACTAACATACTGAAATCATGTGTATCTAAAGGAACTCTGCGAGAGTTTTTACTCTTTTATAATAAAATATAAGATAAAATAAAAGCATCAGAGCCTAATAACGTTATAATGGTTCTCGTAAAATATTATTGCATAGAAATATGACAAGAGCCACTCCACTCGAGCCATAGCGGGCCTGGAGTTTAAGCTATAAAATCTCAAAGATAACTACAGCAAGTTTACTCCAAAATGAACTTTATGCTGCAAATAATAAACACTGTGGTTAGTGCAGAAATTTAATGGTACTGCAGCATATTTGGCAGGTGCCCAAAGGTTCAGGAGACAGATCGCTGGAGAACTCATTTTCACTGCCATACGGGAGGTCGCAGGGTCATATTATTGAAAAAATGAAATCAAAAATGAAGGATGAAGGAAACTTATCTGCGTTAGTAAAAAAAAAATCTTTAAGATTTTATCAAATATTATTACATATTGTTTTCACGCTAGAGGCAGCACCAGCATGCAAAATTTTCGTTTACTTGGAATATCCTGTTCAGTCTGTTATATTGTTTTAAGAAAATATAATATAAGATTTCAGGGTTTCAATAATTATTATTTAAAAATAAGTTTATTTGTTTTCAGTGATATTGTTGTGGGAATATGCGTGGTCGCCACAAAGGAAGATCTTCCGACCAAGCGAGGTGGTATGCCCGGTCAGGCCGAAGCCCATGTGATACATTTCAGCTGCCGTATAAATACCGACGCGCTCAGAAAACTTCGATAGCGCGATGCAGGAATGTTAGGCGAATTATGGGTACCGCCACTTTGTTACAGACCATAAGTATTCTGTCTGACCTGTTAAATGACAATGTGAAACAACCAGTGCCGAATTTGCACTTTTATGAGGTTAGGCCACATTATTTCCGCCGTCCTATGTACGTAATTATGTAGGGCCTGGATGCTGCCGCCAAGGAAGCTGCTACCCCTAGGCCGTGGCCAATAACGGCCTATTTATTAACTGCTTGTGTGACAATATTCATTTTTTTTATTCCCTTGAAATGGAACTCCTTTATCTTTCGTTGGAACATTATCTCAAGTCGTACTCAAGGGTGCAAACGACCCTGGAGTGTGTGAAACGACCTCAAAAGCGGGTGTTTTACTGTATGTGTACCTACTACATCCTTCCATGTACCTGATGCAAATAACAATAAAGAGCATAGACGTAAGTTTAAAACAAAACAAGAACTATAAACATAACTTAGGTACATAATTTTCGTTTTTAGTTGAAAGACTTTTGTAATTATCTGAAAGTGCTTTTGGCTTTTCATTGCGTTGGAAAAATTTATAAAAAAAACGGTTGTCTGTAAAGTCGGTTTACTGACGATAGTTGAACGTGACAACGTCATAGCCTTCACCCCTCAGTTCCGGGAAAAATGCTATGCAAAATGTGCAAAAAAAAAAATGGCGCCCGGCCTACACTCTTTGTAAAATTAATGTAATATCCTTACATACATGATACAATCCATATTTTGACGTGGGAGAGCCATGCTTCGGCACGAATGGGCCGGCTCGACCGGAGAAATACCACGTCCTCACAGAAAACCGGCGTGAAACAGCGCTTGCGCTGTGTTTCGCCGAGTGAGTGAGTTTACCGGAGGCCCAATCCCCTACCCTTTTCCCTTCCCTACCCTTCCCTATTTTCTTCCCTACCCTCCCCTATTACCCCTTAAAAGGCCGGCAACGCACATGCAGCTCTTCTGATGCTGCGAGTGTCCATGGGCGACGGAAGTTGCTTTCCATCAGGTGACCCGTTTGCTCGTTTGCCCCCTTATTACATAAAAAAAAATTATGTTTGTGTGAACTACATTATAATATATGTTAAATTTTCTATCTATCAAGCCATCATAATATAGTATTTAGTCCGATGTGATATTAGTTTCTCAATTATAAACTTTCGAAACTATAATTAGTGACTTGTTCAGAAGAAATAAACGAATAAATTACTCATTATAAATAAAATATTTGTAATGAGTAAAATAAACTATTCGCAATACAAAACGCTATATACATTCGTGAAATCCAGTAAAATCTTCGTACAAAGCACAAGTCATACCTTGACACGTAGGAAATAGAGCACAATTTTGAGTAGCCGAAATAATACTAATAGCTCACAGATTGTTTATTTATTTTTCATACAGAGTGTGGTCAATGTATCAAAGGTTATAACTAACAAAACTTCTTCATACAAAAGTATTCTTTAAGTCATCGAAATACGTAATATAATCGAAACAAAGAGCGCGGCCCAGGTGAAGGGCCTTACGGTTGTTGAGAGACTTGAAAGGGTAAATGGAGCGTTCAGAGCTGTCAGCGAGGTAACGCCTGAACTTTCATGTTTTTCGGGCGCGCAGCCTATATCGAATTATAAGACGTTATCACGTCAAAAACATTCAATATCAAAAGTAATCCTTTTCCATACTCAACCTACATCCATGCATAAAAATAAAACTATAAACATACTGTTTGAACTGCAGAGTAACTCTCCGTAATGAAAATAAGGTAAATAGTAATACAATTCCTCGTCCGATAATACACAATTCGTGACCAAAATAATTTCCTCCAATAAGCCGATACCTATCTAATATTTTCGTTCAATTTGATCTGATCGCTTTCGCCTGAAATCAGTTTTATGACAAACCTAAGTTAATGGAATGGCGAGGCGACATCGAAAAATAACTCGCAAACCAGGAAATGGCCCCATTTAATACCTTCAAACGGCGCTTTTAAATAACGCTCGGTTATCAATAAGTAATTTACAATAGTTTTAAAGACACGTCTGGCACAAAGATAAAAATAAGTAAATTACTTGCATTGTAAGAGCAAAATTTTTTTGTGATATTTTGTATAAGTACAAGCGCCCCCGCATCATGATTTTTTCCATACAAAGGTGAAAATGTTACTCTTTCAGCGCTGCTACTTTTACATCGTAGGGTTAGGGGACCATAACCATAATAATATTATCATATATACCCTAAAATCTTATCACTTAGTTTTGTTACATCCTGTATTTTGCAATCCATTATTCACTAAACCAGAGATTTGACTGTTGGTTTGACATTTTGTTATCGAGTAAGTTGGTGCAACTCACTCTTAGCAAAGCGCTAGGTCTTTTTTACATTTTTGACATCTAGCTTCGCTATCAACACTCAACACTAGCGAATGCAATATGACTAGGCACTTAGCTGTGGTTCTTTATTGTGGTTTCCGAATTCGCTTGCAAACTTCCACGTCAAATGAATGGGGATATAATGGTTCCATTCTCGACGTACTGAGAGATTGTCAGCTGACAGTTGACAGTAGAGAGGCTCTGCACTAATCCCAATTCTGATCCCCGTCACACCGCGGCTAGGCAGACGGTTCAAAGATATATTGTCACTGAAAGAACCTTTATACCGACGACATTTAAGAATCATAATTTAAATTTAGATAGCTCAGAAGGCCTGTCACAAGATAAATGGGCTTTTTATTCACTAGTTTGGTTAGATAAAATGTATTGGATAGAGGAGTTTAAAATAAAATTATTGTACAAAATTCTTCAACTCTTACTTGGTTTACTAAAAATATTGAAATTCCATACTATGTTATATAATATTATGTGTACTGACGAGTAATTCATTTACCCAAGCAGAATTATTGTCAACGTATTTGGCTCCAAGATAACAATCTATAGGGCTATGTCACATGCCAAAATATGTAGCCTGTGACATGAGTATAGACATGCATTCAAGGGAATGAGAGTTATGTTAGCTATTAGAATGAAGAGGTTGGGAAGATTTAGACATGCCAATATTTAAATTACCTAATTAGTTTAAATTAGTAGGAAGATTAAGACATGCCAATACAAAATAACCTTTATTTGGTGGGTGTGTTGGAATATGAAATTGCCGCCTTTTCAGTCCTTATTCCTTCTAGTCACTTTAATGTCACTTGAATTAAGAATAATATTATAATCTGTGACTTCTTAGTTCCTGTCTATTCTACCATTAAATTGTCTTTGCTCTGGTCGTATCGTTTCCAAAACTGTAACCGGCTACACAAAATAAAATATCAAGATATTTAGTAAAATGTCGTTTTTAATTTCTACAGTGCTATATGCCTCCGACTGCATTTTGTAATCCACTTTCTTCTTCTACATTTTTCTATTAGTAGCCTTCTATTCATCTTGATATGAAACTCGTAAGCAAGTCGTATCAATTAAAACATGGATTCGATGCCTCTGGCAGAATTAGGTCTTGTTTCGGTCTTTTTAGTTAAGTAATTTATTTATTTATTTATTAGGCATATCAACAATATGAATACAAGCTTACAATAACAATTTACAATAAGGTCCTTTAACAGCATTCATATCAATTAGAGACATGCGCAACATTATTATTAAAACACAATGCAACATTTGGTAAGACTTATACAACTAGAAAAGTTAATCAGAGTCAAATTATTACAATATGTCAATAATGAAAATTACAAGAACTTTTGGATAATGTCAGAAAATACTAAATTACTTACTCATAAAAATTACAAAAAAAAATATATAGTTCAATGTCCAGTATAATAACATTAGTGTTATAATTAGCATCAACATGTCAATAAATTTCAATTATTACTAATACAATTAGTAGTCCACCCAAAGAATAGTCCAAAAGCAGGTGTAGAGTGCGTGAGATGCAACCTAAGCAATTTCTTCAGAAATGTGTTTAGGATGCCTAGAAGATAAACATACTAAAAGTCCCCGCCCCTAGGGGGTGAGCCGGAGTGGGCGGAGGGGGTTAAAGTTCCCGATTTTGAGTTTTTGGCTCATATCTTTAAAACGGTACGTCGTAAAGAAAAAGTGTCTTGTACGTAATAAAAGCTACTAAAATTTACTACAACTAATGTTATTTACACTATGTATCTATCTCCAATCCTTACCATGCTATGAGCTTCTAAAGCGGTCGATTTTCAAAAACACACATCAACTAACTCTAGGGACATTTGTATTTTATGAAATCTATCAGGATTTTTGAAGACAGTAAATGAAAGAATTATAGCTTATTTTATAGCATTTCATAGAACATAAAAAACTTTCCGATTTTTTTTGTTTTTAAGACAAAATCATTAGCTTTTCTATGGTCACAGAAAAGTTATATGGCAAAAAATCTTTACTTCGCTTTATAAAACCGAAAATTTCATTCGAATTAGAGAAAATCTTTTACATTTTCATTGCTAATAGTCAAATTAATAATAATGAATTTTATTCGTTACTTAGTATTGACTATTTTTACCTAAAATACATTTTTTAGTCTTTCTTCGGTAAAGGCCCTATGTTCTTTGTGATTTCGTTTTTTTCTGGTATCTATTATTAGAAAATCTCTGAAATGTATTGAACACTGCATATTATTTTAGTCGCAGTAGATATATTTCATGTCAGAAAACCCTGGAGACTATCCCAAAACCAGAATAATCTGGTCAAATCAACCCAATATTAAGTCGATGCAACTAGTAAAAAGGCTTCAGGAGAGCAACCAGTCTATAGAAACCGACCAAACCGTGCAGAGGAGTTACCATTAAGTTGGTCCTTAAGACGTCAAAACATTTTGTAATTCAGCATTGAAATGTGGAAAATGCGGAAGGTTGCTTTTTCATGAGTTTGTGAGATTAGCCATGGTATCACTAAGAAATTGTCTCTGATGCTGGTGCTGATGAAAATCCCGGCTTGAATTTCATCTCTATTTACTATAATCACTTTTTCAGATAATTTCGCGGTGAGTTTACCATCTTCGACCAGCTCTGGAGAGCCATTATTCGTCCCATTAGGTTTTACCATTATTAATCTCCCAAACTCATGAAACAGCAACCTTCCGCATTTTCCACATTTCAATGCTGAATTACAAAATGTTTTGATGTCTTAAGGATCAACTTAATGGTAACCCCTCTGCACGGTTTGGTCGGTTTCTATAGACTGGTTGCTCTCCTGCTGAAATTCCGCACCAGCTGAAATTCCGCGGCGGGCCGATTTCAGCCCGCCCCGCAGTGAAGGTGTTAAGTAGTTAATTTTTTTATGAAACTAGCTGATTCTTTACGATACTTTTTATCCTATACATAGAATTATGCTTGAACCCACCATTACCATTTCAGACGTTGTCTAGATAAAGCAACACGACATCCATGCTAATAGATTCGATGCTTTTAGTATAATTGAAAGACTATCAGATTCGAGTATCAGTTACTTTATTTCGAATAATGGACTTTGTAAAACTTTAATGCTCATAATTATATATTTTTATGTTGCTGATGGATCAATATGAAATAATTGCTGCCTACGCCCGCGCCATTGGTTGGTGCTCCCAGCCAATAATAATTGAATACCGAAAATAAAAAATGCCAAAATTTTCGAAACGTATTTTTTACCAGAAATGTATTTTATGTGCCATCGCTTATACCCTAAAATAAGCATTAATAGTTTTTTGCTTGGTATTTAGTAAATATTTACATCTTTACGAAAGGCGGAGGAGCGGGATGCATAGCGCAAACTCCCTGCCCGCGTGCCGCCAGTGATGAAAATGATGGACATTGCACCTAACAAAAGGTGTAAGAAAAAGACGTTATGAAGCTATTTTAAATAAAATAGTATGAATAATGTTTCGTTGCTTTCATTATTTTTACTTGGTATTTTAATATGTTGACTCAAAAATTTGGTAACTTTGTTTTTTTAGGGTTCCGTATCCAAAGGGTAAAAAACGGGACCCTACTACAAGACTTCTATGTCTGTCTGTCCGTCTGTCTGTCCATCTGCCTGTCCGTCTGTCTGTCTCCAGGCTGTATCTCAAGAACCGCTATAGCTAGATTTCTGTCAATTTTACAGATTGTGTGTATCTATTGCTTCTTAATTAAATATCTCGTCACTAGACTAGGCTAATCGCTAGATGAAAAAATGTTAAAAATTTATGTCTGGTCATTGGGCCCACTGGGCCCAAAAACCTTGGGCCCAATCTCCCAAGTACTCCAAATTCCAAAGTGCCAATTAACCGAAACAAACTTGGGACTTAGATCTTTATTTAAAACATAATGCACGGCACTTAGATACTTATTTAAGTTAGTTAGAATTGGACTTACAGTTTTCTTTAAATCGTCAATTTAAGTAAAGCTGTTATTATATGGTTTGTTGTACTAATTGATAGGTAAAATACTGTTTTTTCTACACAAAGAGATTTTATCGTTATAGTATAATAGTGAGAGAGCCCTAGAACATTTTTTTTTATTACTAACAAGCTATTTTTTTGTGAGTAGCTTCATTTTGATAAGACAAACAACTTTTTTATCAGCGAAAAATCTTGAAAGTGGTAGCTAACAGAAATAGAAAGGATTTCTCTATTTTTCGTACTTTGATTTGATGGTCCTAAAATATGGATTGTTCTATTTGTAGGACAATGCTACTCTTAAATTTTATAACTATTAACCTAGAAAAAAAATGAGTGGATCCCTCTTTCATTGCTGAGGGTCGTGAGTCGTGACTTTCCTGAAAGATCTTCACAGAGATATTACGCCATCTGTAGTTATAGTCCTTGGCAGAATCATCTATACTTCTATACTAATATTATAAAATATGCGAAAGTATCTCTTTCTGTCTGTCTGTCTGTCTCGCTTTCACGCCAAAACTACAGAACCGATTGTAATGAAATTTTGTACACAGATAGTCTAAAGCCTGAGAAAGGATATAGGCTACTTTTTAACTGGAACTTTTAAAACTGCATAAATACATATGTTCAAATTAAGTCAGTTCCAAAATTCATAATAGATGGCGCCGTGCGTTTCCTACATCGCGCTGACGCTTGCTCTAACGTCTTTCTATAAGAAGTGGTATCATCTTGTATTAGATTTTCTATTGTTATTTCTTTATACGTTTTTAAATAACTCAGTACTTTATATATTATGCAGTGACGCAACCTTAAACCTATCAATGATAAATAGTTTAAGGGTAACGTTGTGTAATTGGGGGGCTTAATAAGCTTTAAAATTTGGCATAAATAAAGTTTAATTTAAAAAAATTAAATATTCATATTATGCACACTGCACAGCTGTTTTTGGGTGTTTTGATTAAAGTGGTACCAGGGTTTATACCATAACTGATAACCATAAATACATTTCATATAAGCTAGGGGCAAATTAAAGTGTATGCTTGAACCATGATTCTATGTACAAATTTTGGAAGCTTAAATCACTCTCCTCTGTTGGTAAAGTCTGGTTGGTCTGAGGTCTTTTTTATTGATTATTCTGTGTTATGCTATGGGTAATTCAAAGACAAAGACATGATGAATACTGACAATGAACTTTAATTTCTTAGCTTTAGTCATTAGCGCTACAGCCAAATTATCAAGGCGTACTACTCCAACCTTTGCGTATTAAATAATTTTCGTAGCAGCTAGTATTCTAATAGGACCTCTCGCTACCAGCTATCATTCGTGCAATGCTGAGTAGCGAGACCGCGTGGACGGCAGTTGACACCTTCGCCCAGGAGGTTATGGCTTTTAAGGACGAGGCCGAAAGCAGCAGAGAAAGGGAGGCGGTCGACCCCTCGAGACATGTGCGAAAAATGAGTGTGGTCTGACATAGGTCGGACGGCCACTGACGGAGTTGCGGTGGCTGTATCGGCTTCGTCTTGGGTGGCGAGATGAGCGTCGCAGAGTTTTAGTGGGTAGGGTCGCAGCGGGAGTCCCCATCCCCTCTGTCGAATGCGTTAATGCATTTATCTGCGTGAAAAAAAAAGTTTTACAATATTGTGGTTCTCGGATCATATTCACTGCAATTAGGTTCGATGCAGAAACGTAACGAACTTCAGTAGAGCCGCTATTTTTCGAGTATTTTGCGGATCGAGTGCGGATAGTAGCTTAGCTGAGGAGCAAATTAAATTGAGCGGTGATCTGGAATGTAGGAGAGCAAAACCTCCCATTGAAAATTGAAAACTACGATGTTCAATATAATTTTTGGTCGATGAATTTACTTGTTATGTTACCTTATCCGAATGCGCATGAAGCGTCCATAATAACTTGAGGCTTTTTTGTATTTTTATGCTATTTTATAGCTTTTATGCTGGCCAAAGTCCTCAAAAGCGCGGCGAAATTTCGTAACAAAATAACCTAACACACACCACTCCGACCGGCATAGCGGTGCGGGATCGCTAGACTTCACGCACTTTTTTGTGTGCGTATTTGAATTATAATTCAAGTATAAGTTGATTAAAAAATTACACACACTGGCAAAATTAGCGGAACATAGGTAAAAAGGGCCACAACTTGAATTCAAGTGGGTCGGGCTGTGTGAAATCCTTTTTTATATTTTCTAAGCTCATTTAAGAAGTAAAATATTGAACAAAACTGGCAAGTTGACAGATTTTTATTGCAATTATGCCCTACTAAGTGTTTTTCGATGATTGACGTTATAAGTGTTTCTGATAAGAATAGCGTTTTTAGCGGGGTGCAAGGTATGCCAGCTTATTTGATTGTTTGGTTATTGGAAGAACCACCGACCACACAACCACTAGACACCTAATGTTTAATTTTTCGCATTGAATGCATTCTGGCAACTAGCTGAGGTAGACGAAGCGGGGGTGCAACGCCGTGATTGGCTAATTGACGTGCATGTGTGTGGCACAATGAAAGTTAGTGATGTGCATAGCATATTTCGGTCGATACACATATCGATAAATAAAATTGGCTTGAAAATAAAAACAATTAACAAAGTTCTTTTGTTTAAAAAAAAAACACTTTTTAGATAATAATATAAGTATCGATTTATTGTTTATTTAATTAACCATTTTAAACATAAGCCTTATATTACTAACTGTAAAATATTAGGTACTAACAGTGATAGTTGTAAGTAACAAGATTATCAATACAGCTTGTAACAAAACTAAATGATAATACTTTAGAGTGTGTACGTATCCCTTGTAGAGTTACACTGTAGAGTGTTCACTGTGAAAGTAGCAGCGCTGAGATAAAAAAAAAATTCACCATTGTATGGGAAAACTTTTGACGCCACGCTGGGGCTTGCCCATACAAAAGTGAAAAAAATTGGTCTTTCAGAGCTGCTACTTTTGGAGCGGAACGGAAGATGGGTCATCCTCTCTGTTAAAAATCTGTCTGCCTAGATTACGCCAACGAGATATCTCACTCTACATGTTTTCTCGATGTTTGATTGTTTGTTTCTTCATTTCTATTGACCCTAGCATGACAAACATTTTGTGTCGTGTAGATCTATCATCGAATTAACACATTTTTATAGAGTTTTGTCGAGATAATGTCGAGAAATTATGAGACGAGTAGTTTTTAATTATCTCGAGAGTGAGATATCTCGTTGGCGTGTGCTAGGCAGGCTGAAATAGCGGTTTTATTAATAATGCTGCCCTAAGTAAATTAAATAAACTAAACTACTAGGATGGTAAAAACTAAAATACTAGCATGGTAAAATTCAATTATTTTTAAAATGAATTAATTTGGTATAAATCCTTCTTATGGTAGGTTTCTGCTGTGCAGTCTTGGTAAGGAAGCATAACCTCGTAGAAATGTATTTATGCATGACACTCATCGCTAAATCAACCACATGATTAGTTACGTCAGAGTGAAATTGATGAGAATGTATGTCCGTAAATAATTCTTCGCCAATAAAACTACCTAATGTCTTATTAACCAAAATATTCGTTTTATTCAATTGATTATTGGGAATTTTTTTCAAATAAGCTTTAATTATTTTTTCACTGCGATTACAAATTTTAACCACTGTCGGTGAAGGATATATTAAACCACCCTTATCTCTGTAAGCTATAAGTGAACCTGATAGCATACAGGAATCCTGATTAATTGACACCAAAGCACCTATACAAGTCTTGCATTTAATTTTTTTTAGCAGGTTACTTGAGACAAAACCAGCTATATACTCTACTGCTTTTTCAGAGAATTCAGACAGTGTGATTCTCTCAAGAGCTTGATTTAAATCATCCTGACATAGATTTTCCTGCAAATCAACTTCTCGTTTGTCTTCAAAAGTACTAGTCAAGTTTATTCTAGTTAGAGCAGATGAGCAGTTTAGAATTGAAATCTGCTCGAAAGAAACACAATTGCCTGTCGTAACGTCCATTAATTCTGCGTGAACCAAAGTTTTTTTGTAAATCGATTCAAACTGCCGGGGTGTAGGGTTATCATTGCTGCCACCATGCGACCGAATATTTGAAAAAAATAGCTCTAAATGATCTTGTGAGATCTTATTAAAAGGAATATATTTGATAAATGCACTATTTCTGTTCACTAAATCATTAAACAATCCACATGCACTTGTGATTGAAATACAAAACCCAAGAAATCCTGTGTAGCGACCAGTTTTGATCAATTTTATAAATATATATAATAAATGGTTGTGTGGTCGGTGGGAAGAACACATTGCTTAGATACAAAATTAGTGATTTTCCAGCATCTATGACAGCTAGAGTTGTAACCACGATAGAGAAAGGTCACACCTACCGTTCAGTCAGTCAGGCCTCAGGTGTGTCGGCTTTCGTGGTCCATCGTAAATTTCAACGCTACAGAGAGACTGGATCTTACGTTCGGAGACGAGAACAAGGCAGATATCGGGTGGCAAAGGTTCAGAATAACCGTTTTGTAAGGGTAGAAGCTTTAAGAAATCGACCTCAAACTGCTTTGCAGAGACGAAACCTATCGGAACAGGTCCGAGATGTACGTGTAAGTAATTGTACAGTAAGAAGAAGACTCAAAGAAGGTAAATTAAATTCAAAGGTGCCAGCAAGGGCACCAAAACTTGAGACAGGGCACCAAAGAGCCAGGCTATGATTTACGCGTGAACATAAAAATTTGACAAGTGAGTAAAATCGTGTGCTGTACAGTGATGGGAGAAAATTTTGTATAAATTTTGTGGGCAGGCGATAACGAATGTGGATAAATCGTAAGGAACGCTATAGACCATCAAACTTAACGGAAACAGTGGCCTATCATGCAGGCTTCGTAATGGTTTGGGGTTGCATATGATTTGGAGCCCGCACAGAGCTGATGATTGTTAATGATGGTACTTTGACAGTACAGGGCTATAGCACAGACATTCTAAAACTGCATGTTGTGCCTTTTACACAGTTTTAGGCAGTTACTTTAATTCTATGCGCGTCCATAGAGTAAAAAATCGGGCATTATGACCTAAATGATGCTAGCGTAGCCCAGCTGGAGAGGTCAACACGGTCTACAGATATGGATCCGATTGAGAATCTGTGGCACATCAATGGGTGAACGGTGCGAATTAAAAGTCCAGCTCCAAAATGTGTTCAGGAGCTCGAGTTGGCGCTACCGGAGGAGTAGAAGAATATCCCACAGGAAATGATTGACAATCAAAATTCAAGCATGTACTGGCGTATCCAGACTCTCTTGAGATCCATAGAAGGCATTACACGCTTTTAAGATGGCATTTCTTAAGTAAAAACGAAGAATTTAACTTAAAAACTTACTACTGAAATTTCAAAGGTTTTTCTTAATTTTTGACTTTTGCAGATTTTTTATATTTTACACGTTTTTATACCCTAAAATTATATAAGTTTTATTTTTAAATAACCAATTATTAAATTAATAAATAAATATATTAAAAACAGCGAATAATTTGCAAAAAAAATAAAATTTTGTTATGTTCCGCTAATTTTGCCGGTGTGTTTATATGCAATAGCTTTACCACGTCTCCGAGTGCCACACTTTTTTTTTATAATAATTATCGTAAATATAAAATTTTAATAATATGCGTGTTAGCCGTAAAAGGTCTTCCGACCGAGCGAGATAGCATGCTTGGTTAGACCGAAGCTGTCGTTCTCAAAAACTTCGATAGCGCGATGCAGGATTGTGAGGCTAATTGTGGGTGCCGGCACAAAATATTATACCAAGTTTATGCAAGCTTCAGTTAAAATGTTCGTTATTTCCTTAATAACAATAAATATCGCGGAAGTAGAAAATTTCTTTATTTATTTGCCAGTAATGAAGCAATTTCGCGTGACTCAAACTCGACGAAGTAAAATAAACTCACAGTTTAATTAAGTGTTTGCTTTAAGTAGATTTATGGTAGCAGTATTTTGCAATTTGCATACTGCTAACTTGTTCACTAACAAAATTTGGAATACCTAAAAAATGCAAGTTATTTATTCCAGTCAAAATATTATTTAAAGTAGTATTTTGATCTATATAAAATGCGAAGAAACGATTTTCCCCAACCTAAAGTATATTGCGTTCGCTTTACCGTCACAAAAACTTTTTACCGACACACATTAAAACTCTGCTGGTCCAGTCCCTTATATTTCCCATTATAGATTATGGTGATGTGTGCTATTTAGACCTCAATGCGGACAAGCTCGACAAATATGACCGACTCATTAACAACTGTATCAGGTTTATATACAATCTTCGGAAATATGACCACGTATCTTCCTATCGCACCAAGCTGCACTGGTTGCCTGTACGACAACGTCGTTCAGTGCGAGCCCTGTGTATGCTCTATACATTCCTGAACTCCCTTAATTCTCCTGCTTACCTAAAGTCGCACTTCCAATACCTCTGCGATAGTCACGAAAGAACCCTCCGCTCCTCAAATAATGCTCATCTCCGTTGCCCCCCTCATCGCTCCAGTCTAGTCCATTCCTCCTTCCATGTCCAGGCTATTTTACTGTGGAACGCCCTACCTCCGGAAATCAGGTTAAGCCCAACCAGAGAAACGTTTAAACGTAGAGTCCGACTGTTATATCTAAAAAAATTGGCAGGATCTTAAGTAAAATGAACTAATATAGTACCCAGTTTTTATATGGATGTGTATAAATTATGTACTTATGTAAGTGTATGTATAATAAATATGTACATTATGTAGATATTATATATTTTATGTATATTATGTATAATATTATATTTATATGTTATTATAATTATTATATCATATGCCTAGTATTCGTTATTATCTTTATCAGTATTTATTGTATATTTATTTATGTATTTCCTAAATGTGTGTTCCTAATGTTTTTTTCTACACAGAAAGCACCGTTTTAGTTTTGTCTCTGTTACCACCCAATGGTTGACTGGTAGAAAATGCCCTATGGCATTAAGTCCGCCATTGTACATTGTACAAAAAGTGTTAAATAAATAAATAAATAAATAAAGCTTTAGTCTCGAAATCAGCGGGCAGCGGGGAGGAAGCGGGGCGGAAGCGGTGGCGGTGCGTTCCAATGTAAATATTTAATAGCTATTTGACCGAGCTTTGCTCGGTATTCGATAAAACACGAATAAAATTTCATTTTCTAAAAATGATTCCTAGCTAGATCGATTTATCGCCCCTGAAACCCCCTATATACTAAACTAGCTGTTGCCCACGACGTCGCGTCGTCCGCGTTAACATAGTATAATAACAAAGATATGGATAGTTTTCCCCTTTTTGTGGTTCCTTATACACTATTTAAGCAAACGTCAAACGCAAACGTCGACGCAAACGTCGACGACCTCTGTGGCTCAGTGGTAAGCGTGTTGGACGCTCAAGCCAGGGGTCGCGGGTTCGAATCCCGCCGACGGAACAAAAAGTTTTCAATGTTCCCGGGTCTGGATGTGTATTAAATATGTGTATGATATAATAAAAATCTTAAATATGTGTATAGTATAAAAAGTATTAAATATATTTCTGTTGTCTGGTACCTGTAACACAAGTCCTTTAGGTACTTAGCATGCGGCCAGACTGACGTGGTGTGAAGCGTCCATAGATATTATTATTATTATTATTATAAACGTCAATAAACTTTCACATTTCTAAGTTCTATCTCAAGAAATGACGGACTTTCATTGAAACTTTCTACCCCAATTTCACCCCCTTGGGGGTAGAATTACCAGAAACGCTTAAATACGTATCCATTCATTTTTAATCAGAAACCCAAAAATTAAGTTTCATGTTTCTAACTCAAGAAATGACGAACTTTCATTCAAAATTTCAACCCCTATTTCACCCCCTTCGGGCTAAAATTTTCGAAATTCCTTCCTTAAAGGGTGTCTACTTAATAAAACAACCCTACTCACCAAATTTCGTGGCTGTAACTTTAACAGTTTTTGCTCAGCGATGATGAATCAGTCAGTCAGTCAGTCAGTCAGGACATGTAATTTTATAAGTATAGATTTCATGAAAATCGTTGGAGCCGATTCCGAGATTCTAATTAGGTATATAATAATATATAAATCCCCTAGGTATATAATAATATATAAGTCCCTCCCCCCGCGGACTCGGTACGGCTAACATCGTCTGACGTGCGCTCCGGGAATTAAAATTGTTTTCGGTGGTTAAAATCGTTAATTGCGTGCTGAGTGTGTGTAAAAAGCTAGGTAACGGTGTAATCTACGTTTACTGTAAGTTTTTGATCACATTTGCCCGTATTTTATTGGATTTAACTCGGTAAGTAATTCCCTTTGTTCATTTTTAACACTAAGGAATTGTAGGTAGGTAAAGATATTGTATCGTCGGTACCGCGCGCGCAGCTCCGGGCGCCCGGCCTTGCGATCAGCTGATCATAAATAGTGTTATTGTTAACTTTAAAAACAAGACATAATGTCTAGTCATAATAACATGCCGCCAGATAAAAATACCAACCCATTTGAAAGAAGGGACGGCATACCTCGTTCCCCGCCAACTTCGTCCGGCAAACGTTTGCTGTCCGAACTATCGCCTTCTTCCGTGTCACCACTCGAAAAACGTCACCAGCCCATAAGGGACGAGCCGCAGTCCCCGGTTATTTCACTATTAGACACTAGCAGCGCAGTCGATGATTCGTTTAATTACTGCGAGTTAGTCCGCGAAGCGTCCTCGTACTTGAGTAAAATTAACGAATTCGCTAACGACACTGTCTCGAGGCGCAATAACTTTGCCAATAAATCCGATATAATGAACATGACACAAAAATTGACAACTATAGTTTCTCTTCTTGCCATTAAAAACTCGTCACTTGAAACCAAAGTCGCGAATTTGGAGCGGGATTTAATATCCGTTAAACTTAATCAGGTCGTGAAACCGGCCCCCGCGGCGCCTCCGGTCTCTTATTCCGAGGCCCTCAAACTGAAACTCGCGAAATCGGTTCCCCCCGTCGAGACACGTAAACCACTCCCGTGTGTTATAGCCTACCCCACGCAAGAAAAATCGGCGGAATTAAAATCGGCAACTGAGACCAAGCAGGCTTTGATGAAAGTCATAAACCCGGCCGACGGTTTTCAATTTCACGGCGTTAAGAAAACAGCGAATTCGGGCGTGCTTCTGCGCCTCACGAGAGAGTCGCAAGTTAAAAAATTAAAGTCAGTCGAAGCGCTAAAATCTGCCGGTCTCCGTCTCGAGACACCCAAGGGGCGTAGTCCGCGCATCCTTATCAAAGATGTTCCTCAACACATTACAGACGATAATTTTCTTTTATCTCTTTACAACCAAAACGTAAACGGCGAAATTAATGTGACACAAGATCAATTCATGAGCTCCACAAAAATAGTAAGACGTCGTATTTTAAACAAAGAATATAATAATCGAAAATGGATAGGTATCGAACTAGACCCTAAAGTGCGTCAACACCTCATCGCAACAAAAGAAAAACTTTTTATCGACTGGGCGATGTGTCGCTTCGTCGATGATGTTGAACTCGTGCGCTGCGCTAACTGTCAACAGTACGGGCACACCGCTAAATTCTGTCGTGACACAAAGCCATGCTGTAAACATTGTGCCGAAGGGCATAGCTCGGATAGCTGCCCAAAAAAAGATAAAGACGACTTTAAGCCGGTTTGCGGTAGTTGTTTGCGATATAAAAAACCGACCGACCACCCCACAGGCTCCCCAGATTGTCCTACGTATAAGTCTAAAATGGAGCAACTTATTTTAACGACTCGGTATGGATAGTTTAAATATAGGACAGTTAAACCTCCACAATAATAAGCACGCAACGATAGAATTAGAAAAGTTGGTTTCCGATTACAATTTAGACTTGGTGCTCGTACAGGAGCAATATCAACTCGCGTCGCTACGGTCAAATATAGTACAAATTGATAACCTAGCTCGCGCGGGTATTTATACACCTCAGTCTAGATTTTCAGTCACGGCCTTAACTAACCTTTCGACGTCGCACTGTGCGGTAGCCGAGGTATCGTGTCCTCAGTTTAGACTATACGTTGTAAGCTGCTACTTCCAGTACGCGGATTCCGTTAGCCCTCATTTACATCAACTTCGCCGCGTATTACAGTCTCTCGCGGGTAATAAAATTATCATTGGCGCCGACGTCAATGCATCCTCGCCCTTGTGGCACGGCCAACTTAGGTACACTGACCGCGACCGACGTACCGCTGTAGAAGACTTCATTGCGGAGTTTAACCTCCTTATTCACAACACCCCCGATGCACCACCTACCTATAGTAGCCCAACGGGCGAATCGTCGATTGACGTCACGCTATCCAGCGCGTACGTCCAGATTAGGCATTGGCGTGTCCTTCCTGATGCGTCATGTAGTGATCACCGCTTATTGGTGTACGAGTATTCTCGTGCGGTCCCAAGTGATACCGTAGTCAATTCTAATGACTATAAATACAATGTAAAGAACGGCGATTGGAATTTATTCCGCTCCCTCATTACCGCTCATGCCGGAGACTTCACTCGGCCGGATTTAAACGTCAACGAGTGCGCGGAAATTATGACAAACACATTTGTTTACTGTGCCGATGTAGCCTTGGGTCGTAGACCTCTTAAAAAAGATCACAACTGTAAATGGTGGAACAGTAAACTTCTTAATCTTCGTCGGGAATTTAGAAGGGCCAGGCGCAAAATTAATAATCTCCGTAAATCTGGCCTCAATCGTTCGGATGATAATTACATAATTAGTTTAAACAACCTACGCATTTCAAGGTCACGCTATCGCGCCGCCGTTACGTTAGCAAAAAATAATATGTTGAAGAATGCTGCGAATAGACTAGATAAAGAGGGCCCCTGGTCCTCTTTATACCACGAGCTTAAACCCAGTAGTAGTAATGAGCCAAGCTTTTTCTCAAATATTAAAATTAACAACTCTTACACTTGTAGTTTAGACAAAACGGCGAAGGCATATCTAAACGTTCTCATCCCAGACGACGAGCCCTCCTTGGATGATGAACACCACCGCGACATAAGGAGTAGAATGTTAGACCCCATTCATGCACCGGTCTCAGATTTACCAACTTCGGAGGAGTTTAGTAAAATAGTAAACCTTTTGCCTATAAAAAAATCTGCGGGCGAGGATAAAATATCGAATATTATAATAAAACAAGCGTGCTTAGCGGCCAATTCATCGATTCTACATGTTTACAATAGATGTATCGCAGAAGGTATATTTCCAAAAATTTGGCGCACCGGTTGCTTAAAATTAATACCTAAAGCAGGAAACAAGCCTCCAGACGACCCAAAATCTTACCGTCCGATAACGTTACTGCCTTGCTTAGGTAAATTACTAGAACGTCTCATCGTACCTCGCCTGCTACCCGGTGGCCCTAAATTTCATAGTCATCAGTTCGGTTTCACCGCCGGGAAATCGACTGTTGACGCGGCTATGGAAGTTAGAAAAATAGTAAATCTTTCGGAATCGAAATACGTGGTCGCCATTTCATTAGATATTTCCGGCGCGTTCGATCATGCTTGGTGGCCGATATTATTATTAAAACTAAAAAATCGAGGCTGCTACTCTAATATTTATGCCATAATACGTTCTTACTTTTTTAATGGTCAAACTAAGCTTCGACTTGGACATTGTACACACGCCAAAGATTTAACTTGCGGCTGCCCTCAGGGCTCTGTTATCTCGCCAAAACTATGGAATTTCGGATTTGATGATTTATTAAGTCTTCCCCTACCACCGCTGTGCGTACTAGTTGGCTACGCCGATGACGGTTTTCTCATCGTTCAAGCAGATTCACGTTCCGAAATTGAATCTAAAGCCAATGATAGTCTTAATTTAATATCGAGCTGGGGTAAACGTAATCGCCTGAAATTCGCCGCGCATAAAACTTACCAAATTCTTTTAAAAGGTTCCCTTATATCTTCCCCTAGCATTAAACTTGACAATATTAACGTTAAACGCAAACAGTCGCTCTGTTATCTTGGTTTTTACTTGGAAAATAAATTTACATTTTTAGAACATATAATTCAAACTGGTGAGAAAGCGAAGCGCAATTTTTACTCCTTTACCAAAATATCTACGTCGACATGGGGCCTCTCTTTCAAAACCCTAAAATTAATTTACACCGCTACTTACCTAGGCAGCATTTGCTACGGGGCCCCCGTGTGGGCCGACAGAGCAACTATCGGCGCGGCTCGTCGCAAGTTGCTACAAAGCCAACGTCTTGCTCTTATATTCTTGTGCAAAGCTTACAGGACCACAAGCACTGAAGCCTTGCCTGTGTTAGCCGGAGTTTTACCCGTTGACCTTGAGATTCAGCGTCGTGCGACAATGTATTATCATAACAAAAACATTGACAATCCGTTCTTTTTAAGCGCTCGCGATAAAATTAAAATAGCAAGATTGTTTGAACCTTTAGAAAACTCTGTGCAAAGCCTAATCTCCGAATGGCAGTCGCGATGGGACTGTTCCACCAAAGGGCGTCATCTTTATAATTTTTTCCCTAATATTCGTGAACGGTTATCCAAACATTGGATGGATATTGATCACTGCGTTTCTCAATTCCTGACCGGTCATGGAAATTTTAAGGCCAAACTTTACGGATTTAAACTAGTGCCTTCACCCATGTGCGAGTGCTCGACCGAAGGCAACATGTTTGAACAAACCGCTCATCATGTTCTCTGGGAGTGCAGTCTCTGGCAGGACGAAAGAACTAATATGCTAAACAACCTATTCTGTACATCTGGAGTCGCATACTACGGTGATCTCGTGGACAGCGCTAGGAACTTCCGTGCCTTCAAGCGTTTTTGTCACAATTATTATTGGCAACAGTCAAACACAATAAGCTCCAATATTAACTTAGCTTAGCTTAGGAGTCAAAATTATTATTAACCTTATTTCCGTGGTGCTCCCCCTTAAGTTCTTTGACTTTCGGTCATTGCAACTTTGTGCTGTCTCCCGCTTTTATGGGGAGGGAAATTGGAATCTTCCTACTCCTCCTATTTTCTTCTGATTAATTTCGTTGCGGGTCCCAAGACAGTTTTAGCATGTCCCTCGGGTCCCTGAGATCATATCAAGGGTTTTCGTGGTTGGATACCGCTGTCGATCCTGGCGACACAGGAGATACAGTGGTGGGAATGTGTGGTGGGCCAAAGCCCGTTAAAAAAAAAATAAAAAAATACAAGAATTGCTCATTCATAAAGATACTAGCTATATGACCGAGCTTCGCTCGGTATTGAAAAAATTCAAATATATATATATATATATATATATATATATATATATATATATATATATATATATATATATATGTATATATATATATATATGTCGATGTCCGATGATTCCAAAAATATGACACATTTTTTCGTTACATTTAGCAGGTTTTACCCCTCGGATTTTTCTTATACCGGGCGCCTTATATATGAAAATCGATTCTTAAGGAGTAAACTCCAACAAATAAATACATAACAGTGTTTAAATGTTGCCCACTCATCCCCTAACACATCACTGTTGATTTTGGACCGCTGCAAGTGATTAAACTATAAAAATCAGGCGGTTTATGAAAAAATTCATAGAATATCAGAATTCAGGACGAACATTGTTCGCGCGGTCTTAACAATTTAGAAATTTAAATGAAGGGACCGTGTGCCGTAATTTCAATATTTTATGTGGTGGTGTGTTGGGAATTCATTATGGAAATTAGTTTACTGGACATTGGACAATTAACTGCTGAAATTTCAGTGATAATGAAACCGCACATTGTTTTGATTAACTTTAGGACTTAAATTTAGTGATGTAAGAAGATTGTAGACCCAGAATTTACATTACTAGATGACCCGGTGAACTTTTTATTACTTATCTCTTCTATTACATTGCCTATACAAATCATTAAAAAAAATGCTCTTTTAGCAATTTTTGCTAAGCGATTTTACTTGCCCATGTTGAAAGACGTACTTAAATAAAATAATAAAAAATAATACAGTACGTCTTGACTGTTTTATAATTGTAACAACTAACCTTACTAACATAATTTTAAGATAAATTGTAATTGTTGTACTAACAATACTAACACTACCTCTAACACTACTAACTTAGTCTAAGAAAAATTGTCACTAACATAATAACTAATACTCCTAATACTCTAGGATTCCGCAAAGGCCTTGAAATTGTATTTTTTGTATGGGAACACCCCCTTTAATTTTCATCTAATATTTGTTAATGTTTAAAGTACACAAAATATATCTGACGATTTTGTAAAAGTGTCTATTTGTTGCCATTATCGATATCAAGTAAAAAAGGACATAAAATTAAATTAAGAAATTTAAAAAACCCCCGCCAAACAACTTTAAAAAGTAATGAAATAATATTTACTGCTTTTATAATTCCTAACTTGTGTAAAGTAATATTTTAGTCCATAATTGTTGTCAAGGTGTGTCGGGGGACCGCCAAGTAAACTACAACATACAACCACCAAGTCGCTGACTATCTCGATTGTTCGCTATGAATTGATTGTGAAATGAAATCAGACATCTACATTAGCGGTCCCCCGACACAACTTGACAACAATAATGGACTAAAATATTACTTTACACAAGTTAGGAATTATAAAGGCAGTAAATATTATTTCATTACTTTTTAAAGTTGTTTGGCGGGGGTTTTTTTTAAATTTCTTAGTTTAATTTTATTTCATACTTTTTAAACTTGTGTTGGTTATAGTGCAGAATAATTTCTATCAACAGAATAATAAGTATTCTCATGATTACCCTATGTATGTCCCTTTCGATGAGGCTGTTAATATGAGCCCAAACATGAAACCTCCACTTTGGGTTCATACGAAGCTCGGTTCCTATAGAATCCAGGTGATGCTGCAGCAGCAGCGTGTAAATATTTACTGTTTGTCTACTTCTTACTGGTTGTCGCAATTAAAATGAGCCCAAACACGAAACCTCTACCTACTCTAAGTTGGCGAGGAGTTGGATAATATCCTATTGATTACCAGGTGATGGTGCAGCATCAGGCCAACTTTCCATTATTATGTGTATACTAATATTGTATATTCACAAATGTCACGAACTAGAATGAAATGTAAAACCCATCAAAAGACTACAAGTTGCTAACGGCCTTTAATGAACCAGATAAACCCCGATTGTTCAGCACTGAGCAGGCTGATGATGATGAACTATAGCTAAGAACACTCCCGAATATATCAGCTTTCAAACAAAAAAACTATATCAAAATCGGTCCACCTGTTTGGATGCTACGATGCCACGGACATGAGCCAGATAAACCCTGATTGTCCAGCACTGAGCAGGCTGATGATGATAAACTATAGCTAAGAACACTCTGGATCAAGTCAGCTTTCAAACAAAAAAAAACTAGATCAAAATCGGTCCACCTGTTTGGATGCTACGATGCCACGGACATGAGCCAGATAAACCCTGATTGTCCATCACTGAGCAGGTTGATGATGATGAACTATAGCTAAGAACACTCTCGATCAAGTCAGTTTTCAAACAAAAAAACTAGATCAAAATCGGTCCACCCGTTTGGATGCTACGATGCCACGGACAGATATACACACAGACAAACAGACAGACAGACAGACAGGCAGACACGTCAAACTTATAACACCCTTCTTTTTTGTCGGGGGTTAAAAACAATCACGTTTGTTGTATGGGTCCTTAAGGGGCCGGGTACCCTCGAAATTCTCATACATACGTAATTCCAACATCATTTTCTCATACGAAAATATTTAACATGTTTGAGTTGTTTTTCAGTTTAAAATAGTAATTATCTAGGTTCCTGCACAAAAATTTACTTCGAAATATTTAAACATTAATTATTTTTTTTGTTTTTAATTTTTTTTAGTAAATTTAGTACTTAATATTTAAACACTAGAAATAGAGTAAAACACTAAAAAATATATATATAAATAGTAAATTTACTACAAAATATTTAAATACTAAAGAATATTTTTTAGAGTTTAAATATTTTGTAGTAAATTAACTATTTATTTATATATTTTTTAGTGTTTTACTCTATTTTTTAGTGTTTAAATATTTAGTAGTAAATTTACTAAAAAAAATTTAAAGCAAAAAAAAATTTTGTGTTTCAATATATTTTTGAAGTAAATTTTTGTGCAGGAACCTAGGTAATTACTATTTTAAACTGAAAAACAACTCAAACATGTTAAATATTTTCGTATGAGAAAATGATTTTGGAATTACGTATGCATGAGAAATTCCAAGTGTACCCGGCCTCTTATTATATAAATAATATATTATTATATAAATAATATGTCGGATCAGAAGAATTAGATGGTCCGGAATCGTTGGCCGACATTGCTTATAGGCGATGGAACGAGCAGCAAGGAGAGTAATTTATCACAAACAACTGATTAAAACGTTTATTAGGAAAATAAATAACAAAATCAGAATATCACTCTTCACTATATTGAAGTCTCACTATAATTAATCACTTTTTGAAATCACTAGGTAGAGTCACTGATTATAACGAAACGTTAGACAGTTTCTAGACTTGTGTTCCGCACAACGACTGGTAGAGAAGTGGTCGCTCGACGTCAGACGCCAAGCTCGTCCCCTTCCACCGCCCCACCACGTCGATTGCACGAACTTCAGACTAGACTCCGTCGAAACGCCATATTGTGACGTTTGCGTTTCGTCAAATAACTTCCGTACTATTGACTCATCCGACACGGCCATCCTGCGAGTCACACGCCTCTGTGTGATTTCCTGTAACAAATTTTATGACACAGTATCATGTTGTTCGGTCATTCCTGACCTCAATTAAAAAAAAAAAAATATTCTTTGAATTTTTAATTCAAACAAAAATAATGTAATAAGTATTACCAACTCAGTAAATTATTAAAAATCACTAATAACAATCACTGAAAATAATCACTAAGTCTTAAATTAATTTTAATATCAAATTACATAATCATTATTCATTCCAGAGTATCAACTGACAATTTTGCTATCACTTATGATAATATTAATCATTCCAATTGTCTCAAAATTTTCGCAAAGAAAATAACATAAAGTCTGTTAAAACTACACAATTAAGTCTTACAATAATTGATATCTCTCAACACACAACAACACTGTGGTCTGCGACCACATCTCATATTACCCTAAACCTAGGGTTCCCTGGTTTCCAATGAAACCCGACCTCCACCAGAGTTGACTGCTTACCGCGTGCTCACGGACAACTCAAAGTTGATACCGATTTCTATCGAGCTACGGCTACACGACAACCTCTGGTACAGTCTTATCAATTTGTAAACTTAATTGGTCTCTACGTCCTCATTACTACTTAGTTCCTCAAAATCGTCAGTTATACTCTGATTTTCGGGCATTCTGCGTAATCTATCATGAGCGTACTTATATTTTCGGTTCGAATTCAGTGTCTTTAATGTATAGCGATCTCCTTCCAAAACTTCTACCACTTCAAATGGGCCCTTAAACTTGGGGTCCAGTTTTGTTTGATTACGTTCTTCGTTCATAATAAGTACAAAGTCACCTACATTAAACTTTTTAATTTTTGCCTTATTTTTATCAAACCTACTTTTCTCATAGGACGCGGCTCTATCAATATTTCGCACAGCATCTTCCCTTACAGTATTTAAATTAACTATGATCTCATCATCATCATCATATACCATCAGAGATAAGGGACGCGCTACCTTCCCAATTAATAGTTCTAGAGGGCTCGATCTTGTCGTTTTATTTATCGTGCAATTGATAGAAAGCTGAACTTCACCAAGAGAATCCTGCCATGACCGATTTTTAGTCTCTACCGTTGTTAACATCGATTTTAATACAGACATTACGCGCTCTACCTGTCCGTTTGCGCGAGATGAACCAGTTGCTATCAAATGTAAATTTATTTTACTCGAGTCACAAAATTCTTTAAATTCTTTGCTCGCGAAGCATCGGCCTTGGTCTGCTATTATACGCGTAGGAGTTCCAAATAATGCAACACTATCTTTTACGGCCCTAATACTACTCTTTGAATCGATATTCGTAGCGTGAAACAATAAAACGTATTTTGTGAAGGCATCAATTAAAACGAAAACATATTCTTTTAAGTCATTCTTTCCGCTCAGTTTACCAGTTGCGTCTATATGTACTGTGTGCCATGGCGAGGACACTTTCGGTATTGGGTGTAACTCCGCTTGGACCTTACCGGAATGCGACTTAGATACTTTACAGGTAATACAGTTATCTATGAACTTTTTAACATAACGCGACATGCCTTCAAACCAATAAAAGTCATAGAGTTTTTCTAATGTCTTGTCATAGCCGAGATGAACTAGTGATTCATGTACGTTACTAACTACCGACCATCGCAATGCCCTGGGCAATATAGGCAAACATTTAGTGCGTCCGTTACGTTGAATTTTTCGGTTAAGTATACCCTTACGTATTTCGTATGATTTAGCAATATCCCCATCTAGCTGTCCATTATTTAAGTCAGACAAAAGTTTTGATGTTTCGGTATCACGTTTTTGTTCAGCTAGTAGCCAATCTCCTGTCAATTCGGTTAAATTTACAATTTTATGAGGGACTACATTCGACTTAATATTATTTTGTGTAATATCAACTGGCGGAATATGATTACGCGATAAAAAGTCGGCATGTGCCAAATCTTTACCTTTATTATAAACGATGTCAAAATCGAAACTTTGTAAATAGGCCCACCATCTGTGGACTCGCGGTGTCAAATCAGTTTTCTTACGAGATGATTTTAATGAGTTACAATCAGTTATAACCGTAAATTTGTTTCCATGTAAATATTGTCGAAAATGTTTAATTGCATTTACAACAGCTAAAGTTTCGAGTTCGTAACTATGATACCGTGACTCCGCAGGGGAGGTTCTTTTACTGAAATATGCAACCACTCTACGTTTACCGTCTACAACATTAAATAAAATGGCTCCATATCCGTCCGAGCTCGCGTCGGTGTGTAGCTCTATAGGATAACCGGGATCAAAAATCATTAAAACCGGCTCCTTTGTAAGAATAGAAATAATATTTTGTCTGATTTCTTCGTGTCGCTTTTGCCAATTAAATTTTACTTTATTACACGTCATTCTATAAAGAGGTCCCATAACACGAGAAAAGTTTGATACAAATTGTCTAAAATATGTAGCTAACCCAATAAATTGCCTTAACTGAGTTGCCGTAGTCGGCGGTGGCAGCTCGGATAGTGCTTCTACTTTTCTACGATTAGGTCTTATCTCGCTCTCTCTAATTTTATATCCCAAAAATTCAAGTCCAGTTTTTAAAAACTGAACACTTTTTCAAATTCAATGAGAACCCTGCTTTGGTTAAAACTTCTAAAACTAAATTAAGTCTTTCGATACCCTGGCTTACTGTCTCTGATATTATCAAAACATCGTCAACGTAAATTATAACGAAAGTATTAGCTAATTCACCGAGGGCTTTTACAATAGATCGCTGAAAAACCGATATTGCGTTTCTGAGTCCGAACGGCATAGTTAAATATTCGTATTGGCCGTCCGGCGTTACAAAAGCCGTACGCTGTATAGACTCCTCAGATTTAATTGGTATTAAATGAAAGCCTGACGCACAATCCAATTTACTGAAGAAACGCGCACCATTTAAACGTGATATTTGGTCAGAAATAAGCGGTAACGGATATCGATCCGGAACGGTGTTGCTGTTAAGTTCTCGGTAGTCAATACACATTCTATCTGATCCGTCCCGTTTCTTAACTAAGAGTGCAGGACTCGCAAATGGTGAGTCACTAGGCCGAATAATATTAGCTTTCAATAACTCACTAACCTTCTCACGCATTATCCTTCGTTCTTCTGCACTTAAACGGTACGGTCGTCGTTGCACAGTTTTATTGGGGTCTACTAAACGAATCACTAATTCACCCGTCGTAACTCGCGTTTGAGGCATACCGGTTATAAAATAACTAGCGTACTTATTTAGAATAGACACTATTTCGAGTTTTTGTTCGATTGGAACATCGGTAATTATGCCACTGAAATCGTTACGCGGCGATTGCTTACTATTAGTGACACAAAGAACGTCCGATACATTATCATTATTTACGTGGGTACTTTTAAAAATTTTGAATTGGGTCGCTGTCATGCAGGCACTGAATCCGTGAACTAATATTTCACGACCAATTATGATATCGCTACGTAAATAAATATCTGGCAAAACATGTAACAATATTTCAATAAAATTATTTTCAATTTCTACAACACAAGAGATCTGAATAGTACTTAATACAGCTGACTGGCTTATTCCTTTTAAAGTAACAATGTTTTGAATACGTTTACCACTAAACTTTGATGAAATACTTTCTTTAATTAAAGAACATTCTGATCCTGAGTCATAATGGAATGTGAAAAACTGACCTTGATGTTTTAGTGTTCCGGTCGGAGGGTCAACTACACATACGTCGACACGTCGTTCGCTGCTTTGCACTTCGGAGCCTCCTCCGTCGGGGCAGCGTACTGAGATGTGTCCCGGTTTTCCACATTTGAAGCAGACGATCTTCGAGCTGGTAGACTGCGCCTGCTGGTTCGGTCTTGTAGCTTGATGAGAAGTCTGTGCCTTCATGTTCCCTTTACCATTCTTTAGTCTCAGTGAGCAGTTCACCAATTTATGTCCAACCTTGCCACAATGAAAACACTTAACGGCTGACGAACTTAATTTGACACGTTTTGTCTCGAACGTTTTCTGCTCCGGGGCGGAAGTATTCGACTTCCGTTTTAGGTAGGAGAACGCTTGGAGTTCCTGCTGCAATTTCTGTCGAGTGTTTATGTCCGAAATAAATGCCAATCTCTGTAATCTCGCGTCAAATTGTGAAATGTGTGCGAGCGTTGTCGACACAATTATTTGCTCTACGGTCGAATTTTTCCAGCGGTTGTATAGTGACGTCATGACTCTACTTCCGTATGCCACTAAGGTCTCATTTTCTTTAGGTTTGTCATTGCTGAGATTAATAAGAGTACCCGCGACAGTCTCAGTTATCATAAATCGTGCAGTAAACAAATCTTTAAACTCCGCCCATGTCATTCCTGGATAGGATACCTGTGAAAGCCACGTTGACGCTGATCCCTTGAGTGCTTTACTAAGTGTGACGATCAACTGGCCACCTTTCATGGGAACGTCCGCGAAACACATATCCGATGTAGAACACCATGATTGAGCGTCTGCGTCAGACTTATCTGGATCAAACTCCGGCAGATTCATATGCTGTGTTGATCGTTGTGGCTGCTTGAGAGCCTCGATCAAGGCCTTCATATTCGAATTTTGCATTTCGAATAACGCCTTCCAATTATTTTCGTCTTCTTTATCTCTTGCTTGCTCGGATCCCACTTCTGATATCGGATCAAAAGAATTAGATGGTCCGGAATCGTTGGCCGACATTGCTTATAGGCGATGGAACGAGCAGCAAGGAGAGTAATTTATCACAAACAACTGATTAAAACGTTTATTAGGAAAATAAATAACAAAATCAGAATATCACTCTTCACTATATTGAAGTCTCACTATAATTAATCACTTTTTGAAATCACTAGGTAGAGTCACTGATTATAACGAAACGTTAGACAGTTTCTAGACTTGTGTTCCGCACAACGACTGGTAGAGAAGTGGTCGCTCGACGTCAGACGCCAAGCTCGTCCCCTTCCACCGCCCCACCACGTCGATTGCACGAACTTCAGACTAGACTCCGTCGAAACGCCATATTGTGACGTTTGCGTTTCGTCAAATAACTTCCGTACTATTGACTCATCCGACAAATATATATATTATATAAATAATAAATAATTATATAAATAATATATATATATATATATATATATATATATATATATATATATATATATATATATATATATATATATATATATATATATATATATATATATATATATATATATATATATATATATATATATATATATATATTCTAGTCTAGCCATAGCGGTTCTTGAGAAACAGCCTGGAGACACAGGGACAGGGAACGAAGTCTTAGTAACAGAGTCCCGTTTTTACCCTTTGGGTACGGTTTAAACCTTAAAAATGAGTAGATTTTTTTTATGAGAGTTATTAAGACAATGTCTATATTTAAAGGAATTTAGAATTTAAAATGACAACAACAAACTTTGAACATGAAATTGTACTTTACATTCGTAAGTAACAAGGTGATTGGCAGATCAAAGTACGTAACCTGTCCCAACTTTTCCATTATTGGATAACGATTATTGGACCATTTCGTTCTCAAAGTTTCCCCATAAAAGATGAAAATTAACTTCGGTATGCGAGGAATAGGTAAGGGAAGTGAGTTTTCAAACGTTTTTCTGATGTCAGAATTGGCCGGTCATTAAAACTTATTGAGGGCGTATTTTTGTAACGGATATCGTTAGCTATACTGAGGCTTCGTTAGCGGCGGCGCGTGACATATAGATATATTATAGATATTTTTGACCGACTTCCAAAAAGGAGGAGGTAATATATGTTCGGCTGTATGTATCTTTTTTTTATGTTCCACGATTACTCAGCCGTTTGTGGTCCGATTTTCAAAATTCTTTTTGTGTTGTATAGGGTTTAACTCGAATTTGGTACCATGTTCACAAAAGTGGTGATCTGATGATGGGATCCTTGAGGAATCGAGGGGACTCCTTGAAATTTGTATGGATAAATATAGTGATTTCAATAAAATATATACTTTTACTATACTTTTTGGTAAAAAAGTAAGACTTCGCACCAGGTTATACCCTCGATCCGAAGGTACCGAACAGAACTTTTGAATGCTTATAGGTACAGGTTCGGGGATTTCGGCGCTGTTTAAACAACTGAATGCATAAGCTAATATATCAATTTGATTAATCATCATCATCACAACATAATTATATCATGGGTCATCACACTATGACCCAATTATTATTGGTACTTTTCGTGATATTTTGCATCGAAGAAGACGTTTTTGTGATGATTTCGCTGTTTGTGGACCGATTTTCAAAATTATCGTGTTGTTGGAAAGTGATTCTATCTGTCTGTTTATTCTTCACGACAAACCAGTAAACCGATTTTGCTTAAAATGGGCATTGTCCAAAAAAAATCACATGTACTTTTTATATTTTTTTTCGTTAAAATAGTATTTTAAGAATATAAATTAAATAATTTTGAAATTCATTGGCTAGTTTTTTCTCAATAAATTTTTAAAGTTTCACTCTGACGTCATCATCGGCGGCCAATTGACCTCTGCAGTATGTTTTTTTTTCCTTTCAATCTTATTTATAATGGCTGGTTCGTCAAATGCAAGTTATCATTATGTGAAAGCTGATACGAGAAGCTTACCAAAAGTTCGAAACGTAATGTTGGTCGAATTTATTGCTAATTTAACGCCATTGAAGGTCAAACTAAGGTTAAACATATTTGTTCAAAAATATAAGTAAATAATGGGTATTTTTTTCGTTTATATACAGAAAAACGATCACTGACCTTATTCCTCGAAATGTTTTTGTAATGAGCAAAATTAAAAAAAAAATGGACAATCCCTATTAGGTATGGATATACTTTTTATCCAGGAAAAAGGTACGGTACCCGCACGATAAACGTATATTGGTGTAACGGAGTCGCGGGCGTCATTTAGTATTATTTCTATAAGGTCTTTCTTACCCCCACAAGAAAAATATTTAAAATTAGATTTGAATTTATCTCCTTGTCAATCGTTCCCACAGCGAACTGCTCGGCAAGTTTTAAAACGTTGGAAACTTGTGAGGAGTAAAAATGGGTATGATATTCTACAAACGGAACTGCAGATGTCTGGCACTCCAGTCAAACTTATCCTGAAAAGAGTAGTCACCACAATACTTTCAGCATTTTTAGTGTTACAAGTATAGTTTTATATAACAAACTTTGTGATGTACTTAACAGTTAATTTAAAATATACCAAAAACCTTTTACCATTGTTGATCCTGGCGACACAGGAGTTGCAGTGGTGGAAGTGGGTGGTGGGCCTTTTGCCCGTTTAAAAAAATAAATGAAAAAAAACCAAAAACCTTAAATAAATATAATTATCGAAGAAATTGACTACTAATAATATCATGATACTGCATTTCAACTGTTCATTCGTTTGTCTAAAATTTGGGAATTCAAATAAACAATTTCAATTCTATAATATTTGTAATACCTATATTATATGGATCATTCTATTCTACAGCGAAAAATCTGTTACTTGACAAAAAAGTACTTTTAACAATCTTGTATCAATAAATTTATGAGTGTAAATAATAGTAAACGGTGTGAACTATAACATAATAACACTTTTTAGTATATAAATTAGCATTTTCCTAGTAACTTGATGGCTCAAAGTACCCAAACGTCACGCCTGTTATCTGTTACTTTCACACCTTAGCACTTTAGGGCAACTTAAAAAAATACTTTTAAGAAACAATATGTTACTATTATAGTTAAAATTGTATTGAAATATAGTTGGCTTTATGATTTAATGATTATATTCTTCGTACATTTTTTCGGGATAAAAAGTATCAAATAATAAATAATAAATAAAAATTGTTTTATTTCCGAATAGATTTGTAGCAAATGCTTTCAGAATGTTGATACTACTGGTGCCTACCACCGGTTCGGGAACTATCCCGGCGAGAAGAACCGGCGTAAGAAACTCGCCGGGGTCCCACTTTTTACCAAAAAAGTGAGAAAAAAATTAATCTTTTAAAATAAAATTTACAATTGTAACTTAAAATTATACAATGTCAATATCCATACATAATTGCAAGCAGCCATCCTACTCCCAAGATGTGCCATCGTTTATGAAATCATTGACCTTATAATAGGCTTTGACACACAAACGTTCTTTGACTACTTTTTTAAATTTATTAATCGAAAGATTTTGAACGTTTTTTGGGATTTTATTGTACAGGCGTATACATTGACCTTTAAAAGATTTACTAACTTTACTAAGTCTGATCATCGGCAAATCCAGCCTGTGCTTATTTCTGGTGTTCCTACAGTGAATGTCACTTTTAGCTTTAAATTTACTTATATTTTTTCTAATATATATTACATTATCCAAAATGTATTGAGAAGCAACAGTTAGAATACCAATTTCTTTAAATTTATCTCTCAGAGATTCAAAAGAAGACATTTTATAAATAGAACGTATGGCTCGCTTCTGCAGCACAAATATTGTATTAATGTCGGCAGCGTTTCCCCATAAAAGGATTCCATATGACATTCTACTATGAAAATAACTAAAATATCCTATCCTATGTCCTATATCCTATGTCCTTTCCCGGAACTTAAAGTATCTCCATGTCAAATTTCAGCAAAATCGGTTCAGCGGTTTGAGCGTGAAGAGGTAACAGACAGACAGACACACTTTCGCATTTATAATATTAGTATGGATAAACATTCGAAGTAAAAGATAGTCATTGACGTAAAAATGTTGTAATTAGGTGTGTAATGTCGAGTCTACAATGTGCACTACAGGTTTAAGAAACTAGACGGTCGCAGAGAACTGGTAGAAACTCGTGCGGTACTTTCTTCAATACAATCTCAATTCTAATTTTAATCTATACTAAAATTATAAATGCCAAAGTTTGTGTACTTGTCTATCTGTCTATCCGTCTGTTACCCCTTCACGACCAAACCAAATATACATACAAAACACTAATTACATTTATGTAGTGAACTAGGTGTTGCCCGCGACTCCGTCCGCCTGGATTTCAGCTTATGCCTCCTTTTTGACCGACTTCCAAAAAGGAGGAGGTAATACGTTCGGCTGTATCTTTTTATTTTTATTTTTTTTGTATGTTCCTCGATTACTCAGCCGTTTCTGGTCCGATTTTCAAAATTGTTTTTGTGCTGTATAGGGTTTAACTCGAATTTGGTACCATGTTTACAAAAGTGGTGATCTGATGATGGGATCCTTGAGAAATCGAGGGACTCCTTGAAATTTGTATGGAAACATATACTTAGTGATTTCGATTTTTCCTGAAGCATTCGAGGTAAATGCTACCAAAAAGTAAGACGTTGCACCAGGTTTATACCCTGGATCCGAAGGTACCGAACAGAACTTTTGAATGCTTATAGGTACAGGTTCGGGGATTTCGGCGTCGTTTAAACAACTGAAAGCATAAGCCAACACATCAATTAGATTAATAATCATCATCACAACTATAATTTTACCATGGTCATCACACTATGAGACAATTATTAGTACATTTCGTGATATTTCGCATCGAAGCAGATGTTTTTGACGATGATTTCACTGTTTGTGGACCGATTTTCGAAATTTTCATGTTGTTATATAGGATATAATCTTAATTTTGTATAACAATTACGAAAGTGGTGAGCCGATGATGGGATCTATGAGCAATCAGGAGAAATAATGGAAATTTATCAAAACGCTCATAGTGGTTAAAATGTTGTTTCTAGTAAGTTATAATAAACATATATAACGAATAATAGAAATTTCATACAAAGGCGTCTCTTGGTCCAAAGGCACTGAACAGAACTCCTAAACCTTTAAATATAAAAGTTTGGAAATTGCAGCATCGCTTAGATAACTGCAAGCATTTGCCACAATTTTGCTTACAGTAACATAATGTACTGAATAGTTAACATTCGTATTGGCATTACGCATAAAGCCTTATTTTGTAGACAACACTAAAAAGAGTGAAATTATTATTTTTAAAAAAAATATGGAAACCGACTTCCAATGTAAAAGCAATTGTAATATGAAGTAAAAAGTATTAAATAACTCTTACTCTTTAATAGTGCCTTTTTCAGAATTTGTCTAAATCTCAACTATTTCTGTACATATTACAGTCTTCATTAGTTTGAAAAATATAAGAATATTATAATAATTAACAATATTATGAAGTACGACAAATTATACTCCTTTATTTTTGTAATTTTATGAATGAGATCTCCTTTCGACAGCTGCCATACGGTGTATGGTAGGACTTCCCGAAATGCCCATCCGATATTATGCATGCTTCTTCGCCTGACATCAGAAGTTCCGTTTCATTCCATCTCAAATTAAAAAACGTCCCTAGAACAAAAAACCTTCCCTGGACTTCTACGAATATTTTAAGACTAAAATCAGCGCAATCCGTTCAGCCGTTTTCGAGTTTTAGCACGACTAATACGGTTGAAAATCCATTTTTATATATAAGAGATAAGACGACGTGCTAATTTTAATTATTGTCAAGCAAATTCATGAGAAACCCAATAATCAACAAAACTTATAAGTATCAAAATTCAAAAGTATCGAGTACCGAGAAACGATACGATAGTAACAAGTGTTAACAGATAAAGTAACGAATACATACGGGTACGCTTTTTTTCGTTACTTTTACACCTCTAATAAATGTCAAAAATTTAAAAAAACACCTCACGTAATTTGTGGACGCCCCAATTATGACGTAGGCATCCGCTAAGAAACGATTTTGATCAATTCTATCTCCAAGGGGTTAAAATACGGGACCAAAGTTTATATATAATAATATTAATAACACTTTTTAACGCGAGCGAAGCTGCGTGCAAAAGCTCGTAATATTATATTTATACTAGCTGACCCAGCAAACGTTGTTTTGCCTTATAAATAATTTTTGGTATGAAAAATAGATGTTGTCCGATTCTCAGACCTTCTCAATATGCTCACAAAATTTCATGAGAATCGGTCAAGCCGTTTCGGAGGAGTACGGGAACAAACATTGTGACACGAGAATTTTATATCTTCATACCCATACTTTTATGGTCGATCCAGGCATCCGTATGGGTATGAAGACGGCATTTTTTTATTAAATAAGGGGCCAAACGAGCAAACGGGTCACCTGATGGTAAGCAACTACCGTCGCCCATGGACACTCGCAACATCAGAAGAGCTGCAGGTGCGTTGCCGGCCTTTTAAGAGGGAATACGTTCTTTTCTTGTGAAGGTTTGCAGGTCGTATAGGTCCGGAAATACAGCTGGTGACAGTTCGTTCCAGAGTTTTATAGTGTGCGGCAGAATGTTACGCGAAAGACTGCCACTCATCAAGGTGATGATGAGTTCCCAGCATTGTTCTCATGGAAAAAGTTGTTCATTTTGTCGGACTCATTTGATGGTTTCAAGGATAACGGTGTTTACACAAACACACTGTATAAGATAATATCCTATTGCATACGTTTTTGTTTTGAACTGTGCCGTAATAGTTAGCGGACATCTTGGCTCAAGGCTCTTTACGTAAGTATTCTACATAGTATTAGTATCCATTACAGTGTTTTGTAGTGTACAGTCCATTACGGTAATGTACTGGGTGGTTTCACATTTTCCCAGCGGAGCGGATGATCAATTATTCAGTTTACGGGCGTATGCGGGCGCTTATTAATGTACTAGTAATTATTGTATGTTGCGAATTTATGACACTAGATATGTCACTCGTAATTTAAGAATCGTCCCGGTTTCGATGTCGGTGATCCGGTGAAACCAGGACTATACTGCGTGAGACATGTTCAATACTCGAGGACGTGATATCACTGGACCACGAAGATATTTGTTTTACCTACATTTAACAAGTGTTAAAAGATGTGATAGCTGATATTTTATGTGATGCAATAAAAAAAAATTGAAAGGAAAAAGGAAAATTAAGTGAATAAAAATTTCACACAAGTTAAGCCCCTGCAGGTTATATAGAATTAGTAGACTTAAATTGAATTTTAATTTAAGTCTCATATTAAAGGAAACTTCACCTAAGATTTCCTGAATACTACAAGGAGAAAATACAACCCAATTCGAACTAGTTTCCTGCCGCGGAATTAACATAAATTTAATCTACACTTGAGCTTGACTCATTTTCCTCATGAAGTTACTTAGTTCATTTTAATTGCGCGCCGCCCACCGTTTGAGTATGAAGCCGAGAAGCGGGTAGGACTTAATTAAAAAAATAGTTAAGAATTAGGCTGTAATTAAAACATGAGAATGGACTTATGTAAATAAATTAAAGAAGACACTTCGAACATAAAGAAATTTTTAACCGAATTCCAAAAAACGAGGAGGTTAAATGTTCGGCTGTGGATATATTTTTTTTATTATTTTTTATTTTTGTATGTTCAACGATTACTCCGCCGTTTGTGAACCGATTTTTGAAATTTTTGTTTTGTTGTATTTAGTTTCACTCCAATTTGCTACCATGTTCACAAAAGTGGTGACTTGATGATGGGATCCAGGAGTAATCGAGGGAACTCCTCGAAATTTATATGGAAACATATGGTGATTTTGGTTTTATGTGAAGTGTACTAAGAACATGCTACCAAAAAGTCAATTGGGTCAAGATATACCATGGTTTTCAAGATGCTGAGAGAACTCCTGACTCCTTATAGATACACGTTTGGGAGTTTCGGCGTTGTTTTAAGAACAGAAAGCATATGCTACTATGCAATTCATATTCATCATCATAATCATCATCATCATCATCGTCATCATTATTACCACGTCGTATTAAGGTCACCAATGTCTCATGGCACAGAATAGATAATAGTACAAGGCATAGGTATGGATATACTAATAATAATAATAATTATGTACTGTATAACAACACCTGTTTGTTTGATACACGGCGGTCAGCGCCGCGGAGGCGACGGCATCGCCGCGCCGCCGCGCGGCGCGTGGCGGCAGACGATAGATCGAATACACTTTACTACTTTATATACAGATCGAATACTTTACTAAATACTTTATGAAATTTTAATAGACAAATAGAATTAAAATATAGTTATTTTAAAAATATCATTTAAACAAAACAAAGTCATTAAGTGTCTTTTTAATTAGTTATACTTATTAATCGATAGATGGCGCACTAAGTATCGATTTGAATTATTGAATACTTGATTACAAGAACAGCTGTCAATAATTATGATAATATTATATGAGTAGCTACGCTACATCCTATGCAAGTTTATACAATTTTTTATCTAATGGATCCTTCGATCGTGGAAAAACGAGACACAATAGCCTTTCTATTGTTATCGCAATCGCCGGTGACCGCTTGGGGCTTGAAGCATTAAAATTGTTAAATTATTTAGCACAATATGTTCACTTCACTGATAATATATTATTTTGTGAGTGTGAATTGTGACTCTTAACAAATTGTAATAAGATACGTAAAATATACGCGAAGGTTTACCTACGAGTGTAACTAAAAAGAGTGAAATTATTATTATTTTTAACAAAAAATTAAAACCGACTTCCAATGTAACAACAATAATAACATTAATATGAACTAAAAAGTATTAAATAATTTTTACTATCTAATAGTTCCTTTTTCCGAATTCGGCTAAACCTCAACTATTTCTGTACTCAATCTTCATTATTTTGAAGTCGGTGCCAGTTCCAAAAGTTTCAAATATTCTGTCAGAGGACTGAATATTCAGCTATCTAGTAGCGACTTCAAAATAATGAAGATTGAGTACAGAAATAGTTGAGGTTTAGCCGAATTCGGAAAAAGGAACTATTAGATGGTAAAAATTATTTAATACTTTTTAGTTCATATTAATGTTATTATTGTTTTTACCTTGGAAGTCGGTTTTAATTTTTTGTTAAAAATAATAATACATATTATATTAATGCTGTTTAAAGTGAACACTTTTTTCTATAGAATACTGTGCAATTTACGAGTACGTATAGAAATAGCAATATTAACACTAAAGTAGACGCGTAGACAGCATGGTAAACCAGGGTCACTTTTTCACCAATATTTTTTAGTAAAGCGCACAAGAAATTAGAATAATTATTGACATAGTTCAGCGTTCGACAGTATTAAAGTTGACGTTCGACTCATGTAATTTTTTGATTGATTTTTTTAAATAGCATTTTTTAAATTGCGTACACTTTGTTAGGCAATTCGATAAAGAAGCAATAACGAAAACTCTTAGCTAAACGGAATGGTAATGGTTAAGCCTCGCTTACAGCTCTACTTAGAACCACCCCTGACGCTTCTTATGTGCCTCGCGTGCTACACCTTAAGTATAAACCGTTCAGTGGTATTCAACCTTTGATAGAACCTCTATTTTACCAGACTCAAAGTCCACTTTCCTGGAAATTCTGAGGTAAATTCTTAACGGTCTCTAAAGCGCACACGAATGAAGAAATTTTCAATTTTAATCACCCAATTAAAACCATTGCTTTACGCTGAAGATGTTATCGTGAGAAACGTAGTAATTCTAAAATTAAACACAATGTTGAAAAACGCAGTGTATAATGCTAGTATATAATAAGAACGCGTTTTTAGCGCTGCTACTGTCCCTTATACACAGCATGACTGATGAGACATGAGGAGAGTACTCGGCACTTGATTCTCATTATAATTATTATATAATAAAAATATAATTTTGATATATAAAAAGGGAGACCCAAATAACATCGGTAACTACCGCCCAATAAGCCTGCTATCCTCAATATATGAAGTTTTCTCGTCCATCTTAGAAAAGAGAATCAGAGACAATATCGAAAGACATCAACCCGCAGAACAAGCGGAGTTCAGAAGTGGTTTCTCCACGATGGATCATATCCACTCTATAGAACTAAATATAATAGACAAATATCAAGAATTTAACAAACCACTATACCTTATTTTTATAGACTACCAAAAAGCTTTCGATTCTCTTTACCACCACTCCATATTATGGGAGTCACTACAATCGCAAGGAGTCGACCCAGCATATATAAAAATCCTGAAAAATCTCTACCGTAATTGTTATAGTAGAATCAAGCTTGAAAGGACTGGACCTCCTATAGCCATCAGAAGGGAGGTGAGACAGGGGGATGGGATATCTCCCACCCTGTTCATTTATGTTCTGTAAAGGATTTTTGATAATATAAAAATCAACAATCGCTATTTAAGTAATTTGAGATTCGCAGACGACATCGTTTTACTATCAGAAAATGTAACCGAGCTACAGTCGATGATAAACCTATTGTACACCGCAAGTAAACAAGTAGGCCTGGAAATTAACCGAAGCAAAACCAAAGTACTAACAAACTCTATAAAAAGTCCAATATACCTAGAAAATGTCGAACTGGAGTATGTCGATTCCTTTATCTATTTGGGAAAACAAATCTCTTTTCTGAGACAGAGAAATGAACAAGAGATTGACAGGAGAATCTTCAATTCTTGGAAAAAGTACTGGAGTCTGAAGGAGGTATTTAAAGGAGATATGCCAATGGGCATTGTCCAAAGAAAATCACATGTACTTTTTATATTTTTTTTTGTTAGAATAGGGTATTTTAAGAATATAAATTAAATAATTTTGAAATTCATTGGCTAGTTTTTTCTCAATAAATTTTTAAAGTTTCGCTCTGACGTCATCATCGGCGGCAAATTGACCTCTGCAGTATGTTTTTTTCCTTTCAATCTTATTTATAATGGCTGGTTCGACAAATATAAGTTATCATTATGTGAAAGCTGATACGAGAAGCTTACCAAAAGTTCGAAACGTAATGTTGGTCGAATTTATTGCTAATTTAACGCCATTGAAGGTCAAACTAAGGTTAAACATATTTGTTCAAAAATATAAGTAACTAATGGGTATTTTTTTCGTTTATATACAGAAAAGCGATCACTGACCTTATTCCTCGAAATGTTTTTGTAATGAGCAAAATTTAAAAAAATGGACAATCCCCATTGCCGTCAAGAAAAAAGTAATGGACACATATTGTACACTTCCCTCATTAACTTACGCTAGCCAGACATGGAAACTTACATATAAGGTCAAGTCAAAAATAAGATCGTGTCAAAGAGGTATGAAGAGAAGTCTGCTAAATATCAAAAGAATACACCAAATAGCACACAGAAGCATAATAAAAAGAACTAAAGTAGCAGACGCTCTCCATTACTGCAAAAAACTGAAATGGCGCTGGGCCACCTTTCGAGAGTCACCTTTCGAGACTGACAGATGAGAATAGGTGGACTCAAGCAATAACGGCATGGAAAGGGCCCACGGGCACTAGAATAGCTCGATGGACTGACGACATAATAAAGGTAGCTGGCGAAGGATGGATGAAAGTAGCGAAAAATAGAGAAGCATGGAAAGCTCTAGAGGAGGCCTTCACCTTCGAAGCGAGGGGTTCTTACTAACACAAACATTAATCATCTTAACTGTTACTAACGAAATATTATGTTATTAGTGAGAAATAAAAGGCTTTTTTTATTTTTATTTATTATTATTTATTAAGTATACACTTATGTCGTCAGGGTTTTGATTTTTTAATTAACATGATTAATATAGGAAGCCGCCGTTCGAGGGGTCACCGAAATGACGCGTATGCAATATCTGGTAGTGACATACGGCTTCGTAATCGGTGTCGAATGTAACAGCGTCATATCGGAAATCTGTCGCACGATATTTCCGCGACATGTGCCGATGTGAAATATAATATTACAGTATTGGAGGACCTTTCTTCACCTTTTTTTTAAAATAAAATAAGAAGGTAAACGAGATCGTACCGTTATAGAGCAAAAATCGACTAAAGAATTGTGTTTTCTATAGATGAAAATTTATTTTAATTATTTTAGCCCTTAAATATTTATTTTCTTTAAATTTTTTATGTTTATAATTAAAGATTATGTAAATTTTGACAAGCACCTACCTGTTGCCATTATGGATGTCGAGCGAAAAAAGTAAATAACAAATCACGTTTGTTGTATGCGAGGCCCCACTTAGATATTTATTTATAATTATTTTAGTATGTGTTGTTATAGCACTTAGCAGCAACAGAAATACACAATCTGTGAAAATTTCAGAAGTCTAACTATAGCGGTTCTATAGCCTGGTGACAGACAGACAGACGGACAAACATCACAGTCTCAGTAATAGGGCCCCGTTTTTGCCCTTTTGGTGCGGACAATTGTATTCTACTAGCTGCATCATAGAACCTACTTTATTATTGAATTATTAAGTACAGCTGTCTGCACTTTGTTATTAGCATGCGACAGCTGAAGCTATAATTATTACATTAATTATACTGTGTGTTGACAGATAGCAATCTTATCTTTCTCTTTTCTTTATCTGTCAACGTAAGATGGAAAGAAGTATGCTAGGAATTAAATTATCCGACAGAATTCGTAACACTGATATCAGAACCAAAACTAAAATTACAGATGTTACTAAAAGAATCCGAACACTAAAGTGGCAGTGGGCTGGACATGTTTGTAGAATGAAGAATAGATGGACAAAACGGTTGACGGAATGGATACCAAGAAACATAAAAAGAAAAAAAGGCAGACCCAACAAACGATGGAGAGACATTTTCAGAGACAGGTGTGGAAATAACTGGATGCAACTAGCCCGAGAAAGAATTATTTGGAAGGATTTAGGAGAGGCCTATGCCGTAGAGGCGACTACTACCAAAAATTTAGTTACATAAAAAAAAAGAAAAATTGTAATATTAAAAATATATACTTACATTTATAGTTGAAAATTCTATTGTAAGAGAAATGTTATATTATTTTGTTATGTTTAGTTAGTATAAAAAAAAATATATTTTGTTTATTTTCTAGTATATTTCTGTAAATTGGTGGTAGGAAAATAAAGGCTATTTTTATTTTTTTATTTTTATTTTTATTTTTTATACTGTGTGTATTGTTGTGATATAGAGCGTCTGTGGCCTAGTGGGTACGAGTAGACCTTTGGTCCGCACTCGAGAGGGTGCAGGTTCGATCCCGGGTGTACCAATGAGAAATTTTCAGATCTCAATAATTATAGTACGGACACTCCAACGGTAAAGGAAAATTTACAATCATCCGTGTGCTTGGAATTGCATGCACTACCTATGGCAAGAAAATGCTTTGCCACATTATACGCTACTTCGGGTATGGAAAATGGATAAATTAAAACATTTTTTTTTAATCCACCAAATAAAATATGTTGTCAGAAAGTCTACATGTTGATTTACCACCGATTCTGGAACTAGTTCGGATAGAATCGGAATCGGCGTATTAACTCGCTAAGATGTTTGACCGATTCTCAGATCTCTGCAAGTAACTAAGTACTCTCTCTGGCCTTTGCATAAATTGTGGGATGGTTTATGCAGTATTTTCCGAGTGAACTAACCACTCCTCAAATACTGTAGTGGCTAGGACATGATTTTTAAATGTCCGTATGGCCCAAGCGCGTAATACGGCATTCTCGCAACATAGTCGGCCTAGTCCAGAGGATTGAATAGCTCATTACGTCTGAGACCAACCATAATATTAATATGCGTTACTGCAGTGCGTGCAGTGTGTTTTTTGCGTAACTTTCTGCCGCGCACTGTAAAACTCTGGAACGAACTGTCACCAGCAGTATTTCCGGACCTATACGACCTGAAAACCTTCAAGAAAAGAGCGTATTCCCTCTTAAAAGGCCGGCAACGCACCTGCTGCTCTTCTGATGTTGCGAGTGTCCATGGGCGACGGTAGTTGCTTACCAACAGGTAACCCGTTTGCTCCCCCCTTATTTAATAAAAAATAAATATGCGGGTTTCCTCACGATATTTTCCTTCACCGTATGAGCATTCCATCATGTACTTGGGAAAATATCTCATTGGTACACGGGTTCGACTCCACCCGGGATCGAACCTGCATCCTCACGAGTACGAACCAGAGGTCTACCCACTAGACCACGACGTGTGATACTCGTACTTACGTATGTAAGAACACACATTTCATATTGGAGGAGATTAGCAACAAACGATAATACGTGTATCATTATTGCAAAGGTTAATTACAATATATATATAATTAAATTAGCAATTACCATCATGATACATAAATAACATAAATAACTTTTCTAGTAATTTCCTCTCATAATAATATAATATGAAATATAATATATTGCGCACATTATATTATCCTAATATAATCTTATCCTCAATTGACTGTTAATAAATTATTGTGATTTATTTTATTTTCCCTGTGTGTATAATTATTTTATTTTCGTGTACGTATTGCAACAATCTTTGTATTTATTAAACATTTGTTATGTTCGTTGCTGTAAGTATGTTGTTTTTGGAAATAAAATAATATTATGTTCTTAATAAAACAACAAAAGGGGAATATTTATAATTTTTAATTACCGTTCTTAACAAAATATAATATATAATAATCTCTGAGAGTTATCTTACGAGTTAAGCCTATGTAATAATGTGATTGTGCGTGTATTTTTGTAATGTAACGAGAATAAACATAATAATATCAAATGTTTAAATATAAAAAAATATAATATATTTTTTGGAATTATTCAATAAAGCCGAACTTCTTTGCATTTAATTTCAGTACCAGTAGCGTTAAATTGTGTTGCCATTTTAAAACAATCTCCAATTTTGTAGATTTCAAGTGTGTGCACAACTCAACTCAACTCAACTCAAATTTTTTTATTCAGAATAAATTTTCTGAAAGTCTACATGATGCCTACCACCGGTTCGGGAACTCGGAACTCGGAACTCGGGAAGAAACTCGCAGGGGGCCCACTTTATTTACCAAAAAAAGTGAGAAAAAAATTAATCTTTTAAAATAAAGTTTACAATTCTGTAACTTAAAATTATACAATGTCAACATACATACATAATTGTAAGTCATAAAGTATATAGTCTCTGAGTAGTTTTTCAGCAGCTGCAGGTGAGGAGTTTAAATTTTTCGTAGTTGAGACCGGAATGTCAGCAAAAATTTTTTCGAAGACCGTCGCAACCTCATGATCATTGGTAATCTTTTTATTTTCAAAATAAATTTCAAAATCAGAGCTACGACAGGTGACGTTTCCAGTCTCACCAGCTATTACTTTCCAAGTAGTTTTGATTTTATTTCTCGAATTTTTAATTTTATTCCTAATGTGAATAGCCTTAGCGGCTTTACAAACTTATTTAAAAATCTTTGAATAGTTTTTTACATATGTTTTGAATTTATCACTAGTATTCATGCATTTTTCATCATACAATTATTCATATAATCTTTGTCTGCTTATTTTAATTCCTGTAGTTGCCCATACTGTAAAATTATTATTATTTTTATGGCTTTTTTAACCGTTCTAGGAGTAAATACAGTATTAAATTGGGTTCTTATCTTCTTAAACAATTTGTTAAATGCTTCATCTGAGCTATTTGTCTCATCCAATAATAGTTGAATACTTGAACTTAAGTTATTTCTAAACTTCTCAATACGTTTTGTATTCACAGGAACAAACACACGCTTTTCCTCTAGGTAACTATCGCAATGTATATTAAATGAGGCTAGTTGCCCACAGTGATCAGAGCTAAGCTTATTTATTATTTCTTTTTTACATGGAGAAAAATTTGTAAAAATATCATCAATACAAGTTGCTGTTGTGTCACAGATTCTTGTTGGCTCATAAAACAAGTAATTTAGGTTATATGACTTCAATAGAGATGTGAATCTAACAGTAGTAGAGTTCAAGTCAAATAAATTAATATTAAAGTCACCACAAACGATAACTTTTTTGTTAGATGCACATATCTTTGATAATATTTGTTCCATGCTTTGTTCAAAGGAGTCATATAACCCTGATGGTGGCCTGTATACGCTTACAATAATTAGTTGACTTAACTCTAGCAGGCTACTTCTATTATCCGTTCAGAAGAGAGGTTCACAATGTCTTTACGTTCTTTGAATTTTAAATTTTTTCTAATTAATATAATTGATCCGCCTCTAATGGCATTCTCTCTGCTGAACGAGCTTGCCACCTGGTGATCATTGAGATTGAAAATGAGTTCATGTTTTCTAAACCAGTGTTCTGAAATACAAATAATATCAATTTGAAATTGTTTTAGAAATAACTCAGTTTCAAGCTCTTTACCTACCATTCCTTGAAAGTTCTGATGCACCAAGCTTATAACATTCTTGCTATTTATATTGGAGTAAGTTTTGGTAGGATTTTTCACACTTAAGCTATTAGTGCAAGAGACATCCTCCATTGTCTTATGGTCTAATTTAAATAATTAATTGGAACATATTCCAACTCGTTACTATAACTAGAATACTGCTCAATAGAAGCAGGAGTCAAAGAAGCCAAATTCTTGGCTTTCAAAGAAAATAAAAAAATTGATAGCATCTTTGCTATATTATGTCTCTTACAGTAATGAGATAAGTAGTACTTATCTATACTTATATTATTAATAAATTTACTATCTAAATTATTTATATCCACAACCTGACATTTTGGTTGTGTGTCGCTTAAAACTATACAATTATTGTTGACAGCACTATACAATATGCTATTCAACCTAAATCTAATCTGATTTTCATGAGCACAGCTTTTTGGCAACATTTTTATATAGGGCAAAGTGAATAATATAATGTTTGTTAAGTTTTTAATATTATATAAACACTCTATAAGATCAGTCATCTGTTTCTTATTTACTTTACCCCTTCTCCCGACTAGAATTATTATAGTGGTGTTAGGACAATAAGTCATAGTTGATGCCCTGTCTATTATCTCACAGCAGAATACTTAAATAATATGTGGTTAAAAAAAACACACTTTTAATTTTTTTTTTTATAAAATATTAATGAAATATTGCATTGATTGTCATGGGCTCTTACTTGTAATATATTGTATGCAAACTTTCGAATGCATCAGACTACTGGAGATAGGTAAAAATCGTGTTCAAAGATTCCGTTACAATTTACATATTACACACAGCCCAAGCTAATAAAATCGTGTTAAGAAGCATTCTTCATCATCAGATCTGTTGTCAGATTATCAAAATATAAACTATATTTCAATCCACGTACCTAAAGGTTCATCTCAACTATTGAGCTCAGGCGTAAAATGTGATAAGAGCAGTGTCCGGATTGTGTCGGAATGTTCAGGCAGGTGGCTTCCGGCGTCGTTTCCGATACATCACGGGTGAGCGCCCCGCGCGGGTGAAGTTTGGGGTAACGTGGCCGTGGGTGGTGGGTTACCGTTACTCGCATAAGAACGTAACTACATCAATACTAATATTATAAATTTCAAAGTGTGACTGTTTGTCTATTACCTCTTTACGCGTAAACCGATGTACTGTTTATTAAGGTGATGCCGCGTTAAGTAAAAAACCGTGTTGGATATGTTTTAGATTGCTTGTTTTCTATGAAAGGCCGGGCCGGCAACAAGCAATGGAACAGTAAAAAATGTAAAGAGCGTAAGCAACAAAATGGTTTTTGTTGCGTAATTTAAAAACCATAAATACATTTCATTTAAGCTGTGGGCAAATTAAAGTGTATGCTTGAACCAATCTATGTACAAATTTTGTAAGCTTAAATCACTCTCCTCTGTTGGCAAAATAGAAATCCCTTTTTTTACAGAGGTATTTTTGATTGATTATTCTGTGTTATAAAAGTTGACCAATCGTGTTTTGCTATGGGTAATTCAAAGACAAAGACACGATGAATACAGCTGACAATGAATTTTAATTTCTTAGCTTTAGTCATTGCTGAGAAAAATCGATATCGCCACAGCCAAATAATCAAGGCATCGTCTTAATTATAATGGGTAACTCTGGGTGCTCGGTGTTACCCGCACAACGTTTTAGTAAAAGTAAAAAAAACGTATTAACAGTAGATTTTTCACGAAGTCATTTTCATTGATATTTTCATAGGAATAAGACATTTTCCTGCCGGGCTAGCATACGGACCAATAGAAATACGAAAGTATGGACAAACTGTGGAGATAAGCTTAAGGTGCCGTTCCGATCTTTTATCGTTCCGAAAAATTCAATAAAAATGCCACTTTATGACAGACTATAGTCCTAAAAATTAAAATTATATCCTACATTATGACATAGACTACAGTCTGTCATAAAGTGGCATTTTAATTGATTTTTTGTCGGTCGCGATTAGCCGCGGTAAAGATCGGAACGGCACCCTAAGTTTATGTCCAAAGTTTGTCCATACTTTCGCATTTCTAGGGGTGGCCGTGCTAGCCCCGCTGAAGTAAAATGTAGTCAGCTAACTCCATGTCTATCGAAATCGTTCCAGCCGTTTGAGCGTGAAGAATTAGTAACAAACATACAAACTCACTTTACAATTTATAATATTAATCCTTCGATCGTGGATTCTTGGAAATCTATTGTTATTTTATTGTGTCTCGCTCATCGGTGAGCTTATGGGGCTTAAACTTGATGGTTTAATATCCGTGTATACCCGTATATATTTTATATTACCATTATTTCGATTGTGAGAACGGTTGGACGGTCGAACTATAATAAATATTAATTAAGCGCCGTGTTTAGCCGGAGTTCCAATGTCTTATGTCGTAGGAATACTGGGGTGGAAAAATAATTCCGAATGTTTTGTAGTATATTGTCCACTCAATATCTATCTTGCCATGAGCCTACGTGATAAGACCATGTCTAATCCATACTAATATTATAAATGCGAAAGTGTGTCTGTCTGTCTGTCCGTCTGTCTGTCTGTCTGTCTGTCTGTCTGTCCGTCTGTCTGTCTGTCTGTCTGTCTGTCTGTCTGTCTGTCTGTCTGTCTGTCTGTCTGTCTGTCTGTCTGTCTGTCTGTCTGTCTGTCTGTCTGTCTGTCTGTCTGTCTGTCTGTCTGTCTGTCTGTCTGTCTGTCTGTCTGTCTGTCTGTCTGTCTGTCTGTCTGTCTGTCTGTCTGTCTGTCTGTCTGTCTGTCTGTCTGTCTGTCTGTCTGTCTGTCTGTCTGTCTGTCTGTCTGTCTGTCTGTCTGTCTGTCTGTCTGTCTGTCTGTCTGTCTGTCTGTCTGTCTGTCTGTCTGTCTGTCTGTCTGTCTGTCTGTCTGTCTGTCTGTCTGTCTGTCTGTCTGTCTGTCTGTCTGTCTGTCTGTCTGTCTGTCTGTCTGTCTGTCTGTCTGTCTGTCTGTCTGTCTGTCTGTCTGTCTGTCTGTCTGTCTGTCTGTCTGTCTGTCTGTCTGTCTGTCTGTCTGTCTGTCTGTCTGTCTGTCTGTCTGTCTGTCTGTCTGTCTGTCTGTCTGTCTGTCTGTCTGTCTGTCTGTCTGTCTGTCTGTCTGTCTGTCTGTCTGTCTGTCTGTCTGTCTGTCTGTCTGTCTGTCTGTCTGTCTGTCTGTCTGTCTGTCTGTCTGTCTGTCTGTCTGTCTGTCTGTCTGTCTGTCTGTCTGTCTGTCTGTCTGTCTGTCTGTCTGTCTGTCTGTCTGTCTGTCTGTCTGTCTGTCTGTCTGTCTGTCTGTCTGTCTGTCTGTCTGTCCGTCCGTCCGTCCGTCCGTCCGTCTGTCGGTCCGTCCGTCCGTCCGTCCGTCCGTCCGTCCGTCCGTCTGTCTGTCTGTCTGTCCGTCCGTCCGTCCGTCCGTCCGTCCGTCCGTCCGTCCGTCCGTCCGTCCGTCCGTCCGTCCGTCCGTCCGTCCGTCCGTCCGTCCGTCCGTCTGTCTGTCTGTCTGTCTGTTACCTCTTCACGCTCAAATCGCTGAACCGATACCGCTGAAATTTTGCATGGAGATACTTTGATTCTCGGGAAAGGACGTAGGATACTTTTTATCCCGAAAAAATGTACGGTTCCCGCGCGATAAACGAATTTTGGCGCAATGAAGTTGCGGGCGTCATCAAGTAACTTAATAAGTAATAAGTCAGAGTAAGAATAATTGATAGTTCACACAGTATTTTTATTTTGTAAGTAAAACATTGAAAGTAAACAGAAATTTTGTAATTTAGTGATAAATGATAATAACACAACAATGACAAAACGGTGAGCAGTGAGACCTAAACTGATGGAATGGCCTAACAATAGTAATAATAATATTATAATTTGTATATAAAAAAGAGTTTTAATAATTTCAGTGAATAATAATAATTGCAATTATTAAAGTTGTGATAACTTTAGCTTCATATTAAAAAAAAAAAAAGATTTGACTGTTTATATTTCGGTGCCTCGCCGGTATTTTATATAAAAAAAATCGGTCAAGTGCCAGTTGGACTCGCGCACGAAGGGTTCCGTAGTCCGTATCCTTACCACAGCACAAATGGCAAAAAATGTGTTTTTGTATGGGAGCCTTAATTATTTTGTTTATTTTATTTTCATTACTTATTAAAAATAAATAGGTACAACTCAATATTTTGTGAACGTTTCAAGTACATGTTGCCATTATTGGTATCTAGCAAAATATAGCAAAACAAACACGTTTCTTGTATGGGAGTACGTTTCTGTCTGTGCGTCAGTAATAGGTTTCCGTTTTTACCCTTTGGGTACGGAACCCTAAAAACAACAACAGAAACCGCAGGTTCCTGTGTGCACTTCCGACACGGTCGGCCGGACGTCGGTCGGACGGACCCGATCAGTTTGTACGAAAGGACGGACCAGACCGCGCGTCTTGTGTTGTGCTCTTTTTTTTCGAAATGTGGATCTTTGTCAAATTGATGATTGTATTACAATGTAAGTTTTTTTTTTATTATTATTACCTAACATATTTTTTATTATTTTGAAGACTTTGTTTTTCAAGATAATTTCTTAGTATTCAATTTCTCGATGACAATAAAATCAAAACAATATTCGTAGCAGTTATCCTTACGACATAATATCGTGACCGATTAAAAGCGAACCGATGAAAAGTTTAAGCTTGTATTTGCTTGTCAACCGTCTGCTGAATTTCACATAATATAATATCCAGTAACAGAGGAATATTTGAAATAGAAGTCTATATAAAGGGAAAATTACCCGTTATTATAGTGCAAGATAAACTTTCCACTTGTAAGTAATGCAAAAGCTGTAGGGAATGAGTGCTTTAAAGCATACGATATATCGTATGTCTATCATATCACTCGTTTAGTTTCTTTGAAATATGTGCATAAAATATTGCGTATAGTGCATGAGCACTAGCCTGCTAGATAAAGTACCGTACTAAGTAATCAAATTGTAACGTTTTGAAAGCTAAAAATAGTTTTTACATAAACATTGTTCTATCCATATCCATACTTCCATACTTCCAAACTTACTTAATATTATAAATGCGAAAGTGTGTCTGTCTGTCCATCGGTCTGTCTGTTACCTCTTCACGTCCCAGGCTCTGAACTGATTTAGCTGAAATTTGGTAGGGATATACTTTGAGTCCCGGGAAAGGACATAAAGTACTTTTTATCCCGGGAAAATGCACGGTTCCCGCGCGATAAACAAATTTTGCAGGCGTCATCGAGTGCCTAAATAAATGCTTGCTTTAAGTAGATATTATTAAGTTAGTTACTTAGACAATTATTGTAATATTCAAATAATAATGTGATAACAATTATTATATTATTATGATATTATGTAGCGTACTATGCCAGGTCTTCACACTTTGTTCACAAATGGGATGTCATAAAAATTGCATCGTACTCGTATGTCGGATGATTTAAGCAATCTTTTTCTTTCGAAGCGGAAGGATATTATAACTGTCAGTTAAACGAACGTCAAGTACTTGAGGTCGATGCATTTAATAGTAAAATATAAATGAGATTGAGCCATTGAACTGGGCTTAATCATCGTTTCACGTTTGACATTCTAGTCCTGTCATAATTGAAGGCATGAGTGCATGAACCACAAACTAACCTTTTATAACATAGGGACAATTACTAATTTTTTCACCTTTAATTTAAAAAAAACTTTGTAACTTACCTACTTCATTATCTGGCTGATATATCTGGTTACACATCAAATCCAGTTTTGACGTGACAACGTCTTAAATTAGGTTGCGGCTGGGAGTCACTTATGAAAAAGTGTAACGCTCGGTAACGTTACGATGAGTCACCGAACGAGAGAGAGGCCCGCCGAATGCCTTGCGTCTCTCTCCCACACGTTGTCACGTAAAATCTTCGCCCGTAAAACCGACTTTACAGGCAACCATTTTTTAGATTTCGAATCATTTTCCCGGCCCTAAAGCCCTAAATTTATGCAAAAAACGACAGTTTTTAAACTTTTACTTACCTGCTTAGTTCTGTAAAGTTTTCAATTCCTTTAACATGTAAAATGCCGTGCAACCCACTAGTAAGCCTAGCGTGCTGCTCCATTCTGAACTTTAGATGTTCATCCCAAGTGTTTTATTTAGAGCACATAATATGTTACGCACTAGATGCCCCCGTGAACTTCAAATCACTCACGGAAGATTTATATCAGGAAATCTTCCCTGCACTTTCACGAATATTTCAAGACTTAAATTAGCCAAGGTTTAGCTGTTCTTGAATTGGGATGATGACAAGGTCAAAGATTAGCGAATATTGTTAATAAAAAAAAAAGAAATCACGGTGAAAAATAAGTGTTCCCAAAATTTCAGCTTATGGAGCATTTGTATTTTTTTGCTATGCGCCTTCAAAGTTGGATTATGAAGTTGAATTTTTTTTTCAAATAAATTTCTTAATATTTGTATATTCGATAACTTATGCAATTAAAAGCAACTTTTGTTATGAAACCAATTTCATAAACGCAATATTTGATATACCTATCGAACAAAGTTCTCTCCCGATCGAATCGTACAAACTCCGAAAGAGTGACGTCAGTCTTTTGTAGCACTTTGTATAGAGCGTTTAGGGCAGGAATATTTTATGAGATGTTTGAATTGTCATATCTTGGTGAATTTTTAAGCTATCAGAGTCATTCTTTCAGCGATGTTTCTATTTTTTAAGGGTTTTTCAATTACCAATATGAAAAAAAAAAATACTAGTCATCACTGCCTATTAAATTGAAAAATTTAAAATTAATTTTTGTTCATATATATTGCAAATAAAATAATATATTTGGGACTTTTGGGTTACCTGCTTAACCTCGATTTAATATCAGGCATTCAACGTGTTAAGAACTATTATTATAGGTCATTAGGGAAGGCCGGGCATTAGTTATTTCTATTAGCTAAGGCAGCAGAATATTAATAGTTACATAATATCATTAGACTACTTGAATAAATGATAACAAATGGTATGTATTTATATTGCCCCTTCATTAAGTATTATAGAGGACTCAGTTTATTTCCCCTTATTGAAAAAAAGAACATTTATTTCTAATAAGTTTGGATTAGTAATAAGATATTATTAACCCTAGAACACTAACCTTATTTTCCGACGCTTGTTACTAACCTTCGTCGTTTCGACTACGACATTTTAGAAAGGCGATTAAAAGGTGTTAATCAAATGAAATGATTACAGTTTTGTTTTTCATTTAATGAAAATATTGTATTTAAATTATTTATACTACTTTAATAAAGTGATATGGCATATTTATTACCCAAACAGCCTTATAATTGAGATCATAGTTTGCATGACAAGTCAACGAGTTAAATCTTTACTACTACTATTTATGAAGATATTGTGGAAAAAAACTTTAAAATTAATTAAATAATGAATGCAAAATACTAATAAAATGAAAATTAAATACAAAAACGAATTATTTATATGTTTGTGGCATATGTCAAGTTTGTGCTCTCCACACAACGATTTTTGCACTTGTTGCAAGTAATTTTAGGAGATATGCCACATGTTTTCCTTCTTTTTGTGCAAGAGGTATATGAGCTTTACTATTTTGTCCAGTTTCTATCGTGAAAATCGAAATATTACTACTTAGCAAACATTTTATACGACCATCCATTATGTAAGCTGGATCAATTTCGATATCGTCTTCTTTTTCACTCCCTGATGAATTTTAAGTAGCGCTTTCAGCTTGTAATAACATCCAAAGTATAGTAGTTATAATAATAATAATAATAATAAACAATATAAAAAAAATAAATCCGCAAAAGAATAAAAATGCACAAAAATGTACAAGCCTAATAACACAAAATGTCGCCTTAATACTAATCCTCGTCGTTTCGACGAAACATGGTTGCTGGTATGGCGCTTACAGCCCCCTCACATACAAAATACTACCGTCGGTCGCGAGGGCAACGGGTCAATAGAGATTAGCTGGAGTATGGAAGAAGTGCGATCGTGCGCTCAAAAGATGGAACGAATTTTTTAAAACCGCGTCGTCGAATCGACGAAGGTTAGTAATCCAGTGTTAATGCAAACATAATATTATTATGTATCTAACACAAACTACTTAGGTATACTACGTATCAGACTGCCATCTGTCTAACATTTGGTGCAAGTGTTACGATTTCCGAGCGATACTGACATTAATTTTTTTTTGCCCTTGCGGTGGCGGCCACTGTCAACTGTGATGGTGTGGACTGTGGTGTGACTGCTGTAGGTTGTAAAAAAAAAACACAGCCGAACATAGAACCTCCTTCTTTTTGGAAGTCGGTAAAAAAGCACTAGTAGAAAATATGAGGTTATAATAATTGATTTAAATGATGAAACGCATTACATTACACCCAAGGTTTTAAATGAAAGAAATGTTTTATTTATTTAGTGTTTTATTTTTAATTCTTTTTAAATATTTTTGACATACAAACAAATTGTGAATAGAAGATTTGTTTAGATTAACATTTTTCAGGCACTGAATCCAATATCCATTTTAATAAACGATCGTCGTTACATGGAAATTTATGTAACACAGCGTCCTTGCGCTTGCTGTTACAATTACGTACACAACACTAATTAAAATACATGAATTAATAGCGTCCAGTTCGCAAAAAATGTCCAAATACCTACACACAATACACAACAAACAACAATACACACAACGCGTATGAGGATTGAGGTATCTCTCAGTATGAGGAGTAAAGCAGAAAATTACAGTTTGAGAGGAAGAGTTCACACTTCACTCGATCGACACAATATCGATGCGTTAGCATTTTAAATATTAACGGTCTTACCACAAAAGATTTAAACATCTGTTGAACAGTTGTTTTGAGACATTTTTGTATGGAATTTTTCTCTAATCAACTGTTCAACGGGTGTTTAAATCTTTTGTAGTAAGACCGTAAAGTTTTTGAATAACAGTAATGGCGGCGGCTGGCAAGAGCACAGAGTACAGACATGTCACACGTCACATTGCTTAGGGGTGCGGGTGAGCGGGGGTAAGGGCAACTGTCAGTATCGCCTGGAAATTTTCAATATGGCGTCGCTTTGTACACCATGTTTTTTTTGTATGAAGATTATAGGCCGTGGTATCTAACAAAACATAATTCGTATCTAATTAGTAACACATTTTTTATAATATTATGACAACGTTTCAAACAGTACTGGCGTTGTTACTTGTTATGCCAACAATTTTCGAATTCCTTATTACAACAAAAGCATTCAAAATAATGAACGTAAACAATAATAATAATAATATCTATGGACGCTTCACACCACGTCAGTCTGGCCCCGTGGTAAGCACCTGAAGGACTTGTGTTACGGGTACCAGACAACGGAAATATATTTAATACTTTTATACTATACATATATTTAAGATTTTTAATATATTATACACATATGTTAATTAATACACAATACACATCCATGACCCAGGAACTTTGAAAACTTTTTGTTCCGTTGGCGGGATTCGAACACGCGACCCCCGGCTAGAGCTACCGAGAGCCCACCCACTGAGCCACAGAGGTCGTCAAATAATGTTCGTAATATAAGTTTTAAAAATATAAAATCTATTATAATAATATTATCCCTGGATTATTCAGCTTACGGAAGAATTTCGAAGATAATTCGAAAATGTCTCTCGCGAAAGCGGAATTTGTAAAATAATTCAATTTCCGATCGGAGCGCGTACGTAAATTCTCCGTAAATGATAAATCATTGTCACCCTCAGCGATTTGATACTTTCCGCTGTCTTAGAGTATCATCATCATTGTTACATAACAGTGCAAGAACAAACTATTACAAGTAAATCTTTTTTTTTTTTTTGAGGCTTTTTACACATAGTGATGATGTCAGCCTCAAAGGTAAACGCAACGTATTAACTACACAAGAAACAAATCCAAGTAAAAGTATTTTTCCTTTCCTCTGGGGACAATAATTCCCGAAAATCTGTTGACTCTTAAACAGTTTCATGCCTTAGCATTGAGATGTCTAAAATATTTTAATAGAAAAAGTAACATTGGTTGAACTCTAACACTCACACTCATTGTTATGTCAGGTTTTTGGTTGCGTGTCCGTCCAAAATTGAAGAGAGTCCGGCTTTTGAATCTACAATTTTGTATGAAAATTCTACTTTTCTACTTAAGACGGTTGTACACCTAATAAGATGTAACATTTTATTCGTTTTTTATACAAAAGTCTGGATGAGCTGGCTGCTTTGTCCGGCTTTTCAGTTTAGCGACCTGGCAACCCTATATCCAACTTAGCGACGCTGTTAAGATTTTTTCTGATCGACAACTTTAGCAACTTTGGCAATAACTAAGAAAGTAGATACATACATAATATACAACGTAATTAAATTCTTCAGGGCATTGGTCTTTGTTGTATAATTTTCACAAACTTTTGCGGCGAGAGAACTGAGACCTGTGAGACTACAAAAGTGACTTTCGTCATTAAGTATTACTTTGCTACTAAATTTTCAAACTTCGACGCAGTAGGGCGACCTCTTATTCTTATCGATATTAAAATTAAGGATTTTATCAAAATATGCCATGCTGGAATAGTTATTAATTATTATTGTACCACAGTAAATGTAATTTATCATGTTGACAAGTTTTTTTTTTACAAGTTACGAAAATAGCTTACGTACTTATTGTTATTAAATTATTTACAATTTAACAGCAGGACATTTTATAAACAGTGTCTTGTTTGTACGTCCGTATGTTAGAAGCTGTATAAAATTTTGTGAACATCAGTCCCTATTTGTGAACAAACCTTGTCACCTGCTTAATACATTCCGCATGATAGCGAACTCGTAAAATGTTCTTCGCCGATTTACATAACACGTTAAAAGTATTATATATGGGATACCTATAAAATTCGTGAAACCTTAGATGTTCTGGAGTTTAAGCGACATTTTTTTAAATTCTCATAACATATAAACAATAAAAATATATACTTGTATCATGATAACTAGAGACATATGGGAACCCTATACAAGCTTAATCTAACACGCTCAACCGTCTCGCGAAATCCTTTCTTGGCCTTCCCTACTATAAGGTGTTTTTTTTTACACAGACGCATGAAAAACATCTTGGTAGCCTCAGTTTACCTATACCATAAGATGTATTCTGTACCTATACCAGCTTTGCATTGTTCTAAAACGGCGTCCCGGCGGGCCGCGTTAGGGATAGCTGTTTTAAGTCATAGATTCTAGGCACTAGGGCCTAGGCTATCTTATTGTGCTAAGTGGTGACGGCTGCCACGACTTCCACGACATCATAACTGCACATATTTCACAGTTTTTCAGTGGTGCTCAACTTTTTTTTGTATTGACAGTTTTTCATTTGGAAAATGGTTTAACATCACGCGGGCCACAAATAAAGTCCCGGCGGGTCGCATGCGGCCCGCGGGCCGCGGGTTGGGGGTAGCTGTCATGGAACAATGCTGGTAAAACTAAGACAGGTTCTGATATTGTCTGAGCACGCGACCTGCGTCACGCGCTGCTGCCTCAGGAGCCTCGCTCCGTGAGCACGCAGTATTAATATTCCTCAGGGGGGTTTTTGTGCCCATCTGCCGTATGTTAATGCAGTTTTTAATACGTTCAAGGTTCAATGGGTTCCGGTTACACTTGACGGCACGCGCCTTTGCGCCTGTTGGAATACCAATGAACTTTGATAACAGTTAGGTTAGGTTAGGTTTGTAGAGAAGGTTCTTAGTGAAATCTTGCATCCCACTGCAGCCATGTAATTTACTGTTTGGTCATACTGCCATACTTGGTATTTAAATTAGTTTTAATGTAATATTTAAAAGTATAACAAAATCTTATATTTAACGCGCACTTATATTATACGCGTACTAAAGGCAATAAAAAACCTGTTACGAAAATTTCGCAAGTGACGCCCAAACCGCTAAAGAGGTTTTGCTGGGTATGGAGATCATCCTTCGGCGGGCGGGCATCGTTTAGTATTTATACTAAACAGACAATATGGCATTTCGAGTTAAGGTGACGCCGCGTTAAAGTAAAAAACCGTGTTGGATATGTTTTAGATTGCTTGTTTTCTATGAGAGGCCGGCCCCGGCAAAAAATGGAAAGGGTGTAAGCGACAAACTGGTTTTTGTCGCGTAATTTAAAAACCATAAAATATACATTTCATATAAGCTATGAGAAAATTAAAGTGTATGCTTGAACCAATCTATGCACAAATATTGGAAGCTTAAATCATTCTCCTCTGTTGGCAAAATAGGAATCCCTTTTTTTTACAGAGGTCTTTTTGATTGATTATTCTGTGTTATAAAACTTGACCAATCGTGTTATGCTATGGGTCATTTAAAGACAAAGACACGATGAATACGGACAAATAATTTAATTTCTTAGCTTTAGTCATTGCTGAGAAAAATCTATATCGCTACAGCCAAATATCAAGACGTGCGTCGCCTTAAATACCGCACAAGCGCACGAGCTTTACGCTTGGTGATCACTACACAATATGTCTTCTTTCTATCCTTTTCTCTCACAATAAAAACTATGTATCCGTCTCATTTCTTAACATAAACAAAAAGTTACCTCATATTACTTTAGCTCGTGCCATTATAACACAGTCAATTAACTTCAAAATTAAGTATGCGTCGTGAAATTTCTTTGTTGAGGTAAAGGAAGAGATACATTATTATGTTTTGTATAATGGGATTCGCTGAACCTAGCTTTAAAATTAAGTAATATTGTAAACGTGAAATTAGTGTGTCTGTCTATCTGTTATCTCTTCACGCCCAAATCGCTAAACTGGTTGGGTAAAATTTGTTATCGAGATACTTTTGAGTCCCGGGTAAGGTCATAACACATATTATGATACTTCTTATCCCGAAAAAATGCGAATTTTGGCGCACCGGAGTTGCGGGCGTCATGTAGTAATGTACTTATTAATTTTGGGATGTTTTCCCGCAAAGTAATGCCTGATTCTATAAACAGCTAGGTACTTGAACCTAGCTTTGTCTATGTTAGAAAATTATGATAATCGTACCTCAGATTAAAATGAGCTACAGGTACTACAGGTATCGATTAAAATATTAAAACGTTGTGGTTTAAGTTGAGAACTCATTATCGTACATCGTCCAACTTTTCCTATTACAATCTGCTGCTAATATTGGTTTTAGTTCTATAATAGTAACGCTAGTCATGAAGTCTAAGAGAAATTTATCATATCCCAACTTTGTAGCAAAATTTTAAAATTGGTTCAGCGGTTTGCGTGAAGAGATAACAGACAGACATATACACTTTTACATTTATGATATTAGTATGGATTCACATAATTTGTTTACATACAAATATATATTACTAGCTGTCCCGGCAAACGTTGCTTTGCCATAATATATTTGCCATAATATTTTATTGAAGTGACTAAATAAGTATGTCACCATGGCAACGTCGATCGCTATCCCGTCGCACAAACAATGGTCGCCGTCAGTCTCAGGTTGTAATAATTTACTATTATTTATTCAACAAATGCACTTATCAATATATAAAGTACCGGGTAGCCGATTTTCAGACAGGCTACTGAATATGCATATAAAATTTGGTAAAAATCAGTTAAGCCGTTTCTGAGGAGTTCGTGGACTAACATTGTGACACGAGAATTTTATATAATATAAGATAAAACGTAAAAGTCTGCTCTACTGCGGTTGTTTACTGACTTCTAACAAGACAAGCTAGGGTGAGCAGCGAAGCGGCAACCTGCGCTATACTGAACTCACTTGTGCAATATGCTGCACTTTTTATTAGGGCATTTGTCGGTTCACATAATACTATATAATTTTTAGCAGCAAACTAAAATGGAAACGGTTTAAACTCTTTAAGTTTGAATGGCTTAGTCAGTCAATAATTATTATTATTGTTTTTCAATGATATAATATTTCTAATTTCAAATCATAAGAGCGCTTACAGACTTATCGACGACCTGACGGCATTTGTCGACGGCACGCATCGACGGCAGTCTGTCAGGTCGTCGATAAGTGCCGTTCGTCTGTAAGAACCTAAGAACCAAGATCAATAAAGTGCATTTAGATTAGACATTCGATTTTAGTAAATTTTGCTGTTATAATATGTATGTAAAACCTTCATAACTGTGACGTATTTCGAACACTACAGCCATATGTAAATACAAAAATAGCCCTTAGGGCCAGGCACACTGCGAATTTTAACCACGCGGATTTTATTCTCGTATTTGTATATTTTTTTCATACCATGTAGTTCGGACACTCTTAAAAGATTCGAAGTTAATACAAAACCGCGCGGATTTTTTCTCTAGATTTTGTAATCAGAATCAAAGACTCGCACGCAGTATTTATGCCGGTTTTCTTTTAGGCCGTGTTATTGTGATAGACTCGAACCAAAGGCTCTCCCACGGTAATAGTAAATAAAGAGCTGTATATTATCCAAGTTACTTACCATGACTGCTTCTCATAATTTTTACTTTAGTTTGCAATACTTTCCGTCGCTTATTACGGTAAGCTTGAAACTGAGACCTGGACAGGAAAATGTGATTGAGCTAAGCTTTTGACTCATACCTTAATTGAAGACATAAGTAGATCAGGTGGATAACTAACATTTTATCACTACATCTATACTTAATATTATAATTGGGAAGAGTTTGTTTGTTTGTTTGTTTGAACGCGCTAATCTCAACAACTACTGGTCCGATTTGAAAAATTCTTTCAGTGTTAGATGGTCCATTAACGAGGAAGGCTATAGGCTATATTTTATTTCACTAAGACTAATAGGAGCAAAGAAATAAAGGAAAATGTGGAAAAAACGGGGGGAAATTATTTGAAAGGGCTCATTAGAACGCGCTAATCTCAGGAACTACTGGTCCGATTTGAAAAATTCTTTCAGTGTTAGATAGCCCAGTTATCGAGGAAGTCTATAGGCTATATTTCATCACGCTAATACTAATAGGAGCGAAGAAATATAGGAAAATGTGGAATAAACGGGAGAAATTATTTGAAAGGGCTTGTAATATTATAAAACAAAGTCGCTTTTTTTTCTCATGTCCCTTTGTTCCCTTTAATCTTTAAAACTACGCAATGGATTTTGATGCGGTTTTCTTTAATTGATAGAGTGATTCAAGCGGAAGGTTTATAAGTATAATAACATTCATTAAATAGTGGAAAAATATATTATATTGTTGGGGTTTCTAATGTAATCTCAGTTTTTTCAATTCACAAATAAATGTTTACGGGGAGCTCCCATACAATAAACGTGATTTTTTGGCCTTTTTTGCTCTAAATCAATAATAGCAGCCGAAAAGCACTTGAAATGTTCACAAAATCCTTAATTATATTTCTTCTTTCATAACAAATAATAAAAGTAAAATAAAATAATAAAATAATAAAAAACACAATTTTTGCTCTGTACGACACGCACTTGACCATTTTTTTTTTGTTTTCGGATTTTTCCCTACGGTTACACACAATTACCGAGCTGGATTCCAAATTTCAGCTTTCTAGGTCATCTGGAAGTGGGTTAGAATTTTGATCTATAGGTCAGTCAGTCAGTGATAAAAATTTAGATTTTCGGACGTTAATATCTCAACAACCGTTTAAGCTATGCTTATGAAATTTAAAGCACGTATTAATCTTGCAAGTCTTATTAAATGAGCTAAATTTGAAACGTTTATGTGAAATATATTCTGAATTATGAGGGGGTCAAAAGTACCTGCAAATGGTTCGTGTAATATTACACACGGTGCATGCTCGCCATTCTGTTATGCTGGAACTTGGCTTGACACTCTACCGCGTGTCTAGATGAATATAAATCAAAACTGCTGAATCGATTTTCATCATTTTTTCAGTGGCTATAATATATTTATACCCGTGCGAAGCCGGGGCGGTAAGTGCTAGTAACTCATAAATTGAGGAGTGTCATTTCAAAAAAAACTTATTTCCACCTTATCCGATGTGGAACTCAGAATCATATCTAATATAACATGTTACTATTTTACAGACGTCCATTCGTTGCGGATAACGTCAGTGCGCATCCCGGAGGTTCTGCAGCACGGCTCGCGGGCGCCGCTGACGTTGGACTGCGACTTCGTGACGGACAACGTCACGGGGCTCGTGGTGCAGTGGTTCCGTGACGGCCGGGAGCACCTCGTCTACCAGTGGATACCGCCGAACCCGCCGCAGGCTTTGGGCATTTTGAGGGATAAGGTACTGTCCTGCATCTTACTAACTGATGCCCGCAACTAAATTCATTTATAGTAACCGTACATTTTTCTGGGTTAAAAAGTATGAAGCATCCTTTCCCGGCACTCAACTTCACGCTTGAACCACTGAACCGATTTTGATAAAATTCACTATGAAGATAATTTGAGTCCCGGGAAAAGACAAATGGTACTTTTTATCTAAATGAAATTATGTGCAACAGAGTTGCGGGCGTCAACTAGTTTAACATACAATTCTATTAAATTGATACTGCCATTTCAGCCGTCCCTAGACGATCAAATTAGTATTGTGCAATATCACGCTTCAATTTTGTTGATCAGTTTATTTGACAATAAGTGTCGAAACACACTAGGCCGAATTACGCCGGCGTAAATCCCGCCGCAAATGTCAAACGCATACAAAAATATACGAAAGGAACGAGACGGAATAGTGTGTCATCCCTCGCGTTCCGTTCGTATTTTGTATGCGTTTGAAACGCGGCGACTTGGCCTAGGGTGTTTCTACACTTCGATTGATGGCGACAACGTGATATTGCACAATAAAATTGCTCGACTAGCGGCTCGCTAAGCTACAATAATATATTGTCTCACTGACAACTGACAAGCCTTAGTAAAATAAAATCAGTGTCATGATTTCCTTATTTCAGTTAGACCTGTCATACAAGGCGTCAAACAACCCACACACGTGGCACCGAGCGCTGCGCGTGCGCAGACCGGAACCAGAGCTCACCGGCAACTACACCTGCGTGGTATCCACCTTCCTCGCCGAAGACGAGAGGACCAGGCCTATGACCATATTTGGTAAGTTACTAATAAAAAAAGAATCCATAGTCGAACATGTTATATAACCTCCCCCTTTTTGGAAATCGGTTAAAATGGAGAAGCTGATGATAATATTATCATCTTTTCCATGTTTATCCTGTAAGTAGTTATAAATTATAATTAAAACACTATATATTATGTTTGTTTTCTCTTTTTTATATTAGGTTGGGGAAAAAGTTTCTTCGCATTTTATATAAAAATTCAAAAGGTTTTTTATATAAAGTTTATTTAAATTGACTAAAGTATATAGGTAGGTGCCATTTTGTTATTATCGGGACATGATCCCCTTGCAAAAAAATTGGGGTTTCTGATGAAAAAACTGTGACGAGTGGTTTTGGCAGTCCTCTTGTGATGCCAACCTAACACTGCTTAAGGAATTCCGCAGCGACCGAAACAGGTGGAAATCTGAAGGTGCAAGGTCATGACTATACGGCGGATGCATTAACACCTCCCAGCCAAACTGTTTATTTTGTCCCAATAACAAGGAGTTTCCTATAAACGGACATATTACCTCATAATTCATAGATCTCATCTAAAATTGCTAACTTGGTAACCTGATCACCAAGTTTGAATCATTTACTTTAACATTACAATATAACACCATTGATATAATTTTTGAAATAGATCGACAAATTAAGAGTTATGATTTAATGATTAAGGCTGCGTTTCCACGGAAGCGGAGCGGAGCTTAGCGGTGCCAAATTGGCCAATCACCATGCTCGAAATATTCGCTCCGCTTCGCTATCATTCAATTGATTGGTCAATTCGGACTCCGCTAAGCTCCGCTTCAGTGGAAACGCAGCTTCATGGTGTGGTGGTAGTGGTGATGATGATGATGAATGTAACTTGCATAGTAGCCATATGCTTTGAGTTCTTAAACCAAAGCCGAAACCCCCAAACTTGTGTCTATAAGGAATCCGGAGTTCTCTTAGCCCCTTCGGAACCAAGGTATATCTTAGTGCAAAATTTTGCTTTTTGTTAGCATATGCATAGGATACTTCTCATAAAATCGAAATCACCATATGTTTCCATATACATTTTGAGGAGTTCCCTCGATCACTCATGTACCTTATCATCAGGTCGAAATAATATAATAAAATAATTTTCAAAATAGCTTAAATTTCTACAGAACAATGTTTAAAGACATCCGTGATCCGTTTTGATCTAAAAATACTATGAAAAATACCTACCAATTATAATATTATATACCATAATGTGAAGGTGTATAGTGGAATGGTGGTGATGATGATGATGATTATGTAATTAGCTTAGTAGTATATGCTTTCAGTTTTTAAAACAACGCCGAAACCCCCAAATATATGTATCTATAAGGAGTTAGGAGTTCTGTTCACCACCTTCGAACCATGGTATATCCTGGTGCAAAATCTTACTTTTTGGTAACATATGCCTGGAATACTTCATATGAAATAAAAAAAAACCATATGTTTCCATTTGAATTTTGAGGAGTTCCCTCGATTACCTCATCATGGATCATGGATCCCATCATCAGGTCACCACTTTTGTGAAAATGGGACCAAATTGGAGTGAAACCTAATACAACAAAACAAAAATTTTGAAAATCTGTTCATAAACAGCGGTGTAATCGTTGAACATACATAAAAAAAATAATTAAAAAAACCACAGCCGAACATATAACCTCCTCGTTTTTTTTGGAAGTCGGTTAAAAAATCGTTTCTCACCTCCGGGCGGAAAACGTCAACTTTCTTCCCGCTGCGCTTACCGATGTTGCCGTTTTCCGCCTCCGTCGATACGAAAATACACATCATGGGCAGGCAGTAAATAATAAAGCCTCAGATTACAATAATATGTAATCGTTGGCCGAGCCGAAGCCGATTACTTTCCTGCCCTAGGTGCGTAATGTACAATTATTTAAGTTATAGTTAGGAACTAGTTAGCTGTCTCATTTAGCGATGCGCCAAAATTCGTTTATTGTGCGGGATACAAAGTATCCTATGTGCTCTCCCGAGACTTAATACCTCCATACCAAATTTAAGCAAAATCGGTTCAGCGGTTTGGGCGTGAAGAGGTAACAGACAGACAGACACTTTCATATTTATAATATTAGTTAAGTATGTATAGAAACCTAAATCTGCAAACGGAAATGTTTGCGGAAGCACTCTTCGATTCTGCTCATTAGCAAAGCGAATAGAAATAACACGCGCATACTAATCCAGGGAGGCTTGAATACTAATGGAATACACAATGAGGTATAAGTGTAGGATAACCTAATAATAAAGTTGCAATAATACTTACTTAGGCCTGTATTTTTGGTCAGTACTTAAGATGCGACCCGGTCTCAAGACGCGGTTCGGCTCTGTGATTGGTCCAAATTTTAACAGCACACAGTCACAGAGCCTGAACCGTGTCTTAAGACCGAGATGCATCTTGAGTACTGACCAAAAATACGGGCCTTAGTGTCTAGTATGATAGTATAATATAACGCGACATTTTAGTGATAGTTTTCCCGCAGCAGAATGATTTACCTATTACTAGTACCATTAAAGTACTATCGAATCATGCAAGTTATTTTTGAAAATAAAAAATATTATATGTATGACGGATGTGGCAAAATGCCGATAGGTGCGAGTGGCAATGACCTGGCCGAATTTTATTTTATGATCTGAATTATTATTTTTAACAAAAAATTAAAACCGACTTCCAAGGTAAAAACAATAATAACATTAATATGAACTAAAAAGTATTAAATAATTTTTACTAAGTATCTAATAGTGCCTTTTTCCGAATTCGGCTAAACCTCAACTATTTCTGTACTCAATCTTCATTATTTTGAAGTCGGTACCAGATAGCTGAATCTTCAGTCCTCTGACAGAATATTTGAAACTTTTGGAACTGGCACCGACTTCAAAATTATGAAGATTGACTACAGAAATAGTTGAGGTTTAGCCGAATTCGGAAAAAGGCACTATTAGATACTTAGTAAAAATTATTTAATACTTTTTAGTTCATATTAATGTTATTATTGTTTTTACCTTGGAAGTCGGTTTTAATTTTTTGTTAAAAATAATAATAATTTCACTCTTTTTAGTTACACTAGTACGTAAACCTTCGCGTATATTTTACGTAATTTATTACAATTTGTTAAGTGTTGAGATTTGTAAATTTTTTATTTTCTAAGAAAATTTACTTCCGCAATTCAACAACAGATGTCGTTGTTAAGCTTCTGCATCGCGGTATCGCTTACTCGATAGCATTTGATATAACTAATTCGCTACAATAATTATTTTCTTCTCGCTCACACTCACTGGTTGTCATAATTGATATTACGCCAGAGGGATTAACGTCCCAGAACCATAAGACCAGTTTTAGGCGTAAGACGTAGACGTCTATTCTTTACATTAAGAGTCACAACTCACACTCACAAAATAATATATTATCAGTGAAGTGAACAGTAGTTAGTAAAGTATTCGATCTGTATAATATAAAGTAGTAAAATATTCGATCTCTCGTTTGCCGCCACGCGCCGCCCGCGCGACACCGTCGCCTCTGTAGCGCCGACCGCCGTGTATTAAACAAACAGGTGTTGTTATGTAACAATACATAATTATTATTACGAGTTAGTATATCCATACCTATGCCTTGCAGTACTACTATCTATTCTGTGCCATGAGACATTGGTGACCTTAACACGACGTAGCAATGATGATGATGACGATGATGATGATGATGATTATGATTATGATGATGAATATTAATTGCATAGTAGCATATGCTTTCTGTTCTTAAAACAACGCCGAAACTCCCAAACGTGTATCTATAAGGAGTCAGGAGTTCTCTCAGCATCTTCGAAACCATGGTATACCTTGACCTAATATTTGACTTTTTGGTAGCATATTCTTAGTACACTTCACATAAAACCAAAATCACCATATGTTTCCATATAAATTTCGAGGAGTTCCCTCGATTACTCCTGGATCCCATCATCAGGTCACCACTTTGTGAACATGGTACCAAATTGGAGTAAAACCAAATACAACAAAGTAAAAATTTCGAAAATCGGTTCACAAACGGCGGAGTAATCGTTGAACATACAAAAAAAAAAAAAAAAAAAAAAAAAAAAAAAAAAAAAAAAAAAAAAAAATATCCACAGCCGAACATATAACCTCCTCGTTTTTTGGAAGTCGGTTAAAAAGAAAACTTCACATATCTAATATAATTGTACTACTAACTACTAAGAAAGGATCATTTTAGTTACTTACATGCGAGAAAACAACCACAAAAATGTCACGCTGTATACTATACTAGTAGGGGTATTATTGCAACTTCATTATACATTTAAGGTCCCCCCCCGAGCAAACGACCTTGGCCATACATTTGCCGCGTTGCCGAGATCGCGCCAAAACCCTATTATTTTTACTTATCTTAGTTCAAAATTGTCCTAAAAAAAATTTAAAACGGCGAATATGTAGTTTATGATATTGTCGATCTATTGGCGTGAGTCTCAAATAAAAGTAACTGGTAAATCCTAAGGAGATGCTGAATGTATGCTTGAATTTTAACAAATTGGTATTACTTTGGAAGCTGATATCATGAGTATAAAAAACAAAAATAGAAAATTTAAAACGACAAAAGGAATGTTGATATACTGAAGATTATTGCTGTATTTTTATTATAATTTTGTAGCTTTCAGATTATGAGTTTATAAGGATTTAAATACGGTCAATTACGGAATCTCCGGACGGAACGCCTTTAAGTAAATTCAAATGAAGATCTGAAACCAAAATGATTCAATGGTTCGCTTTGCACCGTATCTCTATAATCAAAATTAATTTAAAGAAAAATTTATGTACTTCATGTTATCCGACATGATGGCTACGACCACAGAAAAGATCTAGATAAATGTCTATGGCTACAACCTAAAATGATATTATGTCCTAATAAAAAGTCAAAATGTATTTTTGTATTGTATTTAACCGTGTTGAAACTTGAAACTGTGTCACATCGTTGCAATATGCTAGTGGAGGCACCAGTCTCTTTGAAACTTCATATTCCTTTGTTCTTTGTAGTCTTCGAGATTATGCTATCGAGTGGATAAACATATTATTTCACTTTATTAAACTATACCAGATAGTATGACAAAGAAGTAATAACAATTTTCTTTGTGAAACGCAAGATAATATTTTAAAGTGAAAAGAATTATAATTTCTATATCATTAATAGAAAATAATAATATGGACGTCACAGTATCAAGCTAAATTTTCTTGAGTAGTTTCATTTTGATAACACGAAGAACAATTATTTCCGCTGCCAAAATTCTCGAAAGTGGTAGCTAACAGAGATAGAAAGGATTAAATATTTCGGTTTGATGGTCCTAAAAATATATGGATAGTTCTGTTTATAAGACAATGTTCTAGGGAACCTGCACTAATATTGTTGTATACATAGAATATATAGAAATAATAAATATAAAGAAATAAAAAATATATATAATAGAAACCTTTAGAAAAGGCATTCCATACAATCGTTAGCGCAAAAATGTGTCACCCTCGAAATGAGTGAGCTCACTCATCTGAGAGTATTGTGCCATAGGACGCGGTGACAGTGCATTGATTACGTAAAATATGCATTGAGAGCGTAAAATGAGTGAAAGAGAAAGTATTATATGCTATTACTGTAAGATAAAAAGGACGACAATATTTTCTCGAGACACATTTTGCATGCAAAAACATTGCCACAGTGTTGATGGCGTATGCCATATTCAGTATTGACATCGTTGGTTGTATATTTTTAGTGCCCGAGCGAAGATTTGACATGGTGCTGGACAGACTGAGCGATGGCTATCTCAACGTCATCTGTGCGGCGGAGGGAATGTATCCCGCGCCTGAACTCACCATCATAGCTGCAGGAAGGTATATATTATCTTTTTAACCGACTTCCAAACAACGAGGAGGTTATATGTTCGGCTGTGGATATTTTTTTTTATTTTTTATTTTTATTTTTGTATGTTCAACGATTACTCCGCCGTTTGTGAACCGATTTTCGAAATTTTTGTTTTGTTGTATTAGGTTTCACTCCAATTTGGTACCATATTCACAAAAGTGGTGACCTGATGATGGGATCCAGGAGTAATCGAGGGAACTCCTCGAAATTTATATGGAAACATATGGTAATTTTAGTTTTATGTGAAGTGTACTAAGAATATGCTACCAAAAAGTCAAATATTGGGTCAAGGTATACCATGGTTTCGAAGATGCTGAAAGAACTCCTGACTCCTTATAGATACACGTTTGGGAGTTTCGGCGTTGTTTTGAGAACAGAAAGCATATTATACTACCACGCAATTAAAATTCATCATCATCATCATCATCATCATCATCATCATCATCATCATCATCATCATCGTCATCATCATCATCCACGTCGTGTTAAGGTCACCAATGTCTCATGGCACAAAATAGGTAATAGTACAACTTACAAGGCATAGGTATAGATACAATAATAATAATTATGTACATAACAACACCAATTATTAATATAGGCTGTTTATACACGGCGGTCGGTGCGGCGTCGCCGCACGCCGCGCGGCGCGCGCGGCGTGTGCGTAAACATCGCGGCATTACGTCGTACCTATTCAAGTTCTAATGTCAGGTAATGCCGCGCTGCGAGCATTTTGAGTGTCATAATATGATTTTAAACTTTATCTTCATTTAATGTACAACATAGTATCGCTTGAGAAAGGCGCAGGCGGCCGCGAGGCCGGCTTTCCAAGTTTCTCATGCGATAGTACTATGTATTACAATAATGAAGGTAAAGATTAATATCATAATATTATTATGACACTGAAAATATACTCGCAGCGCCGCTGGGTGTGATTCGGCTCATCCTTCGATCGCGGATTCTTGGAAATCCATTATTCTGACTTCTGGCGGCCGCTTTGGAGTTGAAGCGTTAAATTGTTAAATTACCTAGCACGCATAGGGTTGTGTTCACTTAGATTTTTTAAAATGTATTATTTAAATTTATCTACCTGATATTTGGGCCTTGGGGTATTACAAATTGTAATAAGATACGTAGAATAAACGCAGTAATTCGACGCGTAGGGTGGTATGGTCACTAAGTCACTACTCACTAGTTCACTACCACGGACGACCACTTATAAACTCGCGGACTTTGACGGAGGTCATCTTGGAGGGTTAATTAATATTTCTAATAACAATACGAGATCAACAATTACCACTTAAAATGTTGACAATTCAAATTTCAATGCTCACTGCTCACACCAATGGTGACACATTTCTGATTTCACACAGCCAATACAACTATATTATAAAACTCCTACGTACAAGCGATACTGCGATTCAGGAACACCTCAGCGAAACCTAATGAATACATCGTGTAACTAACACTATATGAACAACAATCGGAGTTCGGACAAGCGATAGCGCCGACAGAGCGCCTCAATGACATATAGTGAAGACAATATAAAATTATTTTTTATACAATGTAAATTGGCACTAATTATAGTTTATCTACTAGGTAACTAAAAAGAGTGAAATTATTATTTTTAACAAAAAATTAAAACCGACTTCCAAGGTAAAAACAATAATAACAATAGAGTTACGCGCGGGTTGTCCCAGCGGACGCACGTGTGATCTGCGACGCTCGACTTGTTCGTAATATTATTGTGAGTTAAATACGTATTGTTTTTACACGAGTGTTTACAACCTAACTGATAAGGGCACTCCTGGCAACAGGAGTCCCTTTGTGTTATAATGTTCGACCTCACTAAAGATTATTACCCCACCGTTATGTCTCAACCTACCGCTTCGTCTCAAGCCACCGTGAAACCTCATCCAGTACCTAAACAAACAAGTTACGCCAATGTCACCTCTTCGTTATCGTTCCCAAAGAAAGATCAGGCGATTATAATGGACTCAATCGATGGAATAACGATAAGAGAATACCTCGTTGCGCTGACCGCCTTGATACCTGCTTCTTCGATAAGATTTGTTTCGAGAATATCGAATGCTAGAATTTGTATTTATTTAGACTCGAAAAAAACAGCCGACGAACTTATTGATGACAAAAAGAAAATTACTATAAAAAATATGGTATTGGAGATAAAACCATTGATAACTAGAAATAAACGCATAGTTTTATCAAATGTTTGCCCAGTGATTCCCAACTATATTATCGAAGAAAAGTTTAAAGAATTAAAAATTGAAATTTTGTCGCCTATTTCTTTCGTTAAAATTGGTGTTCCGGATCCTGGGTTCTCCCATATATTAAGTTTTAGACGACAGTTGTACATAAGTCCCGATGACGAAAAGTTAGTTCCTGAATCATTCCAAGTTAATTTCGACGGCACGAATTATTGGATTTATTTATCATCTGACTCGCTTAAATGTTTTTCATGCAACACAACAGGTCACGTTGCCAAAAATTGCCCGCAAACCGAACAAACCTTCTCAACTACTCTTCCAGACGCTGAAGTAGAAAAAAACGTTACAATTCAAGACACCGTTTTTGACAATAATAATTTGGAAACTTTACCAATAGTTAGTCCTAAAATAACTGTCAATTCTGAGCTGAAATATGACCAGAAACGAATAAAGCGCGCCCATTCACCGAGTACCTGCAGTGAGTCTTCAAAAACAGACGCTGTTAAACCTGCCGTGTCACTGGAAAAGCCAGTATCCATTTTAGAAACAGATGATGACTCCTATAGTACTACGTCAGTTGATGAATCTGACGTGAAGAAAAAAACCAAAAAGAAACTCAGGAAGACAGACACAAGATCTAATGAAGACACCTGGAGAGAAATAAAAAAAAATCTTATGGACACAGACACCGAAACATTTCCAATAGATATAGATAGGTTTATAAGTTTACTGGATAATACTAAAGGGAAGAAGAATATAAAAGAAATAGTTTATAATTATACAGATAACATAAAAGGCTTAATAAAAATGTGCAATATATTACACTTATGGCCTGTTTCACCGCTTCCTGATAAGGTGCCCGATAGGGTTATTTGACAGATTTTCCATACACCATCTGTCAAATTAAGTGGTGGATAGCCTTATCAGGAAGCGGTGAAACAGGCCCTTAAAATTAAATACTACTTTGAAAAATAGATGTTCGCGATTGTCTAGTAAGTTGCATGAAATTTTGGATTCTACTTATACATTAAACTCTTAATTTAAATTTTAATACAAATTATAATATTATATACAGTACATAGATACCAAATTATGAATATTTTGCAATGGAATGTGAACGGTTATTATAAAAAGTTAGAAAATATTAATTTACTTATTAATAAGTTGGATCCATATTGCATTTGCTTTCAGGAAACGAATTTTTCTTCAGATTTTAGCGATTCTATAAAAGGTTTTACATGTTTTTATAAAAATCGTCTACATAGGAATAGAGCTAGTGGTGGAGTTTCTATTTACATAAAACCGTTTACACTTCCCGAACAAGTAAATATTAATACACATTTAGAAGCAATAGCAATTAAAATTAAATTTCCGTTTACGTTCACATTATGTAATGTTTATCTTCCGAACAGTACCTCATTTAGTAAAAATGATCTAAACAATCTTGTTAGCCAATTACCAACACCTTTTGTTATTTTAGGTGATTTCAACAGTCATCATTCCTACTGGGGCTCTAACAAATGTGACTCTCGGGGTAAAATAATAATAGATTGGTTGGAAGATCATGATGATATAATAATTTTAAATACTAGTAAAGCGACACATTTTAATAGTAATACTGGTCTTACAAGTAACATAGATCTTACTTTAGCTTCACAAAATATTACTGCATATTTTGAATGGAACGCTTTAGAAGACTTGTACGATAGCGACCATTTTCCAATTTTAATAAAAAAATATTCACGGCATAACATTCCACAAAAATTTCAAGTCCCCAAAAAATGGATACTTGATAAAGCCGATTGGCCCGTATTTCAAAATGAAATTGACGAAAACATTTCAAATTTAATTGATTTAGATGAATTAAGTAATAATATTGTCCATATAAATAAAATTGTTCTTAAATTTAATGATTTAATAATATATGCAGCAAATAAATCTATTCCAAAGACCTCAGGGTACTTAAGAACTAATAATGTTCCCTGGTGGAATGATGACTGTAAAACGGCTGTTAAAGAATCCAAAAAAGCATACAGAAATTTTAAAAAATATGCTAGAAATGATCATGACTCGAAGTATAAAATAGAATATAAAAAGAAGAGGGCATTTTGTAGAAAAGTTCTTAAAGAAAGCAATAAAAGTTACTGGCAAAGGTGGACATCTACAATTAATTCTAATGTACCTATTAGTGAAATCTGGGAAAAAATTAAAATTATAAACAGCACTCACTGTGGTCCTAATAATATTGTGCTCAATAATAATGATGGGTCACTAATAGCAAACTCAAAAGAAGTTTCTAACTTATTAGCTGATAATTTTGCTGCAAACTCTAGCACTGACAATAGGCTACTTGACCTATATTCAATTTCATTGAAAAAATGCATATTTCTGGTAGAACTTGGCCTAGGAAACCGTATTTCACCCTTATTATCAAATAAAAGCTTATGATTGATAAATAAAGTCGATTTGAAAATATGATTTTATGAAAATAGGAATTGTACTGACGAAAACGCTTTTGCGGTACTTCCGATTGGGATGTGACGTCATCCTCATACTAATTTAATATCTTTTATTTATCGCGCTCGCTATATAAAAGTTTATTTGTACATAAATAATAAGAATAAGCCTATTATATATTTTCTTCAATAATTCAAATAAAACATCAGTTTTATATACATTATCTCCATTTATTGTAGATGGGAAATGAAATGGCCAAAACTTTTCTCCAAAAGTTTTGAACATTACAAATGATTTCTAATTTCTAATATAATTATTTTATAATTTTTGGGCACTTTTAGACTCGTACATTTAGCACATTAAAAAAATTTCAATAAAGAGAGTTTAAAATACAAAGCGAATGACGTCACACTATGGCGGACAGTGTTTTCGGCGCCATTTAAGAGGCATATTTTTCAATAAACATTTTTATGGGTTTCTACTGTGTAAAATATTAAAATATTAGTTTTTTTTGTAAAAATGAATGATTATGAAGCGATTAGCATGAAGAAAAAAATTAGGTCAAGTAGCCTATTATGACCACGAATTCAAAATTCATAAATTGGCTAAGGAACATCAAAATGCAACTTTTGATTTACGTAATAATTTAGATCAAATTAATAAAGATATATTAATGCATGAGCTGATGTCGGTACTCTTCCAAAGCAAAAACTCCAGTCCTGGGCCGGATAACATCCCTATCGGTATAATTAAACATCTTCCCAATAGCGGTCTAAAATATTTGTTAAGTCTTTATAATTATATGTGGCAAAAACAGTTGTTTCCCGATTGTTGGAGGGAAGCTGTGGTTATCCCAATACTTAAGCCTGGCAAAGATCCTAGTTTACCATCAAGCTACAGACCTATAGCGTTAACCTGTAATTTGTGTAAACTATTTGAAAAAATTGTAAGCAAGAGAATTAAATGGTATGCAGAAGTAAATAACTACTTATCAAATTATCAATACGGATTTCGACAATTTAGGTCAACTTCCGATCAACTAATGAACATAGAAAATGAAATTTTAGACTCTTTAGCGAATAATAATTATTTGGTACTAGTAGCACTTGATATTGAGAAGGCATATGAGATGGTGTGGAAGCATAGAGTGATTGAAATTTTGCAAGGCTTAGGTATAAAGGGAAACACACTTGCTTTCATTAAAAATTTTTTAAATAACAGGACGATTAAAGTTAGAATTAATAATACAATGTCTGATGAAGTTATTATTGAAAATGGTTTGCCTCAAGGATCAGTTATAAGCGTAGTACTGTTTTTGCTGGCAATAAATGATGTCCTCTCGTGTATAAATAAACCCCTGAAAGGTTTTTTGTTTGCAGATGATTTGACGATAACTTGCTTTGGTAAAGCGTTAGATTCGAGATTAAAAATTATTCAAAATACCATAAATAGGCTTCTCGATTGGTCTAAAAAATCCGGATTTAAATTCTCTAAAACTAAAACAGAATACATTATATTTACAAAGAAGAAGAAAATAAATAAACATATGTCGCTATCTTTAAATGACCATAGCATTAAACAAGTTACTAACATAAAAATATTAGGTTTAACGTTGGACTCTAAAATGACTTGGAAATTACATTTAAACAAATTAAAATCAGAATGTAATAAAAGGCTAAATGTGATTAAAGTTTTATCTTCACTGTCATGGGGTGCTGACAAAAATTGTTTAATTAATACCTATAAGGCACTTATTAGACAAAAATTAGATTACGGCGCTATTTTCTATGATTCCGCTAAACCTAGTAATCTAAAGTGTTTAGAAAGCATACAAAACACTGCCTTAAGATTAAGTATTGGTGCTTTTAAGACAAGTCCCGTTATGAGTATACTGGCAGAATTGGGGGAAATGCCACTTTCTTATAGAAGAAAACAACTGGTTTTAATATATGCCACTAATATAATCTCACAACCGTCCAGTCCAATTTACGAATATTTTACAAAGTCCTCGTCTAACACTGAATATGATATCCGCTCTAACTTGACCCAACCACTACGCATTCGAGCTAGGAAATATTTAATGGATATAAATTTTTCCAACAGTTTTCCCTAAAAAAATTCCTACCTACGGTCCCTGGGTTAAAAATGATTTACCCATAAATCTTGATTTGACTAATAAACCTAAAGATACAACCCCAAAAATAATTTACAAAAACCTATTTAATAAAATTATAAATAAAAATCAAGATTGCATACAATTATATACAGATGGATCAGTAATCGATGGTAAATCAGGATGTGCTGTCGTCACTCACGATAATAGTTATTGTTATAAACTAACAGATTTTAATTCAATTTTCAGTTGTGAAGCTATTGCTATTTGTAAAGCTCTTGAAATAATCAGAAATAGTAGTCATTTAGACAAGTTTATAATATTTTCCGATTCTAAATCGTGTTTGCAAGCACTACTTAATATTAATAACATTGATCCACTTATATTATACATGAGAGAAGTAATTTTACATTTGATCGATAGTAACTTTAAATTTCAAATCTTTTGGATCCCTAGTCATCAGGATATTGAAGGTAATGAGAAGGCTGATATGGCAGCAAAAAATGCTACAAAATTGAATCCGGTAAATTCTTCTATTAATTCTAATGCGACAGATGTTAAAAAACACATAAAACAGAAAATTAAAACATTATGGGATACTGATTGGAAGAATAAAAATACAAATAGTAAGTTATACAGAATTAGAAATTCAGTTTTTGTTAAGCTCCAACATTATTTCATACTCGAAGAGATCAGACCGTTATCACTAGACTGCGTATTGGTCACACAAATATGACTCATGTACACTTAATTAAAAAGACTGATAAACCAAAATGTGAATGCAGAATGGATCTAACCGTGCTACATCTTTTAGAAGAATGTCAATCTCATGTTGATCTTAAATTAGCTTGTAATTTACCAAATAACATAAAAGATTGTTTATGTGACAAAGGATACATACAGACCATTAATTTTGTTAAGTATTTAAATATGTATGATAGTATATAAATGTAATTATTATTGTAGTCGCTAATGACCTTGGCTGTTGAAAAGCGACTTAAAATAAATAAATGAAAAAAAAAAAATAATAACATTCTTATAATATGAACTAAAAACTAAAAAGTATTAAATAATTTTCCTCTCTAAATGTGCCTTTTTCCGAATTCAGCTAAACCTCAACTATTTCTGTACTCAACCTTCATAATTTTGAAGTCGGTGCCAGTTCCATAAGTTTCAAATTTTATGTCAAAGAAAATATAAAGATTCCGCTATATCTGGTACCGACTTCAAAATGATGAAGGTTGAGTACAGAAATAGTTGAGGTTTAGCTGAATTCGGAAAAAGGCACATTTAGAGAGGAAAATTATTTAATACTTTTTAGTTTTTAGTTCATATTATAAGAATGTTATTATTGTTTTTACCTTGGAAGTCGGTTTTAATTTTTTGTTAAAAATAATAATCAGTGGTTCTAAATCGATAAATTCGTGCTGAGTGTGTGTAAATAGCTAGGTAACGGTGTAATAATAATAATAATAATAATAATAATAATAATAATATTTATTTGCTAGAGTGAAATGTACAATTAAGGTCTTCCAGAATTTTATAATGCAGGATCATAACACTCAACTAAATTAATAGTATGCAAATGTCATTTCTTAAAACTAGCTAAAAGAAGGAGGATACAAATGTCACTAATATTATGATCATTAATATGTCAGTGTCACTCAGTGCACAAAAAATACCTAACAAAAAGTCAAAAATACGCAACAAGTCAGAAATAAGCACCCACTTTTATGTTAAGATAGTCCTTTACTTCATAAAAACATTTATCCAGAAGCCATTCATTAAGTTTTCTTTTGAAAGTAACTAAGTTATGTTTTTCAAAATCTTTTGGCAAATTATTATATATCTTAATAGCCATAATGTAGGGACTTCTAAGGAATGTTGTGCTGTTGCATTTAGGCATGGCTAATTTATTGGGGTAACGTAGTGATCTGTTGGCCGTGTTATTATCCTTGTTTTGTACGAAGTATTTGGGATGTTTTTTAACGAAAATACACATGTCTCTTATATACATACATGGCAGCGTAAGTATGTTCAGTTTTTTGAATAGAGGTTTACAACTTTCAATCGGCCCAACGCCGCAAATGGCCCTAACACACTTCTTTTGTAACTTAAAAACTAAATTAAATTCAACAGAGTTGCCCCAGATCACAAGACCGTATGATAAAATTGAGGAAACATAGCCATGGTATGCACAAAGAGCTGCTGATATTGACACAGTCTTTGCCAAACGTCGCAATGCATATACAAATTTATCAAGCTTACTACATATATAGTCCACATGGGCTTTCCAGTTGGAGTGTTGGTCAAATATTAGTCCTAGAAATTTTAATGAATCTACTTCTTCTATATTAATGTCATCATAAGTAATTTTTTTGGGTATCTGAATTGAATTGTAATATTTAAATTGCATTATTTTGGTCTTACTAAGATTTACCTGCAAGTCATTTTTATCTAACCATGATATTATGTCCTTGAGAGCATTAATTAATTCTTGTTCGTAAAGTAATATATTTAGGCATTTCACCAATATTGTGGTATCGTCTGCAAATAACACTTTAAGATGCCTCGTTGCAGTTGTGACATCATTAATATAAATTAAAAAAAGAAATGGGCCAATCAAACTTCCCTGTGGAACTCCTATATCCAAAATGGCATATTGAGATTTATATGTTTTTTTTGTTTTACCTATCGTTTTTGTAATCATTGTACATACTTTACGATTACTTAAATAAGATTTTAACAAATCATGTGCCTTTCCTCTTATTCCATAATTCTCTAATTTATGTAATAATATTTTATGGTTTATTAGGTCAAAAGCTTTTGTCATATCTAAAAATATACCGGTGATCGGTGTTTTGTCATTTAAGCTTTCATGCACTATTTTACTCAAATAAAAACATGCATCTGTAGTGGAACTATTGTCACGGAAACCAAACTGTTCATTAACTACCAGATTCTGAGTATTAAAAAAGCTTTTTAAACGTTTTAGCATGATTCTTTCAAATACCTTGGCAAAAATAGGAATTAAGGTTATTGGGCGGTAGTTTTTTAATTCAGTTTTATCATCTTTTTTAAATAGTGGCTTTATAATTGAAATTTTTAGGCGGCTCGGGAAAACCCCTTGTTCTAGTGACTGGTTTATAATTTTGGCAAGGGGATAACATAATTGTCCTGCACATTTCTTAATAATGTCAGTTCGTATCTCATCATAACCTACTGCATTAGTTTTCTTCAATGATAATATTGTATTGTAAACGTCTCGAGGATCCGTTGGGGATAAAAAAATTGTGTTTTTATTTATGTTGAGTAAGAAAGTGTTTCTCTTGTCTTTGTTTTTTCCATTCTTTAGAGTCACATTTCCTATACTAGTAAAATATTCATTAAAAATTTTGCATATATCATTAGCTTCAGTGTATTTTTTCTTGTCTTTTTTTATATACGGAATGTCATTATTAACGTCATTGTTATCTCCTAAGTTGTCATTTATTATTTTCCATCCTGCCCTGCATTTGTTTTTTTGATTATTTATATATTTAGTGTTTTGTATTTGCTTTGATTTAAAAATACATTTTTTTAATAAATAATTATATTTTAGAAGTCGCTGTTTTGTATTGTTATTATTTATTTTTGAAATTCTGTTTTTTAAGTGCATTTTTCTTTTTACTAAACATGATTTTCTAATACCTTTAGTCAGCCATTGAGTTTGTTGTTTATTCTTGTGTATACGTATTTTTATAAGTGGAAAACACAATGTATAAAAGAGGACTATTTGATCATGGAATGTGTTAAATGAATTTTCTACATTATCTTCATCTCTTAAATCTGAAAATGACAGGGCTGAAATGCATTCCTTAAATTTACGAATATTATCACCACTATAATCCCTTCTATATTCCCAAATGATGTTTGAAGTTGGAACATTCTTTACTTTAATAGTTAATGTTTGAGCAGTATCATGGTCTGACAGTGCCAGATGATGAATATTTGACTTTGTCATTTTTAGATTACTAACAATAAGATCTATACAGGATGATAGTCTAGTAGGGCATGATATGTGTGAAGTTAAATTATAATTTTTAAGTAAACTCATTAATTCACGCGTATTTTTATTGTTTTTAAGAGTGTCTAAATTCCAATCACCACATAAGACTATACTTTTTTCTTTCCTTTTGTTATTTATGTCATGAAGTAGTTTATCTAATCTACGTGTACTGTAAGTTTTTTAAGCACATTTGCCCGTATTTTCTTGGATTTAACTCGGTAAGTAATTTCTTTGTTCACTTTCATCAGTAGGGAATTGTAGGTAGGTAAAATATTGTGTGTGTCGGTACCGCTCGCGCGGCGCCGGCCGGCCTTGCGATCAGCTGACTGTGACTTTCAGTTTAACTTTTATTATTGCAAATACATATTACCTATAGTGTTTTCTGCTGCATCTAATTTTAATTAAGTCACAATGTCGAGTCATAATAATATACCGCCGGATAAAGATACAACCCCGTTTTCTAGAAGTGACAAAACTCCTCGTTCTCCGACATTCTCGTCCGGTAAACGTCTGTTGTCGGAATTATCTCCTTCCTCCTTGTCACCCGTGGAGAAGCGTCACCAACCCACTACACACAAGCCGCGCATCCGACGATTCTTGCAATTATTACGAGCTTGTCCGCGAAGCCAGCTCATACTTAGCAAAGATTAATGAGTTCGCAAACGATACCGTATCTCGTCGCAATAATTTTACCAATAAGTCAGAAATTATATAGAAAGGTAGCCATTATGGAACGCGAATAACTGGCCGCTAAAACTAATCCCGTCGTACAACCAGTCTCCGCCGCGCCTTCTGCCTCCTACTCGGACGCGCTTAAACTAAGACTTGCGAAGTCAGTGCCGCCAGTCGAGACGCGAAAACCACTTCCTTGCGTTATTGCCTATCCGACACAAGAAAAATCGGCGGAATTAAAATCGTCGTCGGAGACTAAACAAGCTCTGATGAAAGCCATCAACCCGGCCGATGGTTTCCAATTTAACGGCGTCAAAAAAACCTCCAATTATTCGGGTGTGATCTTGCGACTTACTAGCGAGTCGCAAGTCAATAAATTAAAATTGGTGGAAGCACTTAAATCGGCCGGTCTGCGACTCGAGTCGCAACCCGCGCATTCTCGTAAAAGATGTCCCGGCCGCAACATATGACGGACGATAATTTCCTAGTCGCACTTTACAACCAAAATATAAACGGCGAAATTAATATGTCACAAGAACAATTTTTGCGCACTACAAAAATAGTGAGGTGCCGTAATTTAAATAAAAATTATAACAACAGGAAATGGATAGGCATTGAATTAGACCATCTTGTTCGTAAACACCTGATCGATTCCAAAGAAAATCTATTCATCGATTGGGCGATGTGTCGCTTCGTGGACGACGTTGAGCAGCTGGTCCGCTGCGGCAACTGCCAACAATACGGGCACGTCGCTAAATTCTGTCGCGATCCTAATCCGTGCTGTTATCACTGTGCCGAAAAACATAGCTCGTTAATCGTTATCGTGCCCCAACAAAGATAAAGACAATTTTAAGTCGGTCTGTGGTAGTTGCCTTCGTTATAAAAACCCTCCGACCACTCCACGGGCTCCCCAGACTGTCCAACATATAAGAGCATAATGGAGCAACTCATTTTAACAACTAGGTATGGATAGTTTAAATATAGGACAGTTAAACCTCCATAATAGCAAGCACGCGACGTTAGAATTACAGAAGTTAGTTTCTGATTATAATTTGGACTTAGTACTAGTTCAAGAACAATATCAACTCGCGTCGCTACGGCCGAAAATGTATAGTGTGTGGTATAAATATATTTTTAGACTATTATTGGAACTCAAATAATTCTAATGCATGCTTGCGTACTTTGTTTTCTTCGTTAGAATCAGTTTTCGAGCATAAGATAAACACAATACTTTTTAAAATACAAAGGACGGAGAAAAATAATTGCAAAAATCAGCAAAAATTGGCGGCCTCGCCCATAATATAAATGCTGACATTTTAAAAACTTTAAGGGCATGTTTCACCACTTTAAATGATAAAGTGCCGAATAGGCTATTTACAACTTTTTTTGACAGATTCTCCATACTTCATCTGTCAAGTTAAGTGGTGGATAGCCAATTCGGCACTTATCAGGAAGTGGTGAAACAGGCCCTTAGCATTGAAATTATTATAAAAAAATACCAAAGTTAACATCAACGGACAAAATGATAGTTTCATATTGTTGATGACAAGGTATGAAACTAGATGGCGCTGTCTCAGGTCTACATCTCGCTATCGCTTGCACGTAACGTAATCGTAAAGAGAAATGTTTATCTGAATTAAAGCATTGTTTCATGAAAGAAAGAAAGAATGAGCGATTATGTTACTGATTTTTGCAGGCAGCAAGCTTTATTTAAGTCTCTGCCTCAATGTAGGTAGCTGTAGTCACTAGTCAAAGATTACAGCGCAATAAAGTAAATAAACTGATTAAGTTAATCTTAACGGCGATTTTAGAAGAGGTAGATGAGGAAAGTGTGATCAATAGGGCCCGGAAAATATGTATTAAAAAATCCAAAATATGTACATAAAATATGGACAAAAATATCGTAAATATGGAAAAATATTATGGTGTATAGAATAGAAATATGGAAAAAATATGGAGTACTTATAAAATTACAATAATTAAACATTGTTTTAGTCTTTCATATAGTAAATAAATACTGTACCTACATAATTACGGCTGCATTACAAAAAAAAACCTATAAAAAAGACAGTGAAATTATTATTTCAAGAAAAAAGAACAATTTTATTCAACTTCGACAGGCGCCCCCCGCCGCGCGCCGCGTCTCGCACGGTCATCTACACCGATCGTACGCTCCGGCCTTCGATCAAATATATACAAGATACACAGTCTCATACAAAACCTTTCGAAAATCTGTCGCCGAGTAATTGAGTTTAAAAAAGTATACATTTATCTAAAATCAACCTTAATCATAGTAATTATTAAAGATATTTTTATAAAATAATGTACATTTGTGTTTACAAAGCAATAAATTTTTACGTCCGATGCACGCTTCATACTAAATTCAACCATCCACGTATATGTCTTAAAGTTCAAATTATTACAGAGCCAAAAAAACACTCCAATTTTATGGCCGAAATTCGCCGCTGGAACAGAGCGAAGTGAAGTATGAGAGGAGTCGAACTGTTCAACATTTTTTTGTTGATTGTAATAATTTTAATAGTCCATTTTTTATTTTTCCGAAGTTTAATGTATAAAGTGTGGACTAATTATTGTTTATATGTAATATTATGTTGTTCTAATATGTCCAATTTTATAATTAACTAAAATATAAGTGTATACATTGAATATAAATGCTTAGAACATACAACGCTCGCTAAAGTCGGCTTGAAAAATTATTCGCATCTTTGCCGTGCTTTATCTGATGTCCAATTTCCACATCTAACTGGATCTCGAGGAAACCTAAAAAAAATAATTCCTCAATAAAAAAAATAATAAATAATAGCGACTCCATCAAATGGAACAGAAACACAGCTTATAACCCGAACATTTCAAGTGGGCATGATAAACTACGATAAGTACCTTTAATATGAGTATTCGCAATTGAGATGGTTTATACCTCGTGTTGATTTATTTACAACTTAATTTTAAAACATTTTTTTGGTGATTTCTTAACGTAATACTAATATTAATGATACAATTGTAAGAAGTATATTAGGATAAAATTAATATTTACCGGAAATATGAAATTCCATCCTTTTTTTGCGTTTTAGATGTATGATTTTTACAATAATTGAACGAGCACTAAGGCATGTTTCCCGGCGGAGCGTTCGAGCACTACTAAATCAAAAGTCCACCAGAATGTTGCGTTTGGTGCTCTTTTAGTGAGGTCGTTTTTTGCCGCAGACTGTGTATCTTGTATATTAGTGATCGAAGGCTCCGGCGACAATAATTGAGACACGAGAGACGCCAACCAATCCGCGCCGAGTATGAGTATAAAGGTACATGGCGCGCGCGTCGGGCCGCGGGCGCGTCACTAGACAGTCGAGTAGTGTTGGGACTTGGGTAGGACATGAATTTTATACGAGGATGAAAGAGGTGCATTTTCGTACTGAGCCGGTACAGTGTCCCACTTCAAAAGAGGCGAGGCGTTTGAAATGTTGAATCGTAGCAGTACGTTTGACATGCCGCGACATGTGAGCCGTCTTGAGGCGTGAATTTATATTTACTTATAAATTTTCCCCCTAAAAATATATAAATATAAATTCATAATGATTTAGAAATAATATTATACTGCAATATAATTATGTTTCAAAATCTTTTTATTAAAAGTTAATATTATTTCGTCTTCATCTAAAGATTCAGATTTTTTGAAATCACAGGTACTATCAGAGAAGTTGATTCCTATGCAGATCGGGGACCTAAGTAGTTTGGTTGCGTTACGTCAAACCCAGCCGACAGATCACAATTAACATTGAATTGACATATTTGACCAAATAGCGTTGGTCTATCAACTGCATAGGAATCAATTTCCTCGATGTTACATGTTGACATTCAATAAATTTAACATTTTATTGGATGGATTAAAAATATTACACAAGATCCATCATTTCGATTTAATGAAATTAATGTAAATTGAGCGATAAAATTAAAAATTAAAAAGCCAAAAAATCCCTGAAAATACCCCTAAATTCTAAAAAATTCAGACCACCGCGACAATCATTTTGAAGCTATATAATATATGTTATAATGCTGAGCCGCTCTTACATTTTGCCGTCTTGTCCCGGACAATAATAATAATAATAATAATAATAATATTTATTTGCTAGAGTGAAATGTACAATTAAGAATGTCTTCCAGAATTTTATAATGCAGGATCATAACACTCAACTAAATTAATAGTATGCAAATGTCATTTCTTAAAACTAGCTAAAAGAAGGAGGATACAAATGTCACTAATATTATGATCATTAATATGTCAGTGTCACTCAGTGCACAAAAAATACCTAACAAAAAGTCAAAAATACGCAACAAGTCAGAAATAAGCACCCACTTTTATGTTAAGATAGTCCTTTACTTCATAAAAACATTTATCCAGAAGCCATTCATTAAGTTTTCTTTTGAAAGTAACTAAGTTATGTTTTTCAAAATCTTTTGGCAAATTATTATATATCTTAATAGCCATAATGTAGGGACTTCTAAGAAATGTTGTGCTGTTGCATTTAGGCATGGCTAATTTATTGGGGTAACGTAGTGATCTGTTGGCCGTGTTATTATCCTTGTTTTGTACGAAGTATTTGGGATGTTTTTTAACGAAAATACACATGTCTCTTATATACATACATGGCAGCGTAAGTATGTTCAGTTTTTTGAATAGAGGTTTACAACTTTCAATCGGCCCAACGCCGCAAATGGCCCTAACACACTTCTTTTGTAACTTAAAAACTAAATTAAATTCAACAGAGTTGCCCCAGATCACAAGACCGTATGATAAAATTGAGGAAACATAGCCATGGTATGCACAAAGAGCTGCTGATATTGACACAGTCTTTGCCAAACGTCGCAATGCATATACAAATTTATCAAGCTTACTACATATATAGTCCACATGGGCTTTCCAGTTGGAGTGTTGGTCAAATATTAGTCCTAGAAATTTTAATGAATCTACTTCTTCTATATTAATGTCATCATAAGTAATTTTTTTGGGTATCTGAATTGAATTGTAATATTTAAATTGCATTATTTTGGTCTTACTAAGATTTACCTGCAAGTCATTTTTATCTAACCATGATATTATGTCCTTGAGAGCATTAATTAATTCTTGTTCGTAAAGTAATATATTTAGGCATTTCACCAATATTGTGGTATCGTCTGCAAATAACACTTTAAGATGCCTCGTTGCAGTTGTGACATCATTAATATAAATTAAAAAAAGAAATGGGCCAATCAAACTTCCCTGTGGAACTCCTATATCCAAAATGGCATATTGAGATTTATATGTTTTTTTTGTTTTACCTATCGTTTTTGTAATCATTGTACATACTTTACGATTACTTAAATAAGATTTTAACAAATCATGTGCCTTTCCTCTTATTCCATAATTCTCTAATTTATGTAATAATATTTTATGGTTTATTAGGTCAAAAGCTTTTGTCATATCTAAAAATATACCGGTGATCGGTGTTTTGTCATTTAAGCTTTCATGCACTATTTTACTCAAATAAAAACATGCATCTGTAGTGGAACTATTGTCACGGAAACCAAACTGTTCATTAACTAGCAGATTCTGAGTATTAAAAAAGCTTTTCATACGTTTTAGCATGATTCTTTCAAATATCTTGGCAAAAATAGGAATTAAGGTTATTGGGCGGTAGTTTTTTAATTCAGTTTTATCATCTTTTTTAAATAGTGGCTTTATAATTGAAATTTTTAGGCGGCTCGGGAAAACCCCTTGTTCTAGTGACTGGTTTATAATTTTGGCAAGGGGATAACATAATTGTCCTGCACATTTCTTAATAATGTCAGTTCGTATCTCATCATAACCTACTGCATTAGTTTTCTTCAATGATAATATTGTATTGTAAACGTCTCGAGGATCCGTTGGGGATAAAAAAATTGTGTTTTTATTTATGTTGAGTAAGAAAGTGTTTCTCTTGTCTTTGTTTTTTCCATTCTTTAGAGTCACATTTCCTATACTAGTAAAATATTCATTAAAAATTTTGCATATATCATTAGCTTCAGTGTATTTTTTCTTGTCTTTTTTTATATACGGAATGTCATTATTAACGTCATTGTTATCTCCTAAGTTGTCATTTATTATTTTCCATCCTGCCCTGCATTTGTTTTTTTTATTATTTATATATTTAGTGTTTTGTATTTGCTTTGATTTAAAAATACATTTTTTTAATAAATAATTATATTTTAGAAGTCGCTATTTTGTATTGTTATTATTTATTTTTGAAATTCTGTTTTTTAAGTGCATTTTTCTTTTTACTAAACATGATTTTCTAATACCTTTAGTCAGCCATTGAGTTTGTTGTTTATTCTTGTGTATACGTATTTTTATAAGTGGAAAACACAATGTATAAAAGAGGACTATTTGATCATGGAATGTGTTAAATGAATTTTCTACATTATCTTCATCTCTTAAATCTGAAAATGACAGGGCTGAAATGCATTCCTTAAATTTACGAATATTATCACCACTATAATCCCTTCTATATTCCCAAATGATGTTTGAAGTTGGAACCTTCTTTACTTTAATAGTTAATGTTTGAGCAGTATCATGGTCTGACAGTGCCAGATGATGAATATTTGACTTTGTCATTTTTAGATTACTAACAATAAGATCTATACAGGATGATAGTCTAGTAGGGCATGATATGTGTGAAGTTAAATTATAATTTTTAAGTAAACTCATTAATTCACGTGTATTTTTATTGTTTTTAAGAGTGTCTAAATTCCAATCACCACATAAGACTATACTTTTTTCTTTCCTTTTGTTATTTATGTCATGAAGTAGTTTATCTATTATATTATATATAATAATTATTGTAATGCCTCTTGTAACTTGTAAGTCCTACCCAACACTACAGTCGAGTTCGCGCCGGTCTGTGTTACGAACACGCACGATTCTCTCACAGCCCAAAGCCGGTCAAATTGTAATAATTATAGGTAGTTTGTATAATTTTCATCAGTGTTAAACTCATTGTAAATGTTCAATAAAACTATTACTACCTATAACCTTAATAAATTGGTTGCAATACACAATGACGCGCTTCTTCAAATTATAAAAATTAAAATTGACAATTTATCTATACTAATAATATTATAATTAATGCGAAAGTATTTCTGTCTGTCTGTCTGTCTGTCTGTCTCGCTTTTACGCCAAAACTACCGAACCGATTGTAATGAAATTTTGTACACAGATAGTCTACAGCCTGAGAAAGGACATATTATGCTACTTTTTAACTGGAAAAAAGGGTTGTTAGGGGGTGAAAATGCGTAAATTTGTTCAAATCAAGTTAATTCCAAAAACTCATAACAGATGGCGCCAAGAGCCGCCTAGATCGCGTTATCGCTTGCTCATGCGTATTTCTATAAGAGGTGGTACCATGTTGAATTAAGCTTTTCGATTCTTTCGATTGTTAACACGTTATTAATTAACTCACCTACCAACATAGATATCAGAAACAACAGCCTACCAATGATAAATACTAAATAGTTTACGTAGTTAATGGAATCAGGCGTTACTTTGCGGAAATTCATAGCTTAAAAATATTTAGTTTGTTATTATTTTTAGCAATATTCCGCGAAATAAACTTCCACCTTTAAGTAAATGAGTGAGTGCACGCATAGGCATGCGTACAGCACCTCCCTCCTCCCACACTGCCTATGCGTACACTCGCATGCAAGAACTTGCAAACACCACCACCACACAAGCAATAATGTTGGCAAATCCGTGCAAGGTCCTTGACTTGACGGACGTTGTTCGTAGAGTCCACATCCTGAGGATGCTCCGGTGTTGGAGCGAAACGCGCGTCGAGATTTTCAACCTGCATGGTGGTGAGGGGCCTTGCACGGATTTGCCAACATTATTGCTTGTGTGGTGGTGGTGTTTGCAAGTTCTTGCATGCGAGTGTACGCATAGGCAGTGTGGGAGGAGGGAGGTGCTGTACGCTGTGTACGCATGCCTATGCGTGCACTCACTCATTTACTTAAAGGTGGAAGTTTATTTCGCGGAATATTGCTAAAAATAATAACAAACTAAATTTTAAAATAGTTTACGGGTAAAGCCATAGAGTACTGGTCTCTGGTAAAGCTAAAGTTGTGTAATGGGGGGCTAAATAAGCTTTAAAATTTGGTAAGTATCAAAAAGTTTAATAAAAAAAAAAATATGTGCACACTGCACAGCTGTTTTGGGTATTTTGATTTGAGGGATACCCCAGCGGGGCGATGCACTAAGCGATTCCGCGCGGAATCTTCCCATTTGCGGAAACTATTTCACTTTCAAGCAAATGACAAGTGAAAACTTTTCGATTTTGCTGTCATTTTGACAGTAGTGACATTTCTTTTGTATGGGTGAAAAAGTTTCCGCCACGGATTCGAGAACATCTCACCGCGGATGGGAGTTTGACATCCGTCGGCGGGAAATTATCCGAGGATTAGAGTCGATTTTGCGGAATGTTCCCGCCACCTCCGAGACTCGTGAAATCTTTTCACTTCGAGAACCGTGTCATGGCGGATATTTTTAGATGAAATTATCAAATAATAAGAATAAAACAAAGCAATAAGATTAAGATTTAGTTAGTCATGTCTTGTTTAAAATTAAATAAATGTCGTACTGTAATAATGAATGTGTTAAATCTTTAGGAAGTGTTCATGGAACAATTAATATTTTTTATTTATAAATGCAGTCAAAAACTTGTATTAATATTTGGTACTTACTTAAAGATTTAGAAATAAGTACTTATAATATTTTTTAAATTTTGTATTAATATTTATGTATTATGTTAAAACATTATTGTGCTTTTACAACAATTTAAATATAAATATCATTTAAATAATTCCAAGGTCATACTCACGGCTCACCACCCGGAACTTCCATAGTATCTAATAAAAACTTATATTAAATGAAAAACAAATCTAAAACAAAAAAAAACCTAAATAAAATTTAAGTTATAGGGACCGTGCAGAAACTATTATTATTAGGGCGTTCTAATTCGACAGCAGCGACACGATGCGAGTAAAAGATGTAACTTGTAAGTTACTTTGGCTTCGCATTCTCTAATCTCTTTGACCCCGGCTAGTTTATATACGTGATTTTTCATGTTTTAGACTATAAAATGATTTCAAATATTAAAGATGCGCGAAGCGAATGCGAAGAGCGTGAATAAAAATGTATGAAGCTTATCTAGTTAACTAAGAAAATATCTAGAAAAGTATATTAGGGAGTAGTAAAAGTCTTGAATAATTATACATTGAGCGGTATTTATTCGAGCAGAGTTTCACCTTACACGTTTCAAAGTTATTTACAGAATGCCTCCATCAATGCAATATGGCTGACTTTTATACCATTTTTAACCGACTTCCAAAAAACGAGGAGGTTATATGTTCGGCTGTGGATATATATATATTTTTTTGTATGTTCAACAATTACTCCGCCGGTTGTGAACCGATTTTCGAAATTTTTGTTTTATTGTATTAGGTTTCACTCCAATTTGGTACCATGTTCACAAAAGTGGTGACCTGATGATGGGATCCAGGAGTAATCGAGGGAACTCCTCGAAATTTATATGGAAACATAATATGCAACATACGCATCCGACGCATGGATCATCTTACTCGTCAGACAATCAGGTGATCAGCCTGCATTGTCCTAACCCAACTTGGAAATAACATGTTTCCAACGCGGGAATCGAACCCACGACCTCCGATTCAAGAGCCACGCTCTTAACCACGGAGGCCTTCACTCTCCATCTGCTGTTACTTCAAAATACATTTGATTTATATAAGTATCTAATTATTATAACAGATAATCCGCATGTATTTTAAAACATAAGAGATAAAAATATACATATAAATATATTAATATATAAGCTAAATGGGCCTCCAGATTAAAAATAAACGCCCTTGAAGTTTTACTGTCGCTTCTAAACATATTTTTAATCTTTGGTTCGTAGCAATCTGCCGGTGTAGTACACTAGACATTAAGTTTGCGAGGATCCAAATTCCCTATTCAAGTAACACCACTGAACAGCCTTGACTTGTAAACACACGAAATATAATTTCAACAAAATATTATTTAAATATTATATTTGCAAAGTCAATAAAAGTAAATATAAGACTAAGGGCCTATTTCACCACCTCCTGATAAATTAGTGCTAGATAAGGCCAGTTATCCACAACTTTTTTGACTGTTTCTCCATACTCTAGCTCTCAAGTTAAGTGGTGGATAGCCTATCCGGCAATTATCAGGAAGTGGTGAAACAGGCCCTCAGTGATGATTTTTATAACATGAGTTTTATGTAAGTATGAATGTGAACACAAAACGTGAAACATGAATAATAATAGTTTGGGAAAAAGTATTTTCACATAATATTATGGTAGGTATGCATGAACTTGTAATAAAATCTCTTTGGCTATACCATAATGGGTCTAGTTATCTGGCTGGTTTTGGTACCATAAAAAATAAATAACACAATTGACTACCTCTGTGGCTCAGTTGGTGGGCTGTTGGTAGCTCAAGCCGGGGGTCGCGAGTTCAAATACCGCCGACGCGATGGAACAAAAAGCTTTCAAAGTTCCTGGGTCATGGATGTGCACTAAATATGTGTATAATATAATTAAAAAAAAAATAAACTTCCTTAATTTTTTTATTACAATTTTGGCAACTATTACATCGTGTTTTTCAGTTATACGTCAGACTAAATAATTCTAATGCTTTGAAACTAAACAACAACTTAGACGTCTTACGGTGCGTCCACATTTGTATCATTTGCGCGATCAGCCGGCCAATTCTGTATCGTACCTGAGTAAATAACTGAGTTAGTAACGAAATCGAGGAGTGAGTAATAGAAAGTGCCACTTTTTGTATTCACTTGCATACAAAAGTGAGACTTTTCGTTGCTCACTCCTCCGTTTCGTTACTAACTCAGTGATTAACTCACAAAATATGTACGATACAGAATCGGCCAGCTAATCTCCGATCAGGGGGATTAGTCAGGACGAATTCGTAATCGCTTCGTTATAGAATCGCCGATCAAAATGTATGGAATTGACATATTAAGACGAGTCGAACGTCAACGTCATATTAACGAACGCTTATGTCAATTCCATACATTTTCATCGGCGATTCTATAACGAAGCGATTACGAATTCGTCTTGACTAACCCCCCAGATCTCCGTCGCGATCATCGTGCCGTATCAAGTTTGCGTGTCATAGTGTGGACGCCTAGATCATTCTGCCGATCATGCGAGTATTTGATACGGAATGTATTAGATACGCGGTTAATAGCGATCGGTATCATGATACGCGTATCATTTTGACTCGCTTCGATGATACGCGATGAAGATCTGATCGGAGATCTGATCGCGCAAATGATACAAATGTGGACGCACCGTTAGACGTCTTAGACGCAGATGTATTCACCTAGTCGACTCTTCGTGTTATAAATGTGGCAGGGAAGATATTGTTATTATGCCTGTGTGCACTTCAAAATGGTTATAGTAAATGCGGAAGTGTGTCTGGCTGTCTGTAACCACTTCACGCCCAACCCCTTAACCGATTTTGCTGCAATTCGGTATGGACATGTTTTGAATCCGGAAAAGGATATAAGATACTTTATATCCCAGATAAATTGAGGGTTCCCGCGCGATTATCGAATTTTGGGGCGCTGGAGTTACGGGCGTCATCTACTTTAATCCTTCGGTCATGGATTCTTGGAAATCTACTGTTATTCTATTTTTGTCGCGGTCACCGGTGTCCTTATGGGGCTTGATGGGTTAAATAAATAAAATAGTTAAATGTAAAATATTGGCAAGTAATAATATCTAAAAACGTATTTAAATATTATATTGCACTTCGAGTTACAAAACTTTTTTTTTATAATCTAGTAGTAAGCTAGTGCTTAATACTTGCTTATTAGTATAACTTATAAGTAAGTAGTTGTTGAACGCATATATTCAAGAGATATTGAAGAAGTCAAGTTATTCTCATGATAGTTACACTCGCGTTGGATTCGACCAAACTTGAAGTTTGGTCGAATCGGGCCTTTTAAGAAAATCGTAACTGTGATATTTTGAATGTTTTTTTTTTGTTTCAGACCATTGAACTCAAAATCGTCAGTGACTTTATCACACGGGCGGTATACGGCGCTTACTAGTGCTGTGGTGAGCGTGGACTCTCTGCCGCCCACGGTGGAGCTGAAATGCGACCTCCAAGTACCCCTGGCCAACTACTATAGCATGAGGAGAGATATATTCTATAGAGGTACATCTTCTTGTCTTATATATAAAATTCTCGTGTCACAATGTTAGTCCACGAACTCCTCCGAAACGCCTTTACTGATTTTTACCAAATTTTATATGTATATTCAGTAGGTCTGAGAATCGGATACTCGGTACTTATTATATTGATAAGTGCATTAATTGTTGAATAAATAATAGTAAATTATTACAACTCGAGAAGAAGAAAGGCAAGAGGGGCGCCGTGAGTCGATCCTCCGTCATTTTCCGTAACCACAAATATTTATAAAATAAAATTATAATATGAATTATACAGAGCAAACAGGTGATTAAATATTAGTTTATTATTATTAACTTGCTTAACCTAACTATAATCATTAAGGGGTGTTTATAATTATGTATCTTTTTGGTAAAGTAGGGCGCCATGTCAAAACATTGAGACTTGTAAGGGCGACGCATGCTAAAAAAGATTGGGAACCCCTGGTCTATTAACCTATACTCTTCACTCTATTTCCGTGATGCTTCGGGCTTCCCCTTAAGGGCGTTCAGTCCGGAGATGCCGTAATTGACCGTATTTAAAACCTTATATACTCATAATCTGAAAGCTACAAAGTTATAATAAAAATACAGCAATAATCTTCAGTATATCAACATTCCTTTTGTTGTTTTAAATTTTCAATTTGTGTTTCTTATACTCATGATATCAGCTTCCAAAGTAATACCAATTTGTTAAAATTCAAGCATACATTCAGCATCTTCTTAGGATTTACAAATTACTTTTATTTGAAACTCACGCCAATAGATCGACAATATCATAAACTACATATTCGCCGTTTTAATTTTTTTAAGACAATTTTGAACTAAGATAAGTAAAAATAATAGGGTTTTGGCGTGATCTCGGCAACGCGGCAAATGTATGGCCAAGGTCGTTTGCACGGGTGACGGCCTTAAGTTCTTTGACTTTCGGTCATTGTAACTTTGTGCTGTCTCCCGCTTTTATGGGGAGGGAAATTGGAATTTTCCTACTCCTCCTATTTTCTTCTGATTAATTTCGTTGCGGGTCCCAAGACACTTTTACAATGTTCCTCGGGCTCCCTGAGATCATATCAAAGGGTTTTCGTGGTTGAATACCGCTGTCGATCCTGGCATTTATTAACCTGACACAGGAGATACAGTGGTGGGAATGTGTGGTGGGTCATAGCTTTAGCTTAGGAGTCTCCATACCAAATTTCATTAAAATCGGCTCAGCTGTTTAGGCGTGCTGTTACCTCAACAGACATACACACCTATAAAAATATATTTTCAGTGTTCTTGACAGAAGTAATCTAGATACTGATATTATAACTTTTTGCATTGAGAATACTCTGAATCTACTGGACAGAGTTTGACGAAGTTTGTCGTAGATATTGGATAGATTACATAGGCAATGTACTTAAGTATAACTTTATTTTACAGATCCACCTGTATTGAGTCGTGAGCCATCTTCATCAACTGCACATTCGCTACAAGACAGAGGTATAATATTATAATTTATAATCGGCGGCAGAAATAATTCCCAAAGGGTGCAGATTTTAGTTTTCTTTCTTTTCTTTTTACTTTTTACGAACAACAGTGACTGTCTATTTACTTCAAAAGAATACATTTAGTGCCGAAACTATCTTTGTACGGCATGGTATTTTGGGTTACAAAATGCTTTTTATTTCAATCATTCCTGTTGATCCCGAGATTCCCAAGGGCTGCAAGTGCACCCCCTGCCGGCGCCCATGTTTATAACTAATACAGGCAGAATTTAAAACATGTTCTGAATAGGATATTTTTTATGTCTATATTCCAGTATAATTTACACAGAGCCAGTACTGGCTGCCGATAAGACTGGCAGCCAGTATTGGCTTGGCATATGCCGCGTGTGAACAGTTTGGCCTGGCTTGAAAAACTGTTCACACGCGGCATATACCAAGCCAATACTGGCTGCCAGTCTTATTGGCAGCCAGTACTGGCTCTGTGTAAATTATACTTAAATGAATTTTAAGATATTTCATAAAATACAAATATCCCAGTATAGTTTTTATAGAGCCAGTACTGGCTGCCAATAAGACTGGCAGCCAGTATTGGCTTGGTATATGCCGCGTGGGAACAGTTTGGCCTGGCTTGAAAAACTGTTCACACGCGACATATTATACCAAGCCAATACTGGCTGCCAGTCATAAGACTGGCAGCCAGTATTGGCTTGGTATAATATGTCGCGTGTGAACAGTTTTTCAAGCCAGGCCAAACTGTTCCCACGCGGCATATACCAGCCAGTACTGGCTCTGTTAAAACTATACAATAACACTTTGTCGATATAATATAATTAAGTTTGTTATCATATTATGTGTTTTATTCCTCGAAATATTATGAAACAATAATTTAGTATGATTATTCATTGAACTATTATTATTACTGCGAATAGAAAAGACAGCGTGAACAAAACGTTTCTATACGTATAATAAATAGGTTGTAAATAATAATAGTTCAATGTAATTAATATTAGGTACTTACATAAAATATCTAAAGAACTTGTCAATAAGCCGTATCATGACTTAATTAATTTCTTTTTCTTTTTCAGGACACACCAATGAAAGGAAGATATCATATTTTTTAGTATCAGCGGTCATGCTATATTATAATATTTTGCAGATAACGTGACCTTAGGTTAATTTTTAAGATTTGTTTGAAATAAAGTTGAAATATTTAAATTTAAAAGGGCGAATATTGTACATAGCTTATAGTAAAACTATAATTATCTCAAATAGGTTAATATTATTTTAAATTAATATTGTAAGTGTTAAGGGTCCAGAAAATTTTAACCAAGAGAACCAAAGAATATAATAATAATATCTACTGATGTAAAGTATGAAAATAACAATGTTTTTTTAATAAATGAAAATATAATATTATAAAAGAAGGAGCTGTTGTTCGTTCGTTCCCACTAATGTAGGAGTGGAGATAGATACAAAGTGTAAATGACAAATTTGTAGGAAATTTTATGAACTTTCATTATGTATAGAACTTTTTTTTTTTTCTACAACGCATCGTTTTAGCGATATGAGCAAAAAACTTTTCAAGCCCTTTCGTTTGATATAATATTAATTCTGGATGTGCTACTGCATGGGTACGGGTTCCATACAAAAATGCCCCTTGTTCTTTATATTATAAAATATATAAAATTTAAAAATACAAAAACTCGCCCTAGTTAGTAGTTATATTGTGAAGGTGAATTAGGTGGAAAGTGTTCTATAAAGGCTGTAATATAAGTTGAATATTGTAATTTTATTATTATTATACTTACGCATATTTTTCTAGTCGGAATAAATGATACGACCAAACCAATAACTTTGATTTACCTTTAATCATCATAATATTATTATGCAATAAAAATAATAAACAATAATTATTAATATTCTTTTGACGAAACTCGCAATTTTTTGCAGCATAATAATTTTATTTTGTTACCTATTTTAGTGTGGTAAATGGTAATGTTAATGGTAATTTTTAACACTTTGCAAATATTTACAAGGGCGGGCTAAAATATATTATAATGACTTGTGGTAATTCTACTAGTCAATCAATAAGTATTAATTTTAATCTAATTAATCATAATCCATAATATTATAGGTAAATGCGAAAGTGTGTCTGTTCGTCTATCTGTCTGTCTTTCTGTCTGTCTGTCTGTCTGCTACCTCTTCACGCCCAAACCGTTGAACCCATTTTGCTGAAAGGCTTGGAGATATTTTAATTGAGTGTCCGAAAGGACATTGGGTAGATTTTATCCCGCAAAAATGTACGGTTCCCGCGCGATAAACGAAATTTGGCGCAACGAAGTTGCGGGCGTAATCTAGTTATGTTTCTGCGTAGTAATTTTCCAAAATCAATAATAAAATCGACAAAATGAGATCATTCAATTAAATACACATGAATAATTCACAACATGGCCGAAACAATGGCGGTAACAATAATTGTGTTTCTTAAGTTAAAATTAGGAATATCATAAACAATCTTCGCGAAACTCCTCAGTCCTCAGGCACTTTCCAATAATTACTTACTTTAATAACAAAAGCAGAAAACAGTAAATTTTATAAAAAAATCACGCTATTTTTGTTGTTTGACTAAATATTAACCAAGAATATAAGACTGACAATATAATATTATTATTGAATACATATACACACCTCACATACATAAAATAAAATATATGGAATGCTACATTAAATGCATCAGAAATAAACACACCGGCAAAATTAGCGGAACATAACAAAATTTTCATTTTTTTTAATTTTTCACTGTTTTTTGTATATTTATTTATTTGTTTACTAATTAATTATTAAAAAGTAAATTTTATATAAATTTAGGGCATAAAAACGTGTAAAATAGAAAAAATCAGCAAAAAATAAAAATTAAGAAAATCTTTGAAATTTCAGAAGGAAGATTTTAAGTTTAATTCTCTATTTTAATTAAAGAAATGCCATGTTAAAAGCGTGTAATGCCTTCTATGGATCTCAAGAGGGCCTGGATACGCTATTCCATGCTTGCATTTTGATTCTCAATCATTTCCTGTGGGATATTCTCCTACTCCTCCAGTAGCGCCAACTCAAGCTCCTGGACATATTTTGGACCGGAGTGTGTTGTGTTTGTGCCTCACGTGTTCAATCGGACCCACATTAGACCGCGCTGGCTTTTCCACCTGGGCTACGCCAGCATCGTTTAGGTAATAATGCCCTATTTTTTTTACTCTATGGACGCGCATAAAATTGAAGTTACTACCTAAAACTGTGTAAAAGGTACAAAAATCTGTTCCAGGATGTCTGTGTTATAGCCCTGTACTGTCAATGTACCATCATTAACAATCATCAGCTCTGTGCGGGCTCCAAATCATATGCCACCTCAAACCATTACGAAGCCTGAATCATAGGCCACTGTTTCCGTTAAGTTTAAAGACCTATAGCATTCTTGACGTTTTATCCACATTCTTTATCGCCTGTCAACAAAATTTACACAGAATTTGCTCCCATCACTGTACAGCACACGATTTCACTCACTTGTCGAATTTTGATGTTCACGCGCAAACCTTAGTCTGGCTCTTTGGTGTCCTGTCTCAAGTTTTGGTGTTCTTGCTGGCACCTTTGAGTTTAATTTAACTTCTTTGAGTCTTCTTCTTACTGTACAATCACTTACACGTATATCTTGGACCTGTTCCGATAGGTTTCGTGTCCTCATAGCAGTTTGAGGTCGATTTCTTAAGGTTTGTACCCTTACAAAACGGTCATCCTGAACCATTTTCACCCGATATTTGCCTTGTTCTCGTTTCCGAACGTAAGATCCAGTCTCTCTGTAGCGTTAAAATTATGATGGACCACGGAAGCCGACACACCTAAGGCCTGACTGACCGAGCGGTAGGTGTGACCTTTCTCTATCGTGGTTACAGCTCTAGCTGTCGTAAATGCTGGGAAATCACTAATTTTGTATCTAAGCAATGTGTTCTTCCAAAAACCAAACAATCAAATGAGCTGAGCATACCTTGGACCCCGATAAAAACGACATTCTTATCAGGAACACTTATAACGTCAATAATCGAAAAACACTTATCAGGGCATAATTGCAATAAAAACCTGCCAACTTGCCGGTTTTGTTCAATATTTTATTTCTTAAATGAGCTTAGAAACTATAAAAAAGTATTTCACACAGCCCGACCCACTTGAGTTCAAGTTGTGGCCCTTTTTACCTATGTTCCGCTAATTTTGCCAGTGCGTGTATATTTGTTCAAATAATGTCCTATCATTAAATACGAGTATAATAAATACTGTCCCGCCCCCGTATCACGTATCTTGCGAGAGCAATGCGATAGCAATTTTTGCACGATAATTGCTCCAAAATCACAAATTCGTATCACGTATCAGCCAAAACAATACGATTGCAATCGATCTCTAGACACCATTGTGTATTGTTGATCGCTTTATTTACGTGATAGCCCTGGGGTATATAAAATATACTTGATATCATTAATAATATAATTGTTTTATTTCACTATTCAATTATAGCTTATCGAAAAAATATTTCGTGAATGCTTTTATCTCTATTTTTGGTTTTATTTTGTGGGATGCTCTAATCTGAATATTGAGTAAACTGGAGCCGCAGATGTTTTGATGCAGTTTCATTCCGCATGCAGCGCATTCATAGTGTAATCTAATCAAACTAGTAACAAAACAAGTTTTACAAGCAAAACATATTTCCAATCATATTACTTTAATATTATAAATGCGAAAGTGTGTCTGTCTGTATAACCTCTTCACGCCCAAACCGCTGAACCGATTTTGCTGAAATTTGGTATGGAGATACTTTGAGTCCCGGGAAAGGACATAGGATACTTTTATCCAGGAAAAGTGTACGATTCCCGCGTGATAAACGAATTTTGGCGCAACGGAGTTGCGGGCGTCAACAGCTAGTTACCAATAAAATGTACTGTTTTACTAAATAATATAATATTTAAACGTATTTGATATAAGGTGAATAAAGGATATCAAAATTGTGAGTTGTGACTGATGAAGGACCCGAACATGCGTATATTATACGGCTTAGTTTTAGTCCCAGATGCTTTTAGGACCATTTCACACGGGCAAAGAATTCGAAGACGAAACACAATTCGTAAAACTACATATTATTATAATGTAGCTTTTACGTTTTGCAACGTACCGTACATTTTCCAACTGAGTTAAGAAAGGCTTTTCCGTAAAATAATATTTTTTATAAAATAATATTGGTATGCAGTGGTAAATATACAGAGAGATTTTCCTAGAGTATTGGCAAAAAAATATAAATAAAACCCTCGCTTCAAATAACCACCATGGTAACGAATATACCACTTTCGGGTGCGATAGAAATATTAACCCCTACCTAATAATGTGAATATTGTGAAAAAGGCAGTCACATTGCCGAGACTCGCAGCCTGTCGCAACCAAATTTCCCTGGAGGTCCGTCTTTTATATCGGCGACACCGAATTCCAAAGACGCGAGCACGAATACTTCAACCGAAATTGCACAATATTAAATGTGGATCTCCAGTGGTTTAAAACTCCTTTAAGGGTGCGTTGCACCACAGGCGTTGTCATAGTTTAGGTTTAGGTTTACTTTAGCTATAACTATAAAAAAAATCCACAAAACTTGACAAATGTCCAAGCAACATTTGTTAAAGTTCAAGAGGATGAGAGTATAAAAATGAATTGTCCATATAAATTGACAGGATTGTTGTTGGATGTTAAGACAACACTGTGAGCCCAACTTAAATTTAAAATTAACATTAACCGACGAACGGCGGTTACGGTTATCGTTAAGTATGCCATCCATTATTGACTTTCACCAGAGATTTGACAATTGATTTAACATTTCGATTCAGTTATAGTAAGTTGGTGCAACCCTCTCTTAATGTAGATCTCCAGTGGTTCTAAACTCCTTTAAGTATTACAGATACCAGTTTGTATAGTTCAAATTGAAATTAATAACAATAGTTTATAGCGGAGTTTAAATTAATGTGGGCGAAGTTTTAATGTTCCTTGCTTACCGCACCGACCATCGCTTAGCTACACTAGGAATTTTGATCGTTCTTCGCTATGGATGCAATTAAATCTACTTATAATGTTAAACACTACAAAGTACAAAGCTTTCTATGAATAAAAGACGCAAAAGCTAAATCAGCCACCAACAACAAATTAATACCTAATTTTAGGACGTAATATCAGAAGCCTATATTTTGTACTCGGAACCTACTCATTTTCATATTTATTCAAGCAATTTATTTTGTCTAAAACAGCTGTTATTTAGATTAAAGCAACTTAATGTCGCATGCAGGGGCGAATATTAATTATTTAACTGTAATTAAATGAAGAATTTGACAGATAATGTGTGGCACGTATGTCAAATTTTTTATTAAATTACAGCTAAGTAATTAAATATATTTTGTCTCTGAGTGAAGCAATAAGACCTTGATTTTCGCCCTAAAAGTCGACAAATCTGGCTGTGCTCTGTCCTTGTATGTTTAATAAAGATATTTTTTTTTTAAATCAATACTTTTAAGCCCAGCACATAAGTCATTACGACTACGCGTCAATTCAGACCGCAACCGTGCATTTTTAAAATTGTACTGAATTGATAGATTTTGTGAGACGTCTTGCAAATCTGTCAAATCCAATGACATAAGATTGGTCAAATCCGTGCATTTCTAAATTTGTACTGAATTGACAGATTTCGTGAGTATTAGATTTTTGATTGCTATATTTGAAATACACCTATTATATTCATTATCTTATTATAAATGATTGAAAAACTCGGAAAAGGCCTTGAATTATCTTCCCTTCATGCACATTTTATTAATAATAATATATAAAATAGCCAAAAACTTAAAAATATATATTTCTACAACAATCGCGCCATTTTAAGTTTTTTTCTCGGATATCTAATACTATTAAGATTTTAGAACACTCAATTTTATACGATTTTTTGATGTACACGTTGGGCCTGAGACACTATGGAGAGTGGGCTTTCCCCTTTAGAAATGCAATAGCATACGTCGCGTGTAGTCTGAATTGACCCTTACATTAAATTGGCATAATACGGCCAAATGACGTAGGCCCGTCAACTGCCTATGAGTCAATTTCTTCGATAGTACCTTGCATAATACCATTCAGCTATTAGCGTACGGTGTACGTGTAGAGCATCGAGCTCGTTAATTTCAATGGCTCCCCGTCGTAAATATCAAACGAAGTCGGGGCACGAGCGTTGTATCCAATAAAAATGTTAAGCTGCCGTTCATTCCAATCTGTATGGCGCAGCCTGAAGCAAGATTTACATGCATAGGAGGCTATCACACTAAGACCCTTCGCTGCAATGCGACTCGCTTATACCTAGATCATATTATACTAGTAATATCCATCATCTAAACTTCGTAAATCTTATTCCCACAGTGTAAACTTTAGATATAAGTCTAGTATAGTTTATACGTGGGAGAGCCATGCTTCGGCACGAATGGACCGGAGAAATACCACGTTCTCACAGAAAACCGGCGTGAAATAGCGCTTGCGCTGTGTTTCGCCGAGTGAGTGAGTTTACTGGAGGCCCGATCCACTACCCTATTCCCTTCCCTTCCCTCCCCTATTCAGTTCCCTTCCCTTCCCATCCCTACCCTCCCTATTACCCTATTCCCTTTTAAAAGGCCGGCAACGCACCTGCAGCTCTTCTGATGCTGCGAGTGTCCATGGGCCACGGAAGTTGCTTTCCATCAGGTGACCCGTTGGCTCGTTTGCCCCTTATTTCATAAAAAAAAGTCTTAAAATCTATACTGTACTCGGCGAAACATGGCGGTAGCGGCCATTGACTCCCTGTCAAAAACTTGTCATTTTCTATACAAAGCCGCGATTGACAACATCTGACACTTCATTGTCAATCGCGGTTTATATAGAAAATGACAAGTTTTTGAAAGGGAGTCAATGACCGCTACCGCCATGTTTCGCCGAGCACAGTATAGGTGTTTACCTTTTCAGTTAAAGAAGTGCAGAGAAATCCATACTAATATTATAAATGCGAAAGTCTGTCTGTCTGTCTGTCTGTTACCTCTTTACGCTCAAACCACTGAACCGATTTTGCTGAATTTGGCATGGAGATATTTTGAGTCCCGGGAAAGGACATAGGATACTTTTTGTCCCGGAAAAATGTACGGTTCCCGTGCGATAAACGAATTTTGGCGCAACGTCATCTAGTAGTTTATAAAAGTGAAATTCCTCACCAAACTGACAAATGTCAGGAATTTTACTCCATGCATGTGAAAAGTTAATAATATGGCAAAGTAACAATTATTAAAGGCGTTGAAAGTTGAAACTCATAATAACCTACATTCAACTAGAGTGCTTATTGGTTAAGGAAAGTATTTAAAATTAAAATTAATAAAATTCTATTTAAATTCATAATTATTAATGTTAATTATTGTAATAATTTCTGTGATATTTTTGGCGAAGTTTGAAAGCTTTATACATTTAATAATACTTAATATCAAAACGAAACGCAGTTGCGTCACAGGCATCGGTGTGATAGATCTTCAACACTTGGCCTCTATTTGCTTTATTCCAATACTGCATACACCATGCTGGTCTTTTGAGCTGCGAACATAGTGCATCAAGTTTGTTTTATTTTCAACATTTGCCCATCAATGTTCATTTTCTGATCGCATAACAAAGCTGTATCAGCAATCTGAATAACAATTTTTCTTTTCTAACCACCACGTAGACCTTTTTGGGGTTCCGCACCCAAAGGGTAAAAACGGGACCATATTACTGAGACTTCGATGTCTGTCCGTCTGTCTCCAGGCATTAACCCAAGAACGGTAATAGCTAGAGAGTTGAAATTTTCACAGAATATGTATTTCTGTTGCCGATATTATAAACAAAATAAAATAAATATTTAATCGGGGCTCCCATACAACAAACGTGATTTTCAAACATTTTTTGCTCGGTATCAATGATGACAACAAGAAGGCACTTTAAATTTTCACTAAAGCCTTAATTATTTATGTATACCTACTTTAATAATTAATAATAATATTAATATAAAATAAAAATATAAGGAGGGCTCCCACACAAAAAACGCAATTTTTGGCCTATTTCTGCTCTATAACGGTACGGAACCCTTCGTGCGCGAGTCCGACTCACACTTGGCCGATTATTATTTAATACTAGACCGTTCACACTACGTAAATTAGTAGTTTTTGAATTGTGGGGGGTTAAAAGTAGAAATTATGTTTGTATGTTACCTCTTTACGCCCAAACCGCTTAACCGATTTGGCTGAAATTTGGTATGGATAAACTTTGAGTTCCGGGTAGGGAAATACTGTCTATCCCGAAAAAATTTACGGTTTCTGCGCGATAAACGAATTTTGGCGTAACGGAGTTGCGGGCTTCATCTATTGACTGAAAGACCGATTACACGAGGGATCAGCTCTATTAAGAATGGGTTAAGTACATAATCACATTTACTAGAATGTATTAAATACTTACATTATTTTATTCATTTAGTTTGAAAATGTTTAATATTTTTTTATTTTACCAAAATTTAAAAATCTTCAACAGCGTAATGTAGAATTCCACCGCATATATTATAATGGACGTTCCTTGTTACGGTTAGACGCCATATTTTGTTAACCGACTTCCAAAAAACGAGGAGGTTATATGTTCGGCTGTGGATATATATTTTTTTTTTAAATTTTTATTTTTGTATGTTCAACGATTACTCCGCCGTTTGTGAACCGATTTTCGAAATTTTTGTTTTGTTGTATTAGGTTTCATTCCAATTTGGTCCCATTTTCACAAAAGTGGTGACCTGATGATGGGATCCAGGAGTAATCGAGGAAACTCCTCGAAAGTTATATGGAAACATATGGTGATTTTGGTTTTATGTGAAGTGTACTAAGAATACGCTACCAAAAAGTCAAATATTGGGTCAAGGTATACCATGGTTTCGATGATGCTGAGAGAACTCCTGATTCCTTATAGATACACGTTTGGGAGTTTCGGCGTTGTTTTAAGAACAGAAAGCATAAACTACTATGCAATTCATATTCATCATCATAATCATCATCATCATCATCGTCATCATCATCATTAACACGTCGTGTTAAGGCCACCAATGTCTCATGGCACAGAATAGATAATAGTACAAGGCATAGGTATGGATATACTAATAATTATAATTATGTACTGTATAACAATTAACAACACCTGTTTGTTTTTAATACACGGCGGTCGGCGTCGCCGCCCAGCGCCGCCGCGTGGCGCGTGGCGGCAGAAGACAGAATATCGAATACTTTACTAACTACTTTATATACAGATCGAATACTTTACTACTTTATAAAATTTTAATAGACAAATAGAATTAAAATAAAGTTATTTTAAAAAGAGCATTTAAACAAAACAAAGTCATTAAGTGTCTTTTCAATTAGTTATACTTATTAATCGATAGATGGTGCACTAAGTACCTATCGACTTGAATTCTTGATAACAAGAACAGCTGTCAATAATCATGATAATATTAAATATTATGCTACGCTACATCCTATGCAAGTTTGTACAATTTTTTATCTGATAGATCCTTCGATCGTGGAAAAACGAGACACAATAGCCTTTCTATTGTTATCGCAATCGCCGGTGACCGCTTCGGGCTTGAAGTATTAAAATTGTTAAATTACTTAGCACAATATGTTCACTTCACTGATAATATTATATTATTTTGTGAGTGTGAGTTGTGACTCTTAACAAATTGTAATAAGATACGTAAAATATACGCGAAGATTTATCTACTAGTGTAACTAAAAAGAGTGAAATTATTATTATTTTTAACAAAAAATTAAAACCGACTTCCAAGGTAAAAACAATAATAACATTAATATGAACTAAAAAGTATTAAATAATTTTTACTATCTAATAGTGCCTTTTTCCGAATTCGGCTAAACCTCAACTATTTCTGTACTCAATCTTCATAATTTTGAAGTCGGTGCCAGTTCCAAAAATTTTAAATATTCTGTCAGAGGACTGAAGATTCAGCTATCTGGTACCGACTTCAAAATAATGAAGATTGAGTACAGAAATAGTTGAGGTTTAGCCGAATTCGGAAAAAGGCACTATTAGATAGTAAAAATTATTTAATACTTTTTAGTTCATATTAATGTTATTATGTAGGCTTTTATTATGGGATGAAATGTGCCGTTTTTTGTAATTAATTATTTAATTATAAAAATATCTTCTGTTTAGATTAATAATTTAAATATATTCCTATAAAACCAGACAAAATTCAAAAAAATCAGAACAGTTTTTTGCTAGATAGTTGCGTGTATTTTTGTTATAAGACTGTACCACACTAAATTATTACAATGGAATATTGTTCTGATTTTTTTTTAATTTATCTGGTTTCATAGGATAAATATTGTAATAAGTACTGTGACTGTACTGTGTTAATTAACCAGCTATTATTTTAATTAACACATTATTAGTTTTTAACACATTAGAAGTTTAACTTTAATATACAGAAAAATAAATTTGAAATAAACAATTCATAATAAGTGTAAACTGTAAATTATTTAACTGTCAAGTTAATAATGTTTTATGTTTCATTAAATATAAAAACATACATTTTTGTATTTGAATTATTGTATTTATATTTTTTTCAACAGGATGAAAATGAATTTAACATAATTAGCTGGTATGGCAATGTATATAGTATATTATATAATTAATTTCCTGTTTTATTTATTTAATCGAATTTCTAACTGTTTATTTTACTCATTAGGTAAAGTTAATGTTACTGCCGCACTCAGAGACGAATTTTTTAATAATTTAACTTTATTTAAATGAAGATTTTGACATTATAAGCCTAATTAATGTTTTCCCAAACTCTTCATTAAATTGAAGTTTAATCGTCATTAAATGTCTCCAAACACATCCGTAAATCTTTAATCTAAATTCTAAATTGTTATAATTCAAACGTAAGGGCGATCTTTTGTCAGATTAACGTCGGGTCAAAGAAAAAAACGATAAGTCGAAATGAGAAAAGTTCGATTCGCTTATGAAAATGAAAAATTTCCCGGAAAGTACAGTTATGGGGTGTTTACATAGATGCTAGATTTATTACAAGCCTTTTGAAATTAAATGTTTGTTTAGCAAAAACATACTTTGACTACAGTAAAGGTGCGTATAAAACTTGTGCATTCGGAAAAGTTACGAATCCATATTTAAGCGAAAGTCAATTATTGTTTTACTTATAACACAAGAGTTGACTACTCATACCGAGTAGAGTGGCAAGAAAGTGCCCTCGGCCGAGCACTCGGTATGTATTATATTATTAAGGCGACGCCTTGATAATTTGGCTGTAGCGATATCGATTTTTCTTTGATTAAAGTTCATTGTCAATATTCATCATGTCTTTGTCTTTGAATTACCCATAACATAACACGATTGGTCAACTTTTATAATATAACAGAATAATCAATCAAAAAGACCTCTGTAAAAGAAGGGAGGAGAGTTATTAATTAAGCTTCCAAAATTTGTACATACATTGGTTCAAGCATACACTTTAATTTGCCCATAGTTTATATGAAATGTATTTATAGTTTTTAAATTACGCGACAAAAACCATTTTGTCGCTTACGCCCTTTCCATTTTTTGCTGTTCCATTGTTTGTTTTCTATGAGAGGCCGCGCCGGCCTCTCATAGAAAACGTGACGGACGAACAGACGGATAGGACGTGGCATTCTCGTTCGATTGTTTGAGTCTCAAAGCAGTTTCGTGGTAGGGCTCCTGATTCGGAACGAAAATATGATCGGTTTTCGCGCGCCGGTCGTCTGAGCGAAAAATCACCAAAATAAGATGTTAATATCTGATATAAAAATATTTTATTGAATTTGTAAACGTAACTAAATAACGGCTGTATATAAAGTGTCCCAAAGGAAGAGCTTTCTATGATCTAATGAGGGTAACGGCTTTACCCATAAAGGGGACCATTCAAAAGGAAAAGGTCGGTTATGAAAGGATTGTGAAGTAATAAGAAGGAAATACAGAGCCGCTGTATGGAGAAAACGGATTTTGTTCCTGGATTATGGCTGATGACTTTTGGATCTTATTATCATTGATCTTTTAGAAACTGAAGATTCATATTAAGTTGTTATAATATCGTGTGACAACGTCGATCGCTATCTCGTCGCATAAACAATGGTCGCCGCCAATCTCAGGTTGTAATAATTTACTATCATTTATTCAACCAACAGTAGCCGATTCTCAGGCCTACTGAATATATGCATATAAAATTTGGTGAAAGTCAGCAAAGCCGTTTCGGAGGAGTTCGCTGACTAACATTGTGACACGGGAATTTTATATATAAGACATACTATATAATATTTATGTACCCGAATAAAATTTCTCATGTTTTTACCCGACTACGGCGACGCAAAAGGATGGTTTGATTTTGAACTTTATGCATGTAGGTAGGTACGTATGTTGGTAATTGGTATGGATGTTATTTTGCTCCCTCATAACTTCTAAAAACGTATTATAATTCGGAAAATAAGGTGTCGTTAGACACCTCTTGATTGTCAGCATATTTATAGGCTAAAATTATTATTCGCGTTGCCTTAAATTGACTACTCAGTGCCCTAAACGGGACTGAAAGTAAGGAATGGGGTAACAAATAAAATAGTTTCGTTAGAATATTTCAAATATGTAAATATTATAATACACAGATTACAGAGTTAAAAAAAACTAAGTGATAAAATGTAGCAGCGCTGAAAGACCATTTTTTTACTTTTGTATGTTTTGTATGTATATTTTGTATTGTTGACGTGAAGTCTCTACAAGAAACACATACACCCCTGAAGTGTTATCATTTAGTTTTTGTACAGTGTTGCCGTGCGAGAATTTACTCGAGAACGGCTTCTGCACTGGGTGTGGTCGAAATAAAACACTTCGTCGCTATGTACTATTAGCGGGGGTCGAGGTAAACGCGATTCCGGCCAGCCTTCCTTCTATATGATGAGGATCCCAACCCAACTATTTCCCCAGTTCTATTATTCGATGTTGGCGGTAGGCTGGCGCGGAGCGGACTGAGCGGTCTGCCGGCGGCCGGCCCGACCCTATATTTTTACCTGGCCGGCTGCCTGGCCAGCGATCCCGCCATTCCCCCGGCCCCTGCTAAACTTTATTTATTTCTCAAAGCTATTTTTCACTATTTTAAAACACATAATAAATATTTCTATTGTAAATAAACTACGCATCTGCTAGCTTTCTTAAATATTGCCGAACGTCTATTCCTAAATATCCTTTGTTTATTGTTTTGACAATAAACAAAGGATATTTGCTTTATTACTTTTAAGGTCTTTACGGAACACAATAATAACGTATTTAAACTAACTAAAATACAGTCAAAGGGACCGAACATGTGGCGATTTCAAAATAAGCCATTTTACTATTGAAATTAAATAAATTTACAAATGAAATCATACAAAACTTAATTATTAAAATGCGACTATTAACTATTGACTATATTTGGGAATAAAACACACGCTATCAGATGATTTATTTGAAAATTACTGTCTCTATCTGACTTTTACACGAACTATTACTATTTAATATTTTAGACCTATCGCTATTACAAATAAACTAAACTATAAAATACTATCTATATGCTCACTATAACCTATCTAAATATATTTATTGTTTCGTACACAAATTCACTAAACTATAAACGTTCTTGCACTAAACTATAACCTATCTATTTTGCGTCGTCTCGTACATTTCTCCCGCCGTGCAGCGACGTAACCTCGACGCTGCAGATCCGATGTCCTGGGAGAGACGACGCACTATGTCGACAGGATCACCAGCCGCTTCGTCGGTCGCCGAAGTACTCCTCCTTTGGTCCTCACGTCCACCACTCGAACCGCGCCATCTTGTCCCGGGTATGTGGCGATGACTATGCCCCGGGGCCAGGTGTTCCTCGGGAGGTTGCTGTCCACTATCAGCACGACGTCGCCCTCCTTGATGGTCCTTCCGCTCCCGCGAGGCTCCCGCCGGTGTTGGAGTTCCGGCAGGTACTCTCGGACCCAGCGCGCCCAGAACATGTCTGCCAGGCGCTGCGACGCCCGCCAGTTGGAGCGGGTGATGAGGTCGGCGTCGTCGAACTTGCCGGGCGTTGGTACCCGCGCTGACCCGCCCAGGAGGAAGTGGTTGGGCGTGAGGGCTTCGTTGTCTTCGGGCTGGACCGATACGTGTGTGAGGGGGCGGCTGTTCACTGTGTATTCCGCCTCCACGAGCAGGGTGCTGAGGATCTCTTCGGACGGATGACGCTCGTGCAGCACGGCGGAGAGTGCTATCTTCACGGACTTCACGAGGCGCTCCCACGCTCCTCCCCCACTATTTATTATTTTTATTTCTTCTCCGAATGCCTGTTGTTGTACAGACCGAACTATTAATTTTTCGTCTTCTATGGGAACGAATTTTCGTTTTTCGGTCTCGATCTGTGTTTCCTGTTTTGGCGCCGTTTTCTTTTGTTTCCTCCAGTCGGGATGGCTATCATTTTTCTTCTTGCCCCTTCTGTAATTCACTATCTCTTTTTTGGGCTTCATTCTCGCCACGAACTGTAGTACCCGAGCTGTGGCACGTAGGTACTTCTCCCAACTGGATAAACGTATGGCGTCCGGTATTACTTGGTCGATCGACGGCGGCTTCGATGTGATGTGATGAGTCCTCTCTTCACCCGTTTCCTTCTCTTCGATGATTCGCTCCGCCGGCCATGTAGAGCTGCTTTCGTACAGGAATTCTGGACCTCTGTACCACCGATGTTCCGTACCGAAGTCAGGCGGGGCGCTCCTCGTCGCGTCGGCGGCTATTAGGGCCGCCATGAGTTCCGTGTACTTCTTTTGCTGTTCCGGATCCTTGTCGATGCGCTTTTCCGTGTTGTGCAGCCTTCTCAGCGCGTTGTCGTAATTGTTCGGCATCACGCAGTCCTCTGTCTTCCAGAGCATCCCTGTTTCGAACCGGCCCCCGACCTTTTGCGTGCTTCTATTTAGGATGTCGAGGGCTCTTCGCTCTGGATCGGACTGCGGCTTCTTCTCTTCTATTCCCATTGACTCGATGGAGAAGTGGTGCCTTAGTATGTCGTCCATTCTGACGTCCACCAGGTTATTTACGAAGTGTACCTGGTGTCCGTGGGTGCGCGAGTCGGTGCCGTGCAGGACCCAGCCCAGTGGCGTCTTCGATGCCGCGGGTTGGCGGCGTTCTCCTCTTCTAACTTCGGACGCCACTAGGAGGTGCCAGTTGTCCTGGCCTATGAGGACGGTCGGCTGCATCTCTTTGTAGGTGAAGTGCTGTCTCAGATCTCTGAGGTGGTCACAGGCCCACACCGTTTCTTGCCGGACGACCTGCGGTGATAGTTTCAGGTGGTCGATGGTTCGGGCCTCTATGTCGTGGGCCTCTCCGCTGCCCCTTAGCTGGATGGTAACCCGACGAGACGACTCGGACTTGAGGTTGTCCGGCGCCAGTGTCTCTATCTCAAGGGGATCGATGTGTCCCTTGGCACCGATCTTTCTCGCTACGTCGGAGTCCAGCAGGGTGACCGTTGACCCGTCGTCCAGGAGGGCGAAGGTGTCGGCGGAGCTCTTTGACCCGGTGACCCGAACTGGTACTATCTTCAGGTAGGTGTGGGCTCTTCTATGTTCGTGCGTTGATATGACCTGTTCCTTTTCGCCTTCCTTTGGTTTCTTGAAGTGCAGCAGTGGGTGATGGCTCCTGGCGCACCCATCTATTTTACAAGTCCGGAAATCGCACTTATGAGACATCGCTTTATAGCGGAGGCATCTGAAGCAAAGTCTGTTTTTCTTTGCTATAGCCCATCTATCTTCCGTCGACGCTTGCTGTATTTTGTCGCACTTGACCGGGGGATGACCTATTTGTTCGCATAGGACACACGGCCGTTCTTCTGTTTTCTTCTCGCCTTCTGTTCGTGCGTGGTGCGCACGCTGTCTTCTATAAGGCGGCGTCGTGTTGTCCTCTGCTATCGGTTCCGGAGCTGCGTATCGTGCGCATCTTCTTGCTTCTTTCTCTATAAACTCGCAGAATTGTAGCAGCTCCGGTTCATTTTTCTTCCCGGTCTCTATTGTCTCGACGTAGTCGAACCAGCGATACTTTATGGTCGACGGAAGCTTCTCGACTATGTTCTTGATTATTTCTGGACTGTATAAGTATCTGTCCTTTCCCAGGAGCCGAAGTGTGGCGACGCTGTTCGCTATTTTGTTAGCGAACAGGCAAATGTCCCTCGGGGCGTCGCTTGTCCTGGGCAGGTTGCGCAGCTTGTCTAGCTCGGCGATCGCTATGGTGTCCGGTCGGCCGAATCGATCTTCCAGGGTCTTCATAATGATGTCTGACGGAGCGTTCGCTATAAGGAGGCTGGTCACGGCCTCCTTCGCCTTTCCTTTTAGGGCTCTTCGTAGCCTTGCTGAGTTTTCGGCCGTGGTCAGGTGGCGCTCCGTCTCCATGTAGGCCGACCGAAAGGCGAGCCATTCACTGTAGGCCCCGTTGAAGAAGGGCAGCTCCCCCAGGTATTTCGAGCTTCTGTTCGCCGTGGCGCTGTTTACGGCCGCGGTGATAGCTGAGGTGAGCTGCGCCAACTCGCTATTCATTGGCTGCGAGGCTGCGTGCGATGCTATTTGCCCCGACGTCGGTGGTGCCGCTGTCTTCGATGCTTCGACGCGGGGCAGCGGGGAATCTTTCGGCGGCTTGGGGCCCGCCGATGACGAGCACGGAACTATATTCCCCGACGGTTGCTCGACGATCTCTATATTTTCCTCGGGTGCTGTGTTACGTGGTGGTAGCGGCGGTGCTTGCGAAACTATGAGTGCTCCCGCCGGTAACGAAGGCGGCAGAAGAGGCTGGTTATCTATATGGCCCTCTTCCGCACGCTGATTTTCCAACCACGACGTCACTCTCTCCTGTGCACCCTCGGATTCGTTGTCTGTGTCCTCGTCCGATTCCGCTTCGAGAACCCTCATCCGGGCGATGGCGAGCTCCAGTTTGCGCTTCGCTATTTCTTCGGCGGCGCGGGCGAGTTTCTTCGCCTTTTCCGCCTTACTTGAGGCGCTCCTGGACTTCGCTCTCGTCGGCGCGGCTTGTACGGTAACCGACACCGACGGAGACTTCGGCGGGTCTTCTTGTCGTAGCGGAAGCGACGGGTGGGCCGTAGGGGCTTCTCGAACTGTGAGATCCGCTTCTTCCTCGATGGTTGGTCGGTCCTCTTCACGGGGTGCCGACGCAGCTATTCCGCTCTGCGATCGTGTGACGGGCATGGCGACGAAGTGTTGACTATGTTCAACGATCCGGCTCGAACGTGACCAAAATGTACAGAAGATCCGGCTCGAAGGACCAAAATGTACAGTGTTGCCGTGCGAGAATTTACTCGAGAACGGCTTCTGCACTGGGTGTGGTCGAAATAAAACACTTCGTCGCTATGTACTATTAGCGGGGGTCGAGGTAAACGCGATTCCGGCCAGCCTTCCTTCTATATGATGAGGATCCCAACCCAACTATTTCCCCAGTTCTATTATTCGATGTTGGCGGTAGGCTGGCGCGGAGCGGACTGAGCGGTCTGCCGGCGGCCGGCCCGACCCTATATTTTTACCTGGCCGGCTGCCTGGCCAGCGATCCCGCCATTCCCCCGGCCCCTGCTAAACTTTATTTATTTCTCAAAGCTATTTTTCACTATTTTAAAACACATAATAAATATTTCTATTGTAAATAAACTACGCATCTGCTAGCTTTCTTAAATATTGCCGAACGTCTATTCCTAAATATCCTTTGTTTATTGTTTTGACAATAAACAAAGGATATTTGCTTTATTACTTTTAAGGTCTTTACGGAACACAATAATAACGTATTTAAACTAACTAAAATACAGTCAAAGGGACCGAACATGTGGCGATTTCAAAATAAGCCATTTTACTATTGAAATTAAATAAATTTACAAATGAAATCATACAAAACTTAACTATTAAAATGCGACTATTAACTATTGACTATATTTGGGAATAAAACACACGCTATCAGATGATTTATTTGAAAATTACTGTCTCTATCTGACTTTTACACGAACTATTACTATTTAATATTTTAGACCTATCGCTATTACAAATAAACTAAACTATAAAATACTATCTATATGCTCACTACAACCTATCTAAATATATTTATTGTTTCGTACACAAATTCACTAAACTATAAACGTTCTTGCACTAAACTATAACCTATCTATTTTGCGTCGTCTCGTACATTTTTGTTACACCCTGTATTGTATTTAAATCGTATAGTTTCCTAATCCCTCGATCGTGGAAAAAACGAGACTTATTAGATTTGTATTGTTTCGCGGTCGTGTGCGACCGCTTGGGGCTTGAAGCACTAAACTGGTGGTCACCGCCGTTGGTTTTACATTTAGTAATTCTTTTAAATGTATACCTTTCTTTAAAAATATATTGTAAGACTGGAGACCCCAATAAACGTAAATAATCTGCTATTACTTGTATCTACTAGATGCCAGGTTTAATCCATCAACGATTTATTAATAATTCGTAAACAATTTTTGAGATCGGTTAATAACGATGGAAATAATCAAGTGTGTCGTGAGACGAACTTGACGTTTTATAATTACAATATGCCACAAATTACAAAATATACACATTTCAAAAAATGTCCTTATAATTTACTAGATGATGCCCGCAACTTCGTTTACCGAGAACCGTACATTTTTTCGGGATAAAAAGTATCCTAATCATCCTAATATGTCCTTTCCCGGGACTCAAAGTATCTCGATACCAAATTTCAGCGAAATGGGTTCAGCGGTTCGGACGTGAAGAGGTAACAGACAGACAGACAGACAGACACACTTTCGCATTTATAATATTAGTATGGATGAGTACATAAATGTTACGAAAGATTATAACACTTTCTTAAAGTACTATGTCATTAAAGATATTAAACTTAAGATTTGATGGAAGTTGGTATTGTATATTTAAATTGAAACAGCGCTGACCGTATTTTTCTGCAAGGAGTAATAAGAGAACTCTCTTGTAAAACTTTAGAGATAAAACTAAGTAAGTACAGAATAATTATTGTGGTACACAATAAGTGATTTGATGGAAATAATAACAAATTCTTTATTGGCATATAGAAACATTAAATAAGACAAAAACATAAGAAGTAAAAAAAAACAAAATCATGAAAATGTGCAAAATGGCGGTCTTAACGGTTTCTTCCAGACAACCAATAAGGTACAAATAAAAATACAAATAGGTGCATAATATGAATATTAGACGCAATCAGCCGTTTTTATAAGAAACAAAAAATTTACTCTTGGAAGTTTAAATTAAAAAATAGCTTGGTTTTATTTTATTCCTGAAAACATCTTAAAATCTAGATAATATATTATAACATTATTACGATTTATCCATTAATTAAACACGAAAATTCTAATTTTACGTATAAAATGGCCAGCAATCCGTAAAATCTGGGGACGAGGACTCCAAGAGATGTAAAGGGCTTGAAACGTACATTTAAATAAACACACCTAATAATACTAGGATCTCTTCCAATCCTCTAACTTTGTATGGCCTGTGTCACCGTAGGAGAATGTTATGCCTACTTAATGCTTATACTTTGACCTAGTTTTAATAGTCTGGTGTTTTTTTTTTGTATTCAATTTTATAACATAAAAACGTAATAATTAATGTCTAATCGCTACATAGTATAAAAAAGTTGCATCCAGCTGTCTGTCCTCTTTATATTACGCTGAAATCTTTAAAACTAGAGAAATAATTTTGATGTCTTTTCTGACCTTTAATATAATATACAACTAGACGTTCCGCACGGCTTTGCCCGCGTAAATTAAATATTTCACAGACAAATTATTCCACAAAAATAGCCTATGATCCTTCACGCGGTGCACTTCTTATCTGTGCCAAATAACATAAAAATTGCTACAGTAGTTCATGAGATAAGCCCTTTCAAATAATTTCCTCTATTTTTTCGCTCCTATTAGTCTCAGCGTGATAAAAATACAAAGCCTATAGCTTTCTTCGATTAATGGGCTATCTAACACTGAAATAATTTTTCAAATCGGACCAGTAGTTCCTGAGATTAGCGCGTTCAAACAAACAAACAAATTCTTCCGCTTTATAATATTAAAGTATAGATGCGTCCCGACACCAGTGTCCGATCCTTTAACGATGAAACATGGCATATAATATTTGGCGTATAATGGCTAATGGCTATACAATATTTGCTGGATGAGCTTTTTCACAACAGTTATACCAAAAGATTTCTATTTTAGTTAAAAAAAATCCTTATGCAACCTGTACTTCGTTAAGTCAAACTGTTTTAATTGTCCAATAATAGCACAACCCTCCAGGCCTGAAGCGACTGAACTTCTCTATGCATTGGGAACTACTGGGAATTAATTCTATTAGTCGGCCTCGGGCTATTTCCGATTGCCAAATATTATAGTGTTCGAAGTTTGATTTCACGTGAAAGATTTCCAGTTATAGGGTGCAAAGTCAATCGAGAAAAGACAGCTGATTTGGATTTTGGGAGTTGTCATATACTAACTAACTAACTCCGCTGGCTCAGCGACCAGTGGAATTGGCCTCCGAAATGAGCTTCCGCTTGTCATAATATATACAACAGTTATATTATATTATGACATAATATATTTTTTTTTCTAATTACAGTAACGAACGATAAGATGGCAAAAATATATTTTTGTAATAATATACTCTATATTGCACATGTTTTTGGCAAAGGTGAGGAACAAAAGAAAGTTTAAATTTGATGTTTCCATAACGGGAGCCCGGGAGATGAAAATGTTGATTAATACAACAAACACGCGGTTCATTTTGAAAGCGATGCGAAAAATTATACGAACCGCCGAATTACTCGACAAAAATAACAATTGGCTCCTTTTGTACGTGTTTTTTGCTGCAGATTGTTATTTTATTTTTAAATGTTGTGTATTTTCTGAAGATTCACAATTCAAGACGTGAGTGTTATTAACATGAAAAAACTTCCCGTTTTTCTCCTTCAATGGAGGCTTTAGGGCCGGAAAAATTATTTGAATAGAAAAGCTATGGTTTATATGTGTAGCAAGATACATTAGCTAGGTTATGAAGTAGATAAGTTACAAGTTTTATTTAAATAATTAGGGAAAAAATTAGTTAACGTCCGAATGTTACGAAATGTTACTTGTTCGATTCTTCCACTCACGTCTTCAATTACAAACGCCTACATCGAAGGAACTTTATGACAATTTTATTCGGCGGTAGGATTCAAAATTGGTACCTACATTTAGTCTAGTCATAATGAAAGACAGTGGTTTTTAGCAACAACTGCAACATGACGCCCGTATATCTATCTCCGTTGCGCCAAAATCCGTTTATAGTAGGTACGGGAACCGTAGACTTTTTCGGGATAAAAAGTATATTTTCCCGGGACTCAAAGTATTTCCATACCAAATTTCAGCAAAATCGGTTCAACGGTTTGGGCGTGAAGACGTAACAGGCAGATAGACAGACAGAAAGACACCTTAACGTAATTATAAAATTTGTAGGTATGGAAAAATAGATACTTAATTGAGCTTACAAAACAAAACCAAAATTAAATAAAATGTACAATGTCTGCTATAAAAGGCTATAAACAAGTATTCAACAACATTTAAACAGTTATAAAAATATGTAGCCGAACCAAGGTTCTTTTTTTTTTTTATTAAATAAGAGGGCAAACGAGCAAACGGGTCACCTGATGGTAAGCAACTACCGTCGCCCATGGACACTCGCAGCATCAGAAGAGCTGCAGGTGCGTTGCCGGCCTTTTAAGGGGTAATAGGGGAGGGTAGCGAGGGAAATAGGAAAGGGTAGGGAAGGGAAAAGGGTAGGGGATTGGGCCTCCGGTAAACTCACTCACTCGGCAAAACACAGCGCAAGCACTGTTTCACGCCGGTTTTCTGTGAGGACGTGGTATTTCTCCGGTCGAGCCGGCCCATTCGTGCCGAAGCATGGCTCTCCCACGTCAAATTTATTAGAGTGTGATTTTTAATAACATAGATAAAGGATTACTCGCACTATCGTTTCATGCTTAAAGCTTTTTCTAATTCGATCTAATCGCGAAATTAAAAATAAAAAACTAAAATTATTAAACAAATAAATATCTCCCTACTTGATCACAGTAGGTTAACCAAATTTGGAGAAAAAGTAAAGTATTAAGTGCTTGTTCAATTGGTATAAACAAAATTAATGTTACTTGATTAGTTTTTTTTTTAATTATTTTTTATGCAAATTTTTGACCTGGAAAAAAGCCAACTTTGACACTCTTTAAAAAAATAACTACAAAGAATATCGGTCTCGGAGTTTTACTCTAATGTTTATATAGCTATCAACTATGATATTTTGAAAGAAAAACGCAGTGAAACAAAATCGAGGTTTTTATCACACTGTGCATAGTTCCGTTAGTTTTTGATATTTTTTGAATGGTCAATGAATGTACATATTTTATAACGTGTTATACGTTGCCAACAACATCATCTCAGTTACGTTTTTAAAGGAATTTAAATTATAAGTTTCTTTAATACTTCTCCGAATACTAGTAACATTTTTTTTAGTTGATCGATATTACTCAATAACTTATGAAGTCTTCTTAGGCGTGACAGTTTTTCTTTTAAATTCAGCATATTTTTATGAATAGGACAGTGCTTACAGTGTTTTGTCGGCATCATTAATATGTGCATTCATGCCGAATTATAGCTTTGTAGGTCCTATAGTCTCTGAGCAAAACCGCGGACAGACAGACGGACGGACAGACCGAAACTATAAGAGTTCCTTGTTGACTACGGAACACTAAAAAGAGATGTCACCGTATGTTTTTGGAAGAAAGCGTATTCCCTCTTAAACACACCTGTAGCTCTACTAATGTTGCGAGTGTCCATGAGTGACGGTAATTACTTTCTATCAGGTGACCTGTTTGCTTGTTTGCCCTTTTATTTTCGAAAAGACGTAGATACTTAAATGATATCATGTAATAATCATTAAAAATACTTGTACAGATTATACCATTTCTATACCAAACTGACATTCTATACTTTCAGATATAAAAGACGTGATAAATATTTTAATATTAAATATATGAATATAAGAATCAGTAGACAAATATAAATGTGTTTTTACTACGTACTAATCGTCACAATATCGTTTGTAGCATCATATCGTCCTAAATATCATAGATTTCTATAAGAAAGGTCAATTGGTTAGGATCGTTTTTAAAGTACTTGGTGATTGTTTAATCCAAAAAGGACATAGTATTTGGGATACCGTAGATGTAGTCTACTATGCCCCATATAAATTGTTTGAATCGATTACGGGTTTTTGGTCCATACATTTTTGGGCATTCACCTTTAACAAGTGATAATGTTATTTACTTTTGAATTTAATGTTTCTTCCAGCGCTGCTATTTTTACAGTAGGCACAGTTGTACACAGTACAGCTGTACAGTATCTATCTTATTAGAAAATCTCTGAAATGTATTTAACACTGCATATTATTTTAGTCGCAGTAGATATATTTCATGTCAGAAAACCCTGGAGACCATCCCAAAACCAGAATAATCTGGTCGAATCAACCCAATATTAAGTCGATGCAACTAGTAAAAAGGCTCCAGGAGAGCAACCAGTCTATAGAAACCGACCAAACCGTGCAGAGGGGTTACCATTAAGTTGGTCCTTAAAACATCAAAACATTTTATAATTCAGCATTCAAATGTGGAAAATGCGGAAGGTTGCTGTTTCATGAGTTTGGGAGATTAATAATGGTAAAACCTAATGGGACGAATAATGGCTCTCCAGAGCTGGTCGAAGATGGTAAACTCATCGCGAAATTATCCGAACAAGTGATTATAGTAAATAGAGATGAAATTCAAGCCGGGATTTTCATCAGCACCAGCATCAGAGACAATTTCTTAGTGATACCATGGTCAATCTCACAAACTCATGAAAAAGCAACCTTCCGCATTTTCCATATTTCAATGCTGAATTACAAAATGTTTTGATGTTTTAAAGACCAACTTAATGGTAACCTCTCTGCACGGTTAGGTCGGTTTCTATAGACCGGTTGCTCTCCTGGAGCCTTTTTACTAGTTACATCGACTTAATATTGGGTTGATTTGAGCAGATTATTCTGGTTTTGGGATGGTCTCCAGGGTTTTCTGACATGAAATATATCTACTGCGACTAAAATAATATGCAGTGTTAAATACATTTCAGAGATTTTCTAATAAGATAGATAACAGAAAAAAACGAAATCACAAAGAACATAGGGCCTTTACCGAAGAAAGACTAAAAAATGTATTTTAGGTAAAAATACTCAATACTAAGTAACGAATAAAATTCATTATTATCAATTTGACTATTAGCAATAAAAATGTAAGAGATTTTCTCACATTCGAATGAAATTTTCGGTTTTATAAAACGAAGTAAAGATTTTTTGCCATATAACTTTTCTGTGACCATAGAAAAGCCAATTATTTTGTCTTAAAAACAAAAAAAATCGGAAAGTTTTTTATGTTCTATGAAATGCTATAAAATAAGCTATAATTCTTTCATTTACTGTCTTCAAAAATCCTGATAGATTTCATAAAATACAAATGTCCCTAGACTTAGTTGATGTGTGTTTTTGAAAATCTACCGCTTTAGAAGCTCATAGCATGGTAAGGATTGGAGATAGATACATAGTGTAAATGACATCGTTGTAGTAAATTTTAGTAGCTTTTATTATGTAGAAGACACTTTTTCTTTACGACGTACCGTTTTAAAGATATGAGCCAAAAACTCAAAAACGGGAACTTTAACCCCCTCCCCCCACTCCGGCTCACCCCCTAGAGGCAGGGACTTTTAGTATGTTTATCTTCTAGGCATCCTAAATACATTTCTGAAGAAATTGCTTAGGTTGCAGCTCACGCACTCTACACCTGCTTTTGGGCTATTCTTTGGGTGGACTAGAGATGCTGAATGTGTGCTTGAATTTTAATAAATTGTTTTTAGTTTGGAAGCTGATATCATGAGCATAATAAACTAAAATAGAAAATATAAAACGGGGAAAGGAATGTTGATATACTGAAGATTATTGGCTGTATTTTTATTATAACTTCGTAGCTTTAAAATAATGAGCAAAAAAAAAGCTTTTGAAGCCTTATAAAGGCTTTAAAAGCGGTAAATTACGGAATATCCGTAGGGAAAGCCCTTAAGTCATACGTACGTATGGGATAAGCGTACACACTAGTTTAATCTAGCGGTAGCCTAATATTTGGTTAATAGAAATATTGAGAAATATTTGGTTAGATCTAAGTACCTATGCAGGAAATCGTTTTGAACTCAAGAAAAGATTAAGATAATATTATTCATTCTAAGAGTTACTAAGAGTTATTCCGATGAATTTATAAAATTAAGAAGCCGGTTGCCATCGAAATTTTCATACATATACGTAATATCAAAATCAGTATTTACTATCAGTATTTAAACACCAAAAAATATTTTTTTTTGTGTTTAAATATTATGTTGTAGTAAATTTTTATACAGGAACCTAGGTTATTACTATTTTAAGCTGAAAAATAACTCAAACATGTTAAATATTTTCGTAATGAGAAAATGATTTTGGTATTTAAACGTAAACGTATGAGAATTTCGATGACACCCGGCCACTTAAAAGTGTTCAATTTCTTTTTTAAATTACCAGAATACAGCGCGTTTTTCACATTGCTCCTAGGCTTATAAGGTCAATGACCGCTGGTGCCATCTTAGTTCATTTTGTCTGTACCGAGCGAAGCCACGAGCGTAAGCTAGTAGAATATACAATTCCCAATTAAAATCAAACACAAGTTCCCGCAAATCTCATTACCAGAGCCCGCGCTCTAATAAGCTTCTAATTACTGCAGCGGGCGCAGCTCGATTGTTTTGGTTATGATAATATTTTGATTCTCGTACGTCAATATGAATATTAAGTACTATTATATTCATATCAACGACGTTTGTTATTGACTAGCGGGCCCGACGGATTCATTTTTATCAGGGTGAGCAAAGCGAGCCCTAGTGTTATTATATCCCAGAACCCGAACTTTTGTCAGTCAGTCAAGGTGTGAGTGTGACGACGCGAGCCCTCACAAAGCTCGGCTTTTAGCTAAGCCCGACACAAAGCATCTTCGTACCAAATTACCTCTTCACGCCCAAGCCACTGAAGTCTGAACTGTCTGTCTGAAAGACACACTTTTGTATTTATAATATTATTATTGATTCCGTCGACGCTTGCCGTCGACCAGTGCCGTTCGTCTGTAAGGAGCCTAATCCGTTCACATGCAAGGTTTTTACATGAAGTTTTTTTGACTGTTCATTGTTCAATCATCCCGGGATCGAACCTGCACCGGAGGCGTTCCAAACGCTTGATGCATAAATATTGCAGTTGAGTGTGGACTGTGGACGCAACTGATGGGGTCACGTACTGTATACGCGGTCTGAAAATTTTCACCCGCACGATATTGCATTGCTGTTAAAAATTCAATGTGTTACGAACTTTGAAACATTGATGTTAAAATATATTTTTCATTCCTTTGTTGGCAATTTGATAGGATGTACTTACCTAGTGCCGAAGTAATTTTAGCGTGCGGCTTAAATCAGCAGCCTTACGGTGAATTTACACGGGTCAATTTTAGTCGTGCGGCGTAAATCGTGCGGCTATAAATAGTCACCCGTGTAAACCCCGCATTACCCCCGAAACTGACACGATTCTGATTTAAGGTGCTCCTTCGGGAGCATTCGCGTATGTTAACATTATAATAAGATTCGACTTTAAACATTACAATACCACCTCCCTGACCGACGAGCATTTTCGTGTAATGTCAAATTATAAGTTACAAGTGATATCAAAATATTAATATTATGACCATTAATTTATAATGATTTGCATTGTAATGCTCGGTTCTCTTTAACTTATGTAATGCTCGACTCTGTAACGTTACATTACACGCAAATGCTTCAGGTAAGGGAGCAACCTTACGAGTCTGTTTAGTTTTAAATTTAGCCGCAGCACGATCGTATGCTAGAATAGCTTGGTACAATGTTTGTGGTCCGACCGGAGTTCGATCGTCTTTCTGCTATTTAATATTTAACCATGGTGACATTTCCGGTCCGGAATATCAGGAAGCGGTATTCTTAATTATTAGAGTGGACGATCTCACCGCAGTTTGCGTCCGAAACTGACTCTCCGGACATCTTCTCGACTACGGCTTTGTGCATATTAAACTAGTCCTAAACTTATACCGACATTACAACTACAATCTTGAATTTGCTTGTGGTGAACGCGGACTCGTAAGGCTATAAAAAGAAATGGATATTTTTCCCAAATGACTTTTGTTTAAAACTTAAACCTAATACGTTTGGACTTTAGTGGTATTATTTTTATTACAAATTACAATAAGGGTCGTTTCTCTATGGGCCTGTCGCCCATATCCTTTGTTTGTCGCTTTTTATATATATTTTTTTTGCGTCCCAAGTTTACATTTTCTCATAATCTACTGTAAGTCCATCATGCCTTTGGATCTTATAACTTTAGTGGTATTGGTCTATCGCGACTGGCGTTCTGGAGAACAATGCATAATCCAGGCTAGATGCTCATAGTGGATAATGGCTAGATGGCTAGATGCTGGTTTTAAGGTTATAAATGCAGATTGGAGGCGCGTTATTGTCAGGAGGCCGTGGAAGATATGTGTCTCAAAACACTGAGATTATGAAACGCAAAATAATATTTGAATTACATATTTTGAGAGTGTGGGTGTAACATCTTACAAGATGGAAACGATGTTTTAAAATTAGTTTCCAATTTATCTACCAGCCAGTTCTACTGGGCGATTTTTGGCCACCTTATTTGATCAAGTTGAACTAGCTACAGAAATCGGTGTGGGAAGCTACTAATGGTAAGCTGATATCAAGCGTAATATGCAAATGAGTATCCTGATCTGCATGTAGAAGCGCATTAGCTAAACAACTTCCGAGGATCAAGCTGCTAGGTAAACATTACTTGAGCATACCATATCAATGTAATTAGAAGTTTAGTTTTCGGTATCAATGAATGTATAATAAATAGGGCGAAAATGTAGCATACGAGATCAGCAACGACGGGATTCTGCGCGTTTAGTTAAGGCCTCTATATCCGCCAATGACCTTGATCATTGTCTGTCAGTGCGAATATCGACGTAAATGACATTAAAATAACATTCATAACAATAGGGTGGCGGTTACGACGCTCGCCGCGTCCATGATAGGGAGAAATAAAAGAAAAATAGGAGAAAAAACCTTTTTAAGGCTTTTTTTTTTTTTTTTTTTTTTATAATAGAAGGCAGGTCGCTATAGCCCTGGCGTCACTGCAACCCATGAGGATCTATTGTGACTCCTTCGCACTAGAGAATCATCCCCAACCCAATACTGCTCATAAATTGAACGATATGGTTGGGGTTGGTGCCACGAATTTCCTCTGATGAGTGTTCGTGGCGACCAAAGTGCCTGTTCCTGCTCTGTACTAGAGCAGGACAGTCGAGGAGAAGGTGAATAGGTGTTTCATCCTCCTCCTCACAGAATCTGCAAGTCGTTATACTACAAATACCCATTCTGTTTAGGTGTTTGTTGAGCTTGCAGTGCCCAGTTAGGCTTCTGGTAAGGATTCTTAATTGGTTCCTACCCAGGGTGAGCACTAATTCTGATAGTTTCTTGTTGAAGCCAGGAATTAGTGCCTTGGAGTGTTCAAGGCCAGGGGTCTCAGCCCATTGCTTCCTGCATAGTATGTGGCCCCATTCCTTGAGCACCTGTTTTGTGGTACTGGGAGTTATACCACAGACTGGTTCTGGGCCATATATGAGACTCTCGGCCCCAAGCCTAGCCAGTTCGTCAGCGGTTTCATTGCCGGGGACGTTACTGTGGCCCGGGACCCATACTAGGCGGATGCTGTTGTTCCTTCCCAGCATGTTTAACGTCTCAATGCATTCCAGAACTAATTTGGACGAGACTTCTGCGGCAGTCAGTGCTTTAAGTGCAGCTTGACTATCGGAGAAGATAAACACGTTTTTATTAACTAGGGCCATCTCCAGGCTTTCTAGTGAACAACCGAGGATAGCGAAGACTTCAGCCTGAAACACGGTCGCAAACTCCCCCAAACAGGCGTATTTGCCTTTCGGTGGCCTGCCTCCGTAGAATCCGGCTCCCGCACGGTTGTCTTTCCTTGATCCATCCGTGAACCAAACTATGTCGCTAGGGCGGACATCGATTGGGGTTTTTCTTTCCCAGTCCTCCCTGGAAGGTATAAAAACCTGGTATTGCTTCGAAAAGCTATGCACCTTGATCATGGCATCTGATGGCATGGCCATGACAGGCGATTCTCTGAGAGACTGTTCCAGCTGTCGAAATGGGGTGGAGGCCCAATTCGTCCTGCCCGCCGTTCTGGCCCTGAGAGCCACCTTTTTGGCCTCCATCTGAACAAGCAGAGGAAGAGGAGTTAAGTTGATCAGGGCCTCGAGAGAAGCGGTGGGTGTTGACGAGAGTGCACCCGTGATTATTAGACATGCCAGTCTCTGTACGCTATTTAGACTTTTATTACAGTTTACTTGTTCAGCCTTTTTATGCCACACTACGCAGCCATATGTGGTAATCGGTCTCACTACGGCTGTATATAGCCATAGCATTGCCTTCGGCCGGATACCCCATTTAGAGCTGACAAGCTTCCAACAGGAACCCAGAGCACATCTAGCCTTTTTCGTAATATACTCGATGTGCTTATTCCAAGTGAGTCCTTTGTCTAGGATTACTCCTAGATATTTGACATCACCCGCAAACTTAATAGTTTTCCCGAAGAGTGTTGGCGGTCTTAGTCCCTCCAACTTCCTCTTTTTGGTGAAAGGTATCAAGACCGTCATATCAGCGTTAACTGTTAGCTTGACCCTTTGACACCAATCCTCGACGACTCTTAGTGCTGACTGCATCAACCCAGCGACCACCGATGCGCATTTGCCCACCACCATGATCGCCAGATCGTCAGCGTACCCTTGAGCGTAGTAACCTAAGAGGTTCAGTTCCCTTAGTAGTTCATCCACTACCAGGGACCATTCCAGAGGTGACAGCACGCCTCCTTGTGGGCAACCTTGTGTCAGCCTGATTTTGAGTGTCAGGTCCATGATAGTCGATGAGGCTACCCTGTTGTCGAGCGTGGCTTTAATCCATTTCCTAGTAGTTGGATCTATATTCTTTGAAGCCAGGCCTTTTGTGATAGAGCTGGTTGAAGTGTTGTCGAATGCGCCTTCAATATCAAGGAAGACACACAACGCAATCTCTTTATCTTCAATTGCTCTATCAATCCGATCTACCAAGTCCATTAGGGCCGTCTCGGTAGATTTGCCTTTTTGGTAGGCATGTTGTCTTTCATGCAACGGCATTTTGGTGAGATAGGTGTCCCTTATGTGTAGGTTGACCACCTTCTCCATTGTTTTAAGCATGAAAGAGGTGAGGCTAATTGGTCTGTATGACTTTGGTAGAGCTTTGTCCCTGTCCCCACTCTTGGGTATGTAGGAAACCCTTACCTTTGTCCATACCAATGGGATGTAGCCCCACGCGAAACTTGCTCTGAAAATTTTCAGTAGCAGAGGAAGGATAATATCCTTGCCCTGCTGTAGAAGGGCCGGAAATATATTATCCTCGCCGCCGGTCTTGTAAGGCTTGAAACTGTCAATTGCCCATGTGACTCGGTCAGGCTTAAAGATCACGGAAGCTCTCCTCCAATCGTCAACTGATGGTCTCGTTTTAACAATCGTATGAGAGAAGGCTTCGTGATTTTCGAGATGGATACTGTTGGGGAAGTGGACTTCGGCTAGTAATCTTAGCGTTTCTTCCGCCGTTTTAGTATAAGTACCATCTAGCCTCTTCAGAGTGCTGGGATGAGAGCTAGGGGCCTTAGATATGACTTTATATAGTCTGGAGGTTTGCGAGGTGTTATTCACTTCCTCACAGAACCTTGCCCAAGAGCGTCTTTTGGCCTTCCTTAGCTCCCTATTAAACGTCGTCAGGGCGGTTCTGTATGCGTCCCAGTTCCCGTCTCTTTTGGCTCTGTTAAACAGAGCTCGGGTCTCTTTCCTGAGTTGCGCCAGAGTACCGTTCCACCAAGGTACGTTGCGTTTACTTGACGTTTTCTTAACAGGACAGCTTCTGAGGTAAGCATCATTCAAGCTATGCTCCAGCTCTCCCACCGTTAGTTCCAGTTGTTCTACGGTCTTGACAGCTTTGTTGACAGCTGCGAGGTTTATCTGCAATTCCTCTCTGAATACACTCCAGTTTGTGGCCTTTGGGTTCCTATAAGTCACCTCTTCACCAGGCATACTGTTGTGTATATCAAACCTGATGTAACAGTGATCGGACAGTGAGTTGTCGTCCGATACATGCCAGTTGCAGGCGCGATGCCGTATAGGGCCTGTACAAACTGTAATGTCAAGGACCTCCTGTCTCAGTGGGTTGATAAACGTTGGTTTAGTACCCTGATTCAAGGTGTGGAGGTTGTTAGTAAGCAAGAAGTCAAATAGTTTCTCACCTCTGGAGTTGACGTCGGTGCTGCCCCAACTTGTGTGGTGTGAGTTGCAATCGCTTCCCAGGATAAGTTGGATGCGCTGATTCCCGACGTAGTCTATTACCGGTGATAGCTGCGTTGTGGGGTCCTGAGTGTCTCCAGGAAGATAAGCGGAGCAAACCATCAGTCTGCCTGCAGTACCGCCGGGCTCCTCGATATACGCAGCTACTGTGTCATCTGTACATAAGCAAGAGACACACAAAAATTTCATCCTCTTGCTAAAGAGGATGCAGGATCTGGGCCTCTGGCCATGCTGAAAATAAAGTACGTTACCTGCCAGTCCAAGGCCCATCACCGTGTTCCCGTTGACCCACGGTTCTTGGATTAAAGCAATATCGAGCGCCTCACGAATGAACTTCTGACAGAGCACATCGGTGGCAGCCTTCGCGTGTCGTAAGTTGACTTGTATTACTTTAATCAATTTTTTTTTTTTTTTTTTTTTTTCCTTGTGTAGTGTTACTGTGGAGTGTAGTTGTGGAGTGTGCTGCGAACTGTTTGTTTATGTGTTGTGTGTGTGTTTAGGTTGAGTGGTGTATGTTGGGTAGACGGAGCAGGGGGTTTCGCGCTGCTTTGCGACTGGAGTGCTCCTGCGCTAGTGAGGGTAGCTGAGCTGGCTTCCTCACCGCGCAGGTGCCTCCAGTGCCGCCGCGTCCGCGTCCGCCACGAGACTGCCCAGGCTTACCCCTACTCACGGTTGCCCCTTGCCGAGGAACCTGAGGTCTGGGATTAATCTGCGCAGCCGGGCGCCCGCCTCCCCTGCTGGTGTGTGCGTGCATGTGCGGTGTTTGCACGCGTGGAGTGTTCGGCTGGGCAGTGCGAGTGGCAGATGACATGCCGCTGCTGCCAGCTTGTGGTGGCACCGTTCCTCCATACCCTATCGGGTTGAGGAGAGGCGCTGGTTGTCGTCCCTTTTGTGAGGTGAGGGGTGTAGCCGTTGCTCTCGCAGACCCTACAGGGTCTGGTAAGAGCGCCGGTTTTGGTCCCTTCAGGCGAAGCTGAACTCGGTTAAAGCCGAAGTAGAGCTGGAAGTTCCGCTCGGAGAGTAGCTTAGTCGCAGATTCGTCGAAGGAAAAGGTGAAGGTTTGCCCGTTTCCATCGACTTTCCTGCTGACTACTCTCCATCGCGGGATTCCCATGCCTCCATTCTGCGAGATCAGTCGCTTGAGGATTCCTACCTCGTCAACCTCAAGATCAGGAACCCACGCCGTAGCGTAACGGGGCTTGGGCAGTTCCGCCTCGTCAACGACGCGGAGGACTGCTCCATCCCAGGGATGGATCATATCTATCAACCGCGCCAGCCACTGCTTAGAGGCAGCGTCGACGCAGTTGAAGACAAGTCCACCAGATCTGTGGGCGCATCCTATCAACTGTGGTCCCTCTCCTTCCGGCTGATCGTCGATGACTCGAAGAATGCATTTCTTCAACTCCTCGGCGTTCTCCTGCGAGAGAGGGCCCCCAGCATCGAGGATGCCCACACGAATTGCACTCGCCGCCTCACTGAAACTCGGCTTGGGCGCCTGAGCACTATTGAGCTTGGCTGTCTTCGTCGGTCTTTCTTGTGAGTTGGCGGTGTCAGAGAGCTGCCGCTTGGAGCTCGTACGCTTCTCCAACTCCTCGGCATACTCAGGAAATTCACTGAGTGGTTTCTGACAAAGGGTCTTCGCCTCTTCGAGGCTCTTACCCCTCGTCATCCACCACTCAATGCGTCTCTTGGCCGCCCCACTGAGTTGCCTTCTTCTTCTCTTAGGGGCGTTAGCGGAAGCGCCAGCCCCAGCCTGAGAAGAGGAAGGTGCAGAAGCGCTAGTTGTTGCGGGGTCGGAGGGGGTGCCAGACACGGTAGTGTCCTCTGCCCCGACAGACCCAGCTAATAAATGGTCCTCGGCTACGCCGACTTCCATCGCCCCCGTGGAGCATAAAGCTTCCAGTTCGGCCACTAGAATATCCTGGTCTTTATCAGAATCCATAGAATTCCCACGAGAAGCTAGGGAAATAAAAGGTCCACCCCCACAGAGCCCCGCTTGCAAGGGTAAGGCTATTTACACCTCGAGGTCGCCTGGTATCGAGGGTCCTCCGTTCACGGCTGACTTCCCCCAGCCACGCATCCTTCGGCACGGGTCGGATAACACCGATTGGATTGAGTTTTTGTTGTCGAGTTGAGTTCTGGTCTGGGTCAGGGCATAAAGCCCAAACACAGACCAGACCTCAACCCAACCCAGACCGACTGATCCCGAATCTGACAACAACTTATCGCCGCCGTCCGAGGGAGGAGACGCACCAGACTGCCCATCGAGACTTGGCTGTTTACACAGCCAGCCCCGATAGGGTAAGCCTAGCTCGCCTCCCCCCCCTGAACAGCGGCAACGCCACAGTCAGGTCCGAGGTCAGCCGGTCCGCCGGTCGATCAGCCGCCCGCTTGCCACATCCGCTAGATGTTTCAAGCGAGCGTTGCCCGGGGACACCGTCACGATTACTTCACCAGAATTCAGAATACCACCGACGTACAGATTTGATCCGTTAGTCAGGTAGCACCGAGAGACTGGAGAAGTATTCGTGCACACTTGGAGGTAACCGGAAATCGCCCCCTTTTTAAGGCTTAATAAGGCTTAATATAATACATATTTCAAAAAAGTGAAAAACCAAATTATCAACTTATGTATTGCAACGCAGTAGATATTTTTTTAACCGACTTCCAAAAAACGAGGAGGTTATAATTTCGGCTGTGGAAACGGCGGAGTAATCGTTGAACATACAAAGAAAAAAAAATAAAAAATAAAAAAAAAATATATATATATATATATATATATATATATATATATATATATATATATATATATATACATATATATATATATTGTATATTATTATTGTAGTTTCAACGATTACTCCGCTGTTTGTGAACCGATTTTCGAAATTTTTGTTTTGTTGTATTAGGTTTCACTCCAATTTGGTACCATGTTCACAAAAGTGGTGACCTGATGATGGGATCCAAGAGTAATCGAGGGAACTCCTTGAAATTTTTTTTTTTTTTTTTTTTTTTTTTTTTTTTTTTTTTTTTTATTAGGTTCACAAAACAAGATACAATTCATAATACATGTAGCTATAAATAATAGAGTATAAAGTTATAATACCAGAGAATGTATCTCTCTAAGGAGTGAACACAACATGCACACAACAATTTATATGGAAACATATGGTAATTTTGGTTTTATGTGAAGTGTACTAAGAATATGCTACCAAAAAGTTAAATATTGGGTCAAGGTATACCATGGTTTCGAAGATGCTGAGAGAACTCCTGACTCCTTAAAGATACACGTTTGGGAGTTTCGGCGTTGTTTTAAGAACAGAAAGCATATTATGCTACCATGCAATTAAAATTCATCATCATCATCATCGTCATCATCCTCATTACCACGTCGTGTTAAGGTCACCAATGTCTCATGGCACAAAAAAGATAATAGTACAACTTACAAGGCATAGGTGTGGATACAATAATAATAATTATGTACATAACAACACCAATTATTAATATAGGCTGTTTATACACGACGGTCGGTGCGGCGTCGCCGCACTCCGCCGCGCGCCGCGCGGCGTGTGCGTAAACATCGCGGCATTGCGTCGTACCTATTCAAGTTCTAATGTCAGGGCATGCCGCGTTGCGAGCATATTGAGTGTCATAATATGATTTTAAACTTTATCTTCATTAATGTAGTACAATATAGTATCGCTTGAGAAAGGCGCAGGCGGCCGCGAGGCCGGCTTTCCAAGTTTCTCATGCGATAGTACTATGTATTACAATAATGAAGCTAAAGATTAATATCATAATATTATTATGACACTGAGAATATACTCGCCGCGCCGCTGGGTGTGATTCGGCTCATCCTTCGATCGCGGATTCTTGGAAATCCATTGTTCTGGCGGCCGCTTGGGAGTTGAAGCGTTAAATTGTTAAATTACCTAGCACGCATAGGATTGTGTTCACTTAGATTTTTTTTAATGTATTGTTTAAATTTATCTACCTGATATTTGGGCCTTGGGGTATGACTCTTAACAGTCTTAACAAATTGTAATAAGATACGTAGAATAAACGCAGTAATTCGACGCGTAGGGTGGTATGGTCACTAAGTCACTACTCACTAGTTCACTACCACCGACGACCACTTATAAACTCGCGGACTATGACGGAGGTCATCTTGGAGGGTTAAGTAATATTTCTAATAACAACACGAGATCAATAATTACCACTCAAAATGTTGACAATTCAAATTTCAGTGCTCACTGCTCACACCAATGGTGACACATTTCTGATTTCACACAGCCAATACAACTATATAAAACTCCTACGTACAAGCGATACTGCGATTCAGGAGCACCTCAGCGAAATCTATTGAATGCATTGTGTAACTAAAACTATATGAACAACAATCGGAGTTCGGACTCCTCGGACTAGAGCGCCTCAATGACATATACTCGTAGTGAAGACAATATAAAACTCTTTTTTATACAATTTAAATTGGCATTAATTATTGTTTATCTACTAGGTAACTAAAAAGAGTGAAATTATTATTTTTAACAAAAAATTAAAACAGAGTTCCAAGGTAAAAACAATAATAACATTCTTATAATATGAACTAAAAACTAAAAAGTATTAAATAATTTTCCTCTCTAAATGTGCCTTTTTCCGAATTCAGCTAAACCTCAACTATTTCTGTACTCAACCTTCATAATTTTGAATTCGGTGCCAGTTCCATAAGTTTCAAATTTTCTGTCAAAGAAAATATAAAGATTCAGCTATATCTGGTACCGACTTCAAAATGATGAAGGTTGAGTACAGAAATAGTTGAGGTTTAGCTGAATTCCGAAAAAGGCACATTTAGAGAGGAAAATTATTTAATACTTTTTAGTTTTTAGTTCATATTATAAGAATGTTATTATTGTTTTTACCTTGGAAGTCGGTTTTAATTTTATATATTGTTTTGATAAATAATGAAGGAGTAAAGTGGTTTCATTCAACGATTTGGAGGTTATTTAGTTTTTTATTTCTTTATTATGTGATACCGATAGAAAAAATATGGCAAAACCACGTTACGTATCATATCATATTGTAGATTACTAATTATTTTTTTCAGATATAATTTCTCTGTTAATGCGTATGAAAAGTGGTTTCATGTGCACGCTTTTTTCGCGAGAGGAGCCTTAAGGTGCATTCGACAATAGAGTTGAAAAACAAAAACCTTGTTAGAATAATAAGGAATTATAATATCTATGTACGCTTCACACCACATCAGTCTGGCCCCGTGCTAAGTACCTGAAGGACATGTGTTACGGGTACCAGACAACGGAAATATAATTTAATACTTTTAAACTATACATATAATATTATATTTAAGATTTTTGTTAAATTATGTTGTATGTGTATATTCCGAATGAAATAAATAAATAAATACACATATTTAAAACACATCCATGACCCAGGAACTATGAAAACTTTTTGTTCCGTCGGCGGGATTCGAACCCGCGAGTCGCGACCCCCGGCTTGAGCTACCTACAAACACAGCCAACAAACCACCAACTGAGCCACAGAGGTCGTCAAATCCAAAAAAAGAGGTCGTCAAAGCCAAAAAAAATTGTAATCTTCCCGTCACTGCTGATGACTCATAGTCTTCCATTTTGTTTTAGATAATCCTAGTCGAAATTATGCAGTACACCTTGGGTCCTTGACCAAAAAACTGACTAATAGCGAAATAAGTAAACTGGGCAACATCTATTTCCGTATTTCCTACTAATGTTATAAATGCGAAAGTCCGTTTGTTTGTCACCTCTTCACGCCCAAGCAGCTGAACCGATTTTGCTGAAATTTGGTATGGCGATATTTTGAGTCCCGGAAAAGGACATAAAATACCTTTTATCCCGGAAAAATGTATTTTTATTGCGTGATAAACGAATTTTGTCGCAATGGGACTGTGGAAGTCATCGAGTGTAATATAAATGCGAAGAAAGATTTATACCACTGAGCCGATTTTTATAATATAGAGTAACTATGACTCGCGCCTAGGAGAGGACACAGATTTCGAAAAAAATACGGTTCCTATTGTATAAAAGAATTTAGGTGCCACATATTTTAATAACATTTCTTTATCTAAGAAATGTTATATAAAAACAAACGAACAATATACCGGTCAACAACAAGCTCGAATTGCAAAACACTAAACTTTTCCTTGGGAAAAACAACCAGTCAAAATATTTTATTTTCAACAACCGTATACTCGTAATGTTTCCTTTTATAATTTCAGAACGTTACACAAACGAAAATAATGTTGATACTTTCTTTGTAAATATTATGATATCCCCGCGGAGTTACCCGCGGTTTAAGTGATAATATACCTATAATATAAGACTATGAAAAGTACCAATAACAGGGTCAAAACGGGACGATACAATTTTTTACTATAATTATAATAGCATTATGTTCAGTAAACAAAATACTGATATTTAAATATTATGTTTTTTGTTGAATAAAGATATTTTTTGTTTTTGACTATTCGCTTGCATTCCGATCGCCTATCATTGTAGTACAAGTTGGACTCACGCACCGTTGTTACAGGAAATGTATGTAATACGTCATTGTATACAATTCCTAGGAAATGTATACAATTCCTAAAATCGTACGGAAATGTGTAAAATTAATCATATTAGACACATTTCCTAGGAAATCTATACATTTCCTAAATAGTAATCGGAAATGTAAAACATTTGAGATATCAATGGGTACGCGGGGATAGCGGGGCGAGACGGCAGGGGTCTTATCAGGCAATCACGCTAGTACCGCGTAAACGGTTGTGTTTATGTTCAAAAAATTTATAGTGCTAGATTAAATCGTCAAAGTGCTAAGAAAAGAACCTATAACAGCAGACTAAAAAATGCTGAAATCGAGCGAAAAGAAGTTTGCCCCTTTACGTATTGGCACTTCTGTATGAATAGCAATTCCAGAGGTTGATAGAGGACGTGGTGAATGGTGATGCCCGAAATAGTAAGGTGTAGTTTTGGATAAAACTGATAATGAGATCTATCAAATTAGTACTAAGAACGGAATCTTAAAATAATTATATTCTCAGTCTCATATTGATGTGTGTTCATATTGAGTTCTCCTTGATGCATAGGATGTACCGAATACCGAGATAGTACTACGGTCAGTTGCTAAACTACAATCCATCGAAACCGGCCAAGGATTTAAGAAGTGCCTTTGCAAGAAAAAATGTACTACAGAAAGATGTGTGGAAATATGCGTAGCCGCCACAAAGGAAGATCTTCCGACCGAGCGAGGTGGTATGCCCGGTCAGGCCGAAGCCTGACCGGGCATACCACCTCGCTACATTACCACGTGATACATTTCAGCGGTCGTATATAATATACCGACACGCTCAGAAAACTTCGATAGCGCGATGCAGGAATGTTAGGCGAATTGTGAGTATCGCCACATCACTCCCCACCGAAGACCTGTGGTATTGTGTGGTGGTGTGTATTCTTCAATGCGCTTGTGTTGTCAGGTGTGGGCCGAAGCTACGCGTGCAATGACCAGGAGAGGGACCCCGTGCTCTGCTTGCTGACCGGTCGTTGTAGCCTATGGTTGCCCCGTTCAAGCCGGACACGGGTTCGACCGGCGCGGAAGCCTAACGCGGCTTATGGTCGAGGCGACCTGGTTGTGCTTGATGTCTGCTGACGTGGTGCGGACGGGCGGGGAGTGTTTATGATGATTGATGTCCATGATGAAGGATGAAGGATGCATGTTCATATCACGTCGGGGTCACCAATGTGGAAATATGCGTGGCCGCCACAAAGGAAGATCTTCCGACCGAGCGAGGTGGTATGCCCGGTCAGGCCGAAGCCCACGTGATACATTTCAGCGGTCGTATATAATATACCGACACGCTCAGAAAACTTCGATAGCGCGATGCAGGAATGTTAGGCGAATTGTGGATACCGCCACAGATGTCTGTGCTATAAAAAATATTGTGTACTTCCAAGTACCATTCCAGCATATAACCTGCAAAAATCAATAGTCATATTATGGCAGTCTATGTGGCTATGTTAAATGTCATACCAAACGAATGTTTGAATTTATAACAATAATATAAGTCTATTTCGTGATAATTATATTTTAAAAATTACAACGTGGTTAATTTTTGAGGCTTTAATTAGTAAGATAATATTATGAAGATTATTATAATATTTTTACGATATTACCTGTTACCTGTTATTGTTACCTGAACGTTGATATCTCAACGAGTGCTTAAATAAAAATAATTATTCTCATTGTACCAATGTGTTTTATTACAGAAAGCATTGTTTTTATACATTTCCTAAGACAATGCTGGAATTATATACAATTCCTAGGAATTGTACACATTTTCTAGGACATTTATGTATAAAATAGTTTTTGAAACAATATTTCATACATTTCCTAAATAGATTCGGAATTGTATACATTTCCTAGGATTTGTATACAATTCCTTGATTTCATACATTTCCGGTAACATATACATAATATACTGTAGGTACTCGGCGAAACATGGCGGTAGTGGTCATTGACTCCCTGTCAAAAACTTGTCATTTTCTATACAAAGCCGCGATTCACAACATCTGAAACTTCATTGTCAACCGCAGTTTATATTTATATTCTTTTCTATAAAGAACAAGTTTTTGACAGGGAGTCAATGACCGCTACCACCATGTTTCGCCGAGTACAGTATAGGTGCCGTTATCTATAATATATTATCTAAATAAATAAAAATAATTTTTATATTTTGTTAGTCTCGCTAAAACTGGAGAACAAAATATTAACGGAACTTCAGGGAAGTTTTGAAGGAAATTTATGAGTTAAGTGATACAAAATTTACGTGTCATCACAATTTTTTTTTTGTAAATTTATATACAGTGTAGTGTAGTTAAGAGAAGATGCCTAAATTTAAATAAGAAATCTTTAGAGATGAAAGAAGCCTTTAAAAAAGAAGAAACGATCCGGATACTACTCGTATTGCAGTCTTACTCAAATTATTTTTAGATAAAACTACATATCCTCATTTTATAACATGACACATTGTACATAAAAGACGCTTTGCTAGAATTGATTTTCGCTGAAAGTACTAGCGAACGTAACAAAGAGTAATATTTTCTTTGCTAAGACAAGTAATCTTAGAATAAGCACTCTCGCTGGAGTATATAAATCTTGGTATAATGCCCCGGCTATAGCTGTTATGGAGATTTACTCTGTAGTTCACGAACGCCATAGATCCCCTATCTGAGCGCTATTTACGACTCTCGATACGACTGCTCCAGGAATAGAGCGCCGGATTTCTCACTACTAGTAACTAGCATTTGTAAGTTTATCATCAGAATTTGTTAAAATAATTTGCTGAACCACTGATGGCAGTAGTATATTTATTGCTTACGAGCTTTTGCCCGCGGCTTCGCTCGCGTTAAGAAGTATTTTTATATACCATATTTCATCCCCTATCCACCTATACCCTTAGGGGTAGAATTGATCAAAATCCTTTCTGAGCGGATGCCTACGTCATATTATTATCATCTACCTGCGTGCCAAATTTCAGCCCGATCCGTCCAGTAGTTTGGGCTGTGCGTTGATAGATCACCATGTCAATCAGTCACCTTTGAGTTTTATATACAACTAGCTGACCCGGCAAACGTTGTTTTGCCATATAAATAATTTTTGGTATGAAAAATAGATGTTGGCCGATTCTCAGACCTATTGAATATGCATATAAAATTTCATAAAGATCGGTCAAGCCGTTTCGGAGGAGTACGGTAACTAACATTGTGACAGGGAAATTTTATATAAAAGATTTAGATATTTAGTTATACATATAATATTATTGTGATAATTTGTTTTACATATTATAATGAAGAATTAAAAGCCGAAATTCTAGTGTGTAGAGGATGGCCAAAACATAACATTTACACTAGAATTTGGATGCCGCCACAGCCACGTTTATATTTTTTTAGTATGGATATAAATCATTATAATATGACTTCAATACCTCCTTTTCAATGACGGCAACTGAAATTGTAACAGAGTTAAGTAACAACTCCGGTATGCTAAACACATTGGTAGCCGGCGAGGGCGCCAACTGACTCCAGAATGTCAATTGGACTTCGGAACTTCCACTTTGAAGATGATCAAAGTAAACTAAAAAACAGACCCAGTTAACTCACCCTTTGAGGCTCCTCTGAATTCGGTATGAAAATTACTGAAGTTAAAATTTTATTTTCATAACACTTGTCGTGGAAATGAATTTTTTAATGATTAATATATAGGGGTGATTTCGGGGGAGATGGTCGTATGGGAGAGATGGCCAATCGAAAAAATGCAGGAATTAATAACCCGGGCGGCGCTACTTGCTATTCACTTTAGTTAACATGACCGCGGTCAACTACTCGTAGTTTCGGTGATTTTTTTTTCGAAAAGATAATGAAAATGCCAAAAATAATTTGACTATATTTTTTGATGACAATACATTCAATCTAAAGGTTTTTGCATTACGTGCTCTTGGTTTCACGCTGAAGTCAAAATATTATCGGTGCTTTTACCTTAAAATTATCTGTACGTGCGACAGTTTGAGTGAAAGAGTACAGAAAAAACAAAATAATAACGAGTTGTTGGTCACTGTAATTATTATTCAACATACTGAAGGATTCTGACCGGTTCGTTGGAAGTTTGCGAGTTAATTTCGAAAGCAATTTCATGAGTCAGATGACGTCACGCTTGTGTGGTCCACAATGACTGTCCATGATGGCCTCAACATCAATCACAAGCTTTGTTATTAAAATAGAAAATGCGCCGTTTGACGCAAGTTTTGGGTAGTTGGTACAAGATGCAAAAACAATATTCTACTCCTTTTTTATCCTCCAAGATGCTTGATTCTGTATCTAGATTTTCCTACAAAATAATGTAACCCCTTAAAAAAAACCAGAACTCATGCGTTCTAAGTTGGCGAGTAGGCTATAGTCAAATACAAAATAAGAAAGTGCATTATACAAATTGCAATTCGAATTATATTATAATACTAGCTGTCCCGGCAAACGTTTCTTTGCCATATTAAGTATATAAAGTATTTTTTTTAAATTTGGTCGAAGCGCTAACTGTCGGACAGACTAAAATTAAAATCCGAATTCGAATATTATTTAAAATTTGACACTGCGATGGTAGCCGACTGTCGGATCCAATGTAAAACATTCCAAAATCAACAACTACTAATAAATTAAAAATTAATTAAAAAAACATTGTCCAGCGGACAAAATTGTGAATCTAAACCATTCCCAGATCCCCTTGAACACACACAAAAAATTTCATCAAAATTGGTCCAGTCGTTTAGGAGGAGTTCAGTCACATACACACGCACACAAGAAATATATATATTAAGATTACTAGCGGCTTGTTACGTGCGTCGCTAAGAATAAAGTGAATATAAAAACATGTTTGGAACTTGCTTGTACTATCAACACTAGAAAAGATTCAATTTGACAGCAAAATCCCAATTAACAAAATGATCCACCATATATTGAATTCATTTGTTACATAACAACATAACTTACAAGAAAATTTGTAATACATAAAAACCACTCGACCGATTTTGTGCAAACTTCACATAAACCATCTAGTAAACAGTGCAAACAAAGCATAAACATTTGGTTTTGATTGGTGAGCCCGTTTCTGATAGTTTCAACCACAATGTCGTCTGACTTAGACCATTCGGTAGTAGCTGCGTACTGACCAAGCGAGCCGCCTCGCCGCGGCAGCCTCGCGGGCATTTGCTCGGTCTAAGACTTTTTAAGAACGCGGACAATAGAAGACCCAGGCAGCACTGGCTGGCAAAGTTTGCCCAGTTAGAATTAAATATTATAGACTTAGTACTTTTTAATTATGTTTCCAGTTGAAAAAACTTTATTTATTACGGGTTCATTACATAGTATGGGTAAGTTGATTTTCCTTATGAAAAAAACTATATTTAGTTATACATTATGGGCATACAGCGGTATGATTGGTTAGGTTAGATTACGTATATCTCTATAGTCCGCGCGGGACTAGTTGGCCGCACCTTGGGTATGTGAGCGGTGGGACGGAGAGGCGGGGGCGCTTGATTTTGACAATTCTGGCTCGTTAAGACAAAAAGCACAAGAGATTGCAATAGCAAGATGAGTCCGCCGATAAAAAGACAATCTAAGGAAATAATATTTAAAGCGCATACGTTTTTAAAAAACGGAAAGCCGATGTCAATAGTTAGAATATAAAACTGATCAATAGTATTTAATTTATTCTTTTCAATAATTAAATAATATTATTGTTGATATCGCGAGATTGGTCGTCACTGTCTAATCTCATGTGCGTTGCGAGCAGCAAGCAACCCGCTCCCTCACCCCTGTCCCTACCTACTTGTTTGACGCGGCCAACTAGTTCCGCGCGGACTATAATAACTATTTCTAAAGGTGCTCCTTCACCGGGAGCATTTGCATGTAATGTAACATTATAGGTTCGACTTTGAGCATTACATTACAATACTACCTCTGCCCTGGCTGACAAGCATTGAAGTATCAAGATTACGAGGCGATATAGCATTGATGTTACAAGTTGTATCAATTTATTAAATTATTGATACAACTTATAACGACAATGCTTCGAGACAGTGAAGTCAACTTGCTACGAGTATGTAATGCTTGAAGTCGAATCTTTAATGTTACATTACAAGAATGCTCGTCAGTCAGGGAGGCAGTATTGTATTGTAATGCTCAAAGTCGAATCTATAAAGTTACATTACACGCGAATGCTCCCGGTGAGGGAGAGCACCTTTACACATTACAAGGTGCGCATTGTAATGCTCGGTTTTCCTTCCTCACTCATGTAATACTCGACTCGTCTCTCTCGACTAACGTTATAATACGATCAAATTAATAAAATCAGCGGAAATATTTCGTGTAGTTTTGAAAATCGCTACAGTTATTCGTTGTGATATCCAGATGAACATGTCAAAAGTCCTCAAGGGTGGGGGGTGAGCTAAGAGTGTAGGGGGGGGTCAAAGGACCCTTTTTTTAGGTTTTTGCTCATAAGTAAAAAACCTGCACAAATAGCATTACGGTTACTTCTAGGAAAATTTTCTACATAAAATTTCCTCTAAATTATGTCCTATAAATTTTTTTGTACGGTCGATACTTTAGGAACTACAGGGGGGGTCAAATTCCTCAAAAGTGCGAATCGCGAAAATAACACGCATCGAACGTCCGAAACTAAGAAAACAATTTATTCTGATTCAAATACCTGCTATTCACAGATAATTATTTGTCCTAGCTGCTATTATTACAAAACGTTAGACTAGTCACCATGGAATTAGGAAGTACTATGCAGCTGGAAGGCTTACTTCATCATTTTGAAATATTAAAATGAACCTTACTTCCATGTGCTAAAGTATTATTTTTATTAACTAATATCTCCTTATAGTAGCGAGCACGAGCGAGAAATCAATTTTCTTGGTTTGTCCCTTTCGCACAATTGCCATGTAAAATATACGATAATACATAATTTCAGTCTTGATATGAAAGTTACAGTTCAACAAGAGCATTTCCTAGCTAATGCGAAAAACAAGTCTCGACTTATACAACTCCTCACAGAAAAAATGCAGGCAGAGCAAATTGAAACACGAGTGGCACCTAGTGATGCTGATTGTACAATTATAAAAAGTGCAATTGAAAAAGTCGCAAACTATTCTGAGGTTGCTGTTGTTGGGGAAGATATAGATTTAATAGTCCTTCTTATGGCTCTGTCACCACCAGATAAGCAAATATTCTTTGTGAAGCTAGGAAGAGGTAATGTGGAAATGCAAATATTTTCCTCACAAGAACTCCAAAAACTCTCATTTTGCTCTTCCATTCTTTTCCTACATAGCTTCAGCGGTTGCGACACAACTTCAGCTATTTACAGGAAAGGCAAAGTGTCAGTTGTTAAGCTATTTGATCAAAAACCAAAAATCAAGGATATTGCCGCCATCTTCTACAATCCAACATCAACATCTGAAGAAATAGCAGAATCAGGAGAAAGGATGTTTTTGACGATGTATCGTGCAGCCACTGATCAGCTTGATCTTAACAGACATCGATACTCAGTTTTTGTCAAATCCAGCACCAAATCCAAACCAGATCTTTCCTCTCTCCCACCTACAAAAGGACCAGCAAAATTTCACTCATTCCGAGTGTTCCACCAAGTACAAGAGTGGTTAGGTAACGCACTGCCTCCTGAAATGTGGGGATGGAAGCGAGGAGCTGATGGAAACCTTAAGCCTGTTACCACTCATGATCCTCCAGCTTCTGACACCGTGCTGAAGTCAATATTTTGTCGCTGCAAAAGTGATTGCACTGGTAATTGTGGATGCCGAAAAGCTGGTATCACGTGCAGTCTAGTATGCTACGGCTGCTTGGGTTCGTGTACAAATGGCGTACCTGTAGATTTGGTAGATATAGAAGGTGAAGATGATGATGATGTAGTAGAAGAAAATTATTGATTTAATTAAGATTTAAGACTGTCTAATTATTATTTTCTAGTTTTGAATACATTTTGGAAACATACCAATTTTATTTTATTTATAAAACCGTCTCATTTTTTATACCTATATAAAGTTGAACACTCTGTAACTTCTAAAGTATCGACCATACAAAAAAAATTATAGGATCAAATTTAAAGGAAATTTTATGTAGAATGTTTTCCTAGAAGTAACCGTTACGCTATTTGTGCAGGTTTTAGACTTATGAGCTAAAATCTAAAAAAAGGGTCCTTTGACCCCCCCCTGCACCTTTAGCTCACCCCCCACCCTTGGGGATTTTCGATATGTTTATCTGGATATCTCAAGGAATAACTGTAGCGATTTTCAAAACTACACGAATTATTTCCGCTGATCGTCCATTTTCGGCTTAATTTTCTTAGGCTATTACATTACAAGCGAATGCTCCCGGTAAGGGAGCACCTTTATTGGATTAGAAGTGATAGATCATTATATCGATCATAGATAGATATATATATATATATATATATATATATATATATATATATATATATATATATATATATATATAGATCATAGATAGTACAGAAGCCGAATATTGAAACATCGTCTATCATGAAAGTTGGTCAATGTTACTGTGAGCTCAAACTAATACTGTCTAGTCGCAGAATTTTTCCATTTTTATGTCATTTGATTTTCAGGGTTTCAAAGACCCCAGGTGACCGAGGGCTATATTTTAAAAGCGCGACGAACTGAGGGTTAAATAAAAAAAAATGGCGACCCTGTTTAACATAATTTATTTCTCCACCTCATTTGGTTCGCTTTTAAGTCTGCACAAATATTATGATTCTCATTTATTACAGTTTAAAACGATTGTATCGATAACAATACAATCGTCACACCAAAAATTATAGGCAGCAGTGAAACTGGGTAACTGTAACTGTATTTTTCAAATCGAATTCGTATAATTCAGACTATATTTATAGTGGATTAAAATGTTTGTATTTAAGGACCTAACCTGGCATTTATTAGAGGATGAAATTTTAATTTAGGGACATTTGGGGCGGTGGTCAATACAAGCTTAACCTCAAGTTTGTGGGGTCGCCACTTTTGTCCCCCGGCCGCCATCTTGAAAAAAGGGGTGACAACACTATTTTCGCAATATCTCAGAAACTATACGCCTTACAAAAAATTTGTGATCATAATTTTTGTTGCAAATTATTTTGCCCACAAATATGTTTTTTTTTACTTTTTATCCTAAATTAAAAAAGTTATTTAATCGGTTCAGTACTTTTTGGGATAGGAAATTTTATTCTTAATTATGTACAATTTTGAATTCGGTTTGTCTACTGTACATAACACTGTGGTTGTTATAACACGTGAATAATGCAGAATCAATATCCGCTGATGTCACCGGCTCACTCGGCTGAACGGTAGTGCCCGCGGTGGATTTCATTATAATGCCATCGCATCAGTTACAAAATCAACTGACTCTTGTCCGAATGTGAATTTGTATGTTAATTTTAATATTGTTCATTTCACTCGCATCCAATTAGCGTTTTGGCAATTTGTACATTTTCTGCATTTTGTGCTATTCATTGAATTGTTTTTTTGTGCGAGTGAGAGAGTTCTTTCTTGTTTTCAGCTAAATAATTTTTTGCTTTTACGCTAATCTATTATAATATATAAATCTCCTATCACGATGTTTGTCCGCGATGGATTCCTAAACTACTTAACCGATTTTAATGTTTGTTTTTTTAAATGTGTGCATTTTTCCAACTTGAGAGAAGGGATAGCTTAGATCTTTAATTTTAGTCGCAATTTTATTTTACTGCAAATTATTTGTCTATAAAGAGCGGCCATTGTTTATGCGACGCGGGTCAGGGGATAGCGATGGACGTTGTCATGGTGACATACTTATTTATGGCCGTTAGTCACTAATTCAATAAAATAATACGGGCGATATACTTTATATAATATGGCAAAGAAGCGTTTGCCGGGACAGCTAGTTGTATATTAATTATACGACTTGCGTAAAAAAAATATAGCTGGAAACAAACATTTTATTTTGTAAGACCACTATAATGTAATTAAAATGAATTTCAATAGTACTCGTATTATGACTAACCTATATAAAGGCTTTGAATTTGAATATAATATAACTTGTAAGTAATTTTTTTTTGTTTGGAAATTATAATACACTTTTAACTGCGTGTTTACGCGAAATAATTTCAATTCAAAATACATACATACGGTTATTGTAGTTATGGGTTATGAGTTATGACTTATGCCATTTCAAGTAAACTTGTTTTACGTAATTTATTCATTAAAAATCTTTAATTTTAAGATAAATTTTCACATAATTTATAATATTCTACACTTTTAATGCACTTATTCCACTTTTATTAATTTACGAGCTTTTGCCCGCGGCTTTGCTCTATTTTGCCCTATTTTAACCTTCAGGGATTGGAATTTATCAAAATCCTTTCTTAGCGGATGCCTACGTCATAACATCTACCTGCATGCCAAATTTCAGCCCGATCAGTCCAGTGGTTTGGGCTGTGTTTTGATAGATCAACATGTCAGTCAGTTTTAATACAATTATATTTCACCCGAACGGTTTCGATAAAATCATCATCAGGTGTGTAGTTTTTAAAAATTTAAAATTACCTGCAATACACCTGATGACGATTTTATCTAAATCGGTCGAGTAAAACATAATTGTAGTAAAATAAAGTAATAAAAGTGGAATAAGTGCATGAAAAGTGTATATTACATTTATGTGAAACATGAATTTCCACCAAGAAGTTACAGTACATTCAATATCATATTTAAGATAAATTATTATTAAATTCAAAAGCAAGCTGTAGATCCTTGGGTAGCACAATTTCTCTAAAAGGTTCTATAGCGTCTATAGAAGCTTTCGGAGAAATTGTGCTAGCTCGTTCTTGCTAGAATTAATCTGTAAATAGCAGTATTTCTTCAGTCGACTCTGATATAATTTGTTACCGAGGCATATACACATATAAATTATATTATGATAGGTGATAAACAATCAAATAAACGGCAATCAGTAGGTACGTGGATGCGAGATGCTTTATAATTCAGGAGCGTACCTATTAAATTCCCATATCCATCCTTCCCTATTTATCTAAAGTTCTCGAAGCCTGCGTTCACAAACAGTTGTCCAGGTTTGTCTACCAAAACGAGTTACTTTCTCCACATCAATCTGGTTTTAGACCTGGACACAGCACAACCTCAGCGCTGTTGAAGGTGACAGGTGACATAAGAGAGGGCTTTGAGAACTCTAAGATTACAGTCCTTGTGTTAATAGACTTCTCAAATGCATTCAATAATATTGACCACGACATATTACTGGCAGCCCTTTCATGTTTACCGATTTCGTCTGTAGCACTAGCATGGATTTCCTCCTATCTACGAGGGCGTATGCAGTCCGTACGTACAGATAAGTCGTTCTCCGATTGGCTAGATCTTGATATGGGTGTCCCTCAAGGCGGTATTCTTTCTCCACTTCTCTTCTCGATTTTTATAAATCTCGTCACCAAAATACTTCGCAGTGCGTATCATCTGTTTGCTGATGATCTACAAATATATTGTCAGGCCGAACTTGATTACTTACCATCCGCTATCGACATAATAAATCGAGATCTCGATGCTATTAGAGAATGGTGTAGTAAGTTTGGACTAACAGTGAATCCAGCAAAGTGCCAAGCCATTTTACTAGGTAGTGCTAGAAACTTAAGCAAGGTTGATCAAGGTGCCGTTCCACCAGTGATCTATAATAATTGTGTCATTCCATTTAGTTCGAACGTTAAGGACCTTGGATTATACATTGATTCGACTTTTACTTGGCAGGCTCAAATCTTATACGTCTCTCGCAAAGTCACTGGTATCCTGCGATCCCTCTACCGGTTTAAAAACTTCCTTCCTTCTTCAGTCAAGTTAATGCTCGTCCAGTCACTTATCCTTCCCATCATTGACTACGGTGATGTGTGTTATTTCGACCTAAACGCTGACAAACTTAATAAACTTGATCGCCTACTCAAGAACTGTTTAAGATTTATTTTCAATCTACGCAAATTCGATCATGTCTCTTACTTTCGTTCTAAGCTACACAATACGACAGCGCCGCTCTACTAGGGCCTTGTGCATGCTTTATTCCCTGTTGCATCATCCTAATGCTCCTAATTACCTAACCCCCCTTTTCCAATACCTTTCCAGTACCCATGACAAATACCTTTGATCCTCTAACAATGCACTCCTTTCTTGTCCTTATCATAGATCAGACATCATCCACTCGTCTTTCAACGTACAGGCTATTATACTCTGGAATGCTCTTCCTCCAGTATTCAGGCTAACCAAAACCAGGGACACATTTAAGCGCAAAGTTCGTGAGTTTTATTTGAAGCAATTGGCAGTAAAGTATTAAATGATTAATAATATCTATGATAGTTTTTATGTATTATTATTATTATATAAATATATATTATTATTACAATATACATTAACTAATTATATAATATTACGTGCTAGTATTTTTAAATTAAGTATTTATAGTATGATATTTTATGTAATTAGTATATTAATTAGGTATAAGTATATTAATAAGGATGTATTATTATAATAATATTTATACATATGTTTTAGTTTATTAATATAGTAGTCTCGCTCTATTGTGTAAAATATTTGCTCATGAGTTTAGTTATAGGTATTTAGATTGCTCTTCATTTATCTATTATTATTATTATTTTTGTTATTTTTTTATCCTTTCGCACTATTGGCACCTACACAATTTTGTTTCTGGACACCTAAAGGTTGACTGGTAGAGAATGCCACCTGGCATTAAGTCCGCCTATGTACCAACATTGTGCAAAAAGTATAAATAAATAAATAAATAATAAATTATTATTTTAAAACATAATTTACCAATACCAATTTTCAACAAAAAACAAAAATTCAACTAATTTTGTTGTTATAATTTTATAATTACACTAGCTGTTGCCCGCGACTTCATCCGCGTTAGCATAGTATAATAACTGTCAACCCCTATTTTACCCCCTTGGGGGTAGAATTTCCAGAAACGCTTAAACACGTCTCCAATATTTTTTTATTATTAGCCCAAAAATAAAGTTTCATGTTCCTAACTTAAGAAATGACGGACTTTCATTCAAATTTTCAATTCCTATTTCACCCCCTTCGGGGTAAAATTTTCAAAATTCCTTCCTTAGTGGGTGTCTACTTAATAAAACAACCCTACTGACCAAATTTCGTAGCTGTAACTTTAATAGTTTTTGCTCAGCGATGATGAATCAGTCAATCAGTCAGGACATGTGATTTTATAAGTATAGATAACATAAATGAAGTAAACTGTTTAAAAAATGTTCTAAAATACAACGTAGTGTCTTGCACATATAATTAAAAAAAACTTAGTTGGATCAAGATTGATTTGAATACTTAAATAAAATCAAATAAAAAGCCTTTATTTCCTATAATCTAAAATACTAATGTTTAAAAATTTCATTTATGTTTCTTACTCTATAACTTCACGTGCCTTTGCGTGGCACAGTAGATACTCAGGGTAACACAAGCCCAGACGGACCCTGGGAGCAAAGTGGCAAAGATTTATGGTACTCTGTCAACCGACCCGACTCCTTAGCCCGTCAGTATCCGTGTCCCCGGAACCTCCACTTTTTAACCGACTTCCAAAAAACGAGGAGGTTATATGTTCGGCTGTGGATATATTTTTTTTTGTATGTTCAACGATTACTCCGCCGTTTGTGAACCGATTTTCGAAATTTTTGTTCTGTTGTATTAGGTTTCACTCCAATTTGGTCCCATTTTCACAAAGGTGGTGACCTGATGATGGGATCCATGAGTAATCGAGGGAACTCCTCGAAATTTATATGGAAACATATAGTGATTTTGATTTTATGTGAAGTGTACTAAGAATACGCTACCAAAAAGTCAAATATTGGGTCAAGGTATACCATGGTTTCGATGATGCTGAGAGAACTCCTGATTCCTTATAGATACACGTTTGGGAGTTTCGGCGTTGTTTTAAGAACAGAAAGCATAAACTACTATGCAATTCATATTCATCATCATAATCATCATCATCATCATCATCGTCATCATCATCATTACCACGTCGTGTTAAGGCCACCAATATCTTATGGCACAGAATAGATAATAGTACAAGGCATAGGTATTCAGCTATCTGGTACCGACTTCAAAATAATGAAGATTGAGTACAGAAATAGTTGAGGTTTAGCCGAATTCGGAAAAAGGCACTATTAGAAAGTAAAAATTATTTAATACTTTTTAGTTCATATTAATGTTATTATTGTTTTTACCTTGGAAGTCGGTTTTAATTTTTTGTTAAAAATAATTGTATTTTCTTTATATTTAGGATGCTCCTTTCCATAACTCTTTGGGTTGTTATTATCTTTTGTTTTGTTAGTTTTGATAAAACCCATGTTTGGCAACCGTAAAGCAGACTGGGTAGCACGCAGGTATCAAGTACTATTTTTTTCAGGTTTATTGAGTAGTCTCCCTTTAGGATTTCTTTGAGGGACCAGATTTTTTTCCATGCTATATTCTGTCTTCTCTTTTTATAAGACTCACAACATAGACGAGGTAGAAACCTCGTCTATGTTGTGAGTCTTATAAAAAGATATCTGTTTTCCTAGGTATATCTAATATATATTAATCTCCTGTCACGATGTTTGTCCGCGATGGATTCCTAAACTACTTAACCGATTTTAATGTTTTATTTTTTTAATGTGTGCTTTTTTCCAACTTGAGAGATAGGATAGCTTAGATCCTTAATTATAGTCGCAATTTTATTTTATTGTAAATTATTTATCTATAAATAGCGACCATTGTTTATGCGACGCGCGTCACGGGATAGCGATGGACGTTGCCATGGTGACATACTTATTTAGTCACTAATTCAATAAAATAATACGGGCGATATACTTTATATAATATGGCAAAGAAACGTTTGCCGGGACAGCTAGTAATAATATAATTGTCAACATACTCTATTATTTTGTCCTCTGTTTTTACAGGTCTTTTAATACCTGTAAAAACAGAGGACAAGTCTAGTAATTCAAAATTATGTAAGTATTTGAATACTTACATAATTTTTAAATTTACTTAAAAATAACGTACATTTTCTCCCGGCATGATATTTCAGAATCTGGCCGATTTGAGTAAGTATCTAAAAATCATTAAAATTTAAACCAAATCGGTTCAGCCATTCAGGAGGAGGACAGTGACATACACACGTATAGTAGAATTAAAATAATAAATATACTTGAATGCAAATACCTTTTGTCTGCCATTCTCCGGAGAGCAAAATTTAAGTGTCCCGGGCTTGTATACTCTGTAATGTTATCTTATTCAAGTATGCAATATTTTTAAACGGTAGATAGCATCCGTAACTAGCTACAAACTTAAACACAGGCTTCTTATTTAAGTAATTCAGACTAAATTAATTTAAGTCGTGTTCAAAAGCCGTGTTTTTCTGATTACCGTAACGTGTCCCCACGCCAACTTGATCTCGAAACTTGCTTGTAATTTTTATAACGTACATATTCACTTTGATCTATTCATCTTTTTAAATGCTCATTAACATTGGTTATCGCATTGGAAAATATCAACTCAATAGGCCCAGCCTGTAAATAGTTATCATGAAATAATTACTTGTCCTGTCAAAAGTTCTAATTACCGTAACGCATTCTATTTTTGGGTACCCACCCAAAAATAACTGGATTTGGCACATTACAAGTGCACGAGTCACTTCTCCCTAGCGTGTGCCACGGCTGCCGATGGAGCACATGACTAACTACCATAACTTTGATTTCGAACTTTTCTAATTACCATTATTTTATTTTGCTACTTGATTTTTAAATTAGATTGTACGTTGATCATGTCAATCTATAAAGTTATTTGGTCTACTATTTGGAAAAACTATCACGCCTATTGATTTGTGCTTTAACACTGTAATTTTTATTTATATTATGTAGATGTGTTTAAATCATCATTCATCAGTCAGCCAAGGTTTTTTATACGTACTTATGTAGATGTGTCATCAATCATCATCAGTCAGTCAAGGTGTGACGACGTGAGCCCTCACAAAGCTCGGCTTTTAGCTAGCTGTGATGGGCGGTTGACATTATTCATATCCAGTGATCCAACCCAGCGTTTTTTTTTTTTGCAAAATTCATTTCAGTATATTCCTGTTCCCGTTTACATTATTCCAGTAGCAATCCATCACTGGATTGTAGCAATGCATTGGAATAATCTAAAGTCGCTATAAATCTTCAATCCAGGTGTATAACAGCTTACCTTCCTTAAAGACATAAGTAGCAGACCGTCCCAGGGCAGTTTGAAGAGTCAACAACATTTTATCCCTTCCGGAATTCTTTGGGCTATATGCGAAATTTAAAAGTAACATTATGACCCTCACGTATCTTATACAGTCGCAATAACGGCCAACGGAGACGTGGGCAATATGTTGTCTTGTTTCAATTCAGGACAACCTTCGAATACAGCAATTATTGTCCAATTTTTTCTTTGATCGTTGCGATGAAATAAATACTTTTTGAGAAAGGAGTTGGGATGAAAAAACCACGTGCAAGACACGAAAAATGACAGAATCCATATTATCCATACTAATATTATAAATGCGAAAGTGTGTCTGTCTGTCTGTTACCTCTTGACGCTCGAACCGCTGAACCGATTTTGCTGAAATTTGGCATGGAGATTTTTTGAGCCCCGAGAAAGGACATAGGATAGTTTTTATGCCGGAAAAATGTACGGTTCCGGCGCGATAAACGCATTTTGGCGCAACGAAGTTGCGGGCGTCATTTTATTCTAGTTAATATTATAAATGCGAAAGTGTGTCTGTCTGTCTGTCACCTCTTCACGCCCAAACTGCTGAACCGATTTTGCTTAAATTTGGCATGGAGATGCTCTTCACGCCCAAACTGCTGAACCGATTTTGCTTAAATTTGGCATGGAGATGCTTTGAGTCCCGGGAAAGGACATAGGATACTTGTTGTCCCGGAAAAATGTACGGTTCCTGCGCGATTAACGAGTTTTGGCGCAACATCTAGTTACGTCTTATAAATAAAATTTTCACGGTAAACAAGGTTCAGGATTAAAGCTAAAACGTCTCCTACTAAATAAAGTACCAGCTAATTTAGCTGTTTGTGACAGTAAATTGTTAGTAACTACAACACGGTAAAATTAACTAAACGCACGGTTTGATGACGTCATTACGGAGCTCCCATGTTAATTTGACATTTCGATGCGTCAAGTTAATTTGACCGTGTTGTAGTAGCATTATTGGCAAGCATCAAGTATGGGAACTGTACCTACTTTAAGTTCGTGAGTCGTGGCTAAATGTACTCCGTGTTACACTACCCAGGACCTTAACAATTAAGACACAGAAAATGGCCGTAAAAACGACCGGTATATTAGTTTTAGCATATTTAAAATAATGGCACACGAGACCGGAGATATTTTCTAGATATTATGCTTCCCAATATATTATTATTTTGTAAAATCGTTCAATAATGTTAAGTGCAGTCTTTGATGCCTGCATTACATTTACTCGTATCCATCTTAATTTTTTCTGCTCTTATATTATAGTTTCTAGTTGACCGCTAGAATTACTGAGTACAAACTGTGAGGGCTGATAAATGCATAGCAAAACATTTTTTGTAGATATTTTTTTTGCAATTATTCCTATTTTTGTATAAATCAAAATCAAAATATTTTTATTCAGAGTATTTTTTTTTTCAAAAACATTACCGATCGTCGATACTCGATACTAAGATGCCTACCACCGGTTCGCCTACCTTACCCGGCGAGAAGAACCGGCGTAAGAAACTCGCATCTTTTGCTAAAAAGATGGACAAAATTACAACTTAAAACATATTAAATACAGTACAACACATAGTGTAGACATGATATCTATATCAAGTGTTAATTAAGTGAGGCTGGTATCAATTCAAAAATCGTTGAAATTAAATAGGGAAAATTTTAGACGGCGTAAGCCGTTAGGCATTGTTAATCGTTTACGTGTAATCAAATTCCTAAAATACAAGGTTTTCCGTAGCAGCGTGCAGCGTGCAGCATGCTGCTGCATTAATATTTCTTTCTTGAATTTTTAAGGATAAAATAGACCTGCGCCCGATTCCAACTGACACTATGAAGATATCTACTGTATTTATCGTTACTATAGTATCCGGTACAATAGTATCCGCGGTGAATCAATAAATAAATTGATCCGCTATTGCGAATGGTCTTTTATAATTGTTCTACGGCTAGATCGAAACTCAATCAAACAAGAGATATACTGTATAGACTCACTTTGAATGAGTATACCGTATACGCTATTGCGTCCAACAAACAAGAGAACGACGGCGGGGCACGTTTCCAATATACGAGTAGGCATCTATTTATTTTTGTCGCGTCAAGATACGATCGATCGATATTCTATTATTTTAAATATAAACCCTCTTACTAATAAACGTTGTATAAGCTTTGAATAGTTATACAGTGTTTTGTTCCTGTCACACAAGTGACATTTTTAATTGGAATGAAGAAGACAAAACACTGTATAACTATTCAAAGCTTATACAGCGTTTATTAGTAAGGGGGAATGTGTAGAACTAGGTTTATGTAAATTGTAAATTCGTTGTTGGAATCAACCCATTAAGAATTATTAGTCGTTTCACACGTCCATTCTAAAGGCAATCACCGCAATATGAGTTTAAAAACAGAACTTCGCTGTTTCACACTACTACCACATTTGTGGTATGAAACAGTGAACTACCCGAATTACAATCATTTTTAGGGTTTCGTAGTCAACACGTGTCCGTCCGTCTGTCTGTCTGTCCGCGGTTTTGCTCAGAGACTATAAGACCTACAAAGCTGTAATTTGGCATAAATGCACATATTAATAATGGCAACAAAATGGTACATAAAATCTTATTTTTTTTTTTTAATTTGTTGGTACCTTCCATACACATCAAGCGGGGATGAAATTTTTTTTTCGCATCCACCCCATCGTGTAGGATGTCGTTGGGTAGGTTTTTTAAAACTATTATGAGCGTTCATGGATAATTTTCCGATTTATGGATCCATTTGTGAAATATTAAGATTTAAAGTGGAAAAAAATCGTTAGAGTCCAGTGTCTCCCCCTTCTACCAGCTAAACGGTTGCTTCTGGAAATGTGAAAAAAAATCACGGGAGTAGGAAATATGCTGAATTTAAAAGGAAAACTATCACAGCTAAGAAGACTTCATAAGTTATTGAGTAATAGTCGATCAACTAAAAAACATGTATTCGGCGAAATATAAAGGAACTTTGCGTTCAAATTCCTTTGAAAGTAACTGAGATGATGTTGTTAGTAGTGTAAAACACGTTATAAATGTAGGTACATTCATTGACCACACAAACATTTAAAAAAAACTAGCGGTATTACGGAACCCTATATTGCGCGTGGCCCGACACGCACTTGGCTAGTTTTTTAATAATTATTATCCCGCAGAAAATATATCCATAAAGGGTAGTTTGGTTGACTATGACTTAAAAGTTATGAATGTACCTATACATGTTGTTTTTATAGCGGAAATACAATTACAATGGATTACAGACATACTTGGAGTAAGATGTAAAGTTTGGTGAAACGATGTCTAGTACAGTCAGAACTTTAGCTCTACACATGTGAGGACTTCCTGACAGTTCGAGTCTTGGCAAAATGTATTATGTAACAGGAAAATGTCTTTGGTTTCGTTGAATATTCGTGTGCTTGTCTTGTGGATCCAGCGGCGTAGCTACTAAGGGGCTAGGCGGGGCAGTGCCCCGGGGCCCTCAAGCTCAGGGGGCCCTAAACTCCTTACCAGGAACCTCGATCGAACTGAACTTTTGGAATTTTAAACTAAATTTTAACTAAGTTTTATTGCAGTTATTGATTATTGACATAGGGTCAAAACGATATCTGCAATAAAACTTCGCTATTTTGATAATATTATCAAATCATTATCAGAAATAGCTCCAAAGAGTCCTAATAAAGATGAGTGTAGTGAAGCAAAGAGTAAATTAAATTTCGTGTTTCTTTTTTCTTTTGCATTTTCCATTCCATTCCACATTGATGCACAGTGTATTGCATCAATGTGGAATGGAATGGAATATGCATCCAAAACTTTACAAAAATTAGATATCAACTTGGGCGAGGCAAGTAAGGTTTTAGCAGAGACCAAAGCAAAGTTGCAAAATAGAAAATATGATTTCGAATTATTCAAATGCAAAACAAGTGAAACTATAAGAAAATATGGTATCGATACCCATTTTCAAGAAAAAATGCAAAGAAAGGTTTAATAGTACATTACGCCGCAAGGAAAGAAAGTATGACATTTCAATGCACGCGATATTGTCACCCGAGCCGAAGGCAAGGGTGACTAAAGGTGAACGCAGATTTGGCCGCACCGCACGCACCACAGTCACCGCATTCGCAATTCTTTATATGAAGTTATAGGCAAGGTCGCATACCTACCCGCGCCGCAGTCTTCGCAACTTCTTAATAATATGAAGAATTGCGAATGCGGCGACTGCGGTGCGTGCGGTGCGGCCAAATCTGCGTTCACCTAAAAGCGTCGGTTGAAGTGACATACTATCGTCCCGTGGCGCGTATAGAACTTTTCATCATACAAGGAAATCACGAAAGTTTAATGACAATACTCGTAATTATTAAAATCGTATATAAGTATATAAGGTAAACAAATGTGGTTCAAATCATGTAGGGACGGGGTCCGGGGCTCTAATAACAACTGCACGGTTACCGTGGTGATGAGTTATTTCAAATAGGTAGCGGGAAGAAAATTTTAAACGATCACTAATTGAGCGGTCTGAAATATGCACCTTTCTTCCCGCAAACAAGGGAAGAAAATCAAACTTTCGGTCCTGGGATGATGAAAAAAAAAAACATTTTGATGAATTAGCTGCTGATCATCGATTTCTAAACCGAGAAAAACATTTAAAATTGAGATTTTCAATTTAATGTACTAGACACAGTAATATCCCAATTTTTAAAGTATATTTTGTATATTTCATATTTTTATTATATAAAACAATCAGTTTACATAGCAGTGGGCGGTGGAACCCCATTTTTTAATTTGCCCCAGGGCCCTTGTTTATCTAGCTACGCCACTGTGTGGATCTGAGAATTGGCTAACATATTTTAATTTTCGTATTCGAAATAACATTGTAGCGGATCAAAATATCATAACAAAGGTGCGATCGGCGTGATATCTAACGTCAGAAATGTCAATTCGTTGATCGGTTCATAATTTTATCATAATCAGAGTAAATTAAACTAACGAGTAGGCTGACTCGGAAGAGATCTCAAAAGACGAAGGGGCATATCGTACCCACTAATGTAGCACTTTGAGACATAATATCATGAAAGGGCTTGAAAAATTAAACATTTTACCATATGACGATAAATCTCTAAGCCATGGGAGAAAAAAGTTAACGACGGTAGAAGGTAAGAAAAAGGCACAAAAACACATGCAATAATACAGGGTGCTTTTTTGTAATTTTTTCTTACCTTCTACCCTCGTTTACTTTTTTCACCCATAGTTAGGAGATTTTACGTCATACAATAAAATGTACAGTTTTTCAAGCCTTTTCTTTTGGTAGGTATAATATTATGTGTGGACGTGCTATAACAGCTTGGGTACGGGCTCCATACAAAAATTCCTCTAGTCCTTTATATTATGTAATAATACGTTTGACGTAGTCATACTATACAAGACAATATTTATCGGGCCAGTAAGGTCATCTAGTAAATTCATAAACTTTCTTTGAATAATTATTCTCAAAGCCGTTTTTCACACAATTTAATGCTAAGCATTAATGAAAATATATGGAAAACACGCAAGTCCAATGTGCTCTGATTTATATGGGGTCGTAATTAAAATTTAGCCGATACAGCAGTCGCCCATGTTCCCGGGGTTGTAATATTTCCCGGGATAGCGTGACGCTGATCGCAGCCAAATTAACCTGCCTACGATTTATGGTGATAAATAATATTTACAGTGAGCGCCTGTTTACACCCAACTGCGTCAGAAGGGTTATGTTTTTGGAGACTTTATGTAATGTCGGGCCCCGAACCAAGGCTGTTGACATCAATATATTCTATTGATGTCAACTGTGATTCATTCTGTTGGGTGAACCGACTTCTCACGGTCTATTTTTACCGGACCGGAGAAGTCACCTTGGTCAGGTGTTTTTCCCGACCGTGTGGAAAGCCTTTTAACTTGTTATATTTGACAGTTTCAGTCAAAAACTCTGATTTTCTGCTTGGATGAGCTTACAACGATGTGATAATATTATGATGAAATTTTGCAGGCTGCTGCGCGTTAATAATTTCTAGAATTTCACATACTTTGGGCGGTCTATTTTAGAAAGACTTAAGGTAAGGAATAATTACTGCATAGCACTTAGTTGTTTAAAGTTTAAACATTCAATAATAAATAATTGAAACACAAAACTAGTGTCTGTTGTGTAGGTAAAGTGCTATCGGAACATTATTGACTACGTGACGGGAATCGTTTACAAATTCACTTACAGCGGTTTGCTTGCGGGCTGCACTCGGAAAATTACTTGTTTCATAGCTTTTTATGCTAGTTTGGAGTACAGAAGTATATTATTGCTATTTGCTAACAAGTTACACTATGATTAAAATAAGTTGTTGAATCTTTCGTCCCGTAAATGTTCGTCCCAGTGGAACGAATTACTTACTAGAAGTTATTTTTTATTAATTAAATTTATGACGCGTTATATTATTTACATTTATGGGAAGAAAGACTCAATTACTCATTAAAACTCGCTTTATGCCTATTTAAGGTCGTCCCCCGAGCGAACGACCTTGACCATACATTTGCCGCGTTGCCGAGATCGCGCCAAAACCCTATTATTTTTACTTATCTTAGTTCAAAATTGTCCTAAAAAAAATTTAAAACGGCGAATATTATGTAGTTTATGATATTGTCGATCTATTGGCGTGAGTTTCAAATAAAAGTAATTTATAAATCCTAAGGAGATGCTGAAAGTATGCTTAAATTTTAAGAAATTGGTATTACTTTGGAAGCTGATATCATGAGTATAAGAAACAAAAATAGAAAATTTAAAACGACAAAAGGAATGTTGATATACTGAAGATTATTGCTGTATTTTTATTATAACTTTGTAGCTTTCAGATTATGAGTTTATAAGGTTTTAAATACGGTCAATTACGGAATCTCCGGACGGAACGCCCTTAAATTTGTTTTGTATTCGTCTATAATTGTTCAATCTAACCTAAATTCTAATTGATATGTAGGTTGGCTCTTTCTAATAATTAATTCAATTAAGCTTCGCCCGTCGAAAGCTCTACTTTTACACATTTAAAAGTAGAGATGTAAAAGAGACAGAACAAATTACTCGAGTCAAAGTGGTCGTCAAATTGTAAAAATATTTTATTATAGTATCCCTACTTATTATTGTCATATTTTATTGTCTATCCTGAATAATTGCGGACCGTGGGAAAATTTGCCGCCCTTATCTATTAATTGTCCATTGTCCAGTGTCTATGTATGTATGTGTGTGTTGTAATTATTTATAGTAGTTAACTTTGTAAGAGTGCCGGTTGTGGGATCGCAGATTGTCAGGGGGGCACGGAAGATCAGGCGCCACGGCTTGCCGCGGTCGATGCCTGAGTGGCTTTCCCTTTAAACATGCGGTGTGTGCATTGCACAGCAATAACCAATCACCGATTAGTTTTTAAGTACTTCAATGTTATATGTTACAGTGCGTCATGTCAAATTGTTGTTATTCTTTTGTGTTATATACTCTGGCTGTGCTCTGTCCTTGTATGTTTAATAAAGATATTTTTAATTATTTATTTATTTTTACTTGTATTTTATATAAGACACAAAATAAAAAAATAAAACATAATAGTTCTTAACCGTACAATTAAATGAGACCGGTCACCATTTAAATAAAAAAGTTATGAAAACATTTATTTGGCCATTCGGTATAAAATTCTGAAAAATAATATGAAAACGGTCACGCTACTAGGGCAACAGAATAAAAGCTTTTTAGCAATATCATCAAGTTAAATTGTTCGTGTAATATGACCAAGGATCCGAGTATTATAAATAGTACCCACAGTACAGTCGTGTAGACCAACCTTTACAACCAATTTTAAGTGAAACCCTTTTATAATAGTGCACGCCCTATAACAATTTTTTTTTAATTTTTTGTGAGTAGCTTCATTTTGATCTTCATTTTGGTTCTGTTCATCTGTTAGCTACCACTTACCATTTTTCGCAGATTAAAAGTTGTTTGTCTAATCAAAATGAAGCTACTCACAAAAAATTTGCTTTTTGGTAATCAAAAAAAATGTTCTATGGCTCCCTCACTATAACTGAGACTTCATCCAGAAAGCGTGTATTAGGCTAGAATCTAGATTTATATGCGTCCGCGCGAACGAGCGGTTTGGCCGCTACACCAGAAGATCACAAGCGATAATATTATGTAACGATTTATTTTAATCGCTACCGTTACTGTACCGCTACAAAATCCGCGAAAAAAAGTGATTAAATTTAATATGTGTTACTCGCGTAAACCGGTAAATCATTAGATAAAATCCCCTCGAAAACCCTCAGAAGCTAGGCAAAACCATATTACTGGCAAAACGTAAAAATCAGTAAGGTTATAGACACAAACCACAAAGCTTAAATCCGATTTAAATTATTTTTGAACAAACAGTATAAAATTGGATAGATCAGTGAAACTAATTTTAAACCAATTGCAATGGTCTCAGTGAGGGCTCTCATGAATGAAAAATGAAAAAGTTGGACAACTCTTCGATAAACAGAATCCTTTGACCAGACGAAACAGTATAATTCAATCAGACCCACTATTGATGAAATGTATAAATACGCCGACTTGTGAAGTTGGCCGTCACTTGGCTTCGTTCTAATCCATCCATACATTTGTATGATTATTTTTTTTCACTTTCGATAATAAGTAGCGAAAGTGCTTCTATCTGTAATCATAAAAAATACTAATACTATAAATGCGAAAGGGTGTCTATCTGTCTGATACCTTTTATCTCCTCACGCTTAAACTTTTAATGAAATTTGGTATGTGTGGAGACACCTTTAATCTAGCAAGTGCATGAACTCATGAATTAAAAATCATGATAATCTAAAAAAATATCATAAAAATGAAAAACGAAATTGTTAAGCTTTTCAGGATTAAATAGGTAATCAAAGTGCTTTTACAAATTATTCATCAAAGGTAAAATAAAAAGCAGAGTAAAAAGCAGAGTGCACTCGCGCGCGTGCAACGTCAATGGGTTCGAATCACGAAGCAAATACAAAGGTTTTTGATGCAGGTAGGGTTGTCACAAAACATCCATACTTCCATACTAATCTAATGTTAGATTATAGATAGCGTGCCTACTCCTCCGAAACGGCTTTACTGATTTTAACCAAATTTTATATACATATTTAGTGGGTCTGAGAATCGGCTACTGGGTACTTTTTATATTGAAAAGTGCATTTGTTGAATAAAATATAATAGTAAATTATTACAACTCGACACTGACGGCGACCATTGTTTTTGCATCGGTATAGCGATGGACGTTGCCATGGTACCCATAGTTATTTAGTCACTTCAATAAAATAATAAAGAACTACAACTACAAAATTTATGCAATATTATAAATGCGAAAGTGTGTTTGTCTGTATGTGTGTCTGTCCTTTACGTTTTCACGCCCAAACCGCTGAACCGATTTTACTGAAAGGTATGGAGATACTGTAAGTCCCGGGAAAGGACGTACGATACTTTTTGCCCGAAAAATGTAAGGTTCTCGTGCGATAAACGAATTTTGGCACAATCGAGTTGCGGGCGTCATCTAATAATGTAAATTATCCTGAAGTGTAGATAAAAATCCGTAATTTTACACGTTACATGTTACAAAAGAGAAAAACTTGACATTAAACAGTAGTAATATTGATAGTTTTTCTTGGCATTACCATTTTTTTTATATATCGCAGGGGAAACCCATCATGGGTGCCCTGGGTTGGGTACCCCGGGGGTATGTGAGACTCTTACTCACTAAAACCACCTGCGGTTCGCCTTCAGCCGTATAACGGAGGGAAATCCCGGATCTGTCTAACACAGGACTCCCTCCACGACTGGCCGGTCTATCTCGGACCGGACTTCCACCAAAGTAAGGGAACGCTTAGGCGAACTAAAGCGTTCCCCTCGGCGCCGGGACTGACAAAGCCGGGCAGGTTCCCATCCTGACCCGGAGCCCCGTTAGACAAGAGATTGGAGGTTCGCGTAGCGACGCCTCCGCACTCCCGTCCTACGCCGGCGGAGCGGCAGAGAGCTGGGGTCATTCTCTCTGTCCCGCTCCGTGGCCTCTTTCTGCGACACGACAGATTCGCAGAAAGAGACCGTCTTGGCATCATCAGGCTTAATCTTCGTCAACCAAAATTGTGCCAAACCAATGCCGACTGTGACAGCATGCTATTAATCGCAGCTTGTACAATTTTCGCCTGTCGTATAATTGCTATAGCAAAGAAAATCACCCAGCCGACCAAGCCCGACATAATATTTTATTTTGGCCCAACATCTAGGCACTATAACTTATATTGCGTATATCATATTTCTAATATCATAATTATGTCTGATAGCCTAGCAACCCTAGATGCAGAAGTAAGATTGCACGAGTAGTGAGAACATCTCAGATCAAAAACTCTTTTGATATTCGAAACTCAAAAGTGTTACAGTATTGTATACAGTATAAACACGTACCTAAAATTACTTTTATAAATCAAGATTCTACTTAGGAATCTAACAGAGTTCTTTGAGAGTCTCTTTTCTTACCTAGATTAATAGATACATTGTATGTATCAATATTTATTATTATAATGAAAAGTTAAAAAATATTATATTCATAATTAATATAATATTTTTTTATCTTTTTAAAAATTCGTTAAAGTTCTGAACGTTGCCAACACCATTATCAAAGAACATTGTTAGGACTCTAAAATGCTTAAAACACCATTCGCTTACGCCTCACTTACGCTTCAGTAAATGAGTTTTTTTAATGAAGCAGTGGTTTTTAATGCGATTCATTGAAACTCAGTAATTAAAACTTTACTATTTAAAAATAAGTTCTATGATCTTACTAGCTGTTGCCCGCGACTTCGTCCGCGTGGACTTAAGTTTATAGTTTTTCCCGTAGGTACATCGATTGAATAGTTAACGCGCAAATCTAAAAGTATATTGTGTGGGAGTGGGACAATATACTTTTATGATAGATGTTCCGCACGGCTTCGCCCTCGTAATTTAGGAATGTCAAGGAAACCGTACATTTTTCCACAAAAAAAGAAACCATTGTCCTTTCACGTGGTCTATTCTTCATGTGTGCCAAATTACATAAAAATTGCCACGTTGTTTCCACATTTTCCTCTATTTCTTTGCTTCTATTAGTTGTGGCGTAATAAAATATAGCCTATAGCCTTTCTCGATAAATAGGCTATCTAACACTGAAAGAATTTTTTAAATCTGACCAGTATTTCCTGAGATTAACGCGTTAAAATAAGCCCTTTCAAATATATTTCCGTTCCGTTTTTTCCACATTTTCCTCTATTTCTTAGCTTCTATTTATTTTAGCGCGATAAAATATAGCCTATAACCTTCCTCTACAAAGTGGCTATCTAACACTGAAAGATTTTTAAAAATCGGATCAGTAGTTCCTGAGATTAGCGCGTTCAAACAAACAAACAAACTCTTCCGCTTTATAATATTAGTATAGATTCGCACTGTTTTAATTACTTTGTCGAAGTATTTTTGCTCTACTTAGTCGAACCTTCGTTGTTTCTCCTAAAAGCCATTAAAAAGATTTGTAAATTAATTGAACACAACAAGTCTCAGTTTAACCAATATCTACCTACTTTTAAAAGGTTCGCTCTAATACCATGCCTTGTCTTCTATATTCGTGGAAGTTTAGGGAAGATTTATATCACTTCCCTCCTAGGGAAGTGATTCAAAGTTCACCGGGTCAGCTAGTATATTGGTAAAAGATAGGTAAAGATATGGAATATACTGATTCCACTAAAATATTTAGGGTTATTCATTTCTTATGCGCTGTATATCGGATCAACATTTATTCGGTACCAGCCAGTGGAGTTACGTCGTAAAGTACCAAAAGCGAAGAATACGATAACATAAATGGCAGTGGTCTGATAAGTTTTATATAGGTACGGCGTATATAATCTGAAACCATCAAGCCTTTCTAACTCAAAAAGATAGTTCAAAGAGACTATAATATCATCATGAAAACCGGTTATCGCTTAGCCCTAACTTATCTACTAAAACCAGATTCCAACGACAAAATGCTAAGGGTGTTATATTACGTTACATATAAGTAGATAGAAACGAGAAGCATTCTGACCGCGTCAGAATGCCTTCTGTGTGACAATATAAAGAACGCAGAACTGATTGCTTTAAAGCTTGACCGCGTGGACGCTCTCTGATAGGTCTCTAAGGTGGGGCATTTCAACGCTGTTCAACGGGCGACCGGAACTACACCGTTACGCTACAACGCACCGCTAGGCTATTCACAAGTTTCAAATAAAATTCGAATTAATTAAGTAATAATATTGTTTTAATGTCGAAACTAAAACTTAGCAGGTTCTTTGTAATATAGATAACTAGATGGCTCGTCTCGGCGGGGGCACTGCCGTGCCCCCAAATGACACCCGCAAGTCGCAACTCCAATGCGGCAAAATTCGTTTATGGCGAGGGAACCGTTTTTTCTAGTAAATTAGGTATTTATGAAGTTTACTAATACGAAGTCGGATATTTAGTAAAGCGTAAGCAAACCTTCAAGAAGAGAGCATATGTTGTTGTCTTATGTCTTCCGTTGTTGAGCATATGTTGCGAGTGTTCATAATGGGCGGCGGTAGTTGCTTTCCATCAAGTGACCCGTTTGCTCGCTTTCCCCTTATTTAATATTAAAAAAATACCCAACTTAAAGTGATACTTCAGAGCAAAGTTTATCTGGCAAAGAGATGAATAATAAAGCTGAAAGTTTCAGTCCATTTGTAACGACTAACTATTGAAGTTGCATCAATTATAAATGCGATAGACAGTCTGTTTCCTATTAATCCGGTGTTTATTAAGATGGGTATAAAATGCTTTCTGTTATATATTTTAATTTATCTGATAATACATCAAAGAAATTGATTCATAGGCAGTGTAGAAAAATATAGAAACGGTGATGGTTTGGTCAGGTCGTGTCAGACTTAGTATATCTAACTCTAGATAATGACTATTCAATCAATCAATCAAAATCATTTTATTTGCTTAGGAATATGGTACAACATGGTGTTAACGTTTTCATTTTCCACATAATCATAATATTCTGCTACAATGAGTGTGCAAATATTACTTACTACAAAGTATTATACTAAGATTTATTGATATGACATAATATCTTCACGGGCCAAACTATTTAGTTTGTATTTAGTGAGTTTAAGCTTAAACACACAGTTTTAGTCACACTAGCAATTTTAAATATCTTTTAAAGTATAATATCAAATAGAATACAACCATCTACTTAAGTAGATGGTCGTATTCTACTTAAGTAGATGACAAATTATACTATGAATATTAATATTCAATAGTCATAGTATAATTTTATTATATTGATCGTCGACTACTTGTTTAACCCTTTGGGTCAATTCAGACCGCAATGCGACGCGTAGATCATGCATTTCTAAATGTATATGGATATGACAGATTCGCAAGACGTCTTACGCAATTGAAATCTGTCAAATCCATAGAAATTAATGCCGCGTCGCTCGTGCCTATCGCCTAGCCTTGGGTATAGCAGGTAAGCCCGGTTTCGCAGTATTATCTATGTCAAAGAGCTATTACGTGAACAAAAAAAAGTTTCCCGCCATCTGTATCGAAAATAATACTTTTGCTATTGGTCCTTATAAAAACTGTTAAACTTGAAGTAAAAAAAGTATACGATAAATCGAGTAGGAACTTAATATGGCTAAGGTTAACTTTACATAATCTATTTTATAAACGTTGCAAAACGGTTTGTAATACAATAACTCGTTTGTTAATAAAATTACTGCTTTAAACTCAGTCACGTGTGTGAGTTACCGTTATATAAAATCACCATAAAATTATTACGGAATTGATCGCGGAGGAGCTAAACGCACTTATTACTCCAGCCACTTGCTATGTAAATAGGGCTCATAACTTCATTTAAGGGTTGATGAAAATTTATAGGGCAGCCCGCCCTCCGTACAAATTACACCCCCGACTCTCTTACTATTTATAGTTCATAAACTTTATAATACTCTGGTGTTGAAACTTAGGTTTTATTCCGTGAGGAGGCGTGACATTGTACTAAGAAAGAGCGCGATGAATTTGCTCACGCTACATTCGTGTTCTAAGAAGTTATTTATTTCCTTATTTTACATGTAAAGGAAATGTGAATAATAAATAATTTTTTTAACAATACAAACACTAGTTTATTAAAAGGCTGAAAATATTATTCCTTACTACGGTGGTGTGGTGCGAAGTAATGTACTATTAAAATGTGGAGTAACTATTGTTATAATATCTGCCATCAAGTATTTTGGACTTTAACTTGTATGAGAATGAGTGTACAAAAATTTTTAAATAAATCACTATTATAGTGTCTTTAAAGATCACCAATCACAATATCTTTTATTTCTTACTAAATGACGCTCGCAACTCCGTTGCGCAAAAATTAGTTTATCGCGCGGGAACCGTACATTTTTTCGGGATAAAAACTATCCTATGTCCTTTCTCGGCACTCAAAGTATCTTCATGACAATTTTCAGCAAAATCGGTTCCGCGGTTTGAGCGTGAAGAGGGTTACCTCAGACAGACATACAGACAGACAGACAGACAGACAGACAGACAGATAGACACACTTTCGCATTTATAATATTAGTAAGTAAGTAAGTAAAGTATGGATCATAAGTATTTGAGTCTAAAACCTAGGAGACCAATCTGGTCATTTGGTCGGCTTATGTCAATTCAATATTAGCTGTGATCGGTCGGATGGGTTTGACATAACGCGACCTTACTTAAGTCCGCCATCTGCCTAGGAATCAAGTTCTCTGATAGTACGTTCATTGCAGCATAACACGTGTTCCATGTTAAAGTGTGTACACTGTACATAGCACATGTTGGTCGTCGGTACACGTCGGGGAGGATGTTTGTATACCACGTGACTACACCGAGGCTAACCGGCACACAACTCATACAAGTTCATCGATTAAACATTCAAGAGACCTTCCGGTTTAGACGTTTAAACAATCCCTGCTTATGGTATCCTGTCAAAGATTAAATAACGTTAGACGCACTGTATATATTTCGGTAATATCATTTAAGTAAGTTTTTAAGAAAAATAATTATCGTTTAATACATGCTTGTCGACTTCAAGTTTGTGCGTGAAGAAATTAATCACCAATATTTTCAATTACAAAATTGCAGATTAATGAGTTACTGGCTGTTGAGGTTGACCTCCCAATCCGATTTCGTAGGATAACTTACATTTTCCAACTCTCGTGGTGCGGTTTCGGAGTAAGATTCAAGATTGCATTCACATAATATTAAACGTATGTATCATCGACAACATAACACCAATGTATCAAAAAAACCGTAAGTATACTTCTCGAAGTTTTGTAAAGCGGAAGTAAATGAGTTGTGATAGAATAACTCAAGTACTTATTCAGTTCAGGAAAGTTTCCGGACAAGATACGTAAAGTATAATAATTTACACAGAGCCAGTACTGGCTGCCAATAAGACTGGCAGCCAGTATTGGCTTGACATATGCCGCATGTGAACAGTTGGCCTGGCTTGAAAAACTGTTCACACGCGGCATATACCAAGCCAATACTGGCTGCCAGTCTTATTGGCAGCCAGTACTGGCTCTGTGTAAATTATACTTAACTGTAACGAGCATTAATTAACAATTTATTACAATTATGTACTAACTTCAGGGATCCGTATCCTAAGGGCTAAACCGAGCTCTTACTTTTAAGGGTCAATTCAGACCGCAACGCGACGAGGCGAGGCGAGGCGCGACGCGGCATAAATTTGTATAGATTTGACAGATTTCAATTGCGTGAGACGTCTTGCGAATATATCAAATCCATATAAATTTAGAAATGCATCTACGCGTCGCGTTGTGGTCTGAATCAATCCTAATATTCCACTTCCGTATAATAATTTATTATGTCTTATTAGTCGCCTCGTCGTGCTTCAAGACCTGTGAGATTTTTTACAGTAATATTTCAGTTGGATACTGCGGTAATTGATAACTAGTGTTGGTTTAACGAGAAAAGTTTTTACAAACGCAAGGACTCAGAGACATCGACTATCCGACTGCCGACACGCTCTTATACAAGCGCCACAAACCAAAAAACATTTTCTTTTACAATCTTATATAACTTTTATAGTACCTATAACAATAGGCTACTTGACCTATATACAATTTCATTGAACAAATGCATATTTCTAGTAGAACTTGGCCTAGGAAAACGTATTTCACCCTTATTATCAAATAAAAGCTTATGATTGATAAATAAAGTCGATTTGAAAATATGATTTTATGAAAATAGGAATTGTACTGACGAAAACGCTTTTGCAGTACTTCCGATTTGGATGTGACGTCATCCTCCTACTAATTTAATATCTTTTATTTATCGCGCTCGCTATATGTAAGTTTATTTGTACATAAATAATAAGAATAAGCCTATTATATATTTTCTTCAATAATTCTAATAAAACATCAGTTTTATATATATTATCTCCATTTATTGTAGACGGGAAATGAAATGGCCAAAACTTTTCTCCAAAAGTTTTCAACATCACAAATGATTTCTAATTTATTATATAATTATTTTATAATTTTTGGGCACTTTTAGACTCGTACATTTAGCACATTAAAAAAAATTCAATAAAGAGAGTTTAAAATGCAAAGCGTATGACGTCACACTATGGCGGACAGTGTTTTCGGCGCCATTTAAGAGGCATATTTTTCAATAAACATTTTTATGGGTTTCTACTGGGTAAAATATTAAAATATTAGTTTTTTTTAAAAATAAATGATTATGAAGCGATTAGCATGAAGAAAAAAATTAGGTCAAGTAGCCTATTCGTTCAAAAAACCTAACCCTAAATTTCTCGATTGACAAATAGCAATGGAAAAATCGACGAGTTTTCCGCGACCGGATTGAGTTACTGAGTTTAGTATGGGAGAATTAAATCTCACATTTTCGCTTCATTGTCACTTTTTTTCCAAATTGGTTGACCGGCTTAGGGTTGATTCAGACCGCAACGCGACGCGTAGATGCATTTCTAAATTTGTATGGATTTGACAGATTTCAATTGCGTGACACGTCTTGCGATTCTGTCAAATCCATACAAAATGTCGCGCCCATAGAGATAATAAAACAACAAGAGTGGCTGTAGGGGCGTGGCCGGTGTAAGTGAAGTATACCCAACACGGGTAAACTTCGCGAAAACACAATTAGTCGGGACGCGACTGTCTAAGCGCGTACTACGAGAGTGTTTTTTTAAAATGCCTAACTGTTCGATGGTTGTGTGCAAGAATCGAAGTGACCATAAACTTAAAGGAGTCACTTTCCATAGGTAAGTACAAAAACAATTTTGTATTTCCAGTATTTTCTACCAAAATCTCATTTTTTTCGTTAAAATAATTGCACTAGAAATTTCCAGTCGGGTACTGCGAGAAATATATAACCTAACGATTGACGCATAACATTGCTCGCTAAGTGTAGCGTGCTAGGTGTTGAAAACAGTCTGAGCGAGTAATGAAAATTGCGCTTATTGAATCGGTCGCTTCACGTGCACGGCCGCTGATAAGCGCCGTGAGATAGGGATGTACCTGTCATTTCTTGTTGTCGATACGTCACGTTGCCGCGATTAGCAGGATTAGTATGAGTAATAAACTAATAACTAATATTATGTACTTACATTATTTTGATAGTTTAATAAATATTTATAAATATGTAAAACAAACTAAGGAATTACTTGACTTACATTCTGTTTTATTATTACATAATAATAAAACATACGTACATACGTCCAAAATTAATTGTCCCTTAATTAATGGTAATAACCTTCTTATCTTATACAATATAGGTACATAATTATCAAATTCTCGTGTCACTCCTCCGAAACGGCTTTACTGATTTTTACCAAATTTTATATGCATATTCAGTAGATCTGAGAATCGGCTACTGGTTACTTTTTATATTGAAAAGTGCATTTGTTGAATAAATAATAGTAAATTATTACAACTCGAGACTGACAGCGAACATTATTTGTGCGACGGGATAGCAATGGATGTTGCCATGGTGATGGCACCGTGGCAGCATCCATCGTTATTCAGTACTTATTTAGTCACTACAATAAATAAAAATAATGAGGGCGAAATACTTTATATGGCAAACAACGTTTGCCGGGACAGCTAGTATTTTAATAAATGATAGTACCAATTATCATATAGTTTCTTATTTCCAAACCGTACGAATTTATTCAAAGGTAGCTTTCGGATCTTTGCCGCGAGCGACCCCCAAGTAACAAAATCTGGTCTTGTAGTGGTTCCGGGGCCAGGACTATAACAGGCTAGTAAACGTTTATAACCACGGAAAAGGGCTCATTTTATATGCGTACTTTTGCTAATAAAGCACTCATAGTAGACTTGCCTAGCACTACTTAGAAAAATAATACACTTATTGTTGGACTACGCGGAACTATCTGCTCCCACGAAGCCAACTATGAGCATCTTATAGAACCCCAGGCAGGCATGTTACGTACTCCGCGCTTCTATTACTAGCTACTTCAAAATAGTGGTGGGTTGTCGACGCTTTTTCGATCAACGAAACGAGACCGTTTATCGTTCATCGTAAACTAGTTGAAAAACTACTAGTTTACGTCTTCGACGAATAGTGTGGTGGCCGGTGGGGGTCGTCGACGCTTTTTTGATCAACGAAACGAGACCGTTTATCGTTCATCGTAAACTAGTCAATGATAAAACAGATTTTCGGTGCCAGTTCCAAAAGTTTCAAATATTCTGTCAGAGGACTGAAGATTCAGCTATCTGGTACCGACTTCAAAATAATGAAGATTGACCTACAGAAATAGTTGAGGTTTAGCCGAATTCGGAAAAAGGCACTATTAGATAGTAAAAATTATTTAATACTTTTTAGTCCATATTAATGTTATATTACTGTTTTAACCTTGGAAGTCGGTTTTAATTTTTTGTTAAAAATAATAATCTTATACAATTTAAATTGGCACTATAAATTACTATTACTGGCGTGTGACCTTATAGCGGATTTATAATTACTTCTTGTAGTATATTACAAATGTAACTTTCTGGAGCATGTTTTCTCAAGTATATTTATACCTTTGAAACACTCGTATAGGCCATCTTAGCCTTTACTGCGCCTATAATCTCGTTCTATACACGACTATAAGTCTTACTTATAAGAACATGTTTACTACAAACCCAAACAAACTCCGTGTAACCTGTTATAAGCTTGGTAGTAGTACCTGGAACCACTAAGCGAGAGTTACTAGTGCTGCAAGCTTTTAAACTGTGCACTACGAGTATAAGAGAATTTAGTTACTTGGGGCCGCGACCGATAAGAATTCAAATAAAATGCTATTTTATGACATAAGCTATAGGTATCATTTTCTACTGACATTTGTGTGGCGACCCATGCTGCCGCCGGCAGCGGCGTAAGCTAGTGGCTTAGAGTGTTATTTGTAAATTATTGTACCTACAGTTTTAAATAATGCAGAATCAAAACTTAAAGGAGGTGAGAGACGAGGCCCAGAATTTTTATAAATTTTTGTTTTAAGATATTTTTGACCACAATAATTATCAGACCATTATTTTATTTTATATTTTTATTAATCAACCATACTTTAATCCTTCGTTCGGGGATTCTTGGAAATGATATTGTATTCTATTGTTGTCGCGTTTTGTATTTTTATTAATCAACCATACTTTAATCCTTCGATCGGGGATTCTTGGAAATTATATTGTATTCTATTGTTGTCGCGATCACCGGTGCTCGTTCTGGGCTTGAAGGATTAAATTAGAATTCAAATTTTGTATTTCAATAGAATTAAGGGTAGATAACAATTAAAAACCATTTCCTTGGAGTTAGTGTGTACTTTATGAATCTCCCCCGGACTTCGCAATTTAGCGATCAAACAGATCGCGCACATTCCTAACGAGTTGGGAGTGTCGATAATGAAAAATCGGTCTGGCAATGAGCTGGAGGAAACTTAGAAGGACTTTGATTGCATTCTCGCAACTGTAGCGTCGGCTTCGACTTTTTACCACTGATAATGAACTGAAGATTCTCCGAATCCTTTCTTTCCTGACAATAAACCTTTGTTGCTCCTATGATGAATTTGAAAAAAAACTGTCCAGTTTTCATAAATCTGAAGGGTTATTTATTTCATAATTTTAAAGCTTCTCTTAACCTAATTTAAAACTTAATTACGTTCAACAGTTTGTCCTTAATATTATAAATGCGTATGTGTCTGTTATCCTTTACATTTAAGGGTCAATTCAGACCGCAACGCGACGAGGCGAGGCGAGGAGCGGCGCGACCACAGATATCAGAAACAGAACGCCCATGACTATTAACAATGTCGGATGTGAAAAACCGCAACTTTACAGGAGAGCGATTCAAAGTCTAAATTGTGAATAACTTTTTACTTATATCAAGTAGAATCATGAAATTTCAGGGTTGTGCTCTATAAGTTATTTACGTTTAGTATATTATCAGGAGTATCCCGTATTTTATGAATAAATATGAGAAAAGTCACTTCCGATCTTTTTAACGGAGTACGAGTAATGCTGATTTGTAGGAAGTGGCACTTACGCCATTATTAAGTGATAACTTTTAATTTAAAAATATGTCGTATGTAGAAATTACCAACAAAAATGACAACAATTTAAAGAAAATATAATATATTTTTATATTTAATAGTGCGAGTCCATAAAAAGATATTATCTTTTTTATGGACTCCTGTCAAAAAAAACGTGAAAACAATGTATGTATGAAAATACAAAATATTTCTTATGACGTAAATAATTCGGAAAATCAAATTTTCGTTCGAAATATAAATTAACTTTAAACATTGAAATTAAAAATTATTGCCATCACTATTTTGTTGACTTTTTGATATTATGATATCAATAATCTTAAATTAACTTAACAAAATTAATATATTTTTTGTATCAATCATAAATTCAGAAAAGTTTGTTTCGTGTTTGGAAAAGTCTTTGTATCTCTGTTTGTAATGAATAGGTTCAATAACTACTGAACTAATTTTAAAAATAATTAAACTCTTGGTTAGCTACGTTGTTTTCAAAGAACATAAGCAGTGTATTATTCAGAAAAATATTAGGGATCATACCGAAAATTACAAAAATATAACCCAAAGTGGTACAAAAATTTGCAATAAATTACATTATTTCGCTTGCTCTGCAAAAAACACAGCTGATTCATAGAAATAATATTACAAAATCATCATTATCCACAAAAAAGTCACGGACACCATATATGTATCTTATATGGTTAACGAATAATTAACCATTTCCTTCATTAAAAAATTAACTTCAAATCATCTCCTACTAGCGTGGCTTTTTTTGCATATTAACAATTGATCCTTACTTAAATAAATATCAAAATATTAATAGTGATTCTGTAAAGAATAGAATTGTCCTTTAAATTATTACCATGAGGCAAATATTTTAGAAGTTAGAGCAGTTTGATTAAAGCTTAAAACAAGGCGCCGACGCGGCAACGGCGGTGGCTACCACGAATTTGTATAGGAAAATATTATATTTTCCAAGTCGAGCAACTTGCTATTGATTTTACCGACATCTGCCAAATACGCTGAGGAGATGAATTTGTCCAAATATGTGGGAAATACAGAAAATACTGACGAAGGACTGACTGTTTTGCAGGTCCATTAATTTGTCAGCGAAACGAAGTTTCCGAAATCAGGTAGTTCTTAAAAATCTCTACATTTTTAGGGCACTTACGTACTACCACAGCCTGCGTTTTCATGAAAAACTTAGATTAATATTTATAAGATTAATTAATCAAAAGCAGTCTTCTTCATCCGAGATTCTCTATTTATTCTATGGAATTTTTTGAGAATAATTTCACTTTTACGTAATCTGAGTAAATGTAAATGTTTGATAAGACATATTGCAAGCTCTGTTTACAATGTCTACAAGATCAGCAAGGCTAATCAAACTAGCTACTCAACGAATTTGAGAAAATTATAATAATAGTATAGGAAAAAAATGCTCATGGAAATCTTGTGACTGAAGTTAACCCTTAAAGGCTACAATGATTTCGTATACTATTATGACTACAACACTCCAAAGAAGCTTCCATATAAAGCACTGACGATTCAAAGGTTAGGTAAGCCTGTAGGGACATTTTATTTATTTATTTATTATGGTTACCAGCAGCATATGCATTTAAAAAATTACAGTCAAAAGTATACAAGATTTTACAATACTGATGCACACACCTTTATAGGCAACACAACATTCGAATTTATATAATATTAACAACATGCAAAATAACTTTAAATAGAGTTTAAAAACAGTATAAATAATGTGAACATAAATTAAAATTAAATTATAAATAAATTACAAAATAAATTCTGAAATAGCTATTACAACCTTGATTTAAATAACATTAAGTACCTATAAAAAAAAAAAACAAATTTCATTTTAAAATATTAAAAAAATAAAGCTTTATATTTTCTTAACTAAGATTCGCAGATATTTTATTTTGCTGTAAACTAAATGATTAAGTCATTGTTGTCTAAAATATATTTATAATTTACCTAAATAAGCAATTTTCTGAAACTATTTTCTTTTCCAAAACTTTGAAATGGCAGCAGTTTCTGAACCCACCGCTAAAATAAAAAATAAAAATGCTCTTATTATTTATTTATCAGCTTTACCTAATGTACAAAACCTACTAGGTCTCCATGACGCTCGAGTGACTACAAAAATAGTATCTCCCCTCCTCTACTACAATGCAAAGAGAATACTAAATTATCGTCATATTTGCTGCATTCAAAGGCAAGTTATAAAATTTGCATTGTCTTTCCCCGACCACTATAATTGGCAATGGAGGCTCAACCGAAGCCTCTAAAACTGCTTTGCATGTTTAATCACGACTCAGACGTGCTGGAAATCATTGTTTGTGCATAGTCTGGCCGCTTTCAACAATTATCGGGATTTAAGTTCGATGCTATGACTGGAAATATTAGTTCGTGCTTTCGATTGATCAGGAAACTAATCAGAAACATATTTTGATGGCGTTTTGGGTACGTAGGTATTTAGAACTGTAGATATTATTTATTTGACTTATTTTGTTTAAGTTCCTACTTGTGTTATAATTATAACTTAATAGGTTCAACCCATCAATCCCCAAGCGGCAGCCGGCTGCCTTAAATTATAACAATAATTGAAAATCTATTGTGTCTGCGATACACACGATGGAGGTGTTAAGGCTTGAAGTGCAAGCGAGAGCGCGGAACGAGCGACAAGGAAGCACAATCGGCCTTCCACTCTTCTTTTGTTTAAGGGGCCGGGTACTCTCGAAATTCTCATACATACGTAATACCAAAATCATTTTCTCATACGAAAATATTTTAATATAGAGACATTAAAATATTATGTTTAATGTTAAGTTAATCAAGAGTTTGGCTGATAACGTATCTAGGACTTTTGTCAATAGCCGTATTTAATTACAGTTAAGTAGGTAATTGAGATTCGTTTCTTCTGTTAGTTAGACACGTCACACGCATGATGAAATATTATGTTTTTAGCATAAAGTTAATATACCTATCGGAATAGAAAAACAAAGGCCTAAGCAAGCGAGATGTCACTATCAGTAACACTGCGTGGTAGAAAGAGAAGCGTGATTTCAGGTTCAATAGCTTTTTTTTCATCTGTTTGACAGTCTGTCTGACCCTGGGCTAGTGATGAGCAAAATTGGTCTTGGTCTTGCAGTCTTGGTCTTGGTCTTGCAAAAAATGTAAGACCAAGACCAAGACCAAGACTACCCTAAGAGTAGCAAGACCGAGACCAAGACTAGGTGTGAAGAACAAGACCAAGACCAAGACCGACTATGCAAGAGTCTTGCTCCATGCAAGACTCTTGCTAAAAAAATTTACTTCGTCGCAGTGACTATAATATGAGATAAAATATGTATAAGTTATAACAATATACCTACTTAACATGAATTTCAAGTTCTTGTTCCGCACCCAAAAGGTAAAAACGGGACCCTATTACTGAGACTTCAATGTCTGTCCGTCTGTCTGTCTGTCTGTCTGTCTGAATGTCTGCAGGCTGTAACTCAAGAACCGCTATAGCTAGGCTTCTGAAATCTTCACAGATTATGTATTTCTGGTGCCGCTATAACAGCAAATACTAAAAAGAAAATAAAGTTAATAATATTTAACCTTTAAGTACTGACGTGGTTATCTTGAGTAATAAGTAGTGACGTGACGTCTCACGGACGGATTCGCAAATTACCTATAACTTTATATATTTTAAATGAATTAAGATTATTTCATAATTCGTAATATTTTAAAGGTATTCTGGAGTAATATAAACAAAAATACGGAGAAAATATATACTAAATCAACATTTATTTGGCACCTAGATAGTCCCTATCTAATTTCAGTCTTTCAATTGTGACTTGACTTTTACACTAGATTTTTAGAACTGTAAGGAAAAAAAGAAAACGTAAATGCTTTCAAATAAAATATACAAGTAATGACCAACATAAGAAAAATTTTTTGATATAATATTCACTCAGAATTTCATGTAATTTCAGCGCAGTCAACACACATAGTTTTAGAGCAACTGAGACAGATAGGCTCATGACATGCTACACATAATATATACTTTGTGTTTTTTCAGTCTTGAGGGACATATTTCACATGTTCTTTGACTATTTCTGTGTTTCCAGCTAACACAGAAATGGTCAATCTGGCTCCAAAGGTAAATTTTTCCCAAGAACACCTTTTATGGTCAGTCGTAATTCTATTGGCAGACGATCATTGTAAACTCTGTGTTTAGGATGTGGCAGAACTAATTGTCGAGCAAGACCTTGTAGGAATTGTCATTTTAGTATATCAGGTACCTACATTATTACATATTTTATATAGGTAAAGTGTTCGCATTCACACTGTTTATATCCAAAATCCTAAAGAAAATTGCAAGACGCCAGCGTCGTGTACAACGACTGCAAGAATAATAATTTAAACATTTTTTACTGACTTCATCTATATTTACTAAAGGTTTATTAGTTTATGGATCCGATTTCAAGTGGAAATCCGGGTCAACTTGCTCATCATCAACATTGCTGAAATCACCCTCAAGTTCTTGCTCTAACCACCTTTGTATGGTTTTATCAAAGTCTGGAGCCGTGCTAGATGCCACTTTTCTTCTTTTATTGCTACGTACAGAAGTACTTGGTTCGTCCATCTAAAACAGTTGAACATTAAGTGACGTGACATTCATGAGACACTTCTAAATAAACACATAAACCAGGACGTGACGTCCAAAAAAATATATACACCAATACTGACCTTACGTCTCTCAGACACCAAAGCACCGTACACGTAAAACTGTTAACTTGACAAGAGCGCGAACTCTACTGGATAATGGGAATCCCAAACCCAGAAGCTAGCGGGGTTCGCGGATGAAAAATATTTAAAACGACCAAATTACGCAGCAAATTGTCAACACGCCGTCTGTGGGACACCCACGTCACTACTTAAGGGTTAATGGGGCTCCCATACAACAAACGTGATTTTTTGGCCTTATTGGCTCGTAATTTATAATGGAACCATGCAGACACTTGAAATTTGCACAAAGTCCTCAATTGTATGTGTATTTTAATATTTGATGATAAAATTAAAATAAAATAAGTAATTAAGGGCCCCCATATTACAAAAACAATTTTTTCCCTACTTTCGCTTTTGCGCTAGTACGACTCGCACTTGGCCGATTTTCATAGTTATGTACATCATATATAGACTTATCATTAGGGATTGCAATCCGGATACTTCGAAATCCGAAAAATCCGGATTATCCGGATTTTTCGGGCCTTTGAAAAATCCGGATTTTTATTTTTCAAAATCCGGATTTTCGGTTTTGTCGAATAGTAGTTAAAATAATGAAAAGAAAGCTTTTACGCAATATAAAATCTATTTAAATGTATCGTGTAATATCTGACATACAAATTCACATTTGTTTAAAGGCGATATCACAACTTTGCGTGGTCTACACGTATCAAAGTCAGAATTTCGTATGTGTAACATTCCATTGTATAGTTATTTGGTGGCTGTAATTACATTTCTTTATATTTATTCATTTTATTTAAAAGAAAAAACCACATTTCTTATAACCTAGCTCTCATTTTACTTTAAATTACTATGTTTTCTATATGACAATATAAATGCAATGATAATACAATTATTTTAGAACATTTTTGTATTGAACACAATGTTTTTTTCTATAAAATATGTTGTTTTTGTTTACATTAAGGTTATAATTATAAATAATAATTGTTTACGTAACCAATTCTGATTTGTGATTCTTTCTAATTAAATAAAGGGATATAGTAAATTATAATATAACGAAATTTTGATTTACGCAAAAAACATACCATCCTCATCACCTTGATGAGTGGCAGTCTACCACAGTGCGTTTTTCGCGTAACTTTCTGCCGCGCACTGTAAAACTCTGGAACGAATTGTCACCAGCAGTATTTCCGGACCTATACGACCTGTAAACCTTCAACATCTCTGCAGCTCTTCTGATGTTGCAAGTGTCCATGGGCGACGGTAGTTGCTTACCATCAGGTGACCCGTTTGCTCGTTTGCCCCCTTATTTAATAAAAAAAATTAAAGTTTTAATAATTATTTTATATCATTATTTTGTGCAATAGTTTAAATATAAATATACTATCCAACTACTGCGCAAAAGCGCCGCCCGAAGCTTTCACTTATCTTGCTCCAGCGTCACCGTTTACCAGCCCAGCTGATATGCCTCCAGTGGGGAGTTTATAACCATGTTCTAGCCTAAAATCTTCGAAATCGTTGGTTCCTCATTGGTAACGTAACCGCTGACGAGTTGGCTAGTAAGAAAAAAAAATAGAATCCTTGCCAGAAGCCTAACTGGACAATGTAAGCTCAACAAGCACCTTTACAGAATAGCTGGTGTTAATAGCATTACGACCTGCAGATTCTGTGACACACCTTCTTTACTTCAGAGCAAAAAATCTCCTAATTTACTTAAAAGAAAATGTGTGGTGCCAATCCCAATCACGTCGTTATGAGCAGCACTGGGTTGGGGACGGTACAAAGAGTCACAATAAATCCTCAAGGATCGTCGTAAATCGTAACGTCAGAATTACAGTGATCTGCCTTCGGAGGAAAAAAATACCTATAGAGCATAGCGCTATCTTTTCTAAGGCCTAGATACCCACTCAGTCGATATCCAGCCTAGATGTACGCGGATAACGTGACCAGCCCAATGCCACTATAGCTTGGCCGTCTTGATTCCTACGTCTGTGATTCTAGTTTGGGAGCACATTATGTTTTTTTTTTTTTGTTGAGATTTGAGCTCTATTGCTCTTTGGCAGACCCTGAGTTGGAACTTTTGTAAATCGTAAATCGGTCAATGATCAAATTTGCGCATCGTTGGTTATGACGAGCGAAATACATATATCAACGAGTCTGCGCTTCATTGAGATTGGTAATCTCAATGAAGCGCAGACTCGTTGATATATGTATTTCGCTCGTCATATTTATCATGGACAAGGGGGGCTAAAATGATCGCATTTTGCAATTCCTCTAAAATCAATTCAGAAAGTGAATCGTCAAAACAGTCAAACTGACGAATGTCAAATTAATACGAATTATAATTGCAAGCAGAATGACAATTTTCAGATTTTTTAAAAATTAATCATATACCTAATATGATTCTCCAAAGCGATCATTTTAGCCCCGCAGTTTTTCTGCCTTTCTGTTGTCATAAGAAACTAATTGGACCAAATACAGGTACTCGTTGACATAGTGAATTCCTTGCTCGTTTACCTCGACCCTACGTCTCGTATTGTTGATCATTGTTTGTGTCTTTGACCTATTTTTTGTTAGTTCTACCTCTAGCCTTGCAGGTCTTGAAACATAATTTGATAATGTGCGAATGACGGCTGTTATAGGCGCAAAAATGATCAAGTCGTCGATAAAACGGAGATTGCTTAGAACTTAGAACATTTTAAAATGTTAAAAATCAAGGTATTTTTAAGTTCTTTATAATAATATTTAAAGTACCAGATACTGTTATTTTGATCTCTTCTTTTTTTACACCCATGTGAAAATCGCTTACTTAAGAAAAATTATAATTTTTAAGACGTTTTATTTTGCTCTTTTAAAATTAATGTTAAATAAAGAATTAATAAGAAAATAACTCACATTTTAAGCTGTTTATCAAAAATATTTAAAAAATTACAAAAAATCCGGATTATCCGGATAATCCGGATTTGAGGATGAAAAAATCCGAAAATCCGGATTTTTTTTCAAAATCCGTTTTTTGCAATCCCTACTTATCATATCACGAATCTATAAGGGTTCCGTTTTTTGCCATTTGGCTACGAAACCCTAAAATACTCTAGAAGAAATCCGAGTCAAAGTTCTTATTTTTCCAAATTTTCATTTTTTGGACAGGACTTTATTGTCGCTAAAAGATCAGCCTATGCTGATTTGGCTCTCGACTTTTCATTTGTATTTTCAATTCAAGAATCATTCTCTTAAGAAGTTAAGATAAGATCATGTAGCTAGTCTAATAATTTAGGTTTGAAAATGATTTTTCGAGAAATTAAAACGTTTACAAAAAGTTTTGAAAAATATTTGCAAGAGTCTTGCTTTTTGCAAGAACAGGACCAAGACTAGGCATGCAAGACCTTGGTCTTGCATGCCTAGTCTTGGTCTTGGTCTTGGTCTTGACCAAGACCAAGACCAAGACCAGACGGATTTGAACAAGACCAAGACCAAGACTGCACAAGCAAGACCAAGACCAAGACCAAGACTGGTCGAGTCTTGGTCTTGGTCTTGCTTTGCTCATCACTACCCTGGGCCGATCGTTGTCAATTTGGGCTCTCAGAAAAATTGTGATTTTAAGTTAAATAATGAATAACTTTTAGAAATACTGCTCTAGAAACATGGTTAATTGTTTGTGGAATGATTCTGGATCCACACATCGAAAAAACCCGGACAATTATTCATTTCACAGGTGAGTTATTCTACATCGACCGGATTTAGTTTTAAGTTTATTTTTGACAATTCCCTACGAGTTATTGGTATTGGTTATAATAATTCACTTCTTGAAATGGTTCATTATATGGAAAACATAACTTGACTAGCCATGGTGCACAATTTAAGGCCCAGTAGTCCCGAAAATTAGCAGGTCGATGTCTGTCAGTACGAATATCGACCTAAAGGACATTATAATAACATTCATATCAGCGCCTTGTACAGTGGCGGTTACGCGCTCGCCGCGTGCCTTGATCATAGAAAATAGGAGAAAAAACCTTTTGTTTTTAGTATTACAAAAATCAAATATATCAAATCGTTTAGGTTAGGTTATGACAAATGTACTACAATTTTTGTTTTTTCTAGAAAGTGTGTAATTTAGCCATAAAATGATTTAATTATGAAAAACAGCGTTATAATAGTCATCTTTGAGATTTTTTTCTATCGAGCAGAATTTTTCAAATTGTGTACTGATATACCTTTGCGTATAGGAAATTTTCCCAATTTTAAAAGGGTACTTTTTTATACTTAAATAATGACATTTACTTTACAAAAAACATTATTTAAAAACCCCATTTTACGTAGTTGCAACAACCACTGCACCTTAAGGATATTTTGTGTAAACAATTTTCATCTATTTTACACTAGGGCTGCATCAAGTTATCGATAAGTTGTATCGATATGAAAATATTTTTAGTTAAGTATACTAATTATCTAGGAATGTTGAAATGATAACATACTCATCCGTAGTTTATAATTAGTTTAAGTATATTAATATACTATCATACATAATTTATCGTTTTTAAGGTTCCGCACCCAAAGGGTAAAAAGTCCAGTAGTAGTGGGGTCCCGCAGCCCGCTCTACTACTAAGACTTCGTTGCCTGTCCGTCTGTCTATCCGTCCGTCCGTCTGTCTGTCTTCAGGCTGTATAACAGAAACCACTATAGTAATAGACTTCTGAAATTTCCACACATGTAATGTCATTCTACATCCAATATGACTGCTCATCCAAGATAGGGGAATAGTTGAAAGCACTTCTGCAAGATGGGCATCAAATAAAAGGGCTCATTGAGAGTGAATTGAAAATTAATAGGGTCTAGTGAAGTCGTGTCGTGTCGTGTACTGATGTCACGTGACGTAACCTGTTGTGTCGAATCGTGTCATGACATGTCGTGTCGTATCGTACCGGATTTTAGAAAATGCCCGGTTGAAACCGGTCACCCTTCATGCGCGAGTCCGACTTACACTTGGCCAATTTTTCAGATTTCCTGCTGACCTAGATACCAGAAATTCATGGCTTAAAATAATTAACCGTCCAAACTGGACTCCGAAGAAAAATTCATGAATTATGCAGCAAGCATTTTGAGAAAAGTCACATTTTACTTCAAAATTACAATTTTATTATATATCTATGCAGTTTTATTTTATCCCATTTTATTATGTTTACAATCATACAATTATTATTCCATGATCGATATTTTGTCGAATTACAAGATGTTTGTACATCACTGACACGCACACGTAAACATAATTGTATACACAGACGTAAATCAAATTTTTGTTAAGTTTGATAGCTCGGGATTGTTTCTCTATTCCGATAGGTATATTACCTTTATGGTTTTTAGACATTTTTTAATATTATATAATTTAATGAACGTTAAAAATATTAATTATTGTTTTTCGAAACGATTTACTAAGTATTCATATAATGAATAAATTATTTAATCTTATTAAGATTCGCACATTCATTCACATTCAAGGAATCATATTTTATTTATTTATGGTACTGGTATACTGGTTAATTTTCAATGAATATAATATAATTAGATAAATTCTATAAATAAAAAATATCCAAGTTTGCATACCTTCATCGAGATATTTCTATAAACTCTCTGTTATTTAATTTCCTATTTATTATTGCCAGTGGATTTTTGATCGCTATTTTTACGTGATAGACCTGCCGGATTGTACTTTAAATAGCATTCATTGAATATTTAATGAAAATTTTTCTGCCGTCCCTCGGTCCTAAAGGCAGAAAGTGATGCCATAGAGCATATTTTACCGAAATAGATGTTAATTGTAACTATCTTCAATTAGACTGACAGATAACTTAAAATACAAATTAATAATATCATGTTTATATAAGGTAAAACAAAACCAAGTAGTAATACTTTAGGGTGTGTATGTATTCCTTGTAGAGAAAGAAAAGAATCACTGTGAAAGTAGCGCAGTGCTGAAAGACCAATTTTTTTTTCACTTTTGTATGGGCAAGCGCCCCAGCGTCACGTCGAGTTTCCCTACTACTACTTTCACAGTGAAAGCCTTACACTTACACCTAAAGGGCGTTCCGTCCGGAGATTCCGTAATTGACCGTATTTAAAACCTTATAAACTAATAATCTGAAAGTTACAAAGTTATAATAAAAATACAGCAATAATCTTCAGTACCTATATCAACATTCCTTTTGTCGTTTTAAATTTTCTATTTTTGTTTCTTATACTCATGATACCAGCTTCCAAAGTAATACCAATTTGTTAAAATTCAAGCATACATTCAGCATCTCCTTAGGATTTACAAATTACTTTTATTTGAAACTCACGCCAATAGATCGACAATATCATAAACTACATATTCGCCGTTTTAAATTTTTTTTAGGACAATTTTGAACCAAGATAAGTAAAAATAATAGGGTTTTGGCGCGATCTCGGCAACGCGGCAAATGTATGGCCAAGGTCGTTTGCTCGGGGGACGGCCTTAAATTACTATCACTTAGGTTTGTTACACCGTATAATATATATTTTTTATAATGTAGTATAAATCGACGGTGTCGAAAGATGGTTCATATTACACTTTATTACAATTACATGCTAGAGGGGCGAGAATCAGATAAGCCACAAACTCCCTTCTCTAGCTAATAAATAATATTCCAGCCATCGTCGGCTCTTTGATGTTAAGCCACTTCAAGCGCCCTCGCCCTGGTCATTAGTCGCTGTAGGGGACAGATAAGTGCAAATTGAAATTTTTGAATTTTCAATAATCTTTCTTAACCTTATAATGTGTTTATGCAGTCAGTTTTATATTTATTTCTTTGTTAAAATGCATTTTTTGTTTTTTTACGCTTGCAGCTATATATTATATTTTTAGCTCGCAAACATTATATTACTAATTTATTATTATATAACAAGATGAGTGATGATGCCCGCAAATCTGTTATGCCAGAATTTGTGTCTCGCCCGGAAATCGTAAATTTTTCCGAGATAAAAAGTATCTTACGTCCTTTCTCGGGATTTAGAATATGTCCATACCCAGCAAAATTGGCTCAGCGATTTGGTCGTCTTCACGGCCAACAGATAGAAATACACATTTTCGTATTTTATAATATTAGTATGGATATTTATTTTGAATAACGTTTAAAAGATACATGCTTTAATAATTCACATCGATACATAACATACTTATAATATCTATTTTCATTTTCAGGAATGGTTCCTTGGAAAGTGGTTAAATGAAAGGGGTTTTATTCCTCTTTATTTTCAAGCTGATGTATTAACCCCGGTCTTTGTTCAATGTAGTTTAAAATTCCCAGCCCCTTTAAGCCCGTCACAGACCTAGCTATAATATATATTAATATGTTTATAGCTAGGCATATTATTATATATTTTCTATACTAATTTTCGCATGACCACACACTCAGCTATAATATATATTTCTGTGACATGCGGATTTAGTATAGATTAATATGCCTTGCTATAAATATATTAATGTATATTATAGCTAAGTCTGTGACGGGCTTTATGCTGGAAATGGAGAAATACAAACCACTGTAGTTTATGTGAACCTAATGGCAACTAATGGGCCATAGTTTAACCGCGATTTCTTGAAAATATATTCTATTTATATAACTTTTAAGTTGTTTTTTGAGTTGTGAGCATTTCAATTATTCGAATAACTATAATGAATAGTAGGTATACCTTCAAATAATTAGGCGTTACTCTGCGTTATCTATAGATATAGATTATTATTAAACATTCTAAATTATATCTAGTATGTTTTTCTAGAATAGGTAGCATCACTTTTCAGGTAGGCAGGCAGGCTGGCAGGTAGATACACAGACGTAAACGGACGGACAGACATACAAATACAGTAAGCAAGAGTTATATTAGTAAGTAGTTCAATTATTCACATTCAACCGCGTATCAACCGCTAAACGCAGCTTTAACTTACCAGGAAGAGTTTAAACTTCGTACGGGAAACTGCGACCGTAACGTCCGAATTTGTTGCCAAACAAACTTACGGTTTGAAATCCAATACAAACGGAGTGCTCGTGTATTTTCTTGTTTCCTATAATATCGCGGAACGGAAATCTATTCTGAAAGTTCCCATACGACAAAAACGTGAGGCGTGCTCGAGACGCATGCCCTCTGACCGTATCCAAAACTTCAAAAATGACAATGTTGGCGTTGCGTTCGTTAACGCATTCAAGTTAAATGAAAAAAATGACGAAAATTTAAGACGAAAGCGCATAATGTGGACATAGCTAAGCCGGTGGCATTACGCTATTGTATTGATTAACGTTTGCGACCTAACTACGTTAAAATAATAATTAAATAATAATATTAATAACGGTCTTACCACAAAAGATTTAAACATCTGTTGAACAGTTGTTTTGAGACAATTTTGTATAGAATTTTTCTTTAATCAACTGTTCAACGGGTGTTTGAATCTTTTGTAGTAAGACCGTTATTCTTTTAAAATAAACTACTGAACCGATTTTGATGAAACTTGTAGCATTTCCGAAGTGAACACCTTGTTGTTTTTTAACCAGCTAAGCAGTTATTTGAACAGTTTACCAAGTACAACAAAAAAGAATGACTTCGTCTTGTAGACAGAGATATGCAAACACAAACATAAAAACATACATACATAACACTTTTAAAATGTGGCACATTTGTTCAGACGCTGATAAACATTATAGACTAACACACTATACGAAAACTGGGCAGTTTTGAAAATATTACACGTATACGGATTACGGGTCGAATTGATAACCTCCTTTTTTGAAGTCGGTCAAAAAAGGCATTAGGATCAATTCAAACATGTCCGGTGACCTACCAAGTACAGCACGTTTAATATTATACGGTAGTTGTAGTATTTAGTTGGTCTCCAATAGTTTGATTAACTAGCCTTTGTCATATTCTGTTTTTTAAAAAGGTACTTATTTTATCTAAAGACTAGCTGTTGCCCGCAACTTCGTCCGCGTTAGCATAATAGATCACATCCCAAGTAATATTTACTGTACAAAAATATTCAATGTACAGAATTGACTTTCCTACGATTTTATTTATTATATATAGATGTTCCGCACGGCTTCGCTTGCGTCATTTAGGAATTACACGCAACCGTACATTTTCCGCGAAAAAATAGTCTATGTCCCTTCACGTGGTCTATTCTTCATGTTAGCCAAATATCATAAAAATTGCTCCAGTAGTTCCTAAGATAATAAGCATTTCATATAATTTCCCCCGTTTTATCCACATTTTTCTCTATTTCTTCGCTCCTTTTAGGCTTATCGTAATAAAATATAACCTATAGCCTTCCTCGATAAATAGGCTATATAACACTGAAAGAATTTTTCAAATCGGACCAGTAGTTCCTGAGATCAGCGAGTTCAAATAAGCCCTTTCAAATAATTTGCCCCCGTTCTTTCCACACTTTCCTATTTTTCTTCGCTCCATAAAATGTAGCCTATAGCCTTTCTCGATAAATGGGCTATCTAAGAATGAAATAATTTTTAAAATCGGACCAGTAGTTCCTGAAATTAGCGCGTTCAAAAAAACAAACAAACAAACAAACTCTTCCCAATTATAATATTATAGTATAAATATCCATTAATCCTTAACTCTTTTAAATTTTATTACATTTTCAAATTCTATTTCCATAATATAATCAAAAGCCTACAAATATTTTTAAAGTAATTCCAAGTACAGATCGTTTGGTGTCCTCTTAATTCTAAAAATTAGGAATTATACCAGTGGGATAAGGTTACGGTTTTTAAGTTTAGAGGTAAAATTACTAAATATCTTATATTGCTATCTACAACCAAAGAGGCTGTACATTGTACTATCAGAGAAGTTGATTCCTATGCAAATCGGGGACCTAAGTAGTTTAGTTGCGTTACGTCAAACCCAGCCGACAGATCACAACACAATTAACATTGAATTGACATATTCGACCAAATAACGTTGGTCTGTCAATTGCATAGGAATCTACTTCGTCGATGGTACAAGTCGTCGAAAAACATAAAAATTTCAAATGTAAATTGCTTCCAGCGAATTCGAGAATATTAAAATAATATTATCGAGGATAACGTGGAATTGAGTTTGATAATTTGAATATTGAGGCCCGTTGCGTCAAGTTAATCGACGAATATTTTTATGCGTAGCTTTTATCGCAGGCTTTGACCGCGGCGACCGAATCAAGAAATTCCGTAACGAAAATAAACCTAACAGACCACTTCGACCGCCACAGCGGTGCGGCTCTGAAAGCCGTGCATCGTCTAACTTCGTTTTAGTTTGGCAGACTTCGCGGAGTGGCGCTGCCGTGCTTCGGTACGGTGTATGTGTGCGTGAAACTAGATGTTTGCAAATTATTATAATTGTATAAGTTAATAAAAATGCTATGAAATAGCTTTACCGCGGCAGTTCCCGAAACACGTATTTTTTTGCCGTTTTTGACAAACTGATTTATTATGACTGACGATTAGCCAGAAGATCTCACTTATACAGCAATATAGCTAGTATCCAATAAAGCAAAGAAATAAAGTCTTATACTTGTTCATCATGTTATTTTATTTCTATATAAATATAACGTATTTTGATTTTGCATAATATATCAAATCTTTTTCATCACTTTTGTACTATCAGAGAAGTTGATTCCTACGCAGACGGGGGACCTACGTAGTTTGGTCGCATTACGTCAAACCCAGCCGACAGATCACAACTAACATTGAATTGACATAATCGACCAAATGGCGTTGGTCTCTCAAATGCATAGGAATCAATTTCCTCGATGGTACATTGAACTTGACTCTCCTTCTTTACATTTATGTTTTCGGTAGAATATTAATTAATGTCAACATTTGTATTTTTTTAACAAGCCTCCTTATTTTAGACCTTAGCTTCCTGGCTTGGATTACGGATAACTTAACATTTAGTACAAAATCTGTGCCTTAATAATAATGGCATATAATTGAAAGCCCCATATAGTAACCCTTTCCTACCATCTTTGACAAGTAAAATATTGAGTATACTATCTTTATTAACCCATTTACCGCCGCTGTACTCAATTGGGTACACCTACAAAATTAAGGATAGTTCAAAATTTTGTGGTATCACATCGCAGTTTTTTATTTTAAATATTGAATTAAAGATTTTAACTTTTATTTTGCAAACTTTTTTTTTTTGCAAATGTATACTGGATATATGGATGTATACTGGAAACCAATATTTTTAGTCATAAGGTAGGTTTGAAACTAACAGTTTTGCGACCTGCAGGAGTAAGCTCATAAATTCTCTCTTTATTTTAATCGCATAATATTCAACCACTTTATGTGTTTGTTTTTTTATCCAATACGTTGTTATCTATATAATAATTATCAAGTTAGTGGTAGTTTATTGAAATAGACGGAAAAATTGTGATTCAAACACTACTGTACCTAGTTGAGTACAATGGCCGAATCCACTAGCAAAATTTTCCTTTTTTCAGAATTTTTAATAATGAGTTTTATTATTTTAACACCTTATATCGTTATGAATACTAAGGAAAAGCTATTTTGTGTTCCTTTTGTAAATAAAAAATATCATATACATTCAGAAGACTCATAACATAGTGAAAATATCCGTTCTCTTATTTCATTTCTGTGTCCTGAAATTACAGACGTTGTAGACAGAAAAACGCAGGTAAAATATAGCAGATAAAAGATTTGACAGTAGCTAAACCTTGTAAGAGGATTCTATCTTGTCAGTAAAAATGAAGCTAGTATCATCTAGAATAGATATTAAAATATCAACAAAACTGTTATTTGCAAAGTGTTATGGTAATATAAGCTAATATAGATACTCCTTCGTAAATAAGAAATATGACTCCTGAATGTATACTTTTTACTTGTTATACCTATTAGTGGATATCAAGAACGAAAGTTTACTAGCTTTAGCTACAGATACCACTACTAATTATGAGAAAAGACGGAACGCAAATCACCTCTTTGGGTAAAGATGATGATGGATTTTATTTACTTATTTGAATTATGCTTTTTCTTTTGTGATTGGTAATGATTAGCGTTTGCATTGACCACTCACGACTCTTGATGATAGCATGGTTTATATTCTCTTTCGACGAAACATCGTAACATTTTACTTGTGTCAGAAAATATAATGAAAAACGAGGTTATCCTCCTCGTCAGTCTCTAGTTTACCTCAAAATAGTATCGATGTTTGTGTGTCCCCAAAAATGTTTCTAAATAGTGTCAAAATGTAAAACATCATGCAGGAGTCCGTTGTCAGTGCAAAAAATGTAATTAAAAAGTATGTGTCAAAAAATTAGTTCTCAACCTTATCACACCTACGTACCACATAACACGCCGTTGTACCTATCTGAGTACACCCCCCTAAAGAGAAGGATTTTAATTTTTTTTTATTTTTCTTTAATTTTTCATTTATTAAACATATAAACTGCAGATAAATTCAAGTTTTGTTAAAAAAAATACTATTGGTTTCATTTTGGCGGTTAATGGGTTAATAAGAGGGCAAGTGTTTAAAAAAAGAAGTATTTAAAAATAGTAAAACTTCCCTACCATCTTTGACAAGTAAAATATTGAGTATACTATCTTTATTAATGAGGATAAGTGTTTAAAACTAAAATGCCTTAAGAATAGAAGTTAAATACTATGTTAGTTTCTCCATCGTGGTCAGAAGGAGGTCCATCTCCTGATGCACCTGCCGTAGAAGGTCCTTCATCTGCTTTGTGGAGTCCAGAAAATCAATACTTTGTGTGTAAGGGTTATACCGGACACCAAAATCACGAGGGATTGTTTGAGCAAATTTTCTGGAAATTCAAGAAATATAATTAATTTCCCATAAAACATATAAAATGCTTAATGACAAACCATGGCAATTATATAGAAAATGCAGAAATAAAATTGTCTCCCATAAGATTTATAAGATGCTTGATGACCCTGGTCGTCGGCTACAAAGGCTTAGGCTCAAGATAGCTTTAGTTTTCCATAATAATAGTAATAGTAATAAACAGAATTAAGTCTGTCTGTAACCGATTTTGTCAAACTTTTGTAAAAAGTTATCGAAAAAGGACAGTGCAATTGGACAGTTTCTATCAAGGAAAATTCACGGTTTCGGCACGGTAACTTCTGGATGATCAAAGTTCTGGGACGTTTATATTCAGCCACTGTTGGTGCTAATCGCGCTGCCATCAATATTACCCTGAATATTTCTATGGCAGTAACGACGCGTGTGAGCGTTTACACTCTGCCCTATACGTACTTGCCGCATCGGGCTGCGGCAGCGGCATGACAAGTGGCAGTACAAGTGAAAATTTACATTCTCATGCTGCCCACTTTCCTGCTCACTTCCAAGCCCACTTCCCTGCCTGAGGGGGCTGAATGTGAACGGCCAATTACGACTAGCAACCTAATAATACGAGACTTAGTCTTACATACTGGTGTATATTATAAAAAAGGGTAAAAGGCTTACATCATCTTCTCTTTTGCGTCTTCGAAGCTGTTAGCGACAAAGTAGATAGGCTGGTATTCTGTTATAGGATATTTCTGTTGTCCAGTAACCTCAGGCTCGAATTCCTTAAGTTGTGGCTTGTCTGTGAGGCAGTATTGAAGTTCACCGAACGATGAAAGAAGACCAGCGCCGTATGCCTTTAGCTGACCATCTTGACGACACAACCCAAACTCAACAGTGAACCAGAAACACTGGAAGAGAGAAAGGAGTTAGAGACACGAGATATAAAGCAGCTAATTGCATAACTTCAAGCCTATATTGTAGTTAACATAATTCATATAATATTTAAAAACAGCTTGGTTGCTTATTTAATCAAGAAATACTATTTTCTTTGTTATAAAACGGACTGGATCGGATAAAGAGCGAAGCGATAATGTCACATCCAAATAGTAGAATTAGGGTATAAGATACAAGTAACTTTTAAAGAAACACTTACAAAAATTATTGACTTACAGTTGCTAATTTCTCGATATAATCATCAGGAGCTCCCAAGGACGCGAGTCCAATTTCCTGCGAGAACTGCGCGAACGCTGGATCTGCGAAGAGAGGTGCATGGCCAAGTAGCTCGTGGCAAACATCAGGCTCCGGTGTGTAGAGAGGTCTGGAGTGATGTCTGATGTATTGGGTGCTGTGGAATACCCTGAATGCTAGGCCAGCCAGGAAATCTCGGGAGGAGAGCAGACCGGCCACTGGTCGGAGCGTGAAACCGGTACAATCTAGAAAGGATTAAACATGAGTGTTTAAACGTATCTGCTAGGACTTAGGACTAGAAGTGCGGCTATGTTAAATATTAGCTGGTTAAACCTAGATGTCTCCAATGACTGTTGGTAAAATGAATTTTGAGCAGACTCTCTTTAATTATTTTACAATTCATGACTCATCATTCATCAATCAACATCCTAAACATTTTTACCAGCTTTTGACTAACGATTAAAAAAAGACGGGTTGCACTCCGGGAGTGCCGGCTGAAGTGAAAAATTGATTATTAACGTTGTGCATTTTTTTAAACCATTTTTTTAATGAAAAACGATTATTAAAAATAGTGTTTTTTTTTATTAATCAAAACCCAGACAATCGATAAAATATCGACAATCCAAAAAAAAAATTATATCGAAAAAAAAACACGAGAATCTGACGCGAGTTTCACAGTTTTTACCCATCCCACAAGTGCTCAACGCCGCTAAAGCTTCAAAAAACAAACGTACCTTTCAAGAAATTGGAGACGTCTTCAAGCTGTGGTATATTATCCTCCCTATACCCACAGTTTTCAATCAGAAGCGGGAACACGTGGTTATGTTCCTTACAGGCGTGGGTTGGGTACAATTCTACGAGTTTCCTGAATACTTGGCCCCAAGTTGCTATTTCCTCTTTAGTGTAGTCCACATGGGGCAACGGCTGACCATGTTTGTAGTTGTAGGCGATGTCAGCAAAGTACTTCCTTCTAGCACGATACTCTGGGTCGGTGAAACCAGGGTGATCTGAGTCAAGCTCAGCGCCATATGAGAGGATCTGGTTAGCGAACCTGTCCAAATCTCTGATACGTCTCGGGAACCAGGGCACAACAGCTGAAAGAATAAAATTTTAGGACGTTAAGACGTATTGAATTCATACTTTCATACTAATATATATTATGAATGCAAAAGTGTGTCTGTTTGTCTGTCCGTCTGTCTCCTGTCTATTACGTACTTTGAGACCCGGGAAAGGACATATTATAATACTTTTCATCCCGGAAAACATACGGTTCCCGCGCGATGTTCGAATTTTAGCACAACGGAGTTGCGGGCGTCATCTTATATATAAAATTCTCGTGTCACAATGTTAGTCCGCGAACTCCTCCGAAACGGCTTAACTGATTTTTACCAAATTTTATAAGCATATTCAGTAGGTCTGAGAATCGGCTACTCGGTACTTATTATATTGATAAGTGCATTTGTTGAATAAATAATAGTAAATTATTACAACCTGAGACTGACGGCGACCATTGTTTGTGCGACGGGATAGCGATCGACGTTGCCATGGTGACATACTTATTTAGTCACTTCAATAAAATAATATGGCAAAGCTACGTTTGCCGGGACAGCTAGTATTATATAATAATCTAATTATATCAGAGTATTAGAGTGAGTAATATGATTTCAATATTACCTCAACCTTTGTCTATAATCTATATCATCAGACGTAGTTATCATAATAATATTATGTAGTTAAATAGCTGATACTTACGGTCTACTATTACTATGTAAATCCATATTATAATATTTCTTTAATCCATACTTACTTAATATTCCTTCGATCGCGGATTCTTGGAAATGCTATTGTATTCTACTGTCGTCGCGATCACCGGTGCTGTTATGGGGCTTGAAGGAATATTATAAATGTGAAAGTGTGTCTGTCTGTTACGTCTTCACGCCCAAACCACTGTACCGATTTTGCTGTTTGGCATGGAGATACATTGAGTCCCGGGAAAGGACATAGGATGCTTTCTTGTTGCGGGCATCAACTAGTGAAAAATTTAATACAACTTGTTTTCCTAAACTTACATCGGTTGTCCTTGTAATTCCTCGAAATGATGTTCAGGTATCCAGTGCTGTTCTGCAGCTTCTCGACAGCGGCCGCAAAATCTCCGGAGCCGTGTTCACATTCCACCATGAACTCGTAGCCTGGGCGTCTAGCAGAAGACCTGGACTCGATGTGGCTGAGATTGACTCCATAAGAGGAGAAGACGCTCAAGAACTTGGCGAGGGAACCAGCTTCATCCCTGGTCGCCGGGGAAAACAGTAGCCAAGTTGTTCTGTTGGAGTCCCTGCCTTCGGCTATGTAATTCCCCTCCCTGAGTTTAGGCTGCAAAGCAATATTAAATGTTATCACAAAAGAAAGATTAGGTACCTTTTCTGTAATTAATTTAAATCTAAAAGAAGTACGTGGATTCATAGTAGTGGAGTCATATTATGCCGCCGGCTACGCATCGTAAATTATGCACGTTAATTTGGTAGTTTTGTTATTCACTTAATTTAATTTGATTAAAATGTGTATAATCTAGTTGGTAGTGTATTGCGTCAACAATTTTTTTTAATTAAACAAGGGGGCAAACGAGCAAACGGGTCACCTGATGGTAAGCAACTATCGTCGCCCATTGACACTCGCAACATCAGAAGAGCTGCAGGTGCGTTGCCGGCCTTTTAAGAGGATATACGCTCTTTTCTTGAAGGTTTATTGACAATAAATAAATTTATTATTTATTATAGATGATAATATTTGTTAAGTTAACAACTTCGTTGTTAATTTTGACAGCTAGAACCAATAGAGTCAAAGAGTCATCAAATTCTATTTAAATGTTTTAACTTTTAATCCATGCTATGAGAACTAAAGTAGCGAATTATCTAGTCTAAGGGTCAATTCAGACCGCAACGCGACGCGCAGATGCATAATAAACTTAAATAGATTGGACAGATTTCAATTGCGTGAGATGCCTTGCGAATCTGTCAAATCCATACAAATTTAGAAATGCATCTGCGCATCGCGTTGCCGTCTAAATTCACCCTAAGGGCGATGCCAAAAAGATAAAAAAAAAATGCTAAAAAATTTGTGAGTTGTGAGTCGCAGAATTTCGGTTCAGCTGAATTCTGCTGCATTTATAGTTTCATACAATTAATGTCCTGTTTGATTCACACGATTGTAATTTTGTGAGTCATGATTTGTATGAAAAGATATTTGCACGGCAGAAATTCTGCGACTCACAATACACAAATAACGCTCGTTTGGCTTCGCCCTAAGGGTCAATTCAGACCGCAACGCGACGAGGCCAGGTGAGGCGAGGCGCGACGCGGCATAAATTTGTATGAATTTCACAGATTTCAAATGCGTGAGACGTCTTGCGAATCTGTCAAATCCATACAAATTTAGAAATGCATCTACGCGTCACGTTGCGGTCTGGATTGACCCTAAGATGTATAAACTGTATCGATAAGGCGTTCCATTTTGCAATCTCATTTGACTATTAACTCTGAGATAACCCCGGTGTTGTCAATGCACATATTAAGCGTGTTTTAAAACAATGATAACATTTAATTGCTTGTAATTTCTAGCTGTTGAAATGTTAGCATCATACTATTTTGAAACATAATATGGATAACTAGATAATAATATTATGGTCTGCGCAAAAAGGTGCTAAAGAATCAGCACACACAACGTAATATTATGGTTGAAAAATAATATTTTTCTCGTGGATCTTTTGAGTGTAAGAATTTAAAGATTTAATGGCTACTCAATCTTTCTCAATCTTCAAAACAAATAAAGGATATATCTAGACAAGAAATTTGATTCTTAACTTCAATGAGAACTGAGCGCACCGGATACAAAATATAGCTGTCATTATTAAATGATGGAATATTTTTCGCTCGGAAAGAATGCAAAAAATATATGCCGCATAGCTGGCGGGTTACAAACCTTATCAGGTGGCGAACTCGAAAGCTGCTCTTCATTTTCTTGCAAATCCATTTTTATAACCGTCTTGCAAAAAGAGGTGACAACACTCCCGCGTATCTTCTACGATAGAAACGACGTATTCCGTGATCCGTCGTATCTCATATATATGCTGGACGACTAGTGACGTAGGTTGCGGGGTTGACGCTAAAGTCGAGTTCTCACGTACACCTTGTCAGTGGCCCACTGGAAAACATTGTACGCAATCGAGTTTACCAATGCAAAATTTTAATGAAAAATCGGCCCTTAATATTATAATATTCAAAGAAGTCTTTTGTTTTGTCGCTATTCAATGTCGCAGTAAAAACTTTATTTTTGATTTGTCAAAAATAATTAAATTTAAAATTTCCAACGAATCTAATCAGCGAAAAACGTTTTGTATTTCTTAGGAAATCTTTGAAAGTCTTTGAGAATTACTTTCCCGCAATACTCTAGAGAAATGCAATTTTTTCTTCCGTCTCTCTATTTCCGTAGCGATTTCCTGTTTCAATTGTATTTTAACCGCTTCCACGGCCGCCTGGAATTAAAATAACCAAAGCAAATAAAAATACTGGCGTCATCGGTTGGATGGTGAATAAACCGCTTAAATTCAAATTTTTAAGCGCTTTATTCACCATCCATCTTGACATCAACAATTATTGTTCTTATATTATCCAATGAAAATTATATTATCCAATCCATAAGATACAGTTATAAGTTATATTAAGTTATAATTATATTATAAATGCGAAAGTGTGTCTGTCTGTCTGTCTGGTAACTCTTCACGCTCAAACCGATTTTGCTAAAATTTAGCATGGATATATTTTAAGTCCCGGGCAAGGAAATATTACGATACATTTTATCCCGGAAAAATGTACGGTTCCCACACGATAAACGAATTTTGGCGCAAATGAGTAGCAGGCGTCATACGTTTTAATATTATCCAATTAATAATAATTAACGTCAAGCGTATTCATAGTCGTTTTGCATCGTGCATCGTAAATCATAATATTATAATATTATGACGTTAACGGGATACGTCCCGTTAACGTCATACGTCAAGATGGATGGCAAATAAAGGGTTTTCATCATTGAAGCTCTGTGACATGTTAATAAAGTGAGAAATAAATGCGTATAAGTAAATTAGTTGGAAAACTTGTAAATATTTGTATATCAACTATAATATTATTTCTTATTTAGTTATTTTTTATTTAAATACTTTATGTAATTTACAATGGCGAGCTTAATGTATTGTGGCATTTTCTTCCAACCAACCTTAGGGTTTATCTTTCATTTAAAACCCGAGTTTGCCAGAAGGAGGTGAATCTGTATTATTTATAAAACACAAATCCTGCATAATATTACGTATTTAATTCACATAGTCTTACCTTGTTTCTGATATCTGTGGTCTTACCACTAAATTACTTTTTTATTTTAATATTATATTATTTACATTTATCATTTTATCAAAAGGCCGAAAATCCCATTGTTATTCAAATGTCACAGAATATGCTAAACTTACAAATCAGTTCAGAGGCCCTTATAATCAGGACTTCATCATTCTGATAGACCTTTATGTAAATGTGTAATTCGGCAGCGAAATTGGGCAATTTAATTAAATAATGAACCCGTCGGACGCACCTCTGTGTAATAAATAAGGAAAACCACGCAAAAGTGTCATAAAAATGTACCCTGAAAATGGTACAAAAAAGTGAGAAGCGTAAAAAACGGATCCGATTAACATAATACACATTTATACGGTAGCTATAACATTGGTGACTTAAAATAATACTTAAGGAGGCGACTAACCCAAAATTGTCGATTTTATAATTAATTTTTATACTTGAAAATAAGCCCTTAATTATTTTATTTTCTAAACAACATCTATGTTTCAAATTCTTGGAATATATCCAATAATTTGAATTGAGCGAAAACACGATATCTTAAAATTTTGTCGATAGAAAAAAATCACAAAGATGCATCTAATTTCACGAAATTTTCATAATATTATATTGACATAACCGTGCATTAAACTAAGTTAATATTTTAATACATAGCACATTGTATAAAATTCTGTTATTAAGACACTGACCTGGCGGATTTTTAAAATGTTGTATATTTATCGAGTTATTAAGGAAAAACTAAATTGGCGATGATTCCGCATCGTCCTTTTTCAACTGGCATATATGAAAGACGGGCGTGATTGTGAAGAGAGAAGAACGTTTAATTTTTTTGCGTTAGTCGCCCTCTTAAGACAAAGTCAGGTTAGGTTTTCAGCTCGATTTCATCCGCGCGAACAAGCGCGGCGGTTTGAACGCTACATAAAAAAGTCGCAACGATATATTGTAACGATTTATCTATTTACATACAATTGCATATTGTGATTTCTTTGAATTGTAAAGGTGAACGCAGATTTGGCCGCACCGCACGCACCGCAGTCGCCGCATTTCGAATTCTTTATATGAAGTTATAGGCAAGCTCGCATACCTACCCGCGCCGCAGTCTTCGCAACTTCTACATTCTTTATATTATGAAGAATTCGAAATGCGGCGACTGCGGTGCGTGCGGTGCGGCCAAATCTGCGTTCACCTTAAGTATGGATATATAAGGTGACTGTATTTAAGGTGACATAATATACTAACGGTATTTAAGGTGACTTAAGAACAGAGTACAGACATTTATAATATTAGTACGGAATACGGATATTTCGAATTGGCGGCTCTTACGTGTTCAGGAAGACCGCCGACCGAGACCAATTACTAGTTAATCGATTGGCAAACCCTGAGGCTCTCCATTTTAATGAAAACGTTCTTTAGTTACTTGAATATTGTTAAGTTACCTTTATATTCCATGTTGTAATCGACCTAATTATCTGACTAGGTATATTTAGTTATCCTTGGAATTCGAAATATAATCGACTAATACCACAAAATACATGTTAGCTTAACAACTAATACCACGTTTGAACTAATACCACAATTGAATAGCAAAAAAAACAAAGACTAGAAAACAATGAAATATGACAAGTTTTTTTGACAGGGGGTCGATAACCGCTACAGACATAATTCGGCAAAATTAAAAAAAAATGGGAAAGTTTTTAATCACTAGCGACTAGTAGCCACTATTCATCAATTGCCATTGTTTTCTTCAACCTCAAATAAGCATAGATATTGACCGATTCTATTTCGATATTTGATTAAAATCCGAATAGGGTTGTCAAAATTCCGTTACACAAAAACCAATTTAGATCACGAAATGACACTCCCAGTTTATTAGTCACCCTTCTGTTTTGTTACAGCAACGTCGTAGTGGCAAGCAAAAATATGTCTAGCTATAAAACTATTTTTTTTACTTATCAGTAAAAATTTAAATTTATTTATTGCTAAAAATACAAAAATTATGTACTCGTAAGTTCAATTGAATAATATGTAAAACTAATAACATAAATTTGAAAGTGTGTTTGTCTGTCTGCCTGTTACCTCCTCACGCTCAAACCGCTAAATATGCTAATATTTGGTATGAAGATTTTGAGTCCCGGGAAATGATATAAGACACTTTTTTATCCAGGAAATATGTATGGATCTCACGCGATGAATGAATTTTGGCGTAACGAAGTTTATCTAGTAACTATGTAGTTGCTAAATATTTAAGGTATATAGTCCTCAGTCCCGAAGGGGAGATGCAAACTTTAAACTTTGAAATTAAATAATATTTTAAGGGCCTGTTTCACCGCTTCCTGATAAGGCTATCCACCACTTAATTTGACAGATGGAGTATGGAAAATCTGTCAAATAACCCTATCGGGCACCTTATCTGGAAGCGGTGAAACAGGCCATAATACTAGAAATATTGAAATTATATAATTTATAAATTATGTCTAACGTAATAATGTTAATGTAGGTTGTCTTCTTATCATTGTAACGCTACTATCAACTAACTATCACAATAATGTATTTAATTTGATTTATTGTAATTTAATTTTATTTAATTTACTTCGTCGCTACACCACACTGTTCAATGCGAGAGAGAGAGAGAGAAAACACGCGCTAACGTGTGTCGTGTCGTGTCAAAAGTGTCGTTACAACATTTCGTCTTAATTTTTTCTGTCTAGCCCACTTTCGCAACGCGCGATAAGGAACTTCGCTCCACTAACGTTCACACTGATTTGAATTTTGAAGCATTACATGAATATGATGGTACTAGTTTAGTCATAACCTTTTTTTACATGCATTTTATTTTCTTAGTACTTGTACAGTAATTCAATGGTTGCAAAACGCTGTAATATGTGCGGAAAGTATAGCTTTGTCCAATATCAGAGCGTCCGATGAGGGTGGAACGATATTGAATTATTACCCTTGAAGCCAACGCGGTGCCTGCTGTGATACATAATATATTTATCCTATACATTGTACTATAATATATCCTAATTCCTATTAGATTATTACTACATATTTTGCCTAGTACATTTTTCCGAGATAAAAAGTAACCTATGTCCTTTCCCGAGACTCAATGTAACTCCATACCCAATTTCATCAAAATCGGTTCAGACTCGAAGAGGTAACAGACATACAGATAAACAGATAGACAGACAGACAGACACACTTTCGCTATATGGATAGTATAGATGGAATCTCTTACCATAAGTACTTTATGCCGTGATAAAAACGATTACAATACGTCCTTTCCCAAACTAAAATATTCACGGGTTTTCATATAAGTCAGTTCAGCGGTTTAACCGTAAATAGATAACATACTGACAGATATATAAATACATTATATACATTTTAGCGATTCGTAAAAATATCACCATTGAAAGGAGAATAACATGGGGCCGGGTCCCACCGAAATTCTCATACTGTATACGTAATACCAAAATCATTTTCTCATACGAAAATATTTAACATGTTTGAGTTATTTTTCAGTTTGAAATAGTAATTACCTAGGTTCCTGCACAAAATTTTACTACAAAATATTTAAACACTAAAAAATATTTTTTTGTGTTTATAATTTTGTAGTAAATTTACTACTAAACACTCAAAAATATAGTAAACCACTAAAACATAATATAAATAAATAGTAAATTTACTACAAAATATTCATACACAAAAAAAATTGGATTTAAATATATTGTAGCAAATTTTTGTGCAGGAACCTAAGTAATTACTATTTTAGGCTAAAAAATAACTCAAACATGTTAAATATTTTCGTATGAGAAAATAATTTTGGTAAATACGTATGTTCATGAGAATTTCGATGGGACCCGGCCTCTTAGGTTGGGTTGCACCAACTTACTTTAACTATTACTTTAACTACAGTGCAAAATGTCAAATCTTTGGTTAAAGTTAAATGCCATATTTAACCATAACCGCTCCTACGTATATCTAAATTTTTCGTGAAAATTTACTATTTTTTACAGTGTTTGTTTTATTTTTCCTGACAATTTTTACGGATAATTAAATTTTGTTATACCCTCAATCCCGTTACCTGTAGCTTCAATAAAAAAATAAACACAACAGACATCTGTGAATTTCTTCGGTCAAAGTTAAGGTTTAAGTTAAAGCTAAAGGACGCCATATTTAACTATAACCATAACTTTAACTTTAACCACGCCTCTGGTGCAACCCACCCTTAATAATTTCCACAAGATCGAAATAATTGAATTTTATACTATTTATTTACAGACTGAAGACGAGAAGAAACTTAACTATTCATAAATTAAATAATGTCCTTGTAGTAGGATAATAATTTATTAAGAAAATGTAAGCTTAGCTCAGAATTTTAAAATGTCAAGTAAAGAAGTTTGTAAGAGACTGTACTAACATGATCCTGTAGAGTGTAGACCGTATCTTTGATGTAGTTGAGTGGCTTTAAAAGCCGTGTCAAGAATAAAAACCTCCCTCTTCAAACGTCTTCACTTTTACACCTATACTGTACTCGGCGAAACATGGCGGTAGCGCTCATTGGGCGTTTGCACACTGCACGATAACGACACGACACGATACCACAGAATAGAGGGCCACCGCACATATTATACAATTTCAAGTTGGCCGACTATCGTAAAAACTAAATTGCGTAGTGTCACAATTTAATAATTGGATAACTTCACCGTGTACGCTGCCAGCTGCAGACTTTTATAGTCTGTCAAGAAAGTGAAGAAATTAAAGAAGAAGAAAAAAGTGGCATTTTAAAATCTGTCATTTAGTATTGAATGCACCCAAAAAATTCTCCTTTCTTTTCGCCTTCGTTATATTAGTGCCACAATAAAAGCGTGCTTTTTACGCATTTTACGCACGTCATTAGGCAAGCAACACCGTTACCAACTAAATATAAATGTCTGCGGCTGGCTCGAAACCTGATCTCATTCACCGAAAATTATTATTTTGGTCTCATTCGATTCGGAATACCATCTAGAACATTCTATCAAAATTCCAAGAGGGGCTGAAAAAAAATGCAATAGTTATAAACAATTAAGTAAACATAAAAAGAAGGGTATGGATTTTTTTTAATATTTCGAAAACTATTGAAGATAATCAAAATTTGAAAACAGATCCTTAAAGAAGAGGAAATTTCCTAAGAAAAAATTTGATCCTGGAACCTTACCAATAATCCTTATAGCTTTAAATGAGCGGCGAAAGTAACGGTAAAAACGCGTAGTTCGAGTTTTGCGTGAATTGCCGCAATCTGCCACGCGAAATAAAAATATATATTTTAACTGATTAAATATTAATATAATGAAATTAAAAATTGGGTACTAAGTAGACATATCAATAAACAATAATCTGTCAACAAAAATAAATAATCACAGTTCGTTTAAATGTTATGCTTTTGTTCATTTGTTAATAGTCACTGTGGGAATAACGTGTTGTGGCCAAAGGAAGATCTTCCGACCGAGCGAGCTGGTATGCCCGGTCAGGCCGAAGCCCACTGACGTCATTTCAGACGTTGTATATATCTTGCCGTTCTCCGAAACTTCGATAGCGCGATGTAGGATTGTTAAGCGAATTGTGGGTACCGCCACATCACTCCCCCCCGAAGACCGGAGGTCGAATCTTGTTCGCTTGAGTCGCCAGTGCCAGTGAGTTCCAGTGAGTCGGAACTGTTGCAGTGAGTCCCAGTGAGTCGGAACTGTAAGCTGCTGCACGGGATCCAGTGAGTCGGATAAGCTGCCGTGCGGGGCCGATGCTACGTGCTGACCAGGAGAGATGTGCTCTGCTTGCTGACCGGTCGGTGTAGTGAGAAAGCCCGATGATGCCGATGCGGAGTCGCCCAGGCCGCGGTACATTGCGGCTAGTGGACGAGGTACCCGATGAGGCGATGCTGGCTGGCGCGGTGCGGTGGGGCGGGTGTGATGATGATGAAGGAGGCGTGTTCTGTCGAGGGTCACCAATGTGGGAATAACGTGTTGTGGCCAAAGGAAGATCTTCCGACCGAGCGAGCTGGTATTTATAAAAGCCGGCCGGTCAGGCCGAAGCCCACTGACGTCATTTCAGACGTTGTATATATCTTGCCGTTCTCCGAAACTTCGATAGCGCGATGTAGGATTGTTAAGCGAATTGTGGGTACCGCCACAGTCACCATTTTAATGTTAACATAAAAACGCTGATTATTTCTAAACCAGAAATCTAGAAACTTTTATTACTCATTTGAGATAATCTTGAAAGGGTTTAGAAGAGATATCCGGTAGAAAAATTCAATAATTTTGATTTTTCACTTTTTTATGAACAATCAAAGGCATTCATGAAATTTTCATGTAAATAAAGCAATTAGGGTTTTTTCATCAATAAAAATGATTATTTAAATTTTATTAGTTATAAATATAAAAATATATATTGTTATCTGGCTTCTAACAACAACAAAACAAAATAATAACAATAATTGGATATAAAAGTACCATAATTGCTTTATTTACATGAATAATTTTGGAATGCTTTTGAATGTTAATAAAAAAGTGAAAAAATCAAAATTATTGAATTTTTCCACCGGATATCTCTTCTAAGCCCTTTTAAGATTAGCTAAAAGAATAATAACAATTTCTAGATTTCTTGTTTAGAAATAATCAGCGTTTTTATGTTAACATTAAAATGGTGACTATTAACAAATTAAGAAAAGCATAATAATTAAACATATTGTGATAATTTATTTTTGTTAACTGGTTATTGTTTATTGATTTGTCTACTTAGTACCCAATTTTTTTATTCATTAATATTAATATTTAATCACTTAAAATATTTTTTTAGTTCACGTAGCAGATTGCGGCAAATCACGCAAAACCTGAACCACGCGGTTTCACCGTTACTTTCACCGCTCAATTAAAGCTATAAGAATAGTTGTCAAGGATCCAGGATCTAGCATTTTTTTAGGAAATTTCCTGCTCTTTAAGGATCTATTTTCAAATTTTGATTATTTCAAATAGTTTTTTAAATATAAAAAAAAACCAAACCCTTATTTTTATGTTTACTTAATTGTTTATAACTTTTGCATTTTTTTTCAGCCCGTCTTGGAATTTTGATAGAATGTTTTAGATGGTATTCAATATCGAATGAGACCAAAATCATAATTTTCGGTGCATGCGATCAGGTTTCGAGGAAAATGGCACTTGTTTACTAGTGTATAAGTCCTGACTTAAAATACCTTTTTAAATATTTTCAGCGGCTTAGGCGTGAAGAGGTCCTTTCGTATTTACATAATATAATATTCATATATATTTGATAATTAATAATTACTATTATTGATTCACATCTAAATAAAAAAAAATCAATTTTGTTACTCTCATCTCAAAATTATTAATTAATTCATTTATTCATTAATTCTCGCTAAAACTCGAAAACGGCTGAATATATTTGGCAATGTTAGTCTTGAAATATTCGTGGAAGTCCACGGAAGGTTTATGGAAGTAAAACAAAGTTCACCAGATCATCATTTAAAAACTAAAAAACACAAAATGTTGCTGCCATGAACGTAATGGTTACTGCTCCTTGCTAACCGAATTCCCTTTACAAAAAGAAACACCAAGTGAATATGTCACTGTCTATTTTTAAATCAATACGCTCACTTTGTCGCAAAAGGTTTTCGCATCGTGACAGGATGATGGATAATGAGTTGGGCGTAATGTGTTCAGGGCTAACACCTGTGGGAGACCATGTAAGACGTACGTTACAATTTGTTCTGACATACAAAACATGCTTTTGCTTGTGGCTCCTATATTATAAGGGAAACTGTTGGTTCCCGTGTGCCGTGGATACATGAGAAAAATAACTTTATTTGAAGTATTGGGTAGAAGTAAGTACTTGTGGGATATGTGCGTGGTGGCCAAAGGAAGATCTTCCGACCGAGCGAGGTGTCGGTCAGGCCAAATATGCTACGTCAATTGCTACGAGCGAGCGTAGCATCCCATAGAATAGCCGTTTTACCCCCGGCGATTGTCCATACAAAAATAAAAATAAAAATTCTTATTTTAGCGCTGCTTTTTTCACAGTGAACTCTCTACGTACACCCTAAAATATTATCACTTATTGTTGTTACACCCTTTAGTCCTGTAGTCATAGGGACATTGTTTTTATATTCAATATTCATACTAATATTATAAATGCGAAAGTGTGTCTGTTTGTCTGTCTGTTAGGTAACAGTAAAAACCGGTTCAGCGGTTTGGACGTGAAAACCTCTTTTAGTATTATCTAGTATTACATTAATATTATTACCTGAATTCATATTTATTGGAAAAAAAGCTTAGCAATGTGCTCTAATAACTTTTGTTTGAACAAGTAACAAGTATCCCAATTTACTTGTTCATATTTATCTATTGAGACTGCAGCCCTACCTGCAGGTTTAACAGCATTTTTGTCATGAAATTGTAAGATTAAAAGTATTATTTTCATGACAGTTATTTTTATTGTGACAAATTATATTTTTTAATATAATGTTTGTTTTTTCGATGCATTGTGCTCTTTCTGTCAACACACCTCTGATGCGGGTTCTACACTCGCGGTGCGAAAGCCCGCGAAGGCCGCGAACCGCGAGGGTTTCGCGGCTTCGTACTTGTTCGCATCAACATGATGCGAACAAGTGCAAGTACCATCGAGGAAGTTGATTCCTATGCAGTTGAGAGACCAACGTCATTTGGTCGATTATGTCAATTCAATATTAATTGTGATCTGTCGGCTGAGTTTGACGTAATGCGACCAAACTACGTAGATCCCCCATTTGCATAGGAATCAACTTCCCCGAGTGTACAAGCACAGCGCGTAGTCCGTGAATCGCGGCCGCAATTCGCGCCGCGAGTGTAGAGACCGCATGGAGAGTAGCCTCAATGGCATCGACCTTCAGCTCTATCGAATCTATCTGAATCGAAAATTAGGTCAAGCGTTTAAAGCTGCAATATTGAAACGTTTTGTATACAATTTCAAATTGGTGCCACTTGACGTTTCATCGAATTGCCCGGTGAGGTAAAGTGGCTTGAGATCAGGCGCATTTAAAGTAATTATATTCAATTCGCAGTAGCATTCTAGTTTATGGATGGTTTACTTTATTCCAATACAATGATCCAATCCAGCTCTGGATTGCTGCTAGAATAATGAAAACGATCACTGGAACCCACTGGAATGCGATTCAGTGCATTCCATTGGGTACCCGTGCTGAGAAAATATGCTCTAAAAATGAACAAAATGTTATTTGTTGTACACTGACAAAAAATAACATACGCCTGGGCACTGTTGCGGTAAATGCATAGCACTTTTTTGCTATACAAAACTCAATGAACATGCACTCAGTCTTGCATCATGCATAGTCAGTCCAAAGACTGCCGTGATTCAACTCTCAGGTGAGTGATAGTTCTTAATGTTTTAAACTTTGTTCGTTGATGTCTGCTACGTTTACATACATAGTAGAATACAAATAAAGCTATCTAACTTCGTAGTCAACCGCCTGAATCGTTATCACGCACGCAGAGTGATTTCAAATAAACAATACGGTACAGCCGCAAAATTTGTTTCTGTGCTAAACGAGTTTAATTTCAAAGGTTTCACTATACTGTATGATATTAACACTGTGATCAAGATTTGATAAGGTGTTGAATATTCCAAACTGTAGTGCATATTGTGGAATATTCATAGCGAAATCTCGACTAAGCCTTTTGATTGGCTCAGACTAAGCCTATGTAAGGGAGTGTTAGGCTGTTTGTCCACTACCTTACTCCTGTACCTCTAGCCTCGAGTTAAGCCGATATCTTAGTATAGCTATAGGGTATTGAAAATAGTATATGTGTATGTCATGTGTCGTTTTTTTATAAATAAGGGGGCAAACGAGCTAATAGGTCACCCGATGGAAAGCAACTACCGTCGCCCATTGACACTCGTAACATCAGAATTCAGAAGAGCTGCAGGTGCGTTGCCACCCTTAAATATGCCGGTCGTATAAATTTAGTTGCTCGTAACCTGCACAATGCGTTCAAAGTTTTAATCGATGAGTTTCGGTGGAAGTGAATCTTATGTCGTTGGCATAAAAATCACTTTGACTTAAAGTGCAACATAATTAATAGTGAGTCGCTCAACACAAAGCCAGGTTTGACGCGTAGTGATAATGCACATTTCTTCTCTTAAAAGTTACTAGCTATATGACCGAGCTTCCCTCGGTATTCAAAAAATTCAAAAAACACACATAAAATTTTACAAGGAGGTAGCTGAGGTAGCACTATCCTACTAATCCTACTATCCTACTAATATTATAAAGGCGAAAGTATGTGAGTTAGTGAGTTTGTGAGTTTGTATGTTTGTTACTTCTTCACGCTTAAACGGCTGGAGCGATTTCGACAAAATTTTACAAAGAGGTAGCTGACATCCTGGATTAACACATAGGCTACATTTTTAACCAACTTTCAAAATCGATGAGGTGTTATGTTCATTTTTGTAATTACCTATGTTCAACGATGACTCTGTTGTTTGTGAGCCGATTTTCAAAATCCTACTAATATTATAAAGGCGAAAGTATGTGAGTTTGTGAGTTTGTATGTTTGTCACTTCTTCACGCTTAAACGGCTGGAGCGATTTCGACAAAATTTTACAAGGAGGTAGCTGACATCCTAGATTAACACATAGGCTACATTTTTAACTGACTTTCAAAGTGGAGGAGGTGTTATGTTCATTTTTGTAATAACTTATGTTCAACGATGACTTCGCTGTTTGTGAGCCGATTTTCAAAAATTTTCCGTCTTCTACTTGGGGGGGCTGCGCCCCTCAACTATTTCTGTACTCAATCTTCATTATTTTGAAGTCGGTACCAGATAGCTGAATCTTCAGTCCTCTGACAGAATATTTGAAACTTTTGGAACTGGCACCGACTTCAAAATTATGAAGATCGAGTACAGAAATAGTTGAGGTTTAGCCGAATTCGGAAAAAGGCACTATTAGATAGTAAAAATTATTTAATACTTTTTAGTTCATATTAATGTTATTATTGTTTTTACCTTGGAAGTCGGTTTTAATTTTTTGTTAAAAATAATAATAATTTCACTCTTTTTAGTTACACTAGTACGTAAACCTTCGCGTATATTTTACGTATTTTATTACAATTTGTTAAGTGTTGAGATTTGTAAACTTTATATTTTCTAAGAAAATTTAGTTCCGCAATTCAACAACAGATGTCGTTGTTAAGCATCTGCATCGCGGTATCGCTTACTCGACAGCATTTGATATAACTAATTCGCTACAATAAATTTTTTCTTCTCGCTCACACTCACTGGTTGTCTTAATTGATATTACGCCAGAGGGATTTACGTCCAAGAAAAGACGTCATACGCCTAAAACTGGTCTTATGGTTCTGTAGGGTTACCCTACAGAACCATAAGACCAGTTTTAGGCGTATGACGTCTTTTCTTTACATTAAGAGTCACAACTCACACTCACAAAATAATATATTATCAGTAAACAAGTGAACAGTAGTCAGTAAAGTATTCGATCTGTATAATATAAAGTAGTAAAATATTCGACCTGTCGTCTGCCGCCACGCGCCGCCCGCGCGACACCGTTGCCTGTGCAGCGCCGACCGCCGTGTATTAAACAAACAGGTGTTGTTATGTAACAATACATAATTATTATTGTTAGTGTATCCATACCTATGCCTTGTACTACGAGTACTATCTATTCTGTGCCATGAGAAATGTCTCATGGCACAGAATAGATAGTACTCGTCACCAATGGGTGACCCTAACACGATGTGGTAATGATGATGATGACGATGATGATGATGATGATTATGATGATGAATATGAATTGCATAGTAGTTTATGCTTTCTGTTCTTAAAACAACGCCGAAACTCCCAAACGTGTATCTATAAGGAATCAGGAGTTCTCTCAGCATCATCGAAACCATGGTATACCTTGACCCAATATTTGACTTTTTGGTAGCGTATTCTTAGTACACTTCACATAAAACCAAAATCACCATATGTTTCCATATAAATTTCGAGGAGTTCCCTCGATTACTCATGGATCCCATCATCAGGTCACCATTTTTGTGAAAATGGGACCAAATTGGAGTGAAACCTAATACAACAAAATAAAAATTTCGAAAATCGGTTCACAAACGGCGGAGTAATCGTTGAACATACAAAAATAAAAAAAGAATAAAAAAAAATATCCACAGCCGAACATATAAGCTCCTCTTTTTTTGGAAGTCGGTTAAAAACTTAACACTAACTACGCGACACTGTTTTGTTAAAGCAACACTTTCAGGAAAATTGGTAGGGGGGTTTCGGGGGTCACAGCCCCAAGGTAGAAGAAGGAAAAAATTTGAAAATCGGCTCACAGACAGCGGAGTCATGGTTGAACATAAGTTATTACAAAAATGAACAAAACACATAATTTATTTTGAAAGTCGGTTAAAAATGTAGCCTATGTGTTAATCCAGGATGTAGCTACCTCCTTGTAAAATTTTGTCGAAATCGCTCCAGCCGTTTAAGCATGAAGAAGTAACAAACATATGAACTCACAAACTCACATACTTTCGCCTTTATAATATTAGTAGGATTTTGAAAATCGGCTCACAAACAGCGGAGTCATCGTTGAACATAGGACAGAGTCATTGTTGAATAAATAAATAAATAAATCATCATTATCACCCTACAGTGTCCCACTGCTGGGCAAAGGCCTCCCCTCTTTTTTCCCAAAGTTCACGATCCTGTGATGTTGCTGGCCACTCTTTATCAAACGCATCTTGCTCGTCGAGCCACCTTTTCTTGGGTCAGCCTCTGTTACGCCGACCAGTCGGTAGCCACTCCGAAACTAGACGCACCTGGACAGGTGTCCTTGACTGTGCATACTGGAGACGAGCCATGTCCAGCTCCACTTATGGCTAGCTGCCTTTCTGCCTACATCAACGAGCTTTGTTTGGGAACACAGGGTGGTATTCCTGACGTTTTTATCAACTTATGCAATTATGATTCGCATATTGTCTAGTCACACGCACACAAACACCGTGTCAAAGTCATAGCAGCACCGGTGATCGCGACAATAATAGAATACAATACTCCTAGCTTTTGTATTATTAAATTATTCTATCGGCAGCAATTATACTTTAGAAGTAACAATTTCCTTTTAAAACTTTGTGTACGTGCCGAGATAAATTGAGTTAGAAAGAACTAGCAACAACGTAATGAATGTGCCACTACAGTAGTCACTTCTACGGAATTAGATTAATACTAATTACTAGTAAATGACTTAGATGTTGTTATAGTATACTAAGATAAAAACGTATAAAATCACTCATTACTCGTAGTGATTGAACTCCGTTGCGCCAAAATTAATTTATAGCGCTGGAACCGTATTTCCACAAAATCGGCTCAGCGGTCTGGTCGTGAAGTGGTAACAGATACACAGACTGACCGTCATACATACGACCACGCTCTCAAATTTATAATATAAGTATGGATCTGCATTCTGCAATCGTTTGCTGAAAGAGGCCACGCAAAACTTAAAAGTCCCTTTGGCGCTTGTGTACAACAGTTGCAACTTCTAAATCTACGTGGACCTTGTTACTATACTCATTTTCCATGTGGTGTTGATGTATTCACGTTTAAATTTTAATAGTTATAAAACACAATTAAAAATTTATTAGTAAGAAAAAAAAATTAAGTGCCATCTACTCCCTAAATTAGCAGGTCGATTTCTGTCAGTGCGAATATCGACGTAAATGACATTAAAATAACATTCATAACAGCGCGCCTTGTACGGTGGCGGTTACGACGCTCGCCGCGTCCATGATAAAAAAAGATAAATGGCAATAGGAGAAAAAACCTTTTTAAGGCTTAAAATAATACATACTTATTATAATATAATATATTGCAAAGCAGTAGATATTTTTTTATATATTCTTTTGATAAATAATGAAGGAGTAAAATGGTTTCATTCAACGATTTGGAGGTGATTTGGTTTTTTATTTCCTTATTATGTGATACCCATAGAAAAAGTATGACAAAACCAAATTACGTATCATATCATGTAGATTACTAATTATTTTTTTCAGATATAATTTCTCTGTTAATGCCGATGAAAAGTTGTTTCATCTGCACGCTTTTTTCGAAAAAGCAGCCTTAAACAAAGGTAGGTACTAAAACGGAAACTGCAAAGGTATTTTTACATATCAATGAGAAAAGTGTAATTTTTTGTTGCTTGTTTGGAGTGAAATTGGTGCAAGCTATTGACATTAAAATCCTGAAGACGTTCATCAGTAAGTCGAGACCGAAATTTATTTTTAAGGAAGTTCAGTCCGCACACAATGGGTCGGCGCGGCGCGGCGGCGGTCCGGATGCGGACCGCGGTCCGCCATTTGGTGACTCCTGGCCTAGGTCATAAAGAAGTAATTCATCAGCCTAAAATAATCTCGTTTTCGGTGACGGTCTAGCGACGGCGGTGGACAAACGGCCTAAAACGGCCCATTCTCTATCCTGCTTTGCAGTCCGCCGTGCAGCCTGCCTAGCATACACCAACGAGATATCTCACTCTCGAGATAATTAAAAACTACTTGTCTCATAATGTCAAAATCTCGACATCTTGAAAAAACTCTATAAAAATATGTTATTTCGATGATAGATCTAAGTGATAAAAAATGTTTGTCATGCCAGGGTCAATAGAAATGAAGATACAATCTATCAAACATCGAGAAACATGTAGAGTGAGATATCTCGTTGGCGTATGCTTGGCAGGCTGGCCTGCAACACCATTCACTATCCTGCATATGCCGCCGTGCAGTCCGCCGGCTTATGCAGGATAGTGAATGGTGTTGCAGGCCTGCACGGCGGACTGCAATGCAGGATAGTGAATGGACCCTTTAATACGCAAATACCTTTAACGTCTCATTAATTAAATTCCACTTTCAAATTGAAAGCTGATATAATAGACCTCAGTAATAATTAGTACGCAAAGGCTATTGAAGTTTACTGAATTGGATTAAGATTTATAACTTCCATAATTATCGGGGGTGATTTTCTGTGCGCCATAGAAATATTTTGCGTAATTTCTATAAAAGGGGCTGGTGACATGGCGACGAGCTTGAATTTTTAAATAGCTCTTAGTAATTTGCTGCCCTACCACCTAGTGCAGTTCAAAATTTGGACGGTGACAGTAAAAATTATATTTTCTCGTGTGGATAGTATACTGCATTTAAAAGTGTACTGTAGCCGTGTAGCATCCAACCTCGATGCGAACGGGCAATAATTATAATAGTAAAATTATTATTAAAATATAGTATGACTAATTTCTTGCTAAAATATTATAATGTTTTTAAACAAAGGGCGTTATAAAAGTTATTATATTTTTTTTGTATTTTCTTTTATATCTCAACTTGTCCTCGTTAACAGACTATGTAGGTGGAACAAAGCCGATAAGAAAATCATTCAGAAAATAATCACGTTGAATTTCTTACAATTTTCTTAAACGAGATGCAGAAATTATAATATTATAAAAAAGAAAAAACAAAAATAGGTGTGGCACCCGGTGACTACCGCGGTAAAGCTTATGCATAGCATTTTTATCAACTTATGCACTCAGTCTCCCGCAAACGATCAAACATCAAACCGTCAAACACGTCAAACACGTAGAAAATCCAAATTTTCTTCAAACGCGTCAAACACGTCAAACACGTAGTTTATATGGTGTTTGACGTGTTTGATGTTTGATCGTTTGCGGGGCACTTAATTCGCATACGTCTAGTCGCACGCACACAAACACCTTGATCGGTCACTGCCCAGTGCCCACACATACCATATGCGAAAAGAATTTATTCCCAACTTATTATATAGGTATTAGAATAGACGTTCACGTTGAGCGACATAGCCTGTAACTTTTTTGCGTGAAAAATATACGGTTCCCGTGAAATTACTTATTTACGCGGGTGGAGCCTCGCTAAACGCCTATAATTAATTATATACCATAATAAAGTCTGATGATTTGTGATCGACTTCAGCTTTTTTATCATCACTCATAGTGATCACGGCAAGCAACATAACTTATTCATTCCGATAGCAAAAGTTAGTAATTGATATCGGTAACGGAGGCATCTAACAGAGGGGAATTACCGAATTGGACGATCGGGGAACCCCCTTTACGCCCAATGAATATTAACTAGTTTCAGCGGTGCAGCGTAATTTATTTATAGACGAAGTTAGGTAAACAGTGTTGTATAGATGAGATGGTAAAATAAAGTGTATATTTTAGGGGAAAAATAATGTTTGGTGTCGAAAGCAATGTATTTTATGTTCTTGTTGCTTATTTATACTACTAAGGCGCCTTTTAATAATTATGAAATAAAGTTATTGGGAAATCTACCTATATACCTAAGATTGAGTTGAGCTCGCGAACTTTGTATGAAACGGCTCACTCTGCGGTTTTTAAACTTAACTTTATCTATTCATTAGCACTATTGATTAGCTGACGTTGATATTATCAACTAACTAATACGAACTGTCATGGTCCAAACTCTAAAAGATACCTGTATTGAAACATAATATATTGCAGACAGATAGCTAAGGTTCAAAAACAATTTGAAAGAGCCAACGATGAAACTGAAGACAAAGGAATTTTATTTGTCACTTCTCATAAACATTTAAGCGGAGATCCGTCTATTCTAATATTTATACCGCGACCCGGAAGGCTTTGTCGGTGCAGAAAGGGTCTTTGCACTTTAAAAGTCTGCTCTTTTCTATTATTTAAGTTTTAAAACATCTGATACTTTGTAATTATTTTAATAATTAATATTTTTCACTATACAGCATACAAGATGTAACAAAATAAAGTAGTGATTACCTGAGGGTGCGTATGTGTCCTTTATAATATAGAGTTCACTTCTAAAGTAGCAGCGTTGAGTAAAGCATTTTAAATTTTAATGATTTGTATGGGCAAGCGTCATGAATATTTCCATGCAAACATTTAAATTAAGTTGTTTTTCCAGCGATGCTACTTCCACAGCGACAAAGTAAAAGTTTTCTCATAATGTCATCATTAGTAATAATTGTTGATGTTTAAGGGCGTTCCCTACGAAGATTCTGTAATTTACCGTATTTAAATCCTTATAAACTCATAATTTAAAAGCTATAAAGTTATAATAAAAATACAGCAATAATCTTCAGTAATCAGCATTCCTTTCCCCCTTTTAAATTTTCTAAATATCTTTGTTTATTATACTCATTATATTAGCTTCCAAAGTAAAACCAATTTATTAAAATTCAAGCATACATTCAGCATCTCCTTAGGATTTACAAATTACTTTTATTTGAAACACGAGCCAATAGATCGACAAGATCATAAACTACATATTCCCCGTTTAATTTTTTAGGACAATTTTGAACTAAGATAAGTAAAAAAATAGGGTTTTGGTGCGATCTCGGCAACGCGGCAAATGTATGGCCAAGGTCGTTTGCTCGGGGGACGTCCTTAAACAATGTACGAATCGAAACTGCACCCGAGTGCGCACCGACGCATTAAGCCGCACAGATCTTAGCAACACATTAGCCACCTAATCGCCACCTAATTATTGTAGCCATTACCGGATAACAAGCTGTCTGTAATAATTAGCTAATGCCGAGTCCATTCAAGAATAATACTAACATAGAAGTGTAAGATAAATATTATAGAGAACTATCCAATATTCTCCGCGATTACAAGAAGCCGAGTCCTACCTGTATATCCGTTCTAAAGTTTACCAAGATCAGTCTACAGTCTAGTAATTTAAACCTGATATCGTTACCAATTATAATTAAATCTTTAAAATGTACTATAACTAATAAAATTGATATTAGGTACTGAATAAAATTATTTATGCGGCGCAAAAATGTGAAATAATATGTGAACGTCAGCGGAGATCTCACATTTGAACCGTTTGGGGTGGAAACTCTAGGCGCATGGGGTCCGGGCGCACATAAGCTTTTAGAGGAATATGAAGCTTATTGAAGCCACCCGAAACCCTAAGACCGGGACCTACCTGCAGGCACAGCGGATAGCAGTTACCATCCAACGTGGCAATGTTGTCAAATTGCCAGTACTCTGCCAGATGGGGACGACCTGCGGGGCTAAAATGGTCACATTTAGCAATTCCTCTCAATCAATGCAGCAAATGAATTGCCAAAACTGTCAAACTGACAAATGTCAAATCAGTACAAAAATACAAAAATGAATTGCAAGCAGAGTTGCATTTTGCGATTTTAGAAAAATGAATCATATTATGATTCTTCAAAGTGACCATTTTAGCCCCACTGGGCAAACAAGCTATCTTCCAGAGTTTTGTACATTGTATATCGTAATATATTTTGTGTATTTTACATTTTTCATTTTTACAAGCTTTTTGTATTTAGTTTGTTTGAGTATAATCCATAATTTTATTTGACTCGTGTTTTAGTGGGAGAGTAGAAATATACTGAAAATAAAATGTAACTTTTAGTAGCTGATGTTACCCGTAAATCAGAGCAGAAATTCCTCACTCGCGCAAGAACTTTACTATCTTGGGGTCGATCGACGTCGGTACGTTTATTCAGCCAAATGGCCGGTTACCACTCCAAAAACGCACGCAGCAATGTAAATAAATACGTACGTAAATTCAACGTGCATCCGTTCGGATACAAGCCAGCCATAATATGTTTGTATTTCATCATGTAGAGATGTCTTCGTGGGAGTTTCGACTATGATACAAAAGTATAATATCATATTATGATTATACAGAGTGATAGTATTAAGGGACTGGAATTAAGTATTTTATGACAATAACATTTTTTTGTCATTTACTTTTAACTTGTCTAAATGGTTAATTTTCGAAGCAATTTTAACCAATACGGCAAATATCCTTATTAAATTAAATACTTTATTGAATACATTATTGATTTGTTATAGATCTATATGGCCCTTTATATATTTTATATATTTTTGAAGATATAACAGATTCTAAAATTGCGGGCGTAGCTTTTGTGGCGGTACCGAACTAAAAACTACGGAATCGATTTTAATCATTTCTTCTGTGAGTGACATAGACTATAATATATGTTATACCCGTGCGAAGCCGGGACGGGTCGCTAGTACATAATATTATGAATATTTAATCTTTATGTAACAAACAATTTAACACTTGAATAAACTTTTAAATTCTTGTAGAGTATTAATTTATTTGGTCGTTTTTAGGATTCCGTACCCAAAGGGCAAAAACGGGACCCTATTACTTATAAGACTTCATTGTCTGTCCGTCTGTCCGTCTGTATGTATGTCTCCAGGCTCAATGCTGTAACTAAAGAATGGTAATAGCTAGAGAGTTGACATTTTCACAGATTATGTAATATATAATAATATGTTGTCGCTATAACAACAAATACTAAAAACAACATAAAATTTAAGTATGTTCAAATTTACATTAATTACTATATTCAATAACTATAACATTCTGGCAATAAAGACTTTTGAATTTGAATACAAAAAACGTGATTTTTTGGCCTTTTTCGCTCTATTATATATTTTCCAAAGAATAATATCGCAACAGCAATTGTAGCTAAACTAAGCATATAATATAATATTTTATTGCATTAGTTAATAAGTAACATTATTGTTGTTGCTCATGCCAAATTTTAGAACAATCGGTTAATAATCGGCCAAGTGCGAGTCGGACTTGCGCACGAAGGGTTCCGTAACGTTATAGAGCAAAAGTAGGCCAAAAATTGTGTTTTTTGTATGGAAGCCCCCCTTAATTTTTATTTTATTTAAATATTATTATTGGTTATTAAAGTACAATTATATTTAAGCCCTTCGTGAAAGTTTCAAGTGCCTACCTCTTATCATTATAGATTACGAGCACAAAAGGCTAAAAAAATTACGTTTGTTGTATGGGAGCCCCCCTTAAATATTAATTTTATTTTTATTTTAGTATTTGTTGTTATAGCGGCAACATATTATTATATATTACATAATCTGTGAAAATGTCAACTCTCTAGCTATTACCATTCTTTAGTTACATCTGTAAAAGTTTCAGAAGTCTAGCTATAGCGGTTCTTGAGTTACAGCCTGGTGACAGACAGACGGACAGACGGACAGAGGGACAGACATCGAAGTCTTAGTAATAGGGTCCCGTTTTTACCCTTTGGGTACGGAACCCTAAAAAATGAAGTCGTGGTTCAAATTTGCAACTTCAAACTCTCCTCCTGTAAAGTTGTCTTTTTGATGTCACGATAGTCTACCTAGGAGCGGTCGGTATGTCACAGCCACTTTTCTCCGAAACTAGAAGAGGTTTACTATTAAAACTTGGTATTTTATTTTAACATTCATTAAATCAACTGAAATATAAAAGATAAAATATCAAAAACCTTCTAATTTCATAAAAATTAACCCTATTGCTGATGCGGAACCCTTTATGGGCAGGTCTAACTCGCACTTGGATGATTTTTTTTTTGCTAAATGAAGTCGTTAATTGAAAGTGAATCGACGCCCGCAGCCAAGTTCTGAGCAAATAGGGGTCGGCGTGAATTAAATATTTACTAACGCTTTGATTATTTTCACCTCCGCGCTTATTTTCCCTTTGATTAAACGTTTTAACAAACTAATTTAATGAGAATCCGGCAGTGCTTTTAGACCGGTATTTTTTCAATGTTAATAATTACTTAGTGAGTAAAAAGTTTTTGCGAATTCATAATAAATATGAAATTACAAATATCATAATTTATACATTGAACAATCGCTATTTGAATCTTTCTTGCACGTTTTAATATTATAATATTTTATAGGCATTAGGTAAGCAATTGCAATAGTACGATAGAGAAAGGAAACGATGGATCAATTTAAATACGAATTTTAGCGAAATCCAGACCACATGAGTTAGTATTGAGTACTTTAACGAAATTTACACCTGTTGAGGAAAAGGGTTTATTTTTCCTTGTTCTTTATTACAAATTTCCACAAACAACAGATTTAACAAAGCGTGAAATTATACAGAGTATTCTTTACAGTCAGCCTGTCTTAGAATAAACGTCAATAAACAAGCTTATATAAATAATTAGCTGTTGCCCGCGACTTCGTCCGCGTGGACTTCAGTTTATAGCGCGCGATGTCAACAAAATTGGTGTCAAAAACTTTTATAAAAAAAAACCCTGGTACCCCGTAAATCAAAACACCCAAAAACAATTGTGCAGTGTGCACATAACTTAATAATTTTTTTTTGATTAAACTTTATTTATGCCAAATTTTAAAGTATATTTAGCCCCCCAATTACACAACTTTTGCCATAAACTATTTAATATTTATCATTGATAGGTTACGAGTTACGACTTACGCCACTGCAATCTACATAGATAAAGTACAAAGTTTTTAATAACGTAAAAGAGTACATAATAACAATCAAAAAAATCGAAAACCTAATTTATAAAAGATGTTAAGATGATACCAGATACCTCAATATATATACCTGTTATAGAAAGACATTTGTGTAAGCAATAGCGCGATGTAGGAGACGAACAGCGCCATCTATTATGAATTTTTGGAACTAATTCAATTTGAACAAATTTACGCATTTTCACCCCCTTACAACCCCTTTGTCCAGTTAGACTATGCCCTTTCTCAGACTTTAGACTATCTGTGTACAAAATTTCATTACAATCGGTTCAGTAGTTTTGGCGTGAAAGCGAGACAGACAGACAGACAGAGATACTTTCGCATTTATAATATTAGTATAGATATAGATAACATTTTCCTGTACGGAATACCGTATTCACATATTGTACAGTGTACTGTTATATTTAATTTCTTAACATGGAAGAGCCCCGTGTAGGCAAAAATAGAGAACGACTTTATTGTAAAAATGCCATGGGATTTAGGGATATAATAAAATAAAAAATGCTTATTTTCATTATTTCCTATTTTAACGCGTCACAACGAGTCGTGCCTCTTCTATTCGTTTTTAAACGACGCAACGAAAAGGCTCAATTTATACGAGTCCGCCTGAACGCGCGGTTTGGCTACAACGCGAGATCACAAACAGCAAACACTAGTGTATATTATGTCGAAGTCATCTGGTTTGATCTGCGATTGGATTGAATGACTAGCGCATTCATTGAATGACTAAAGGACATGTTGTCGTCAAGACGTTGACTGTGACGTTAAACATTTTGACTAAAATATGTTGTATAATGAAGTTGTTAAATGGGATGCTTTATTTTTTTAAAGTAGTTAACGGGGTAGTAATAGGTAAATCGACGCTTATATTTTTTGACGTGATAACGTCTTATAATTCGATATGGGGTGCGCGCCCGAAAAACATGACAGTTCATGTGTCGTTACCTCGCTCTGAGGCGTTCCATATAAGGCTTGAAGTGCAAGCGAGAGCTCGGAACGAGCGACAAGGAAGCACAAGCGGCCTTTGCGTTCGGCAGCGTTCGACATCCGTCTCTCTCCTAAGTCCTACTTGAGTGAGCGATGCGTCTGCGTGGACAGCTGCTATATTATATACTATAGTACATTTACAATATGTGTTTTTTAAAGAAAGCGAAAAGTTTGTATTGCTGCCGCGTGGACGCGATCCTGGAACTTGGCGCTGTGATATCTAGCTTGTCAAGCTGGGCCAACAAGACGCTGACGTAAGTGCTGCAATTGTCGATATCTTGCTACTCGATGTTGGTAGTGAGGTGACACTTGTAGTAACTATTGTTTTTAATTTTACGTAACATTTTTAAATTATTATTTTTTTATAAAATGTAGAGGTCCGATAGCAGTAAAAAATACTATAAAAGTACTTTGGTGATATATTCAATTAGAACTTTGTTCTTTGCATAGGTCGATTTGAAAGAAATACATCGAAATAACTTTAGGTTACAGTCGAAAAAGTTTGTTTCTATTTATAGAGATTCGGAAGCGAGGGTTAAGGGGTTAAATAAGGGGGCAAACGAGCAAACGGGTCACCTGATGGTAAGCAACTACCGTCGCCCATGGACACTTGCAACATCAGAAGAGCTTCATGTGCGGTTCCGGCCTTTTAAGAGGGAATACGCTCTTTTCTTGAAGGTTTGCAGGTCGTATAGGTCCGGAAATACTGCCAGTGACAGTTCGTTCCAGAGTTTTACAGTGCGCGGCAGAAAGTTACGTGAAAAACGCACTGTGGAAGACTGCCACTCATCAAGGTGATGACAATGGTATGTTTTTCGCGTGGGACGATGGCGAAAAGTTGCAGGTGGTATGATTCCGAACAATTCCTCAGAGCACTCCCCGTGATACAACCGATAGAGGATGCAGAGCGAAGCTACATTTCGGCGTAATTCCAAGGGGTCCAAGCTGTTTGAAACACTATGGCATTCAACAATTCGAGCGGCCCTTCGTTGGATACGATCCAGAGGGAGCAGTTGGTATTTTGGCGCCCCTGCCCAGAGATGAGAACAATATTCCATATGAGGCCGAACCTGCGCCTTGTAGAGTTGTAGGCGTTGGTCCGGACTGAAGTACTGTCTCGCTCTGTTAAGAACAATTTACTTTAATGTGTTTATTACAAAAAACCACATTAAAGTAAATTTAATCGACCAAAATATCAACAGCTGTACGAGCTGTTTGACGCCATATTTGTTTTAGTGAGCGCCGCAGTGGGATAAAGTGAAATACGTTAAATTACCTGACTGCTTTCATGTTAGTTAGACGTTGAGTGACGATCATTCAATCGACGTTCGGCCGAGTCATTCAATTGAATGGTGTCATTCAATGAATGCGCTATAGTCACTCAATCAAATCACAGATTGAACCAGATGACTGCGACATACATATTATATAAGTGCGCAACCACTCCGCTGTTTAAACATATATTGTTACATTACTATAATTGCTTGTGATCTTGCGGTGTAGCCGCCAAACGCGATAAGCGCGGACGCATAGATAGATTTCTATCTAGCCTGCGAAGTGCTCACATACGGTTTTGCTCGATTGAGCAATAACGGGCGTTTTCACAGTGCGACGGTAACGACACGACACGATACCACAGAATAGATAAGGGCCACCGCACATACAAAACAATTTCAAGTTGGCCGACTATCGTACAAACTAAATTGCGTAGTGTCACAATTTAATTGGACAACTTCATCGTGTACGCTGCCGCCTGCCAGCCGCAGACTTTTAGTTGGTAACAGTGTTGCTAGCCTAGCGACGTACGTGTTAAAATGCGTAAAAAACACGCTTTTATTGTGGCACTAATAAAACGAAGGCGACAAGAAAGGAGAATATTTTGGGTGCATTCCATACTTAGTGACAGAATATTAGAATTAGTACGATAGTCAGTTTGTACGATAGTCGGCCAACTTGAAATTGTATAGTATGTGCGGTGGCCCTCTATTCTGTGGTATCGTGTCGTGTCGTTATCGTGCAGTGTGTAAACGCCCAATGTCGAGCAAAACCCGTACGGCTTTCGTCCACAAATTCAGCATTGCTCGATAGTTTTACTCTAAATCGATATATTTATTTCCATCCAGGGCTTTCTTCCACAAATTCAGCATTGCTCGATAGTTTTACTCTAAATCGATATATTTAATTCCATCCTGGGCTTTCGTCCACAAATTCAGCATTGCTCGATAGTTTTACTCTAAACCGATATACCTATTTATTCCCATCAATCTGGCTCGATGCGAGCCTTCGAGCTGTGAGTTTTGCGGTCCACACAGTAATATTATTACTCGATTTGGAGTCAAACTATCGAGTAAAACCGTATGTGAGTACTTAGCATAAAGGTACAAGTTGGAAGCCGGCGACATGAAGTGGCAGCAGACGACATGTCGTCGCGACACTACTGGTTTCTATGTATTTCTATGAAATACCTTGCGCAGCTAGCAACACGAAACTAGCGACACTTTCATAGAAATACAAAGAAACAGTAGTTTCGCGACGACACGTCGTTTGCTGATGCTTCATGTCGCCGGCTGCCAACCGGCGAGTTCGCACCAACCTTTATGGTGCGATTACATTTAACCCAATGAAGCCATATAGGTTGGTTCCCTGTTTAAAAATAGCTGGTGTGATTGATTATTGTATAGTTTGAAATCTGGCGTTTACAATGGGACACAATATTAGCTATCCTCATCAGCTGCAGCTGTCCAATTTTAAAATTGTCAGCGTTGATTTATGGCCTTTTGACCGGGATGACTCAGTTTGAAGTCTCATTTTCATCGCCATGACGCTATACAAAACCATTAATTAGAGAATGTAATTATTAGTAAGTACTAGATGCATTACTAATAATTTTTATGACAGACCAGTGGAACCTGAAAATAGCTTTTTAATAAAACATAATATGATCTGATAAACAAAAACTGACTTGATGACTGACTTTGAAAAACTGGCTTGAATGCATCCCATCCGTCTCGCAAGTACTTTTGTGTTATGATGTAAATTACATAATATTATATTATATCCGTTCAGCCTATTATAATATGTTATGCATTATAATTTATAATCTAATATTATATCCAGCAACTAAAAAGATATTAAAAAAAAAGTAATATTATAATATTTCACATTTATTCGATTTAAACCATTAAATTATATTTATCGGAGTCGGTTTACCAGGCCTGTAGATGGATTAATTTGTTATAATTGCAGAGTTTAACGAAGAAATATGAAAATGTAATTGAGTACGTACAAGATAATATAAAATAACGATGATTAGGAATGAGCAAATATAAAACAGAATAATAATTATTAAAATCTACCTTTACAATATTTTTTCTTAAACGCATTGCGAAACTCTGTTATAATTTTTCTTTGCGTTAAAACCTAGACCGATTTGAACAAGATTTTGCTCTACGTATTGGAAATGAATTCAATTCTTACTTTTTTTCTTATAAATGATAAGCTCTATAGCAAAACTTTTGGGTAAATAAGCCGTAAGTGATTCAGTACAAATTCACTGAGATTGTTAGCTAGGTGCTGTCGAGAGTACCGGCCTTATTTCCTTGGCCCTTTGAAGCACATCAAAATATGAGCTCAGTTAGTAACAAAATATGTTTTTCCATAGAGTAACGCAGAATATTAGCAGATGAATATAATATAATCTAAATAATAGGACATCATTCTTTTTTAATTACTTATGTCTAGATACGAAAGCAACCAAATTGTAACAAGATCGTACTAAGTCGAATTGATATTGTTTTAGATTCTGGCAAATTATGGTTCGCTTTTAGCTTTTACTAATTGCCTTTCTTCCATTCAAGTGTTAATGGCGATGGTATCGGTACTCGCCTACTCGGTACTCGAGGGGACTGTCCATCATACGTCACGCCACTGCAAAACGCGTTGTCATGCTAACCTCCTTAATTAACAATACTCGTTTATACTTTCAACGATTTCGGTACACTTAAAATAGTGTAATAAATTATTTTTCAAATACATTTAGCCCAAAAAATCATGCAGGAATGTTTAAATGTTGTTTTTGCTGCGATGAAATTGTCTTGTTGATTTTCTTGTTATTTTCTTTTTAGGGTTCGTAGTCCGTAGTCAACAAGGAACCCTAGTTTCGGTCTGTCCGTCCGCCTGTCCGTCTGTCTGTCCACGATTTTGCTCAGAGACTATAGGACCTACAAAGCTTTAATTTGGCATGAATGATGCCGACAAAATGGTATATGAAATCTTAAAAATATTTTTTTATGGTAGGTACCTTCCCTATCAAGGGGGGATGATTTTTTTTTCGCGTCCACCCCATCGTGTGGGGTGTTTATAAATAGGTTTTTTTTTTAAATATTAGAGTATTCAATGTAGATCATTTTCCAATTTAGAAATCCGTTTGTGAAATATTAAGTTTTAAAGTTGAAAAAAATCTAAGAAAACTTGGTTGACTACTGAACTCTAAAACGGAACCCTAACAAGCTGATTTTTTATATTGATATGTTAATAGTTATATAATTCAAGGGTAACATTGTCCTACAAATAGAATAATCCATATTTTAGGACCATCAAGTCAAAGTATGAAATCCTTTCTATTTCTGTTAGCTACCACTTTCAAGATTTTTCGCAGATAAAAATTAGCTTGATGGTAATCAAAAAAGTTTCTAGGGCTCCCGTACTATGCACCGTGAGGAAGCGGAGTTAGCTAACACAGGGCCCGTATCCCACGGCTGGAAGAAGGGCATGGTGGGGTTTTAGTCGGTAAACCTCCGGCGCACCGAGCCGGAGGGAGTCCGACATACCCCCGTCGTCCACCCCCGTGCGCAGCGGGGTATACGTAACGTATTTCCCTCCCTCAAAAAAAATAAAGGGCCCCCGTACTATACAGCTTATGTAATATGAAAGTATGATATCAAAAACAATTTCAGACACCTGCATACCTGGTATTAAAGTGACAACTGACAAGCGACAAATTACCATCAAATTACACACAATATGATATGTCCAATCGATACAGCCTCATCCATCACGTCGACGGGAGCTGTCATGTTTGCCTGCCCTAAATAATGACAGCATATGCTACATATTATAAATATAACCTCAAAAAGGCTTTGTCAGTATAGGTAAATTGATTTTAGCCGGCGCCAAATAACAAACTTGATAAAGGTGTCAATTTACATTGTACGTAGCCCCGTTGTTTTACTTTCATATATTATTATTATTTTGCTAATATGGTGGAATGAGCATCACGCATCCATTTTATGCTTTCACTTATATGGAATTCCCCCTACTTTTGCCTATTAGTAAAATTAAATATCAGGAAATATTTTAAGGACACTAAAATTTATCTTATATCTTTAAACGAGCAATTCTTGTATATATATGTTACGCTCAAAGACCGAAATCGCTCAGTGAGCGAAAAAATAGCTCACAACGCGTTGTGGTCACAGTGAAACAGCCACGACGCGAAATTCGCGTTGTGGCTCTAATGAAAACGGCCACGACGCGTTCTGGCAATCACAAAAAGACCATAACGCGAAATTCGTGTCATGGCTGATATGCTATTCGTTTTTCTTGATTTATTCTTGATTGATTATTCGTCCACAGGTATGGAACATCAAATTTGAATTACTATGCGTACTACAAAATATTTTTTCTTTTACTTAATCACTGCACAACGTGTTTATCATTATTATTAATTATAAAATATCCTGGATAGTTCCGTACTATCCGTACTAAAATTATTACTGTCTGTCTGTCTGTACGGATAGTTATATGGAACTGGATATTTTATGAATAATAATGGTAATTTACACGTTATGCAGTAATTTAGTAAAAGAAAAAATATTTTGTAGTACGCGTGCTAATTCAAAATATATGATAATCTTCCATACCTATGGACGATTGATCTATCAAGAACAAATCAAGAAAAACGAATAGCATATCAGCCACGACACGAATTTCGCGTTATGGTCTTTTTGTGATTGCCAGAATCGAACGCGTCGTGGCCGTTTTCATTAGAGCCACGACGCGAATTTCGCGTCGTGGCTGTTTCACTGTGACCACAACGCGTTGTGAGCTATTTTTTCGCTCACTGAGCGATTTCGGTCTTTGAGCGTAACATATATACATATATAATTGGAATCTCGGAATCGGCTCCAACGATCTTCATGAAATTTAGTATATAGGGGGTTTCGGGGGCGATAAATCGATTTAGCTAGGAATCATATTTAGAAAATGACATTTTATTCGTGTTTTATCGAATACCGAGCAAAGCTCGGTCAAATAGCTAGTTTATAATACCACGACACTCAGGACGACCTGTATGGTGCTACGATTCGTAGCACTTCTACGCGTCTGTAGGTATGTAGCTTAACTTCCTAACTTAGTAAATAGTTGCCTGCTTGGAGATAGAAGATAGATATAGAAAGAAAAAAGAAGTCAATAGTTTAATGTAACATTAAATAATGTTATTTTTATACTTTTGACTAGTCATAACAGAACCAAAAAGTGTGAATGTCTCGTTAGATTATTTACATTTTACTGTTCAATTTTAATATTATTTTGATTTATGTTATATCCTTAATATTAATAATTCTTATACAACACGAATATATTCATAACACTCATAAACATCGTCAGAAATTTCGTCACGTTTTTAATCTACATAGCAGGAGTATTCCGACATTTTGAGCTCTCCAACAAGCGATCGTTCGTTACGATAAAATTTTAATGTCGTAAAAAAACTACATTACTTACCAGTTTTTTAATGAAAAACAGGCCTTTCAGTAAAATCGGTTGAGCGGTTTGGGCGTGAAGAGGTACCAGAACAGGCAGACACACTTTCGAATTTAAATGTTTATATGGATTTATACCACAGTAACTAATAAATTTCAAAAATTCATCCCTGAATTTATCTGCAGCATTCTTAGTTCAAATTATATTGAACGTTAAAAATATGACAACTATTTTAATACTTTGCAACACGCCGCCCGCGCCGGGGCCAGAGGCTCTTGAAAAGCATAAAGTTTCGGTCTCTATTGAGTTAAAAACTCATAATAATGTTGATTTGAATTAGGGATGTTTTATTATTTAGTACAATTAGGTATTAATTTTGAAAATGAAATGGGGCTGTCTATTATACTTTATTAAGACTTGATTTGTTTTTCTTCGCATCCTTCCCCCGCATCGCTTCATCTGAGCCGTACTGAAGATCATCTTCAAAAAATCCACGATAATCCATAATTTTCTGCTTCCAGTGATCTAAAAAATATATATATAAAACCTTATTACCTACTGTACATTGTATGACTGACTTTGTTGTTGTAATTTTGTACACTACTTATTATTTGGCATAATATTATATTATTTTTGTTAAGTTAAGCAGTCCCACTATGACATTTAAGCAAGTGGATTTGGCAGAGGACATGGCAGAGGATTTAGGGAGAAAGCCAAGTATAAACACACTTGCGAGGAGCCACGCTTACCTAAATAACTAAATAAATAAAAACAAATAAAATATGGATAAATAAATAATACATTAACTATGAGGGGGGGTCCGAAAATAAGCTGTGTCTTTCACATAATATTCTACGCATGTTATTACATTAACAAAAGATGTTAATGTAATCAAAAACCGGCCAAGTGCGAGTCGGACTCGCGCACCGAGGGTTCCGTACAAACCTGCAAGCTTTACAAAGTTCGTTCATTACGACAATCGAGTATGAGGAAATGGGTAGTAAGTTTAAAATTATTAAAAAAAAATATATTATGTGATGTAACTAAAAATTTATGGTTTTCGTAATTTTTCCTTTATCTATGCTATAAGACGTTGCTTCGTACCAAATTTCAAGATTCTGAGTTCACGGGAAGCACCCTGTAGGTTTTGATTCCCTTGCAAGTGTCGAAAATTTGCGGCATAAACGGCTGTATCTTTTGATTGCGTTGGCTTAGAAGTTTGATTTTTTCACAGCTTCAAGGGACAGTAGACCTGAGTAATTGATATAAATTTCAGCTTCATACCTCCACGCGTTCCTGAGAAAAAGGGTCTTGACAGACGGACAGACGGACAACAAAGTGATCCTATAAGGGTTCCGTTTTTTTCCTTTTGAGGTACGGAACCCTAAAAATGAGAAGATGTATATTTTGTTATTATGACCTGCAAAATATGCAAAAATCTTAACTGTGCTATACCTTTAATCTCACGCAAAGAGGTTCCCGTTCCACCATATTCTTCGGGGAGCAATTCTGGGGGTATATAATCGTGTAACGCATCAACATCACTGTGCATATGAAACTGTAAAAAATATTAACCAATATTAACCATTTTTACGTGATTAGTGAAATACACAAATTACAAGGGACTAGTGGTAGTAGGTTTTTCTTCAAATTTATTTACACCTTACATAATTTAGAAAATTGCAAGTGTTGTACGGAAATAATTTACAAATAAAAGAGGCCCAACATAAATAAAAAACCTACTTAGTCTACTTGGCATGCTGCTTGATATTTTTAATGCCATAAAAAACTGAATTTTCTTGGAATTTTCACTAAAAATGACGACGATGTGCAATATTAATGATTAATTAGTTAGACGTGGACATTTATATTAAGTCCTTATAATAAGAAAACAATGATAACGGGACCAGCGTCAAAGTAAAATCTGCATAACCTCAATTAATTATCGCAATAGATTCATAAACAACGGAGCTATTTCACAATATACAAACAAAATGTCCCGCATATTGTAAGCCTCCCTTTGGATAAGTAACTCAAAACAGTAGTGACATCGATCTACTTATTTAAATGTTGAGGTACCGATATCTCACTGCTGCTTAAGGCCGTTCCCCGAGCAAACGACCTTGGCCATACATTTGCCGCGTTGCCGAGATCGCGCCAAAACCCTACTATTTTTACTTATCTTAGATCAAATTTGTCCTAAAAAAAATAAACGGGGAATATGTAGTTTATGATATTGTCGATCTATTGGCGTGTGTTTTAAATTAAAGTAATTTGTAAATCCTAAGGAGATGCTGAATGTATGCTGGAATTTTCATATATTGGTATTAGTTTGGAAGCTGATATCATAAGTATAATAAACAAAAATAGAAAAATAATAGAAAATTTAAAACGGGGAAAGGAATGTCGATATACTGAAAATTATTGCTGTATTTTTATTATAAATTTGTATAGCTTTCAGATTATGAGTTTATAAGGCTCTAAATACGGTAAATTACGGAATCACCGGAGGGAACGCCCTTAATGTAAAACTTGTATAGTTCTTGCAATCTACGAGTGCGCGTCGCCTTTATTTGTAGTTGGAAATGTGAATAGACATTTTCGTTAGTGTGCGTACCCGACGGAGCAGTCAGTAGCGAGCGAGCCATGTACGCCTGTATAGATATGGTCACTCACACAACTAAGGGCGACGCGCACTCGTAGATTGCAAGAACTATGCTAATATGTATTCTGTGGTCAAAAACCAAAATTGACGTGTTCTCAATATATTATGCTGAGTAGGCACCGATTTGGTAAGACTTGTTTTTGAAATGTTTCTGTTTCTATTTAATGTACTATCAGAAGATGATTCCTATGCAGATGGGGGACCTATGTAGTTTGGTCGCGTTACGTCAAACCCAGCCGACAGATCACAATTAACATTAAATTGACATATTCGTCCAAATAACGTTGAACTATCAACTGCATAGGAATCAGTTTCCTCGATGGTACTATCAGAAGATGATTCATAGGCAGATTGCGGACCTATGTAAGTTGGTCGCGTTATGTGAAACCCAAACGACAGATCACCACTAAGATTGAGTTGACATTATCCGACCAAAATCCAAATGACGTACTCTGCCTGTCATTCAATTTATCTGATAGTAAATCTTTCTTTTTTAATTAGGTAAAACAATTAGCAAATAAAGTTTATTTTTAATGATAATAATATTAATATTTATTCTTAAAAAAAAGTTTTTATCTACATTCTACACCTTTGTAAAATGTACCATAAAGGAAATAAATTCCTAGGCAGTTGGTAGACCTACGTCATTTGGTCGGCTTATGTCAATTCAACTTAAACTATGATCGCTCGGATGGGTTTGACTTAACGCGACCAAATTATTCCACCATCTGCCTAGGAATCAACTTCTTTGATAGTACTCACAGTATATTATGGAACTTATAGTACGTACAATGTATTATGTGTACCTATTCACTTACCCGGTTCCTTATTTTCTCGGATAAGACTTTTTTAAATAAATTCATGACAGTGGTAAAAATTTGTGGAGCACCGATAACATGCACTTGTTTTATTCTCACCGGCAGAGCGTCCTAAAAAATCACAAAACATCATTATTTGAAATCATAATAATATTATTATATTTGTTACGAGAAGTAGCAATTAAAATAATTAATGTAATTTTTATAATATCGCGATGGTTAACATTGAAAGAGTGAACTTGTCTGTCTGTTAAGGTGAGGTAGAACTGACGTTTTACATATTATATGAATCTGACTTTTTAAGGTGACGCCGCGTTAAAGTAAAAAACCGTGTTGGACATGTTTTAGATTGCTTGTTTTCTATAAGAGGTCAGTCCGGCCTCTCATAGAAAACAAGAACGGAACAGCATAAAATGGAAAGGGCGTAGCGACAAAATGGTTTTTGTCGCGTAATTTAAAAACCATAAATATATTATTTTTAGGAACCAGAAGTGGGTATGATTTAAAAAAAATACAATGCAAGCCGATTAACGGCTTTTATTTAAAGTTATAACAATTTCAAATAACAAAACTAAATTAATACCACTTTATAGCTACAAAAATTACAAAAACAACTTTACACTAATTACAAAGAGCTGATTTAGTAATATTAGCAATCAGAAGACAAAAATTACACAAAGAAAATAATTTGAAAACACAAAGAAAATAACTAGGAAAGATCTCACCAAGCAGGGTAGCACCTTACGGTCCCAAGTCCACGAGCGAAATGGCCCGCAACTCACAACCGACCGGTTTATATACCCAGCGTGGTGGGATGTTGCCTTACAAAAAAAAAGTAATTAACTTATCAACTAATACGGCCTATCTTGACGGTGCAACGTCCCGGTGCCAGTTCATGTTTCTCTCGAAGGTCCCGCAACTGCGTCGTCTCGTACATGAAGGGGACGAGTCTCTCTCGGTTCTGCACTCTGCCTGTCGTTGCTCGTGTTGTCATCTGCTGCATCATCACATGATCCATCGTCTGAAACATTATACACATCCAGTTTACAAAGCTGTTCATAGGTCTTAACACATCTCCTAAAACTTTTCGTACTTCATTCTGACAAGGCCCTCAAACATTCATCATACTCGTAAACCAGCTATGTAAAACAAAACATTCAATTATTTATTTCATAAAATATCATTCTATCACACACTCCACATATACCCAGATAAGAACATCGGAATTATAAAAAGCCATGGTAGCAACACAAACGAACAACAGACAGTACGCCTCGAACACGTATGTCAGTGTTAAATCGTAAGACAGGGGCCACTATCACCCGTGCCTCACCACCCGGTCATCATCATACAAACCATCGAAAAATGCTGCACATGTGTCAGGGCACCATTCCCCTTTCCACAGTATCATATGTTGCGCCGCAGCTTGAGTCGACTTCCCGTAAGCTCCCGCCAACAGCTTCAGCTCGTATCTTCCGTTCGGTAGCACGCGTATTACGCGATACGGGCCGCGCATGCCGGAGTCCAATTTGCCAGTGGACTGCGCAACTTTTATGACAAACACCAAGTCATCGATCTGGTAAGTAGAAGGGGTCCGCCGTTGTTGATTGGCGTACTCGTCCTGGCGCCTCTGGTTCCTCCGCAACAGTTCGGTAGCTCTGTTGCGACATAGTTCGCGCCATGCCTCGCGATTTGGTGACTGTCCTTGGACGGCTACATCGCGCACGAGCGAACGTATGAGAGGAGTAGCAGCATTGATACCTGTCAACAGATTCAGAGCAGATGTCTGTGTGGTTTTGTGTTTTGTCATATTCAAAACCAGTTGCAGCTTCCAGAGAGAACTCGACCACTCAGCTTTCTTGTGGTTAGTTTCGATGCGTATCATGTTCAGCACTGTGCGGACGTAACGCTCGACCTGGCCGTTAGCATGGTGCATTTCCGGGGTAATGTAGTGCACATCTATTGACAATTCTTTGGCCAGTTTGACAAATTCGGCCGACTCGAACATTCTCCCACGATCACACACGAGTAATTGCGGAGCACCGAAAAGAGAGACCACACTAAGGAAACCGCGTTTGAGTTCATTAACGTCTTGTTTATAAATAGCACACAAAAAACAAAATTTCGAGAAAGCATCTACTATAACTAAAACAAATTTAAAACCATTCGATTCAGGCAGAGGGCCTAGCGTATCAACATGAATAGTATGGAAAGGCAAATCGGGTTTATTCCATGACTGAATAATTTGTAAAGGAGCTCTTGGCACCCTCTTTTTAGATATACAAACTAAACAGTGAGCTATATACTTTCTAACAAACTGTCGTAAGTGAGGAAACCAGAAGTGCTTTAAAATTAAGTCAGTAGTTTTCTCAGAATTAATATGACCGTGCTCATCATGAAATATTCTCAAAAGGCTCAAACGGTGTCCTTTTGGGATAAAACATAGCAATCTAGTTTCCTCGCCCACAGCAGTGTACCTGTAGTACAAAATATCATTTTGGTTAACATAGCGCTGAGCATCTAGCTCACCATCAGTTAATTTTTGCAAAAGCTGCTGCGTTTCTTTATCAGCAGCTTGTGCAATTTGGGCCCAGTTACGTGGCCTTTCTATTTGATTAACACTCTTAACAGGAGGGTTTCGGCTTAAGTAATCAGCATGTGCCATCATAATGCCTTTGCGATAAACAAGTTCAAATGTGAAATCTTGTAAATACACCCACCAGCGAGCAACGCGGGGGAGCAGATCCCTCTTACGTTCTGTGGACTTTAATGCATTGCAATCTGTAAAGATCTTAAAATTTAAACCAATTAAATATTGTCGAAAGTGTTGCAACGCTCGGACTACAGCTAGCGTCTCCAGCTCGTAAGAGTGGTATCTGTTTTCTGCTCCCTGTGTAAGTTTACTGAAGTATGCAACAACTTTCTTTTTGTTCTCGCAGTCTACTTGCATTAAAACCGCGCCGTACCCTACACTACTGGCGTCAGTGTGGAGTTCCGTCGATAACTTTGGATCGAAGATCGCAAGAATCGGTTCGCTTGTGAGGGCTTTAATTATCTCACAACGGGCATTCTCCTGAGCTTCACCCCAATGGAACTTGACATCTTTTTTAGTTAAATGAGCGATACATGCGGTCTTCGATGCATAGTTCCGGATGTACCGTCTGAAGTACCCCGCTAGACCGAGGAACTGTCGGACTTGCTTGACAGTTTCAGGGATCGGAGCATTAACTAAAGCAACTATCTTACGAGGGCTCGGCTTTACCTGACCCTGACCTATAACTCGTCCCAAGTATTCAACTTCCTCAGTTAGAAACGAACACTTCCGAAGATTTATAGAAAATCCCGCGCTCGTTAATGTTAACAATACTTCACGCAACAATCGTATACCAGCTTCCACAGTATCACTTAAAACTAAAACATCGTCCACGTAAACGATAACATTGCCCGCATCGATGTGTTTGCGTAAAGTGCCATTAATAATTCGTTGGTAAACAATAGGGGAATTCGTCAGGCCATAAGGCATCTTAAGGTACTCATAATGACCTTCTGGCGTAACGAATCCTGTCATGTGAATAGACGACTCATCCAAGGGGATCTGATGGAAGCCTGATGCCATATCTAAACTACTGAAAAAATTACAACTTCCAAGCCGATCGATGCAGTCGTCTATTAAAGGTAGAGGGTACCTTTCTTTAACAGTTACCCGGTTCAAAGCTCGAAAATCGACGCACATACGATCACTTCCGTCTTTCTTTTTAACTAAGATAATTGGGCTCGAGTACGTCGATTCCGACTCCCTAATTATTCGCTTTTCTAATAAGTCATTTATTATCTCTCGCACTTTTAATTTTTCATGATACGACAGTTTATAAGGATGATAAACGATAGGGGTTTCTTCAGTAAGTCGAATACGCATAGTACCAGTTTTAACAGTAGTAGTCGCGGTGCCGGTAATAAAAAATTCCTTGAACTCATCAATAACAATCTTTAAGTCACGTAAATGGCTCCCGGTTAAAGGCGTGTTAATATCACTATGTCCAGTCGTAGTTACTGATGAAATTGTTTTTAACGAATGTGTAAGGTACTGGCGATCTCGGGTACGAACGAAAATAATTCCCTCCCTGTTTAGCACATCAGTGCCGATTATAATGGGCGCATTCATACAAGATGCGGGAACAACTAAAAGATCTACCTCAACGCTTATGTCACTAAATTCTATAGTTAGCGTAACGTAAGACGTAACAATTATTTCACTCTCACTAATTCCTTTGATACATAAGTAAGTAGGCTCAAGACCACAAGAAAAATACTTGAGGTAGTTTGCTGAAATTAAAGACACGTCCAACGCGCCACTATCGATAAGGACGTCTATAGCTATACCTTGTACTACTGCGGACGTAATATCACTATTTCGGTCAAGTGTACTAGGTTTACACAAATTAACTTTTCGAGAATCAGTCCGGGCTTTGGCAAAACATTTTTCCTCCGAGTGTCCCAGCTTTTTGCAGAAGGCACAGGGTTTATTTTTATCGTTAGGTAATTTGTTATTTTCGGGGCAATCGAAAGCTTTGTGGCCGCGCTTGTTACATTTAAAACACGTATGACTAATCGGTTCAAACGCGGGCCGTTTATTGTTTCGATTTGAACTATTAAAATTTTTGTGTTTTAACAACTTATTCGGCGGTGGCTTACTGTGAATTGACAAAAAGGAAACTATATCCGTAGTTGCAAGGTTTGCGTTTGCTGCTGCGACACGCACCTGGGGGTCAGTAATACCTCTTATAATAATCTGTACCATGAGCTCCTCACTGAGACCTTTTACTATTCGTAGACGCAAAAGAGTTCGTCGTGCATATTCCGCGTAGGTAAGGTACTTATCGGACGTAGTTTGCATGGTATCAAATAGTATAGACGCATAGTCTAACCGTTTAGGACACAAGGACTTAAAGTCATTTTTGAAATTTGACCACGACCTGTCGTTCGTTGACCATTCGTTTAACCATGCTTTTGCGTCGCCTTTTAGAAAACCTGACACGCGAGACAAACATTCCTTATCATCCCAATGATTAAGCAACATCGCACGATCTACCTCCTCGAACCAGACTTCGATGTCATGTAAGGCCGGGTCAAAATTAGACACGTAATAGCTTTGCGGTTTAGTCGTTACGATCTTATTGAGGGCATCAACAAAATTCTTTGTCGAATCCATTTCAGAAACAGAAACAGACGCCTTGGAATTATCGTTACACACATTCGAAACGGGGGTAGTAGAAGAAAAGTTTTTGTCTTCTAAATTACCTAAACGGGTTAAAATACTACTCAACGTTTCGTGCAAACCGTTATCTCTGCTTCGTTCTGATTCACGCGGGGATCGAGAACGATCGCGACTGATACGTACAAGAGGACCCGAACGGGAACGCGATCGCGATTTTGTTTGTCTCGGACTGCGATACCGTTTGCGAGAACGTTGATATTTCGAGCGACACGAACGTACATTATCACTAGGCACTGTTCTAGACGGAGACCGAGACCGCAGCCGTCTCGGCGGCGTCCCACTGTCCCTAGTACGCGGCATTGTTACAATATGCGATTGCACTAAACCAGCTCTTCAATTACAAACGGATTACAAAAATTAGGTCAGGATAAAGCTAGGTTCAGATCCCACTTCTGATTTTAGGAACCAGAAGTGGGTATGATTTAAAAAAAATACAATGCAAGCCGATTAACGGCTTTTATTTAAAGTTATAACAATTTCAAATAACAAAACTAAATTAATACCACTTTATAGCTACAAAAATTACAAAAACAACTTTACACTAATTACAAAGAGCTGATTTAGTAATATTAGCAATCAGAAGACAAAAATTACACAAAGAAAATAATTTGAAAACACAAAGAAAATAACTAGGAAAGATCTCACCAAGCAGGGTAGCACCTTACGGTCCCAAGTCCACGAGCGAAATGGCCCGCAACTCACAACCGACCGGTTTATATACCCAGCGTGGTGGGATGTTGCCTTACAAAAAAAAAGTAATTAACTTATCAACTAATATTATATATAAGCTTCGGGCCTTCGATCACTAATATACAAGATACACAATCCGCGGCAAAAAACGACCTCACCAAAAGAGCACCAAACTCAACATTCTGGTGCACTTTTGATTTAGTAGTGCTCGAACGCTCCGCCGGGAAACATGCCTCAGTGCGCGTTTAATAATTGTAGAAATCATATGTCTAAAACCAAAAAAAAGGATGGAATTTCATATTTCCGGTAAGTATTAATTTTATTCTAATATATTTCTTACAATTGTATTGTAAATATTGGTATTTCTTTAAGAAATCACCAAAAGACAGTTTTAAAATTAAGTTGTTAATAAATCAACACCAGGTATAAACCATCTCAATTGCGAATACTCATACTAAAGGTACTTATCGTAGTTTATCATGCCCACTTGAAATGTTCGGGTTATAAGCTATGTTTCTGTTCCATTTGATGGAGTCGCTATTACTATTATTTTTTTATTGAGGATTTTTTTCAGGTTTCCTCGAGATCCAGTTAGATGTGGTAGTAATATTATGTTCCCATCTTCGATCAAATATAGTTCCCATTAAGGATTTTTTAAGTAGGTTAAAAAGTATGGGCGTTGGGTGATGTGAGTTGTCCTTTGTGGCCTATCGGAAAATGTATGTACACTTATTTATATTTTGGTTAATGATAAAATTAGACATAACATTAGAACAACATAATATTACAAGTAAAAAATAACTACTCCTCACTTTATACATTAAACTTCGGAAAAATAAAAAAATGGACTATTAAAATTATTACAAATTACAATCAACAAAAAAAATTTGAACGGTTCGACTCCACTCATACTTCACTTCGCCATGTTCCAGCGGCGAATTCCGGTCGTAAAATTGGATTTTTTTTTTGGCACTATACAAATTTGAACTTAAATCATATACGCGGATGGTTGAATTTAGTATGAAGCGTGCATCGGACGTAAAAATTTTATTGCTTTGTAAACTCAAATGTACATTGTTTTATATAAAGATCTTTAATAATTACTGTGATTAAGGTTGATTTTAGATAAATGTATACTTTTTTAAACTCTATTACTCGGCGTCAGATTTTCGAGAGGTTTTGTATGAGACTGTGTATCTTGTATATTAGTGATCGAAGCTTCGGGCACATTAAAGTGTATGCTTGAACCAATCTATGTAAAAATCTTGAAAGCTTAAATCACTCTCCTCTGTTGGTAAAATAGGAATCCATTTTTTACAGAGGTCTTTTTGATTGTTTATTCTGTATTATAAAAGTTGACCAATCGCGTTATGCTATGAGCAATTCAAAGACAAAGACATGATGAACACTGACACTGAACTTTAATTTCTTAGCTTTAGTCATTGCTGAGAAAAATCGATATCGCTACAGCCAAATTATCAAGGCGTCGCGACACACCCCCACCTATTTATTAGTTATGTTAGACCCTTTTTTCGCAGGTAGTTGCAGTGAACACCATTTTCGAATGATATGGCCAATATGCTGGACCCAGATATTATTCCTTCATTCTGTGTGTCAGATGATCAAGGTGATAAGTTGGAGAGTGATGAGGATGATGATTAATCTGATTCAACGTAAAATATACATTATAAACACCATAATATTTTTTTTATTTCTAGGGTTAAGTTTTTTATTTCTGGACATATAAAACCATAGGTTTAATATTATGTCCCAGGTATTCCCAAGGCATTTTACACTCGTGGCGACTACACGAACACCATATTTTTGTAGACAAATATTATAATTATTATTTTTGACCGCCTAATTCATCGATTTTGCCGTGTGTGCATCGCCTTAAAACGTCAGTTCTATGGAACGTGAAGTGTCGCGTGGTGTCGTGTCGCGTGGTGTCGTGTAGCGTAGTGCGGTTTCGCCTTAGACTTACTTGACCGGCCCTGATGAGGTTTCTCGCTTGTTTATAAGAGGTTTGTGTGTAATGCGCGAATACTGTATTCCGCAAATCAAGAATATTAATTATTCCAGCTACGGTCAGATTGTCATCTTCCATAAAGTTTATCTGAAAATATAAAATATACTTCGATCACTAATATACAAGATACACAATCCGCGGCAAAAAACGACCTCACCAAAAGAGCACCAAACTCAACATTCTGGTGCACTTTTGATTTAGTAGTGCTCGAACGCTCCGCCGGGAAACATGCCTCGGTGCGCGTTTAATAATTGTAGAAATCATACGTCTAAAACCAAAAAAAAGGATGGAATTTCATATTTCCGGTAAGTATTAATATTATCCTAATATATTTCTTACAATTGTATTGTAAATATTGGTATTTCTTTAAGAAATCACCAAAAGACAGTTTTAAAATTAAGTTGTAAATAAATCAACACCAGGTATAAACCATCTCAATTGCGAATACTCATACTAAAGGTACTTATCGTAGTTTATCATGCCCACTTGAAATGTTCGGGTTATAAGCTATGTTTCTGTTCCATTTGATGGAGTCGCTATTACTATTATTTTTTTATTGAGGATTTTTTTCAGGTTTCCTCGAGATCCAGTTAGATGTGGTAATAATATTATGTTCCCATCTTCGATCAAATATAGTTCCCATTAAGGATTTTTTAAGTAGGTTAAAAAGTATGGGCGTTGGGTGATGTGAGTTGTCCTTTGTGGCCTATCGGAAAATGTATGTACACTTATGTATATTTTGGTTAATGATAAAATTAGACATAACATTAGAACAACATAATATTACAAGTAAAAAATAATTACTCCTCACTTTATACATTAAACTTCGGAAAAATAAAAAAAATGGACTATTAAAATTATTACAAATTACAATCAACAAAAAAAATTTGAACAGTTCGACTCCACTCATACTTCACTTCGCCCTGTTCCAGCGGCGAATTTCGGTCGTAAAATTGGATTTTTTTTTTGGCACTATACAAATTTGAACTTAAATCATATTCGCGGATGGTTGAATTTAGTATGAAGCGTGCATCGGACGTAAAAATTTTATTGCTTTGTAAACACAAATGTTCATTGTTTTATAAAAAGATCTTTAATAATTACTATAATTAAGGTTGATTTTAGATAAATGTATACTTCATTAAACTCTATTACTCGGGGACAGATTTTCGAGAGGTTTTGTATGAGACTGTGTATCTTGTATATTAGTGATCGAAGAAAATATATGATAATTTGACCTCGGAACTAATGAATTAGGCTATTTTCTAATATACGTAATATAATATTATCAGGTATAAATATTATATGAAAATTACCTGATTTAAAAACTGATAAATCGTAACTATTTCGATGGCTGTATACTCTTTAGGGTGGTATGTTCCGATTCTCAGTATGTTTATTCTAGGGGCAGCGGGGCTGGATGTATGCGGGAGCATTATTACTGCTCTGAAAGTACAAAATCACTTAAGCTTAACTCATGTAACACATAAAACGATATCTGCCTCCTTATCATGGCGATTAATATTTGTTTCCGATCAAGAAGAAATAGAGGTAGAGAAGAAATAACTACAGTTTCTTGGATAAAAGTTCCTGCTTCAAAGTAAGTAGGGTCGTAGATTAATCGTCAATGTTATTTTATTTTTAATTGTATTTAGTGAACCGTTTTCAATTACCCATTGTTGGTACGTACTTCGTAAAAGTTGCTCTAAAAACTTGCATTAAAAATAATTTCTGTTGTCGATGAATCTACGATCTTATTTACTTTAAAGCAGGAACTTTTATCAAAGAATCTATCTATCTCTATCTATACTTATTATAAAACAAAGTCGCTTTTTTTCCCTCGTGTCCCTTTGTTCCCTTTAATCTTTAAAACTAAGAAACGGATTTTGAAGATTCTTTCAGTGTTAGATAGCCCATTTATCGAGGAAGGTTATAGGCTATACTTTATCACGCTAAGACTAATACGAACGAAGAAATAGAGGAAAATGTGGAAAAAACGGGAGAAATTATTTAAAAGGGCTAACTTGAATGCGCTAATCTCAGGAACTATTGGTCCGATTTGAAAAATTCTTTCAGTGTTATATCTAACATTATTGAGCCCATTTATTGAGAAAGGATTTAAGCTATATTTTATCATGCTAAGATTAATAGGAGAATGTAGAAAATTATTTGAAAGGGTTTAATCTCGCGAACTATTGGAGCAATTTTTATGTTATTTGGAGTTAAGAAGTAGACCACATGAAGGATCGTGATGGGCTATCGATTTTAATCATTTTTTCAGTGGCTATATATTTTAATCCCGTGCGACGCCGGGGCGGGTCGCTACTACACAATATATTAATCGCCATTCTAAGGAGGCTGGGAAACTAGGACTTGCACAGAGATCTGCTAAAAAAACATTTTTATCAATTTTTCTTCCCTGTAAACATGCTCAGTTTTCACGGAAATAAAGTTATCTACTCCGTTTTAGAAATATTTTTAAATTGAAAATTAAGAGATATTATCAAGATTATCTCTCTACAATAACAGACTTACCCCAGTTCTAATACGTCGTGAAATTTCGGATCATTGTATTTCAAGGTATACAATTCTGGTGCCGTGCTTCTTAGACTATAGTACAGATCTATTTTTAGTTTGGCTTGATCTAGTCTAAACTTGCAGCCGCGCAAAAATGCAGCTAGCCATTGGTCATCTGAAACAATTACATCAACAATTACTTTGATACTTATTCTTCATTTTTATTCTCTGCTAGATAACGTCCGAAACAGCCCGCAAAAATTTAGCTTTACTAGCTGTCCCGGTGAACTTTGTGTCACTTAAAAACCTTCCCTGGACTTCTACGAATATTTAAAGACCGAAATCAGCCCAATCCGTTCAGCCGTTTTCGAGTTTTAGCGCGGCACATTTGAAAATCCATTTTTATATATAGGAGAAGGAGATAGATATAGGTAGATAGTAAATCGAAGGTTAGGTAGACGGTAGACCTCCATGAATACTCCTAAAGTAACCCCGACCGACACTTTATAGTCGCTAGTTTTTCTTAGCTCTATTATAGGGATCATAGACAGGAGAACTTTTAGCTTTTATAAATGACGAAAGCCTGATTGTCACTGGCTCTCGAGTCTTGGGCCATTGTAATTTTTAACCGACTTCCAAAAAGGAGCAGGTTATATGTTCGACTGTGGATATTTTTATTTTATATTTTTATTTTTATTTGTGTATGTTCAACGATTACTCCGCCGTTTGTGAACCGATTTTCAAAATTTTTATTTTGTTGTATAGGGTTCAATCCCAATTTGGTACCATGTTCACAAAAGTGGTGACCTGATGATGGCATCCATGAGTAATCGAGGGAACTCCTCAAAATTTATATGGAAACATATAGTGATTTTAGTTTCATGTGAAGGAGCCTTGGGCATTTGCTACTAAAAAGTAAGATTTTGCACCAAGACATGCTATGGTTCCGAAGATACTAAGAGAACTCCGGATTCTTTATAGATACAAGTTCGGGACATTCGGCGATGTTTTAAGAACTGAAAGCATATTATGCTACTATGCAAATTACATTCATCATCATCATCATCATCATCACTAACAACACACGATGCATCGTTATGAGTTATAACCCTATTATTGGTACTTTTCATAGTCTTTTTCGATCGAGACTCGAGTTTGTCGCGAGAGCGATTTTGAAAAGTAATGTTGTTTCAAAGTAAATGATTTAAACGGCGATTGGTGTTGCGGTTACCAAGTTGGAAATTTGATCATGGGATCTATGAGATATGTAAGAAACTCCTTGATTGGGACAAATATAGTTCTATTTTTGTAGCTTCAAGTAGTTAAAACATAATATTTTATTAACATGCGGAAGTTTTATAATACAACGAAAGTCACTGAACCAGAAATCTAGAGCCTTTAGAGATAGGCGTTTGAACATTTCAGCATTGCTTGATGAACTCTAAGCAGTTAATGGAATCAGGCGTTACTTTGCGGAAATCCATAGCTTAAAATTTAGTTTGTGATTATTTTTAGCAATATTCCGCGAAATAAACTTTCACCTTTAAGGCCCTTAAAGGTGAAAGTTTATTTCGCGAGTTTGTTTCTTTCCCCCGAGCAAACGACCTTGGCCATACATTTGCCGCGTTGCCGAGTTCGCGCCAAAACCCTATTATTTTTACTTATCTTAGTTCAAAATTGTCCTAAAAAAATTAAAACGGCGAATATGTAGTTTATGATATTGTCGATCTATTGGCGTGAGTTTCAAATAAAAGTAATTTGTAAATCCTAAGGAGATGCTGAATGTATGCTTGAATTTTAACAAATTGGTATTACTTTGGAAGCTGATATCATGAGTATAAGAAACAAAAATAGAAAATTTAAAACGACAAAAGGAATGTTGATAATATACTGAAGATTATTGCTGTATTTTTATTATAACTTTGTAGTTTTCAGAATATGAGTTTATAAGGTTTTAAATACGGTCAATTACGGAATCTCCGGACGGAACGCCCTTAAGTAAATGAGTGAGTGCACGCATAGGCATGCGTACAGCACCTCCCTCCTCCCACACTGCCTATGCGTACACTCGCATGCAAGAACTTGCAAACACCACCACCACACAAGCAATAATGTTGGCAAATCCGTGCAAGGCCCCTCACTACCATGCAAGTTGGAAACCTCGACGCGCGTTTCGCTCCAACACCGGAGCATCCTCAGGATGTGGACTCTACGAACAACGTCCGTCAATCTCGGCTTATAGTTCTTGAAAAGGAAAAAAGGGTTGTTAGGGGGGGGGCAACCCCCTCTACATTTTATCCCGGCATTCCAACGGGAAGCCGTGCGCTGTCAACTGAACTCCACGCGGACGGATATTTTCATAATTTCTTGCTGCTATATGTTACCTGTTCTGGCTCTAAGATGTGATTGACTCTGTATCCAATCCTTGAGGTGCTGTATCCCGTGTGCGAGGGCCTCAGGAGTCTCACCCAGTTCCACCCGCGCCGTTTCTGCGAGGGCGGCGGTGAGGGGCCTTAATGACGGCATCGCAAATCTGGAACAGAGCATGCAGTATGCACTTCGTAACCCTTGGTATATAGTGGTAGTTTAATATTTTTAGGGCTCCGTACCCAAAGGGTAAAAACTGGACCTTCTTACCAAGACTTCGTTGTCTGTCTGTCTGTTTGCCTCCAGGCTGAATCTCAAAAACCGCTATAGCTATAATATGGCTGCACTTTATATTATTGGTCTATTTATAATATTATGTTTCTACTACAAGAAAAATAACTTTAAATTCGGAATGGCAGCGCGGCGTGGGGACGCCAGCGCCCATTGTACTCAGTTCCCAACCGAACCATGAGGCGCATCATATGATGCGCCTCAGCCTATATTGTAATATTATATATAGGCTGAAGCTAAATGAGCGTAATTTTGTGATTCGTGACTCGTGAGTCGCAGAATTTCGGTCTTGAAAATATTTTTTCACACAAATTATGACTCACAAAATCACGCTCGTGTGAATGAAGTAGGATGTTTTTATAAAACTGAATGCAGCAGAATTTCTGCCAGCCGAAATTCTGAGACTCACAAATTAGGCTCGTTTGGCTTCATCCTCACTGTTGTATGTACTTTTACCGCAGAATGTCGGTCGCGAAAATATTTGTTCATACAAATCATGACTCACAAAATCACGCTCGTGTGAATGAAGTAGGATGTTTTTATAAAACTGAATGCAGCAGAATTTCTGCCAGCCGAAATTCTGCGACTCACAACTCACAAATTAGGCTCGTTTGGCTTCACCCTCACTGTTGTATGTACTATCAGAGAAGTTTATTCCTATGCAGATCGGGGACCCAAGTAGTTTGGTTGCGTTACGTCGAACCCAGCCGACAGATCACAATTAACATTGAATTGACATTATCGACCAAATAACGTTGGTCTGTCAATTGCATAGGAATCAATTTCCTCGATGGTACATCACGGCATAAGTAGCGGAAGGCCTACGCAGTCGCCTATTGGGCCTCTGTTGGGCCTTAACGCTTGAATACCAAGCGTGATGGGCCCACCAGTCCCGAAGTATAAGCGACAAGGTACTCCCTTCGTGTTTTAATGGGTAGGATTGCTCCCACTATCATCTTTTCGGGCGATTCCTTTATAGACAGCGTGTTACAAAACTAAGTGATAATACTTTAGGGTGTGTACGTATTCCTTGTAGAGAGTTCACTGTGAAAGTAGCAGCGCTGAAATACCAATTTTTTTTTGTGATTTGTATGCGCATGCGCCCCAGCGGCACTAGTTTCCCCATACAAAAGTGAAAAAAAAACAACTCTTTCAGCGCTGCTACTTTCACAGTAAACAAGGAACACATATTACACAGCCTAAGATATTAACACTTAGTTTTGTAACAGCCTGTATACGATGGGAGTCGTCAGTCCCCACTTCCCCAGTTAATACAGGACGGCATTTCTCGACCAAGAATAGAAATCAGAACAGGACAATAAGTACTTACCCAAAGTATGGAGAGTGTCAGACAATTATAGTCATTACAATTTCAATAATATTTTGTAATGTTCATTTGTCCTGAACGTCTGACCAAACTGAATAGAAATAATAATCGTGCAAGACATGTAAGCTATAATTATCTCGAACTGATAAGTGATAGCGTATCACACTAATCATAATATTGTTATTGAATATTGTAGGTATCCGTATTTAATATTCTATTTAGATAATACCACTGGCACAAAATCTCGGAAACTACTTAAAAATCAGAAATGGTCTGGTTATGGTCCTGCACAAAACGGGTCAGAAAACGTATCCGATACTTTAATTTTTTTAGAAATCTGTTTGTTTTTCAACTATCCATCCATCCATCGGTCCATTCTGACAAGTCACACATTTATAATTGGTCGCAGTTTAACATAATTATTTTGTGTATTAACCGACAAAAAATATGTTAAGTTATGAATGCAGTCTTATTCTAAACTATAATATGATTCCCGCAACTCCGTTGCGCCAAAACTCGTTTATCGCGCGGGGACCGTACATTTTTTCGGGATAAAAAGTATCCTATGTCCTTTCCCGGGACTCAAAATGTATCTCCATGCCAAATGTCAGCAAAATCGGTTCAGCGGTTTGGGCGTGAAGAGGTAACAGACAGACAGACAGACAGACAGATATACACACTTTCGCATTTATAATATTAGTAAGTAAGTAAGTATGGATGATCTAAAGAACATAATATTTTACTGCATTCTCAATACGTAATTTTTTGTGGGACGATACACAAAATATATTTCATGTAAACTAAAAATACAAGATTAGAGAAGGGATACTTTGACAGCCGGCAGTTTAGCTATACAGAGGAAATTAGATGTCTGCCTGCAATATCGTATTTTACATACTGTGAACTGAATATGAAGAATGCCACTTCAAACTCATAAAATAAATAGACATTATCATTTAAATAAGAGTTACCAAGAGGTTTTCCAATGAATCTAAAATAGTCTGTATCTAATATAAGAGTTATTTTTTTTCTTATGTTAGCAGAAAACAGGGCGAGAATTTTTACTGAGCTCCTAAACTAGAAAGGTCAATGAACCCTGAAGCCATCTTAAATTATATTTTTAAGTATAGATGTTCGGAAAGTTATCTGACGCTATCATGCAGTGAATATTTTACTATTTTATTGATGTTTAGCTTAAAAATTTAGTAACATTATTTTAAATACTTACTACTATGCATTTCCAGTCAGTTAAATAATACCATACATTTTGAATTCAGTCTATGAAGTGAGTATTCTTGTATGGTGAATATAATACAATTTTGAATGTATTTAGAACGTCCACCACAGCACGTTTTGTTTTAATGTGTGCTGACCTTGTTTAGAGCACAACATATTTTGCTCTTTTGGTCATTATAGCTATGCTCTTAACCGTAGGTCAGCAGGGGCGTGCACAAGATTTTGACACTGGTAATGCAGCGATATCGGTTCAGTAGTTTTGGTGTGAAAGCAAAACAGACAGACAAACGGACAAAAAGAGATATTTTCGCATAAATTAATATATACTTACTTAATTAATTATTATTAATTAATATATATTACTATATTAATATAATAATAATAGTGTGGATATACATTGAAAACTATTTTCTAAACTAATTAGTATAATTACGTACTGTTATGAAGAAATAAAAAACACCATCTGTTGTCACGCGTTGGAACTACAATGAGAGTTTATTTCATCGATGTATACCAATTACCATACAACATAATATTGTGCGCTAAGCTAAAATAAATAAAAAAACGCCATCTATTGTTACGTATTAGAAATACAATGTGAATTTATTTTCATCGATATTTCCATGGAAATTAGATAATATATCTTTGCCTCATCAAAATGTAGCCTATGGCTCTCTCAGGCTCTAGACTAACTGTGTTCAAAATTTTATTACAATCGGTTCATTAGTTTTGGCGTCAAACAAAACAAAACAAAAACTTTTTCTTTTACAACTTTTTCATTTTTGTATCTAGTATATTTTAAGTACTCACCTAATCAGCTTAACTTTTGTCTTTTCACATAATCAAGGTTCCGGTTACTTGAGATCCGATCCATAATGTAAATAAATGCAAAATTTCGGCCACCACAAATTATCTTATCCAAGTGAGTGATACTTTATGAATGTACGCAATTATTAATGTTAAACTGTTAAATATTATACAAACTTTCGAATATTAAAATCTAAAATATTCTTAGAAAACTATAAAGCTAAAAATAATAATATAATATAGTAACAGTTCTCGATCACATGAAAAAAGCAAATGGCCTCCCAAAACACTCAAAATTTCAGCTATGTAAAATGTAAACAAATATTATAAACCTCACAAAACAAAAATGCATAATGTACATATTGTACGTAATTAGTTAGATTAATTGCGTCTATTCATTTTACTCGGATTATATCCGATTGCTCACGACTATAATTCACGAGTAGTTCCGATCGCCGTCAGCAAGGCGCGCGCCCGCGCCGGCCGCGGCGCCAGTGATGCCAACTGTTCAAAAATTTCCCCCTTAAATTAACTTGAAAACACATTGAATTTCAACCAGAACTCCCCAACTATTATTTAAATATATTATTTATTACTTGGGGTACTTTCCACTGAGAGATCAAAACGCTGAAAATACTACTTCAGCCGACCGCAATTATTGTGTTTGCGGCAAAAACGTCACTCATGATGTCATTATTTATATAAAAACAGTAATAAAAACCAAATAAATATACATTTTTGCTTAAAAAATTTCACGCCCATGAATATAATATGATATTTTTACTCCCTAAACTACGCACTATATATTTAATTTTTCCCTATTAAAAGTGGGATATCCCCATAGTTGGCAACACTGCTGGTGTCTGCCGCAGAGCTTGCAGTACACAATCGCATTCGATATTCATGGTTGTGTGCGTTTTCGGCTGTGCACGGACACACTCACACATACGCGCAAGGCAGGCACCTCAACACTGAGCCTATCTTGACCTCTCGTGAACCCGTTCGCGCGTGTACCTGATTACATGTTGCTATTTTATAAATTGAGGCGTTTTAAATGTGTATATTTATTTTTTTACTATATTTTTTACTATTATGTATTATTAAAAAATTAACGTCATGAGTCATTTAAAAAGTACGAAAGTTAAATTAAAATATCTGTTATCTGTGAATGGCAAGCACTGCCTTTTTGCCTATAAAGACCGCACGCGCATGCGTAGGTGCACCCACCTTTTTGCCATTTCCCACAGTTAAAAACCACAATTTTATGACCAATTTATTGGCTTTTAAATCCTTTTCATGATTTCAAGTCTACTAACAATGTCGTCTTAAGAATTCTCATGTGATTTATTAGCCCATAACAAATATTTGGACCATTCTGTAATTTGTTTTCAAGAGGCCGATAAATTTTCATCAACTAGCAACCCTTAAATAAAGTTATAAGCCTTGTTTACATAGTAATTGGCTGGGGGACGATGCTTGCATTAAGTTCCTCAGCCGTCAATTTAGCGTATAATTGTTTGGAGATTTACGCGACCTCAGCGCTGTCGACAATAAGTACAGTGACTTTTGAACTAATAAAGACTAAGGGTCTACACAGACGGACTGCATTTCAACTGCAACCCAACTGCAAATTGCAGTTCAAGTGCAGTTTGAATGCAGTTGACACGACTGCAATGCTACTGCAATATAACTGCAAACAAAATGCATTCCGTCTGTGTTGACCCTAACTGCCGCACACAGAAACATTTAATAACGATTAAACATCAATTTAATGAAGAGTCTGACTGATAATAATGTATGGGGCTTATTTCAAAATCTTCATTTAAAATTTAGAATCAATTCAGTCCGCAACGCTACGCGGAGAGGTAAACTACTATAACATGGCGCGCCCCTCCAAAATTCAAAACGTTTAAAGTGCGTTGTCAAAACGTTTGAAGTGCGTTGTCTTGCGCGGTCGGCTAGTTATGATTAGTTGACCAACAAATCTTGGTAATAACTAAGTAACATTAACGGCCGTTCCCAATATTTGATCTACGTCTGGTTTTGCCCTACTAGAGATAGGAATAGCTCTCATTAGACATTAGAGACATAATTTATTTTATGTCAATTCAATGTTAGCTGCGATCGGTCGTATATCAAACAAGATATAGATTGAATATTGGGAACGGCCGTAAGTAAAATATTACGAGTACTGGTTGATTGGTTGAATACTTACTACATATACCAATGATATTGTATGTTACTAACGTAACTAGATTGGCAATCTACGACAGAAACGCGTCACCACTTTGAAGATGCCTGCAGGCATATCTGCCATACATAATGACATAATAACATTATGAAGTGACATTGTCTTTTGGGCTATCAAGTGGTTACGCATTTTTTGCATCAGTTTGTAAGACATTGCCACTCTAGTATTTTAGAAACTCATTGACATATACAAACTCTTTCATAAGGATGTGACTACACACATTGAAACAGTAATTTGGATGGGCGCGCCATGTTATCGTAGTTTATCTCTAGACGTATCTAAATTTGTACTAAATTGGCAGACTTCGTGAGCGTGAGACGTCTCGCAAATCTGTCAAATCCATACCAATTTAGAAATGCATCTACGCGTCGTGTTGCGGTCTGAATTGACCCTAAGGGTTAAATCAGACCGCAACGTAACTCGTAGTTATTGTGCATTTCTAAATGGGTTAGACAGTTTTGCAAGACGTCTCACGCAATTGAATTCTGTCAATTCAGTACAAATTTTGAAAAGCATCTGCGCGTCGCGTTGCGGTCTGATTTGACCCTTAGTGATTAATATTCGTCTCTGAGTGCGACAATGAGTAACAATTAACAAAGTTTATAACGCTGGTCAAGGGCTTGTTAAAAAGTTTTGTACTGTCTTTTGTAATTACTATCTAGCGAAAGAATTTTACGATTATATAGGTACTTACTGAAAAATTTTACGATATCTGAAAATTTATGATTATATTATAATGTGTCCCGACACTGGTGTCCGATCCTTTAATGTCATGATGTATGGCATAATTTATCGACTAATTAGCTCTCAAATTTTTTTTCTACCTCACGGTTGTATACGTACGTCGTACGGCATACATTTTTGTTTTTTTCGGGCTTTCACACTAATCTGACCCGTGACCGATATTTCTCAAGTAAATATCCTATGAAGATAGAAATGGTTTCATTTGACAGCTAAACTTGTGGACTATGCTTACACAGATAATGTTTTACAAACGTCAGTTATATAGAAGTGACGTTTTACAAACTTTTATATATAATACATTAATGATCAAAGAATTGACTGACTTATATAATTATTATGCTAATATTTTTAGTTTATACGTTAGTTCTAAAGAAGTGAAGTGTCGTGTCGTGTCACAGTGCTATTTCGCCTTTAGACTTGCTTTTATATCATATTATACAATAAAAATACTTACTGTGAAAGCTGTAAAACTATGTATTTTTAAACTATCTTGAACAGTTTAGTTTGACAATTTATTGGGTGTATTATAATGAACCGACGCCTAACTACTTTCGCAAATGAATCCTCCGCGGTTAAGCCGTGCCCATAAAGTATATTTACAGCGGGCCAAAAGTCCTCGGATTATTTGGAATGCGCTACAAATTCCGCCAGCCAAATAGTCTTAATATTACGTACAAATTGCAGTTAACTATGGGCGTTGCATATTTCTTGTAATTTGTATATTTAAGTATATCTACCTCAAAATATTTGGTAGGCTGTAAAAAAACAGTAGTAAAAATTAAAAGCCATAAGCTGTGGACTGAGCTTTGCTCAAAGCTTTAGAAATAAACATTTCGTAAAAAAAAGCTAGCTATATAACTTTTCTTCCGAAAATATTTTAGTTTTAAGGACATATTATTTACAGCAGGTGCTAAAAACTTATAACATTATACTAGCTTAATGATTCCCAACCTTTTTCCGACACGAACCCCTTGGAAATCAGGCACAGTTTCCACGGATCCCCTTAATAAAATAAACAGCAAAAAAACCGGATTATGTATGGTCCAGAGATGACACCGCGGACCCACCCCAGGGGTCCGCTGACCACAGGTTGGGAAACACTGTAGGTACCAGCTCAACTTTTTTTAGGTGTTCACAATAAAGATTATTTTATTCATTCATTCATTTAAACATCAAGAGGTTGCGGTTTCAATTTGCTTTAAAACTGAATAAATACTTCCTAAAAATATTGTGCACGACAGACAATAAATAGTGCATATAGAACAATAGTGAATGGACTGTATCGTGAAAAAATGTATGGGCAATAATAGTGCGTGAATATAGTGAAAATAGTGCCTTGTAAATTAATGGGTCTTAAACCTATGTGGTAGTGCCGAATTCCGTAACGGAAAAAGTAAGGGAGATAGTGTACATCTCGAGTGGGCTATCCTTGTCCCAGACAAGGAATACCCGCTCGAGAGGGACAACCAGAGACGACCGTTATATCGGGGGGCGGCGAGGTAGTATGAATATAGGAGAAATAGATTTTTGCATATTTTATATTTTCTGTTACGAAGGTCGGCACTAACTTGTAAAATAGCGAATTATGTAGAATTAACGAATATGTAAATGAAACAAATGATTATTTTGTAAAAAAAATTGTAATTTTATTAATGTTTGAATAAAAACTTCATCTGAGGGGGTGAGGCATAGAATGTTCTGGAAGCCGGGTACCAGGGTCCAGGACCCATATAAATATGGGTCGACCGCTATACTGCGGCACTCGCTCTACAACGTTACCCAGCTTCGGAACAACTTGTGTGCTTGACCTCTGAAACAAAAGTGAAAGTGTGGTTTAATTTAACTTCATCACCTACAGTTCTACATCTTCATCGCTGACCTAGCGTATCAGAAAATTTACAGCTGAGCTATTTTCTTTCAATATCAGATAACCGGCCAAGTACGTGTCAGGCCACGCGAAATATAGGGTTCCGTAGTACCGCTAGTTTTTGTCAATTTTTTTGTCAATGAACGTACATTTATTGCGTGTTTTACACTACTAACAACATCATCTCAGTTACTTTCAAAGGAATCTGAACGTAAATTTCCTTTATACTTCACCGAATACATTTTTTTTAGTTGATCGACTATTACTCAATAACTTATGAAGTCTTCTTAGCCGTGACAGTTTTCCTTTTAAATTCAGCATATTTCCTACTTCCGTGAATTTTTTCACATTTCCAGAACCAACCGTTTAGCTGTTAGAAGGGGGGGACACTGGACTCTAACGATTTTTTCCACTTTAAAACTTAATATTTCACAAACGGATCCCTTAATCGGAAAATAATCTATGAATACTCACAATATTTTTAAAAAACCTATTCAACGACACCCCTTACGATGGGGTGGGCGCGAAAAAAAATATTCATCCCCGCTTGATGTGTAGGGGAGGTACCATAAAAAAATATATTTTTTTTACTATTTCATGTACCATTTTGTTGCCATCATTAATATGTGTATTCATGCCAAATTACAGCTTTGTAGGTCCTATAGTCTCTGAGTAAAACCGCGGACAGACAGACAGACGGACGGACAGACCGAAACTATAAGGGTTCCTTGTTGACTACGGAACCCTAATAAAAATGTTATACATAGGCAGGTGGTGCACCTACTTAATTTAGTTGATAGCTTAAGGATATTATTTAAATATTATAATATGTTACAATTATTTAATAATAAACAAATGGATCAAGTAAACTTTGATAGCTCACAAGCAAGTCGATCGCTGAATATGACTCGTATTGACTGCTACCACAGAATATAATATTATACTGCAGTCGCCAGAGGTTTTAACCTCCGAAAATTGTAATAGTGAATGGATTTTTGTTTTTGAGCTGTCATTTTCTTTTTTACACTATAACTTGCAAAGTTTACCAAAAAAATTTTTGTGCTATCAATTTTTTAGTTACTTAATTAAAAATTAATATTTCACCATATAAAATCGGTCCCGAAAAATTTTTTTTTCTTGTTCCTATTATTTAATGACTTTTATCCGATTTTTTACGTTAAAAATTAACCAAATACACAATTTTTAAAAAAGAAAGTTTGCTTTGCTAAGCTAAATACAACTATAAGTTTTTTGCAAAGTTTTTAGAGATTAACGCTCGTCGTAACCAAGATAAAAGGGTTTGGGTAGATTTCAGGGTTGTAACAGAAAGTGTGTTAAATTTACTTGTTGTGCGTATTTAATTTTAAGAGAAATTATAACTTTTAAGTACTTAAAAATGTTTAAATATCTCTAAAAATGTGTAAAATAGACTGAAAATATTTTTCTATATTTGTTGAGAATTTATTTTAGATTTATTTTAGTGAGAGCTAAAAAATTAAATGCATCGATAAACTAAAGACTTCTTGTAGTCTTTGAAATATATTTAAGCTTCCTACTTAAAGCCAGAAAAAAAATTGGGTGCTACAAGTCTCACGTACATACTAAAGACCTATGTTGGAAAATGCTTGCCTGAATGTAAAAAATATCAGTTCTTAACCTAGGTTGTATTTTTTCCCTTTAAGTATATTTTAGCAAATATAATTAATGAAAAGAAAATCAATTTTATTCTGTAAAAACCTAACCAAAAGAAATAAAATACAGATTTTCTTCGAAATATCCATGAAAAGTTTGTGCTACATTTTCAGAAAATTTAATAAAGTAAGAGCTGAAAAGTTATACACATTAGGAAATAGAAGGCTTTGTTTAACCTAAAAAATAATTTTTAACTTCCTATTTAAAACCAAAGAAAAATTGTAACGCCATTTACCTGGCGAGGCACACAACAAGCACATTTGGTGGTATGCTCATCTACATACAAAAATATTAATTTTAAATATAAATTATATATTTATTTTCTTTCAACTTATTTTCTTTCTTTGGAATATAAGCAATAATACAAATCAAAAAATAATGATGTATTTTATTATTTTGCTATATATTTAAAAGAAAGAAATATGCAAATTTTCTTCAAAATTTTACAGTTTATGAGTTTACTTGAAGTGGAAGAGAATAATTTAAAAATCAAAAGCACAACTTTTCAATAGGTAAACTTTATTATTTATGTTATCAGCTACACATTCCTTTTTTTCTTTTCAATTTTCATCCACTATTGCAAAAATCGGAGGTTTGCACGATTTTTACGCTCTGGGAACTACACTAATATATTAGTAGTACCAACTGCTACACAATTGTAGCATGTCTGAAGTCTAGACGCGTTAATAATTAACTGAAAATTGGGGCTAATCGTGTTTGCCATTTAATGAATTGCCGAAGAATTATAACGTTCGTAGACAGGAGGTGAGGGGTAAGGTAATTGGAATCCAGGAGGTGTCAACAAATACGTTGGAGCTTCAACGATCCTTATATCGTTGGCATAAAGGTCCTGTCGAAGGTAGAATAATGTTGAACGGTCGGTAAAAGAGCGCGCCGCCCAACGGGCGTGGATACCTGATTAAATTCGGTGCATCATTGACTCCCGGCAGAGGGAAAGAGAGAGAGTTTCAAGAATATGATATACCAGTTTCGGAATTCACTTCTGGCACAGACGTGCTGAAATTTTAGGAACGGTCTCTTGGCTTAATCATTAAAAAACTTATGTATAGGTCTACCAAAATCTGATGGAAAATTTTGACAGCAGATTTTCAAAAAAATATCCTCGATCATTGGATAAAGTATATTTGCATGTTTCAAACACAGCATCAACCGCTATAGGAAAAAAAATCATAAAAATGTTTTATTCCAATTACCCCGGTATTGCTAGAGTCAATTTACTTTCTCACTTTTTGCCATCAGATGCTGGTAGACCTATTAGCGTGTCTACTTTACTAGTTGATATAAATTATGGAAAGTTTTGTACGGTAAATACAAGAAGGGGGCGCATATTATCATTTCGAGTTAAGCAATTAAGACGTGTAACTATTTAGTTTCGTAATGAAAACAAAGACAAGATTGTGTAAAAATTATATCAATTCACTTCCAACGTTTCTGCTTTGGTTATAATTAAATTCCAAGGTAAACAGGAACTGAGCCATTTGAGTTTAAACCTGTAAAATGTACTCGAGTGCGAGAATTTTCACAAGAGAGCTTATTTTATCTGAACTGTTTTACCTCGGCCAAAGGATTCTTACTCAAAGATTTAATACTCCCTTGTCTTAAATTAATATTCAACGATCAAAATATCCAGGGTATCTTTGTAATCGCCAATTTGTTCCGCGCTTGATAGCTCAAGTATCACAGGGAGAAGGAATATGAAAATTTATATATTTAACCGAATTTAAATTTTTGTATTTGTTATTATAGCGGCAATAGAAATACATAATCTATTTCAACTCTGGCTCTTACCGTTCTTGAGTTACAGTCGGAAGTCCGTCTGACTGTAACTCAAGAACGGACATTGAAGTCTCAGTAATAGGGTCCCGTTTTTATCCTTTGGGTACGGAACCCTAAAAAGGAGGTTGTCATTTGGATCCATAATAATATATTGTATGTATTCATTTCCTGAACTGCCCAGTTTTCGTATTAGCTGATGATAGTCTACATCAGCGTCTGAACAAAATATGTGCTAATTTACAGAAGTGTATATTTTTACGTTTATGTTCCCATATCTCCGGAACGTTTTTATATTTTTGTTCCCATATCTCCGGAACTACAAGTCCGATTTAAGAAATTCTTTTTTAGTTGTACCTACTAGATATTATTCAACTTATAGGAATACTGCAAGTTTGATCAAAATCAGTTCAGTTTTTGAAATAGGGATTTTAAAACAAATAGGTACATTGGGAATACAAAACACAATATCATGAAAATTTACTCGAAGGCGCATACTTAAAATTGAACTGAACGTGGTACGGGTCTGAGTCATAAAATATAATATTCTAGAGCTTAGACATATCTACCTTATATCTCTCTCAAGACTGACGTGTCCCGAAACAGCGTCTCCCCATACAGAAGTCGCGTCCTTTTAAATTATTAAATGTTTTGAATTCATCTACCCCGCAGTACTTTGAGGCATTACTACATCCTACTTTCTTTTTGTTCAAACCGAAGTTACAATCGCGTTCTGTTTACGTTTAGGCTCCTTTGTCATACACGAAAGGCTTAACTTAATGATATTGCTCAAAAGCTTTTATTCTGTTTCCCTAGTTGGGTTGTTTTTATAATATTCTAAGGCCTCCACACCATGCAATAAAACGTTTTCATAACTTCTCATTTTTATGGAATGGTCTCATTTAACTGTAATGTTAAGGGCTATTTCAAAGCAGCGGTGTCTTTATGCTCGCGCTTTTCATAAAGAGAAGGTAGTGTAGTGTTAAGAAAGGATGAAAGGATTGAATCTTTGAATGGATTATAGAAAACGTAAAGGATTTTCGTATAAATAACGTTCAGTCTGAAATACAACCCATAGAGTTTCTTTATTATAATGTAACCGAGAGTATGATTATTTTTCAAATATTTCTACTACCGAACTATTATGGTAAGTGTAAAATACATATTGTTGTTTACATTTCAAGGCTTTTATATAAACTGTTGTATCCATGAAGTTCCGACTTGCGAAGCATTATTTCCAGGAGGATTGAATTTTTTTGGATTCATATGGAATTGGCGCAGCGCCATTGGCATTGGATGTTGATGACACCTACTTTAGTTCGTAACGTTCCTACGTTTCTTTATATTATGTAATATGTTATGAAAGGCAAAGGTAAACTAGGCCTGATATAGACTACACTTCTACATTAATATAATATATATACCTACTGGTCCGATTGCAAAAATTTTAACACCGATAGATAGGTAGCTGGTAGGTTACAGCTGATTATCTAAAATGTTGAATAGTTTTATATTTTGTTTGTTGTGTCAATTTGAAACACCTGGCGCCGTAATAAAACTGGATGTTTGGCGTATTATATGGGTTATGGGTAGACCATGAATTAAATCAGGACGCACTTAATTGTGTAATATGTCGAGCTAGCGAACGGTCATGCTCCACGTTACACACGCCGCAAATATTAGTTAATTAATATTTTCGCGAATCGCGCGGCACATTGCCGCTGCACGTGACCATGGCGCTCGTGGTCAACGAGTTGCTGGCGTTTATCCAGCACGCCATCGACACCATGGACGAGGTCAGCATCATGCAGATCTGCAAGTCCTCCTTCACCAGTGAGGAGATTTGCAAGGGTAAGCAGCTGCTGTATGAGACGCTCGGCCAGAGCGCGAACATACCGTCGCGATGAAGACACGGAACGGAAAGAAGCGTGCAGGACATCATCTCCCTGCTGAAGCAGACGGATCCGGATGAGGTGCCGGCTTTTGTGGCAAAGGAGCTGCACAAGCTGCCGCCCGTCACGCTGGACCACGTCGACGTCGTCAACCTGCTGAAGGACATCAGGTTCCTAAAGGAGGAGCTGGCCGGAGTCAGGGGTAGACTGCAGGCGTCAGAATCCATCATTAGTGATCTACGTAGTGAATTATCACAACTAAAAAGTAATAATTCATCATGTAGGCCACCTGACGCTGCATTCGTCACCCGCCGTAGAGGCACGCAGACGGTGTCGTTTAGCCCGTCAGCATTACACCACCGCTGCTTCCCCCGCCCGCGCTCCCCTCCCGGTTACGCCGACGCCGAGTCCACAGGCGACTCAGCAAAACTACGCGACTGTTTCTGGTCACCCCGCACCTCCCCCGCGGGCGAATAAAAATGGGGTGAATGAGAGCTGTAAGGCTTTGGAGAGTCGCAAGACTACGGAAGGCTGTAAGGCTACGAAGAGTCGCAAGGCCAAGTCTTCTCGACCTGGCAAGGACGAGAGCAGGGGCTGCGATATGGAGGGCTTCATACTGCTGGAGAAGAGGAAGAAGAAGCCCGCCGCCTGCAACCATCGCGTCCCCGCGACGCCCCTGTACATATCTCGCCTGCACTGGTCCATGGAGGTCGAGGACGTCGTGGACTACATCAGTAAGAAGACATCCCTCCGCCTGAGGGTCGAACGTCTGCAGTCTCGCCACAAGGTCAACTTCAGTTCCTTTGTGGTGAGAGTACCGACGCATCTTTTGTCGACCTTTGAAGCGGAGGAATTCTGGCTGGTTTACCGAAGGTTCCGTGGAAGACTCCGGAATGAAGCGCGCGTCACGTCGCCGTTAAATCGTGATAAAGTGTAGTTATTAAGATTATTATTGATATGTATGTATGTTAGACATTAAGGTTTATATTGTATGGGCCTACGTAGCCTGATTTAAATAAATAAATAAATTAAAAAAATATATTCCTGAAATAATGTCGCTCTCAGAATTCCACACAGGCGCAGCCGCAGTCCAAAGCTAGTTTCTAATAAATTGGTGGTACACTGATATGAATACAAAATAAAAACACATTAATTTGATTACACTTTGATAACACGTTATTTTGATTGTACCAGTGTTTTTTTACTGCTGGCTATAACGGGCGTGTTGCCCTCATGATAAGAAAAATATATCTATGAAAAGGTAGAATGCGGGCAACTTGTATGATTCACGCGCGCGCGGCCAGTAACACGAAAAAATTTTTCATTCAACGTCATAAAAGGTTGAAAAACACTGGATTATAGTATAGTGACACGTGGGTCGGATGTAACATCAGTTACCAAAACGTTATCTGTCTCCGTTCACTTGAAAAATGCGACTCTGGGGAAATTCCACTAACGATCGAAACCTCATAATGCGTCCGTAGAGCCCAATTACAACCATAAAATTAGATAAAAATGATATAGAGCCTTTGCTATACAATTATTTACTCGTCGATGGGTTTTAACAATTCTCTCTCTTTCTTTTGATAAGCTAAATCTGCCTGTACTTGCTACAACTGGTTTCAATTGGTATGCGGATGCTGTAATGTTGTGTACAGAAGTGGGCATACATGTTGTAGAATGGTTAACGATTTAGATACTGTAAACGGTTCGTATGACAGACATTGCATATTAATCAGAACACCCTTGAATAATTGTTAAAAATTAGTACCCAGAAATAGTTGAAAGTTTTAACTAAAAAATAACATTTACCGGAAATTAGAGCAGTCAAATACAGATCTACACATAATGTATAATTTTCTTCTCGTAAGCACGTACCCATAGCTAGTTTTTTTCCCGCGAAATATTGCGGGATTAGCGCGGGATTCGCAACACGTCCCCGGTCCCAGGATACCCCGGCGGTTTCGCGGAGTCCCGAAATTAATATTCTCAACGCGGTACACTGAGGAACATGTAATCGAGGCAGAGCTACAAATCTCAGCTTGTATCGGGCAATATGCAGCAGACATGTTTCCTACAAAGTTTGATCAAAGCCAAAACTTAGATTAGTTTCAAATTTTGCACGCACCAACTATCGCACGCACAAACTTTGGCTGATAACCTTCGCTTGACATGGGATTTGCAGGTTAACGAAAGGAAACATTCTTAGAACTTTTTTTCGTCTTGTTTTCATAGTACCGTCAGGCCTGTCCCACTCGTGCGTATAGGCATCGAACTGTAAGTACCACCCGCGGGTGGCAAATCATAAGGGACTCAGCACTCACACAAGCGAGCGGTGACGCACGCGCAAGATTTTTCGTCCTGAATTTGTATACTGATCATAGTGGAATTTAATAAATTATGATACTAATATAACGGCTGTGACAAAATTCCGTTATAAATCTTATAAAAATAAACAATTAAAAAAGGCCAATGAAATATGTACCTATTATATTTGAATAAGGTATTTAAATACAAAAAGTAGATAAAAATTATACAAACATAGCAAAAAAACCAATTCCATACAAAGAAACACACAAACTACACAGAAATAAACACAAGTTACTACATGTTTAAATTGTAAAAGTTTCCTGCATTTATTATAGTCGAATATAAAACTACTATAAAATCTATATTTTATAGTAGTTTTATATTAGAGTATAATATTAATATCAAATTTTAATAACCCAACCTTTTTTGGGTTACTGAAATTTAATCTTATATATATTTAAAATTCTCGTGTCACAATGTTAGTCCACGAACTCATCCGAAACGGCTTTACTGATTTTTACCAAATTTTATATGCATATTCAGTAGGTCTGAGAATGCTACTGGGTACTTTATATATTGATAAGTGCATTTGTTAAATAAATAATAGTAAATTATTACAACCTGAGTTTGACGGCGACCATTTTTTGTGCGACGGGATAGCGACCGACGTTGCCATGGCGACATAATTATTTAGTCACATCAATAAAATAATATGGGCGAAATACTTTATATTATGGCAAAGCAACGTTTGCCGGGACAGCTAGTATTACTATAAAAAGGTTTGCTATTCGTACCTATCGTAATTAAAAAAAAAAATTTTGTTTTCTAAAAGGCGAAAACCTTGATTTCGTAAGAAAAGGTACGCGTTATGCGATAGATAGAGAGCGCACTTGTAGGTAAATTTATCCGTAGGCAATTTAGCATTGCGCGTCGGAATTTCAACTTTATAGCATCGTAGCTTGCGTCGTTATTTCTTTAAACGGGTTTCAAGACCCAACTATGTATCTAATTCATTCTCGAAACACACACAATAAAGAATCATCAAAATCGGTCCATCAGTTAAGGAGGAGTTCGTGTGCCTAGTGTGAATTTTTGTTTCACATTCGATCGTGAACCCGTTTGGTGTTTAGACTGTTTACTAAGATTTTGTATGGGATTTGTACAGCGCCACCTGCTCACGGGAGTGAGCCCATCCTAGTGAGTAATCCCATACGAAATCTTAGTAAACGCCAAACGCGTTCACGATCGAATATGAAACATATTATTATTATTTTTAACAAAAAATTAAAACCGACTTCCAAGGTAAAAACAATAATAACATTAATGTGAACTAAAAAGTATTAAATAATTTTTACTATCTAATAGTGCCTTTTTCCGAATTCGGCTAAACCTCAACTATTTCTGTGCTCAATCTTCATTATTTTGAAGTCGGTACCAGATAGCTGAATCTTCAGTCCTCTGACAGTATATTTAAAATTTTTGGAACTGGCACCGACTTCAAAATTATGAAGATTGAGTACAGAAATAGTTGAGGTTTAGCCGAATTCGGAAAAAGGCACTATTAGATAGTAAAAATTATTTAATACTTTTTAGTTCACATTAATGTTATTATTGTTTTTACCTTGGAAGTCGGTTTTAATTTTTTGTTAAAAATAATAATAATTTCACTCTTTTTAGTTACACTAGCAGATAAATCTTCGCGTATATTTTACGTATCTTATTACAATTTGTTAAGAGTTACAACTCACACTCACAAAATAATATAATATTATCAGTGAAGTGAACATATTGTGCTAAGTAATTTAACAATTTTAATATTTCAAGCCCGAAGCGGTCACCGGCGATTGCGATAACAATGAAAGGTGTCTCGTTTTTCCACGATCGAAGGATCTATCAGATAAAAAATTGTACAAACTTGCATACGATGTAGCGTAGCATAATATTTAATATTATCATAATTATTGACAGCTGTTCTTGTTATCAAGAATTCAAATCGATAGGTACTTAGTGCACCATCTATCGATTAATAAGTATAACTAATTAAAAAGACTGTTTTGTTTAAATGCTCTTTTTAAAATAACTTTATTTTAATTCTATTTGTCTATTAAAATTTTATAAAGTAGTAAAGTATTCGATCTGTATATTATAAAGTAGTTAGTAAAGTATTCGATATTCTGTCTTCGCGCGGCGGCGCTGGGCGGCGACCGACGCCGACCGCCGTGTATTAAAAACAAACAGGTGTTGTTAATTGTTATACAGTACATCATTATTATTATTAGTATATCCATACCTATGCCTTGTACTATTATCTATTCTGTGCCATGAGACATTCGTGGCCTTAACACGACGTGGTAATGATGATGATGACGATGATGATGATGATGATTATGATGATGAATATGAATTGCATAGTAGTTTATGCTTTCTGTTCTTAAAACAACGCCGAAACTCCCAAACGTGTATCTATAAGGAATCAGGAGTTCTCTCAGCATCATCGAAACCATGGTATACCTTGACCCAATATTTGACTTTTTGGTAGCGTATTCTTAGTACACTTCACATAAAACCAAAATCACCATATGTTTCCATATAAATTTCGAGGAGTTCCCTCGATTACTCATGGATCCCATCATCAGGTCACCACCTTTGTGAAAATGGGACCAAATTGGAGTGAAACCTAATACAACAAAACAAAAATTTCGAAAATCGGTTCACAAACGGCGGAGTAATCGTTGAACATACAAAATTAAAAAAAAAAAAAAAAAAAATATCCACAGCCGAACATATAACCTCCTCGTTTTTTGGAAGTCGGTTAAAAACTCACACTCGGCACACAGTAACATACACAACGCACGCACACAAAAAAAAAGATGAGTGATTGATACAATTCTCGCGCTCTGGCATGTGCGTTGCCATGATTGGATACGAGACGCTCATGCGCAGTGAAATTTCTCATAAATTCCTCTTAAATGTTGAGGAAGCGATAGTGAAAGAGGTTTTTTTTTATTTTTATTTATGACCCACCACCCAAAATATTGCGGAACTTTCTCATTATGAGGAAGCGGAAGAGTAATCCTCAGCAACCCTAGTAAGTATTACTTTGAAACATGTAGAGCCTAAACGGCCGCATAATATTTTAATACATCATAATATTCGAGATTTATCATAAGACATATTATTTTAGCGATAAATCAGTTCTAAGCCGGATGACACTAGGAACTGGATATTTAATTCATTCTTCAATTAAATTTAAAAAGAAAAAGACACAACAGGGCCTGTTTCAGCACTTTCTGATATAGTGCCGAATAGGCTATTCACATTTTTTTACAGATTCTCCATATTTGATCTGTCAAGTTAAGTAGTGAATAGCCTATTCGGCACACTCCACTCACGGAAGTGGTGAAACAGGCCCTAAGTTTATTTAATTTTAATATTAAACATTGTCTCAATGCAACTTTTAATTCGAAAGGGTGCGTACGCCCACAGCTGACTGAGTGCCTAAACAATATTTAAGAGTAACTTTGTCGGCTTGAGTTGCTTTAATTAAATCTCGCAACGATTTGAAAACATCTGGTCCGCGTAAACTTCAAGCTGATTTGTGGTCGTAGCCGCCTTCCCTAGATTGCGTGACGAAAAGTGAGAACCAATAATACTGCTATACTTAATCCTAAATTTTGATTGTAATATAGGCTTATTATTTTGACAATCTAGCCAAATCTTTCAATAACCTATTGCTTTGTAGTAATCTACCATCCTGAGAGTGACTCTCGAACGAATTAGAGCCTCCTAATTTGTGCGAGAGTGATAAATTTTGACTGATTTCCTAAACACGGTTTCGTTGTAGGCCACCACAATGAAACCGTTTTCAAGAATAAAGGTGAACGCAGATTTGGCCGCACCGCACGCACCGCAGTCGCTGCATTTCGATTTCTTTATATGAAGTTATATGCAAGCTTGCATACCTACCCGCGCCGCAGTCTTCGCAACTTCTACATTCTTTATATGAAGAATTCGAAATGCGGCGACTGCGGTGCGTTCGGTGCGGCCAAATCTGCGTTCACCTTAAGTGTCGCGTCGTACGAGTCTACCAACGTCATTTCACGTTTGTTATAGTGGGACGCGGTATTCCGATTCGTTCGTTTGAGGCTGGCCTCACACAGCCGGAATGTCTCCCTGAATTAATAATCGTAAATTCATAATCTGAATTTCGGCAACTTGCCTCACACATATCTTGAAAATTCAGATAATGATTTTTTTTTAATTTATTGTTTTAACCAGGTGATTTTTTTCCAGCTGAAAATATCATCCCCATGATACATTAATTACAGTTCAAACAATACAAAATCTGATTATGAATTTCTCAGATCGATTTGTAAGAATGATACTGACAATTACGACGACGATAAAAGATGAACCCAGTATTTGCGTTTGCATTTCTTTGTTTTTTTTATTATATAAGTAGAGCCAAAAGCAATGCGATTAGTATTAATTCTTCTTCCATAAAGACGAGACTACTCGTGATTCCCGGCACATATAAACGTCTTTATGGAAGAAGAATTAATACTAATCGCATTGCTTTTGGCTCTGCTTATATAATAAAAAAAAAAAAGAAATGCAAACGCAAATACTGGGTTCATCCTTTATCGTCGTCGGTATTGTCAGTATCATTCTTACAGATCGATCTGAGAAATTCATAATCTGAACAAATCAGAATGTGTATGGAGCATACTGATATTGTATAGTATTCCGGTCTTTCTATATCTATATCTATTAATAATATGAATTCAGATTAACATTCCGGCTATTTGAGGTCAGCCTGAGTCTCGAAACGGTTTCGTAGTACGGCCCCAGGTTCAATTTACGTTTCAACAACGCGAGGCTTTGCAATTTAACTTTTACAAAAGCAACAACGGTGTTTTTACACCAAATGTTTTTGGTTTATTTTATTACTAGATGACGCCCGCAACTCCGTTGCGCCAAATTTCGTTTATCGCGCGGGAACCGTACATTTTTCCGGGATAAAAAATATCCTATGTCCTTTCCCGGAACTCAAATTATCACTATATCAAATTTCAGCAAAATCGGTTGAATGGTTTGGGTATGAAGAGGTAACAGACAGAGAGACACACATTCGCATTTATAATCACAATAGCCACAATGTTAGATAGCGTACTCCTCCGAAACGACTTTACTGATTTTAACCAAATTGTATATGCATATTTAATGAAAAAAAAGGAATACTTACTTGTTGAATTTTCTATTATGTTTTTTAATAAATAGCAATAGTAATAGTAATAAACAGTAAAATTAATAAAATCAGTCATTTATTTCCTAACTGTCTGCTAAAATACTCTAGAAAATGTGGTAACATAATTGACAAGCCTTTTGTGACTATCTCTCATATTTTCTTCAATATTTTCGTAATTAATAAGTATTTTTAAGTGTTTTTCATATAAAATGATAGTTAATTGCACACAGAACATTATTACCACATTTAATCCAAAAAATATCACACTTTAAAAAACCGTTCTCAAATCTGGCCAGGTACAACATTTTGTGAAAACGTTCAACTACGATAACATGGCGCGCCCCTCCAAATGACTGTTTCAATGTGTGTAATCTCATCCTATGAAAGAGTTTGTATATAGTAAGTATTCAACCAATCACAGTACACGTAATATTTCAGTTAATGTCACTTATTACCAAGATTTGTTGTTCAACTAATCATAACTAGCCGACCGCGCAAGACAACGCACTTCAAACGTTTTGACAACGCACTTCAAACGTTTTGAATTTCGGAGGGGCGCGCCATGCTATCGTAGTTGATCTCTACAGGGTAGACCGGGTATTACCCGTTGCAATCAAAGTAGGGAAAATATTTTATTTTTTACGAAAATATCTGTTTTGAGTCTACCTTCCCTAATTTAGAAATTCGTTGTTATATTTTATTTTAGACCCAGCCAAACAACGCGACGTTTGCCGGGCCAATAGTTATGGATAATAATCGAAATAATGTTTCTACCGGCTCAGAATTACAGAATATTTAATGCCCTGTTCAGATACCTGTTCCATTGAAATATCCTGTTTAAATATTGAGCGAATGGCTCTGTGTAGTATTTCTGTTTTGTATGTGCTTAGAGTGTATCGGCATTGATAACCTGTAGGATAAATACTATAGTAAAGGATAATAGCAAGTTTCAATTGTTTTTAAATAAGACGTATAGCTAAATATTTAGCAGAAAAATGAGACGGTAACAAACTGTGACTAACAAACCTTCATCTATAATAATATTATAAATGGAAAAGAGTTTGTATGGTATCATCTATTTACATGTTATTTAGCTCTGATAGTACATACCACATAACTTCTGCTTGCAGGGTCGTGGTTGTGTATTCCGCGTAACCCATGGTGGGTTGCCTAATGCATAAAAGCAGGAACACCGTTGGGGTTTTGGTGGGTACACCCAGGCGCGGCCTTCACCAACCCGGGGAATCTCACATACTACGGTGACTTTCCCCAGGCTGCCGGGGATGCGTTTCCCCAACGGAAAAAGTTATACATAATATCAGATCGTCGAGCGGTATTTTTAGCTGTGGAATTACATTCTGTTCGTTCTGCATATTTATGGGCGTGTAGTATACTAGATGACGCCCTTTATCGCGCGGGAACCGTACATTTTCCCGGGACGAAAAGTATTCTACGTCCTTTCCCGGGACTTAAGGGCGTTCCGTCCGGAGATTCCGTAATTGACCGTATTTAAAACCTTATAAACTCATAATCTGAAAGCTACAAAATTATAATAAAAATACAGCAATAATCTTCAGTATATCAACATTCCTTTTGTCGTTTTAAATTTTCTATTTTTGTTTCTTATACTCTTGATATCAGCTTCCAAAGTAATACCAATTTGTTAAAATTCAAGCATACATTCAGCATCTCCTTAGGATTTACATGTTACTTTTATTTGAAACTCACGCCAATAGATCGACAATATCATAAACCATATTCGCCGTTTTAATTTTTTTTTAGGACAATTTTGAACTAAGATAAGTAAAAATAATAGGGTTTTGGCGCGATCTCGGCAACGCGGCAAATGTATGGCCAAGGTCGTTTGCTCGGGAGACGGCCTTAAAGTATCTCCATGCCGAATTTCAGCAAAATCGGTTCAGCGGTTTGGGCTTGAAGAGGTAACAGACAGACAGATAGACAGACAGACAGACAGATAGACACACTTTTGCATTTATAATATTAGTATGGGTATTTAAATAATTTATGAAATCAAATTAAACTCTACACTGACTTCTAGCACTCTTGCATATAACCGTGTTGTGAATATTTGCAAATCAAGACAGCAGAACTATACTTTATTAATCAGATTTCGTTAGATTTGGAGCCGATGTGTTTGGGAGCACATGTAATAAAGTGTTCTGTCCGACATTCATATTACAGGCATTAAGCAGGCGACGGTTGTCAACTCCGTCTGTCTAACGATGGACAAAATAATATTATTATGTCCAACGTCAGTTAGACAGCGCCACTGAAAACCCCATCCGGTGTTACGTCTGCTCCGACAGGTAACATAAATTAGATAAATTACGAAAGTAATCACAAAATAGATTGCCAATAGACAAATAAATCGCGCATGCCGTGTAAATAACTTCAAGTACGCCCACAACACTTTAAACTTTAGGAAAATAATATTATATTGCTCATATTTGATAGAAAATATTGTTGATACTATAATACTTAATTTTTTCCTTTTCCTGTTACTTTTGCCATAAAACGATAGCCTACGAGATAGAACGGCAAAGTATAAACTACAAAGTAATGATGGCAAAGTACGAGATCACGTATCAACAAGTAACTACTAATGTACCGAGAAAGTTATAACGGTATTTTCACACCGCCCGAAACGTGGGAGATAAAGTTAGTCATGAACGGAATCGGAGCAAACGTATCTAACGCTACAGAATTTGCCTTCAAACGTGAGACAACGAAATCTGTTTGTTAAATTCGTTACGTAGATCTGGATGCTTGGACACGAATGAGCGGTCAATACAAAAAATGTTGTTTCAAGAAGTAAGGCCAACGCCTCCGAGTCCAATCTTTATATATGTAAGTTTAAAACTTCTTATTTAATGTAGGCTGGTATGTTTGCAACAGAAAAGTAAAATATTTTAATTTTGAAGGACGACAATGTCAAGTTGGTAAGAACTGAAAAAAATGTTTTTTGGGAAAATATTTGTGTCCGATTTGGAGGATTTATAATTATAAACGTAATTATCGTTTCTTTATTTTTACAGAGAAACAAAATTGTTTATATTTTCCTCCTATATGTCGTAATAATCTTATAAAACGACAATTCGCTTATCATAATAGTATGGAGAAGCTACAATTTAAATTTACTTTGCTACCTAAATACGACGGAACGTCCAATGTACTATATATAACGTCGATAACTACTCAAAGTAATAAAGAGTGTTATATACCTGAAGGATTGCAAGATATTAGCAATCACACAGAAATAATGCAAACCGCTACATATAATAAAGTGCGAAATAGCCTAAATATATATATATATATATATATATATATATATATATATATATATATATTGTTACGGATACGGACACCCAGTGCCATCTAGCGTCAAACCAGCGGAACTACTCGAGGCAACGCAGACAGCGTAAATCCGCTATTCGATACTAGATATATAGTGCGAAATAGCCTAAAGAATATATATATATATATATGTATATATATATATATATATATATATATATATATATATATATATATATATATATATATATATATATATATACGTACAAAAATCATTTGGGGATTTTTATCGCAAGACGTATCTCTAAATTGTTTTTGTGTGCAATAAACTGTTAAATAAATGAAGTTTATTTTATATGCGGACTTTCGTAATTAAATAACCTGTTGACAAAATTTTTCAATCACATAATATTTTTATTGCCAACGGTTGACTAAAAATCTCGAAAAAGAATAATTGTACCTCGAAAAAGAATAATTATATTGTTCGAAGAAATATGCAAGTTAATTAATCAAATTTAATATAATTATTTTATATAGTACTGACACAAACACACGATGAAAATGAACAGAATATCTTCCGCTCATAATTAAGGTTTTGTTTTCACGTAAAGTTGTTTAATATTTAAATAACTTATTGATTAAGTTTGTAAACAATTTCAAATCCTGCTGATTTACTGACTTGACGATGTGGCCTTACTTTGTTCTCAAATATTCCTAACTGTGAAGATGACTTCCCGATCTTTGCCGCAAGCGTCTGCGACCGATAAAAATTAAAATAAAATGCCACTAGATGACTTAGGCCAGGGGTTCCCTAACTGTGCGCCGCAGCGCCCTGGTGCGCCGTGGAAAAGGCAAGAGGGGCGCCGCGACTCGATCATCCATCATTATTAAAATTAATATCACAAACAAATATTAATAAAAAAAAAAAAATATAATATGTATTATACAAAGCAGGTAGATGATTAAACACTAACCGAACCTAACTATAATCATTATGGGTGTTTATTTATGTACCTATATTTTTGTAATAGCTAGGTAGAGTAGGGCGCCGTGACAAAATTTTGACTTGTAAGTGCGCCGCAGACTGAAAAAATTTGGGAACTTAGGCTATGCAGTATGCTTTATGTTTCATTTTCTACTGACATTGGTCTAGCGACCCATGCCGCCGCGCCGCTGCTTTGTAGTGGCGTAGAGCAAAATGCAATCTATAGCCTATGTCCAGTGGCGTAACTATAACATCCGGGGCCCGTGGCAAATTGATTGGCCCTATCAGTAAAAATCGTCACATTAAAAATAATGTATGAACAATTTCTGACCTCACGGCCTCTTGGGCCAGGGCCCTCCTGGGTCGGGGGCCCGTGGCATTTTGCCAGCCCTGCCACCCTATAGTTACGCCACTGCCTATGTCATACATTGTCATTTTAACATAATATTATTTGAATTTTGAATTTATGTCAGTTGCGGTAGTTTGCCGCGTTGATCGGAGCGGAATTTTTACGGTGCGTCCACATTTGTATAATTTGCGCGATCAGTTCTCTGATCAGATCTTCGTCGCGTATCATCGAAGCGTGTCAAAATGATACGCGTATCATGATGCGCCCCGATCGCTATTAACCGCGTATCTGAGACGTGTCGTATGAAATACGTGCATGATCGGCAGAATGATCTAATAGGCGTCCACACTATGATACGCATACTTGATACGGCGCGATGATCGCGACGGAGACATGATCGGAGATCTGATCGCGCAAATGATACAAATGTGGACGAAAAGTTTATCGTATGTACCATCGAGGAAGTTGATTCCTATGCATTTGATAGACCAACGTTATTTGGTCGAATATGTCAATTCAATGTTAATTGTGATCTGTCGGCTGGGTTTGACGTAACGCAACCAAACTACTTAGATCCCCGATTTGCATAGGAATCAACTTCTCTGATAGTACATACTCGTAAGTCGTAATGCTAGAAATTGTCTACAACTTCGAAACATAGCTATAATACTTTTATATCTTGGGAAACAAATAATTTCTCTGGAAAGTAATCTTTTAATTATTAAGAGAGATTGAATGTATTTATTCTTTAACACGAACTTTACATAAATCGGTTTAGTGGTTTAAGTGTGAAAAGGTAATAAACAAAAATACTAATAATAATATACAGGTTGTAACAAAACTAAATGATAATAATTAAGCGTGTGTATTTGTCCCATAAATAGGGTTCATTGTGAAAGTTGAAAGAGCAAATTTCTTTTTTGCAATCCTATAATATAAAAGTAAAAAATAAATACTCTCTACAAGGAACACATCACCCTAATGTACGCCATACACGCTACGGTTTACCGGATAAGTCTACCTGTAGACTGGAACGTGTCTGGGAATAAACCTGTACAGTTTTTAGGCCTGCGCAGTTGACCGGAGCAAAATGTAAATTCAATTCTGTCGACTGATACCTGCGCAGGCATATCTGTACAGTGCACACTGTACAGGCGGCCTCTCCGGTAAGCCGTAGCTTGTATGCATGGACGTATAAAATTATTTTTAACAAAAAATTAAAACCGACTTCCAAGGTAAAAATAATAATAACATTAATATGAACTAAAAAGTATTAAATAATTTTTACTATCTAATAGTGCCTTTTTCCGAATTCGGCTAATCCTCAACTATTTCTGTACTCAATCTTCATTATTTTGAAGTCGGTACCAGATAGCTGAATCTTCAGTCCTCTGACAGAATATTTGAAACTTTTGGAACTGGCACCGACTTCAAAATTATGAAGATTGAGTACAGAAATAGTCGAGGATTAGCCGAATTCGGAAAAAGGCACTATTAGATAGTAAAAATTATTTAATACTTTTTAGTTCATATTAATGTTATTATTGTTTTTACCTTGGAAGTCGGTTTTAATTTTTTGTTAAAAATAATAATAATTTCACTCTTTTTAGTTACACTAGTACGTAAACCTTCGCGTATATTTTACGTATTATATTACAATTTGTTAAGTGTTGAGATTTGTAAACTTTATATTTTCTAAGAAAATTTAGTTCCGCAATTCAACAACAGATGTCGTTGTTAAGCATCTGCATCGCGGTATCGCTTACTCGACAGCATTTGATATAACTAATTCGCTACAATAAATTTTTCTTCTCGCTCACACTCACTGGTTGTCTTAATTGATATTATGCCAGAGGGATTAACGTCCCAGGGTAACCCTACAGAACCATAAGACCAGTTTTAGGCGTATGACGTCTTTTCTTTACATTAAGAGTCACAACTCACACTCACAAAATAATATATTATCAGTGAAGTAAACAGTAGTTAGTAAAGAATTCGATCTGTATAATATAAAGTAGTAAAATATTCGATCTGTCGTCTGACCAAAATCACCATATGTTTCCATATAAATTTCGAGGAGTTCCCTCGATTACTCATGGATCCCATCATCAGGTCACCACTTTTGTGAACATAGTACTAAATTGGAGTGAAACCTAATACAACAAAACAAAAATTTCGAAAATCGGTTCACAAACGGCGGAGTAATCGTTGAACATACAAAAAAAATCCACAGCCCAACATATAACCTCCTCGTTTTTTGGAAGTGGGTTAAAAAGGCGGATGGAGTCCCACCATACACAGCGCTGTGTCCTCAGTGTCGGCCAGACTGACTGCATGTACACGGTCCGCACGCACACGTTCATACGCTAGTCCAGCCATTTGACAGGCGTTAGAATGTGTGCGTGGCCGACTATTAAGACACAGTTCCGCGTATAACAAGATTCCGTCTGCCTTTTTTTTTACGTCCATGCTTGTATGGCGTACAAGTAAATCACTTAGTTATGTTATAACTTACACTCTGTATATATTATGTAAGACATCGTGTCACTGAACAAGCGATTCAAATTGAAAAGTTTTGCGACAATTTAAAACGCCCATTGCTGCTGACGGTTACCGAACCAGTGAATATAAAAGGACGTGAATTCGACTACGATTGAAAACACCTGTGATTGAATAGAGAATTGTACGAGGAATCGTCTACAAAGCGTACAGCTACACGTTATTTTTGTTATTCGAAGATATTTCTTTTTATATTTTGTTGTAATTACGCAGCTCTGTTGATACTGTTGATCTTTTACTAAAAATACAGATAATACTTTAGGGTGGTGTCTGCAGGTAGGTCCCCTATATAGAGTTCGCTGTTTGAACTTTTGAATTTGGTTGGCCTCGCAAAATCTCGATTACGCTAATTTTTGTCTTGAAATATTCGTAGAAGTCCGGGGAAGGTTAATATAAATATTATGAGAGAAGTGATGCGAAGTTCACTCTAATCAATATTATAATTATTATTTAATTATCATAAATATAATATTATAATAATTAGAGAGTGAAAAATGTTTTCAGCATCAAAAATTTCGTTCACGCATTAACAGTGAATATGACACATCCATACTAATATTATTAATACGAAAGTGTGTGTGTCTGTCTGTCTATTACCTCTTCACGCTTAAACCGCTGAACCGATTTTTATGTATGGAGATAGATACTGTGAGTATCGATAAAGGACGTGGATACTTTTTACCCTGAAAAAATGTACAGCAGCCTTTATGCATAATATGTCTGTTATATACTAGTTTTGGAGCGCAACGTGCTATTTCTTATTCTATCTGTTAATCTTACTCCCAAAATCGCTCTATGGCGCGCCCTGAGTTGGAACCGTTGCGTCGAGACTTGCGACTCAGTCAATAACCAGCCCCCTAGACAAGTGGCAAAACGCTAACCCTAACGCTAACGTTACAAAAATGTATGCGATTTGACATCAGTCATCGCTTCGCTAGCGAATACTAATGTCAAATCCATACATTTTGTATTGATGCTAACGAAAATTTTCGTTTTCGCTTCGTTATAGAATCGCTGATCAAAATGCATGGAATCGACATATAGTTAACGTCATATTAACGAACGCTTATGACAATTCCATACATTTTGATCGGCGAATCCATTCGAACGAAATTTCAGGGGCGTGTCAAAAAATAAACAACAAGAGTTTGTTTATTTTGTAAATATTATAGCAAATTAAATATATTTAGAACAATAATTAATGGTATTTGGTTTATAGTTAGTTAAAAACTGCTTGTGGAAAATGAATATAATCATAAAAAAACTGGTTTTTAGAGGGTAAAACACTCAATAAGTTTCAAGGCCCAATCTATGCTAAAAGGAAATAAATTGGTGTTAGCAGGACATGTAAGGGATGTAGAAGAGCTAAGAACTAATGGCAATGTTATTTAATACGAGCCAATATAATTCGCCGAACATCGGTTACTTTAGCACCCTATAAAACAAGTTCAAAGTACTCAACCGACCAAAAAACGTAACTAAACATTTGGATAAAGCAAGTCTAAACATTATTTTTTCTTCTTACAGATAGATACAATGATATTCAACTAAATAATTCTTTGAGTTTTTTTATATAATATCATTGGATAGATATTAATGATTGTTGCAGGAGTAAAATGCAGCTGCGTTTTAAACAGAGAGAAATAAAAATACGAGCAATAGGTATTTGAAAAAAAAATGTTATGTTTTTAAAAATTTTGTTTTAATTTATTTTTTACAACATTAATTAAGTATACTCTTGAAGAAAATCGGAGTCCAAAAACTTACTAAAACACCGCAAACATTTTTCACGTTTCTGAGTCTTTGCATTAATACACTTTCAATCAATGAGTTTCTAAAATAGTAACATAAAATATCATTGCTTTCAATATGGATTCTTACTCGAGCATTATCATAAGTCCTTTCGGTTTCCTCTTGAGAGTAGGTAATCGCTTTGTTTTGCTCAAAATGGGGGCATAATAATTTTAACTCTTTTACCCCTTTCATCTAAAACTTGCTTACTTGAAAAACCTTTTTCATTCAAAACTCTATCTCCAGCTTCTAAAAGATCAGTTAAATCAGATGTAGTATCTGGTTTATCGTCATTTGTGAGTCACTATTTCTTCCACCTGATACTTTAGATTTAAATGAAATATTCTATGAAACTATTACTGCAAGTTTTGTCGTCGGGTTTTGAAGACCATCATGGTGATTCATCAACACTAAAACAATAGTTAGGTACTCAAAAACTCTTTATAAAATGCAACTCAAATAAAATTGACTTGACTGGTAATGCAATTTTAGATTATATCGAATCACATACTATTTCATTTTTAGAGCAGATATCTGATTTAATTTCCTAGTGGATTTAAGAAAAATATTAAATTTGTACTGACTATCTCTATATTTTGCTGTTATTTTTGCAGTCTACGATACAAAAACAATTACGACCAATTTCTAAAAATTTCAAAACAAGATTGATAAGTTCGTTTGACTATTAACTGAGCCCTATTGGTTGCATATTTTTGCCGCGGCAAGCGCGGCAATCGCTTTCTTTGTCCCCTCCACTCACTTCGCACGCTCCGAATAACGAAGCGAAAACGAAAAGATTTTGGCTCACCCCACAGGTCTATGCGCCATAGGTTAGGACGGGCATACTACACAATAATAAATATTGACATGTCTGCGTTTGAGGGAGATTGGTAGATCATAATATTATAATTATGATCAATATTATAATTATCAAATTAAAAATGTTTGCATCAAAAATTTTGTTCACGCTATGACGCATACGAAATAATTAAAGAAATCCCAATACTTGGGGGGAAAAAATCGTGCGCTTTTGAATTTACGCTCAAGGGTTCAACGATTCGTGCTCATCGATAAAATTCATTTACATTTCCCTCGACGAGGCCATATCAGTTTTTAAATTAAAAGCCCATCGGTGTTGCAATTTAATTCAATTAACGAAAGTACCGGAGCACTTCCCAGCAGGTGCTTGAGATACGCAATTATTTTAATTAAATGAGCTCCGACGTTCATTTCACAAAACGTTTCGCGTTTACGTACGTTATTTGCAATACTTGGGACATAATATTGTCATTGTGATGTGTAAGCCCAAGTCAACAAGGCTCTACCATGAACGTAGAAAAAAAGGCGGACGGAGTCTTTATACAAAACTGTGTCTTCAGAGTCGGCCACGCACACATTCTTACGGCTGTCAAATGGTATGGACTAGCGTAAGAATGTGTGCGTGCGGACCGTGTACATGCAGTCAGCCTGGCCGACTCTGAACTCTGAAGACACAGTTTTGTATATAGTAAGACTCCATCCGCCTTTTTTTATAAGTTCATGGGCTCTACAAATAATTTATTGTTTTTATTAATTGTAGACTGTGCTCTCTAAATTTTGAAATTAGTTAGAGAATATTGTTACGAGTTTTTTTAAGAGCCTATGCAGTCCCTCTGCTGGGTAAAGGCCTCCCCTAATTCTATTATGGAAACATAGTGTGAATAATATATGTCATATTGAACAAAATATATTATCTGAACATTTGAACTATCTCACGCTGAAAGCAGAATTTGAATTAGTTTATGCGATTAGTTTGTCAGTTTAATACTAAAGCGTAATGTGAAGCATGTTCGTCTAGCTTTTTAGTAAATTCAATAAATTTCAATATTAATAATGGCGACTATATAATAGTTTTGTAACCAGTAACTTTCGTAGGGTAACCATATTAGAGAGGGAGAAACAGGATACAGATTTGCTTTATGGTGTACTTAAGGCGGTGGTCTCCATTCTCTAACCAAATTGCATGGTTATCACTTATCATTTATCATTGAAGAATTGAATTGAAGATGATTTTTGAGAATTTGGAATGCAATATCTTAAGCCCGTCACAGATTTACCTATAATATATATTAATATATTTATAGCAAGGCATATTAATCTATACTAAATCCACATGTCACAGAAATATATATTTAACTGAGTGTGTGGTCAAAATTAGTATGGAAAATATATAATAATATGCCTAGCTATAAACATATTAATATATATTACAGCTAGATCTGTGACGGGCTTTATGAGCTGATAACATTGCATAGAATCATAAAGCGTCTCCCAGACAGACGCGGCCTGCGGTGGAGGTGGCGGTGGCGGTCAGTTGAATGGCTTGGCCGCGTGGCCGCGTGTGTCTGTGTCGTTCCTAGAACTGAACAAGTCAGTCATCCAACTGACCGCCACCGCAACCGCCACCGCAGGCCGCGTCTGTCTGGGAGACGCTTAATATGATCAGGATACGAAGTTCTTACTCTTACAGTTTTAGTTTGCAGGCATATATTTTTTAGGGTTCCGTACCCAAAGGGTAAGAACGGGACCCTATTACTGAGACTTCGATGTCTGTCCGTCTGTCTGTCCGACTGTCTGTCTGTACGTCTGTCTGTCTGTTTCCAGGCTGTAACTTAAGAACGGTAATAGCTAGAGAGTTGAGATTGTGTATATCTGTTGCCGCTATAATAACAAATACTAAAAACAAAATAAAATTAATATTTAAGGGTGGTCCCATACAACAAACGTGATTTTTTGGCCTTTTTGGCTCTATATCAATAATGGCAACAGGTAGGTACATGAATTTTTCTCAAGGTCCTTAGTTTTATGTGCACTTTGATATTTAATAATAATATTAAACTAAAATAAAAAATTAAGGTGGGCTCCTATACAAAAATACAATTTTTGGGCAAATTTTGCTCTATAATGGTACGGAACCCTTAGTGCGCGAGTCAGACTCGCACTTGGCCGATTATTTGATTTTGATGGTTGGTTGGTTGGTTGTGTTATCTGTCAATCCATGATTGTCTTTAATGTGGCAGACGGCAGTTAAAAACAGGGATCCCGTAAGGGCTATAAATGGCGCCTGTGTGCAAAAAAAGGATTTTGGCGTCCCTTTTTGGGTCCTTGGTTTTGGCGCCCCTAAAGATGGCGATTTGGCGCCCCTAGAGGATGGCGCCCGTGTGCTGTGTGCATTGCACACATTGCACATAATATGGTAGCGGGGGCCCTGGTTAAAAATTACTGTAAATAATTAACAAACACATAGAACTGATACTAAAATATGTTAAATTTACAGCGATGAACGATGATGGGTGATTCTGAAAGCATCAATCACACTTTCCGTTCAACAGAAAAAATATTTATTCGATTCCTACACCCGTACCTTACATTATAAATCTCAAAACCATATGAGGAGCAATAAATGTGATGGATCGCTCAATTATATAGACATCGGCAATCTAAATCTTTAACCCACTTTTACGGTCTGCCATGTTCCTTATTCCCGGGCGATAAGATTGAAAATCGATTGACTCTAGTGTCTAGTGTAGAGTATGACGTAGTAAAATATCAATCACTGAACAGTGAACTGTATTCAGTATTAGTAGATCTAGATCGATTTTTGTATAGAGGCTTAAGTTGTATAACATCATGTTATTTTAGTTAAGACATTAACGGTCTTATTACAAAAAACTAAACATCTGTTGAACAGTTGTTTTGAGACCATTTTGTACTGAAATTTTCTGTACTTTTTTGTACTGAAACTAATCAACTGTTCAACAGTACCCTTGCCTGGCCACCAGTAGGAATGCGAAAGTATAGACAAACTGTGGAAATAAACTTAAGGTGCCGTTCCAATCTTTTTTCGTTCTGAAAAATTCAATTAAAATGCCACTTTATGACAAACTCTAGTCAAAAAATATACTATTATCTGTCATAAAGTGGCATTTTCATTGAATTTTTGTCGGTCGCGATTGGCCGCGGTAAAGATCGGAAGCACCTTAAGTTTATATCCACAGTTTGTTTATACTTTCGCATTTCTACTGGTGGCCATGCTAGGGCTAGAGGTGTTTAAATCTTTTGTGGTAAGACCGTAATAATTTTTGTTTTTGGGTGTATTGTACCATCGAAGAAATCGATTCATAGGCAGTTGAAGGATCTGCGTCCTACATCAATTGGTCAAATTATGTAAATTCGGTCCAAACTATGTAACGAGTCCAAAATTTTATATATTTCATGTAAAGTTTCATTATGGTACTCGTAGATTGTACCATAATGATGTACTCAAGTATTGTCCTTCATAATAAATGGACAGATATCACATTTTAAAGTTAAATAAAGTCCTGTTTTCGCTTTGTTATTAACACACTGGCTTCCGCCCGCGACATCGTCCGCGTGGAATAATTACTTTGGGCTAAGCCAACTGGGGCCACCGACGCCCTTCCCTTTATGTCCTAAAGTATGATAATACATTATCCTTGTGTATGATAACACATTATAGCCTATGCCCTATTATAGCTTTTCTCGTTAAACGAACTATAATCTAACACTGAAAGAAATTTTAAAAATCGCACTAGTAGTTCCTGAGATTAGCGCGTTCAAGTAAACGAACAAACAAACTCTCCAGCTTTATAATATTAGTATATATTTCATCAAAGAGGTTTCCAGGAAGGCGTCTTATTATGTTTTAAAAATATAAAGGTAAAGAGATGCTACTAGAAGGATTGGTCTAATGAGGGACGGCTTTATCCATAAAGGTTGCTTTTCATAAATCCTGCTACGAAAGGTTCGAATGGCAAAAAGTAAATATTATCTTCTTTTAGCTGATTTCCAAAAAGGGGAGATTTTTGGCGTGAATCTCATTTATTTTTAATTATGAAGGAATTCGATTTCTACTAATATGCTCGGGCATTGCAAAATATTGTAGAATGAAGAGCCTTCATTTTTTACGGAGATCAACCCAGTTCAGACTATCTTTCGTTCTGTTTCAACCGACTTCATTTAAAGTTACCTAAAAGCAATTTCATTAGGGACGTCTTCTAGTAGCTTTAAAAACGTTATTTTTACGGCCCAAATTTTTATATAAAATGAGAGTCTGTTATCGTTATGTTAATATCCAAGGGCGGAATTGATATTGAACCGAATTCGAGTGATCTCCGCAGGGATAATCTGCAAATTATCCTGAATATCGAACTCGTTATGAATATAATATTACAAACTAGACGACGCCCGCAACTCTGTTGCACCAAAATTCATTTATCGCGTGGGAACCGTACATTTTTTCGGGATAAAAAGTATCTTATGTCCTTTCCCGAAACTCAAAGTATCTCCATACCAAATTTCAGCAAAATCGATTCAGCGGTTTGGGCGTGAAGAGGTAACAGACAGACATACAGACAGACAGACAGACAGACAGACAGACGGACACACTTTCGAATTTATAATATTAGTATGGAAGTATGGAAGTATGGATGAGTAAGTTTATACAAATATTTTCTTTAATTATTTTTAAAGACTTGTTTTATATATTGTAAAAATCTATAATCTACATATCTTATATATAAAATTCTCGTGTCACAATGTTAGTCCGCGAACTCCTGCGGAACGGCTTAACTGATTTTTACCAAATTTTATATGCATATTCAGTAGGTCTGAGAATCGGCTACTGGGTACTTTATATATTGACAAGTGCATTTGTTGAATAAATAATAGTAAATTATTACAACTCGAGACTGACGGCGACCATTGTTTGTGCGACGGCATAGCGACCGACGTTGCCATGGCGACATACTTATTAAGTCACTTCAAAAAATACTAATAAGGGCGAAATACTTTATATTATGGCAAAGCAACGTTTGCCGGGACAGCTAGTATTTATATATATAAAAGAAAGTTGTGTTAGTTACGCCACTTATAACTCAAGAATGGATGAACCGATTTGGCTGAAAATTGGTGGAAAGGTAGCTTAGAGCCAGGAATAGGACATAGGATACATTTTGTCCCGGAAAAATGTACGGTTACTGCACAATACCATCGATTTTGATGAATTTTGATATGCAGATACTTCGAGTCTCGGGAAAGGATAAGATAAGGAATACTTTTGGTCTCGGAAAAATGTACGGTTACTGCACAATAAACTTTTATAATTTGCGCGTAAACTATTCAATCGATTTTGATGAATTTTGAAAATATACGGTTCCTGCACAATAAACTTTTATGATTTTCGCTTAAACTATTTAATCTATTTTTATGAAATTTGACAATAAGATACTAATTTTAATCAATTGTTTTCTTAATTATACCAATTCGAATTAAATAATCATCGTAAAGACAGGACAACGTCTGTCGGGTCAGCTAGTAATATTATAAACCTAAAAAAATTTTTTGTTAGCTAGAACGCGCTAATCTGAGGAACTACTAATCCGATTTGAAAAATTCATAAAATATGATAATAATCCTTACCCAAATAAATTAGTTATTAATCACAAGTATTTCATTTAAATCATAATTGCCATTTACATAATTCGATTTAACCCATCAAGCCCCATAAGCTCACCGGAGAGCGAGACACAATAGAATAACAATAGATTTCCAAGAAACTACAATCGATGGATTAAAATATGAATATCTTAGGAGATATTCATTAATGAATATTCATTTAGGAGATATCGCAGTTGTCAATTGCGGTTTAAAAAGAAAATGATGCAATATGATAAGTTTTTGACATGGGGTCATTGACCACTACTACCGCGATTCGCCGGTACACTATATAGTACATTGAACGTTCAATGAAAGAGCATGTAAGTGGGCGATTATGTAAATGCAACAATAGCGACCACTTTCTTGGCTTCCATAATGCTCTCGAACAGTTAGGTCTCGATTGTTCTAGATTTTGGATTAATACCGGCCTTTGTGACCTGTTGCCTACACAATGAACCCTGCATTCAGTACTTCCAGGACATTAAGCATTCTAATATTATTTATTAGACTGCAACTTGCAAGTTGAATAATATTATGCGCAGATGATAGACAAAATTTTTGCTGTCGAACCAAACAATACTAATTATAGTATAACGAGCTTTAGCCCGCGGCTTCGCTCGTGCTTAGAAGTATTATTATATACAAACATTCATCCCCTATTTTAACGCCTTGGGGGGAGAATTGACCAAAATCCTTTCTTAGCGGATGCCTACGTCATGACATATACCTGCACGCCAAATTTCAGCCCGATCCGTCCAGTGGTTTGGGCTGTGCGTAGATAGATCACCATATCAGTCAGTTACCGTTAGCGCGGGAACCGTACATTTTTCGCGATAAAAACTGTCCTATGTCCTATCTCGGGACTCCAAGAATCTCCATGCCAAATTTCAGCAAAATTGGATCAGCGGTTCGAGCGTTCTTCACGCTCGAACCGCTGAACTGATTTTGCTGAAATTTGGCATGGAGAATGGAGATTCTTGGAGTCCCGAGATAGGACATAGGTCACATATGAGTTTTATACATTTATACATAGTATAATATAACATACATAAAATACTAATATTATAAATGTGAAAGTGTGTCTGTCTGTCTGTCTGTCCGTCTGTCTGTCTGTCTGTCTGTTACCTCTTCACGCTCGAACCGCTGATCCAATTATGTTGAAATTTGGCATGGAGATTCTTGGAGTCCCGAGATAGGACATAGGACAGTTTTTATCGCGAAAAATGTACGGTTCCCGCGCGATAATCGAATTTTGGCGCAACGAAGTTGCGGGCATCATTTAGTAGTATAATAAACTTTGTTCCTTCTTCGTATAATTGCTACGTATCCATATGTTACTTTTGGGCTGATATTTTAACCCTCAAAACCTTGTACTTGAGGAATAAATCTATTTCACCCCTAAACAGTTTTTGTTTATTCTCGGGTTAAAGTTTCCGAGAACCGTTTTCAACGAATTATGAGAACTGGTTCAGAAAGAGGGTACCTATTGGCGCGTAATGCCGTAAATTTTCCGAGACAAAAAGTATCCTATTTCCTTTCCCGGGACTCAAAGTATCTCCATATCTTTCAGCAAAATCAATGAGGTGGTTTGAGCGTGAAGTGGTAACATACAGACAGACAGACAGACAGACTATCGCATTAATAATATTAGTATGGAGTTAAATTATACTTAGACTCTTAGAGCAATACTTGGAGTTAATAAAACTGTCGCATTGTTTGTCATAGTTAAAATTACATTAACTGTGAGTACAAAATATTTGTCCAACCTTAAGGCGAGGATTTCCGACGAAAGCACTTGCGATCACTTTGTTAAATTTCATTTAAAAGTATGTTTTTGCCAATTACTGTTGCTGTAAAAAATATATTGCATTTTAGAGGGTTTGAGTTAGCAATTCCACCTATCGATTACAATATGTTTGGTGCAAGTTCATTCGATAAAAAAAAAATACCAAAATGCACCAAAATAAAAACTTAAAACTAATTTTTTAGTCTAGTCATTAGTGGCTTGGACTACGAAAATGTTATCGCAAAACAAAAATACAATACTTACATTTGATATCACCTGCATTGCTGGTTTTAGTTGGACGTGTGTACTGAATCGGGCTTGTAGCAGGCAATGTAGCTGTATATTTGGAAGCGGTGACTATTATCGTCTTCTCTTGTTGTGAGTAATTGAGGCTTGGACATAAAGTCATCAGGGCAGGCAAACGTTGCGCACGTGACATGCTTTTTAATTCCATCATTCAACCTTTTTCTAAGGTTTTATTCCAAAAGTGTTACACGAGCAATTAATTATGTAAAAAACTTTGTGACATGTGTATGTATGAAGTGTTTTATAACAGGGGCAAATACTAATTTTTTCCGTATATTTAAACAAAACTTGTAACTTACCGACTTCATCGTCTAGAGAACATCATAATTCAAGCTATAGCTAGATATTATATTGTCTAGAACAATATAATATCTAGCTATAGCTTGAATTGAAAAACCTTGAAATTTTCTCGGTCTTAAAGCATCCATTTTAATGCAAATGCAACAAAATAATGCAACAAAAAAACGACAATTTTCAATAAAAACATTTATAAAGCTCTGGATTAAATGAAACACAAAAATATAGTCACAGTAACCACAGTAACTCGATTTTTTAAGAGCTAACATAAGTCAAAGCTTGTATGAATTTTTAAACGACTTCCAAAAAAACGAGGAGGTTATATGTTCGGCTGTGGTTTTTTTTTTATGTATGTTCAACGATTACTCCGCCGTTTGTGAACCGATTTTCAAAATTTTTGTTTTGTTGTATTAGGTTTCACTCCAATTTGGTCCCATTTTCATAAAAGCGGTGACCTGATGATGGGATCCATGAGTAATCGAGGGAACTCCTCAAAATTCAAATGGAAATATATGGTTTTTTGGTTTCATAAAAAGTCACCATTCTTAGCTGGTATCGACTTAAAAATAATGAAGATTGTGTACAGAAATAGTAGAGGTTTAGGAGTATTCTGCATAAGGCACTATTAATAGTAAGAATTATTTCATACTTTTTTGTTCATTATAATAATAATTATGGTTTTTAGTCTGGAAGTCGGTTTTAATTTTTTATTAAAAATAATATAGATTAGACTAGTTGCCCATATTAAAAGAAATTTTAAAAAATAACATCGGTGAAACAATGACTATGATATTATCTTAAAAACTCTCCAAGATATAAAAATCGAAAATCACAAAATCTTCCTAAAACCACAGAATACATAATAGTACATTTAACCTTACTAAAACGCTCCATAAAAATGTCAGCACTTTATGACGTCACACGCTGGCTAGTTTGTACGCATCGCGGGAAGATTTTGTTCGATAGCTATGTTAAATATTGCGTTTATGAAAGTGGTTTCATAAGAAAAATTGTTATAAACTGCCTATCTTATCGAATGGTTTACAATTATTAAGAAATTTTTCTATTTTTTTTTGTGTTTGTTGTTTTTTGTAATAGGTTAACAATTAGAGAGCTTCTGAATATTCAATTCATGCTTGCTGCAATTCTGCAGCTTCAATTAATGTTCAATAAAGAGAAAGTAACTTTTATTTTACTACAAAAATGTTATTTTAAAATTTAAATATCATAACTCAATTTAACCTTCTCACTGTGTAAACTTTTAAATGTTAATTGTAACACCTACGTTTATATTTTTTATATAAACCGTAAATTACATTAAGCTATGATAAAATATAATGTACAAGAAAACTTTGAAACATCATAATAAACAGTGAAATTATGTTTCTTGGTACTCATTATAATATCTTATTATAAAGGTTTCACGATGACATAAATAGTAAAACACAATAGACTACATTCTATAAAAGTATAAGTAAGTAATAAAAAGTATAATAAAAAGGAGACACAGAATACATTTATACAATTAATACAAAATTCTTTATTCACAAACTTAAAATACCATAGAACTTTTGACATTTTATATGAAATACCAGAATATTATGACTTCCGCAACTCAATTGCGCCAAAATTCGTTTATTACCCGGGAACCGAACATTTAATCCGGGATAAAAATAATTAAGCCTCGGCAAAGGACATAGGATAGTATCCCAATTCCTATGTCCTTTCCCGGGACTCAAGTATTTTCATAACAAATGTCATCAGAATCAGTACATTGACTTAAACGTGAAATAAAAATTCACCTTTATCAACTCGTAGTTTTAGTCTATTAATTTCTTTTTATTTTTTCATCTTACCCAAATGTTAACTTCAATAGGGAAGATGCGATATTTTTGTGTTTAATTTAAAGAACTCCATGCAGAATAGACCACAATTAGTATATTTAAAAAATTAAATTACTGGAATTTACAGAATTTGAAAAAACGCGTAAAATAGGAGAAATTTTGAGCGTTTTGATCGTTTTTAACGCTAAATGGAACGCGGGGATAGCAGGTGTGACGTCACTGAACGCTGATTGGTGTTTTGAAATCCGTTCCGTTTCAAGTTACTTTTAATTCGTAATTTTTGTAAAAATAAAAACAATATTTTATAAAATACTAGCTATCCCGGCAAACGTTTCTTTGCTATAATATTATAAAGTATATCGCCCGTATTATTTTATTGTAGTGACTAAATAAATATGTCACCATGGCAACGTCCATCGCTATCATGGTCGTCGTTTTTCTCGAGTTGTAATAATTTACTATTATTTATTCAACAAAATATGCACTTATCAATATAATAAGTACCGAGTAGCCGATTCTCAGACCCACTGAATATGCAGTATAAAATATGGTAAAAATCGGTAAAGCTGTTTCGGAGGAGTTCGTGGACTAACATTGTGACACGAGAATTTTATATATAAGATAATTAACCTTGCAGTGGCACTTTTATATTTTTTTAATATTTTAATAGCATCATAAATATTATATTTGCATGTTCCCTATAATACTGATATAATAATAATATATGTATAATATTATGGTACTTACTATTATATATTCGACAACATAAAAGAATAGGAGCAAAACAAAATAAAAATATTATGCTAAAAATAAACTCCTCCTTTATCGAAGTCGGTTCAAAATAAAATCCTTCGAAGGATGAAATTGGTTTACTCGTGTTATCCACTAAATTCCGAGCAACTGATCGAATGGGATGGTGCACGGAATTTCAAGTGACGTATCGAGGAATGCCCTAATAAAAACTCGAATTTACTGCAGTTGTCATCTTGATTTATATATTTTTTTTTGTATCTAAAAACTGATATACAATAAAAATACTTAAAATATCGCATAAATGGATCTGGCCTATATACAATAATTATTAATTGGTCGAAAAAAATGTAAGTACTAAGTACTTACTAAGTTGACCGAACATGAATACAATATTATCTTAGCTATTATTAATTTTACCCCACTTTATCACACACGAAAAAATACGTCTTCAGTTTTGGTCTGGCCTGTGAGTTTAATTACTAACATAGCATAATAAAACATTTTAGAATTCTCATATAATATAATCGACTGGAATTGTTATCGCTTGGCGCGCATGAGTGGCATCTTAATATAACTTTGTTCATTGCCTTTGTATTAAGCAAATTAGCAAATTTAATTTGTAATCAAATTTACAATTACTTTAATGACTCACCCTACAGCTTGGTACGAGATTTGAATTAAAATTAAGAGATAATTTATATTGTCAGTAGATCTAAGACTTCAATCGCGTCAGTTTGTTGTGATGAGAGTATAAGTGTCGAAACCTCAGTCGAAACACACTAGCCTGAATTACGCCGGCGCAAATTCCGCCGCGTTTACGCCGCGTTTTAAACACATACAAAATACGGGCGGAACGCGAGAGACTACACACTATTCCGTCGCGTTCCGTCCGTATTTTGTATGCGTTTGACATTTGCGGCGGAATTTACGCTGGCGTAATTCAGCCTAGTGTGTTTAGACACCAAGGCTTCAGCCTCGAATTTTGCGGGCAGATTAGTAGGAAACTGTCTAGTTCACCACGCGCCGCTGCTTTAGAGACCAGTTCCATATAAATCTATACAATCTATACATTGACCTTAGGCCACGGACACGAAAACAGACGGCTTCCCGCGCCCCCACCACCGCTCCCGCTCCAAAAAATTTGAGGCTGAGGCCTAGGCTACTATTTCACTACATGTATAATATAAAGTTCAAACGACGAATCGAGACACAAAACTTCATACAAAAGGTCAAAATTACTATGGATAAGTACCTTTAAAATAAATAAATAAATATAAATGTTTATTTCGGACTGGGAGTCCATAAGTAAAATAAAGCGTCCGCCAACTATTATATTTCTGAATGGCGTCCGCTCACATAATTTGATTTGACAAGAGATATAAAATAATCCTTGTTTCATAAAATCCTTGTAAGTACCTAGTATTGTGCACCGCCACGTTGTCTACCTGTATATTTTTTAAAATCAACTTTCACAATGTCGACAATTTTCCTTACATTCAACTTGTGCAAGTAACCGTAAAAGGGATCTAGGATTGTTATTGTGTGTTGTTCGGTAAGCGTGACAGTCTATTATGTGGTTGTGATGAGTCCCCGAACCTCGGCTCCATGCTCCTGACATACTCTTATCTCCACGTAAGCCCACATTGTCAGCGACTTAAGGACATAATTGGATATTCAGAAAAATGAAATCTTCAATGTTGCATGCGAAAATTATGGCGGGCTATAGCGAAGCGAAGTTCGATCACAATTATATGAGCGACTTCATTCTTAGCGATTTATGCTTACTTGTTGTATAGTAGCGCTCCCATGCGTCACCTTTACACGTAATTTAGAGATATCTAAAAAAATGTCACTGTCACTAAGTCACCTGTCATGATTCATGACTTATCCGGCGCTCAGACTCGAGCTAGGTACTCATTTTGTTTAGAGCAAATATAACTTACCTACGGCACAGTATAGCAATATTGAATTTCTATTCTCGCAATCATCAGGGACGAAGAGCTCACACTTCCCTAGGTTCAGATCTAGACCTATAATTTTGAATTCACGTATCAGGGTCTGAAAATCCGAAAGAACTGTAGATGGGTCACTGGCGAGAGTCCCGTAATCTAGGTACCACACGTTGAATTTGGAATTTAGGAGTTCGATGACCGGGTGAATAGCTAAGCTGAAAATTGCTGGACCTAGAGGGTTGCCCTGTTGACAGCCAACTTCAGATTGAATTAAATGTTTCCGGTTAATAAGTTTAGTGGGTTCTTGGTAACACTGTAGCATGAAAGGCAGAATGGTGGGGGCTTTAGTTTTTATCTGTGTCAACATGGCGACCCTGTCTACGGAATTAAAAGCGTTTTTAACATCCACCTTTAGGTATACAGTGTTTTTTGAATTTTGTATATGAGTTCGAAAAGAGTGAACAGCTGCTTCACAGCCACCTTTGCAGGCAAAACCAAGTTGTTTGGGTTGGAAGTATGATGATAACGAGTTCATGGATCTGCAGGCTATCTTGGCAGTGAGGCGCCGACAGTCGAGCCGACAGCGATCGGACGAATGCCACCATCTCTCTTCCTCAGCGCACAGAGGTTTGCTCCATACAGGATGTCTACGATCTCTGATGCAACCTCACCACGAAGCATCAAGTTGCACAGATTCGTGACCTCCTGCAAGAGTTTCTCTCCGGTGTCCCCGCAGCAACAGCTGGTGAGGTCCTTCAGGTGCTGAGGGGTGATACCGTCGAGACCGCCCCCTTTTATTCTGTCTAGATTGGGGAAAAATATTTCCTTATTATAGAATTTAGCGAATATAATAGAGGTAGGCATTAACTATTACTCCACTTTCAATTTACCACTTTTACCTTATAGTTGTCTTTGATCCAGTTACTTAATGTTTGAGTGCAATTGTTATTTGTTATTATATGATTTAAGAAAACGAATAAAAAGGGTTATCCGATTTACGAAATTTTTTCTTTTATTTAAATATTCTAAGAGGTATACAATGCAAGACAAATCTTATGGTCCTGTGAATAGTAAGGAAGTTTAAGCACCGGTTGAAAACTATAATGTTTAGAAGTTATTATAAAAAGTTTTCCCCTTTAAGTTTCCACCAAGAACCTACAGTATATTAATCAGTCACATATTATATTATGTTTTTATAATATCCGGTAAGCAATACCTACGTAGATTAAAACCTCATCTTTTTTAGTAAAATATATACTACATATTTTATTAGTTATTACACCTAATTTTTTGTACCCTATGCACTGTAACAAGTGCAAGTAAAGTGACAGTTTGCTTAGCAAGAACTTTCAGAACCATTTTGGTTGGGCCACTGCAGAGATATAAACGATAGGGCAATATTAGTATCCCAATTCACTTCTTATTATTCGGTTTAATAAGTTTCATTCTGTTAGTTCCTTTCATATACCTCTTGAGTTGATATCATCTTTCAAATTAGTACACAATAATGATTGGGCAGGTTTAAAACTATTTATAATTTAATGTGCTATATTTAGCACATTGGCTCAGTTTATCTGACAGAAAAGCTATTATTACCCTATCGACTGGCAAATTATAAAAATCGTAGTTATGGGTTCTCCAAAACATTATCCATTGTTTTATACCACAATCGTATTGCATTTAATATGTATTATCGGATAAAAAATTTAGTATTATTTCAACACATTCCTCAGACAGTGGTGACCTTCAGTATGTACTCCCGGATAACCTCACGACTCGCGGCAACTATAGGCGTAGCGAGCGATGAAGATGTTACAGGACTTTATAAGTAGATTTAACAAGATAATATAATATATGTAATTTTTTAAATTTATTTATTATATGTATATGTCGCAGTCATCTGGTTTAATCTGCGATTCGATTGAATGACTAGCGCATTCATTGAATGACGGCATTCAATCGAATGACTGAGGGACGGCTCGTCAAGACGTTGCGCGTTGGCTTTAGTAGTCACTCAAACAAATATGGCGTTAAACAGCTCGCACAGCTGATAGCACCCTGTAATGATATTATTTTGTCGATTGTATTCATTATTGTAAAAGGGGTGACACACACGCGAGTAAGTACGCGGACTTACGGCTCGACGATTTTACTCGCCTGTCTGTCACCTAAAGTTCGCGTACTTAAAGATTGCCGCGCAAGTTCGCGGTCTTGGAATTTTACTCGTAGCTCGTACGTCTGGCAGCACTGCGAGCCGCGAGCCGCGAGCCGTCAGGCAGTGTTGCCAACACGACTAATACAAAATTTGCTAAACTACTGTTAAAATTTACTGTAATTAATGCTAAAAATAATGCTTAATGCTAACATTTTTCAGTAAAATAAACGTTTTTTAATTTTAATCTTTAATAATCAACAAAATCTCAATTTATTTTATGTTTCATCTCTCTTGCTATGGAAGTCTTCCTTCTCACCACGTAACTCTCTTACTAAATTTACGTGTGATAAACATTCCTTTTTTGTAAGCCAGTTTTTCACCTAAACTTTTCGATTTCGTTTTTTCTTATTATTTATAACGTTATTTTATGATATTATTCCTAAATAAGACAAAGCTTCTTCCGTCGACGACATGGTAACCCAGTGTAATCGTGTGTCACCGACGCGACCCGAGTAAGTTCGCGGACTTAAAACCCGCGTACTTAAAGTTTGTGCGTCTGTCACCGACACGAGCCGAGTAAGTTCGCGAACTTAAAACTCGCGTACTTTAAATGCGTACGTCTATCAGGCACTTAATGATGTTATTTTTAACTTTAAAGTTCAAAGTGCTTTATTTGTATTAAATATTACGACAGCGTGGATTTACCCATAACTACCCCACGGCATCAACGGCTACTTAAAAAATTATAGCATCCCATTTAACGACTTTACTAGGTATATGACCTTTAGTCAAGACGTTAAACGTCACAGTCAACGTCTTGACGAGTTGTCCTTTGGTCATTCGATTGAATGCTGTCATTCAATGAATGCGCTAGTCATTCAATCGAGTCGCAGATGGAACCAGATGACTGCGACATATATATCATATTATATAAATATGTATTATCTACTCTATTATATATATAAAAAAAGCCCACGGCGTGATGGACTGCAATTAATTAAAATTAATAATATTATATCAAATATCCTTGGTGCGAAAAATCTAAATAATAAAATACCAAAAAAAGGATATGGGCGAACAGCCCATAGACGGCCCCAATTTTATAATAAAAAAATAAAAAAACAAGTTAATATCAGGCTTACGAACAATAATATACTTATGATTCTTAGATAATTCCTTAAATAATGGGAACTACGGCTGTGTCGGCAATCATCAGGGTCTTCATACCACGTAACTACGTACTATAGCACTAGACTATAATAGTACAGATAGTTCAACTCATCTTTGCGCGCGACGCTATGTGTGCGTGCGCTTGTAATTATACAGCTTTAATTTGTGTGTTGCTCGGACGACGGCGATTGCGTCACTGCCACACAAATTAAAGCTGTATAATTACAAGCGCACGCACACATAGCGTCGCGCGCAAAGATGAGTTGAACTATCTATAAATGAATCTACGTCGAATTCACCACCTTCGTTTACTTATTTTCTTATCTTCACACCATTGCTAAATTTTCCCTGGTTATATAGTTCAAATAACTATAATTGGACGCTACCCATTCTGTTTATACGCAAAATAGCGAAAAAAAAATTCACTAGTACTACTAAGATACCTAACAAAAACCTTTAAAGCAAAAAAGGCTGTCTTGTATTTCAATAAGTGGTCTCATTTCATTGCTAATACAATTTCCATGGTATCTTTGTTCATTACAAAAAGAAAGTTTTAGAAGCATCTGAGAAAATTTCTAACGAAAATTTAAATGATTCTATTTCACATTTTCTTAGCTCAGCTTTTTGGCTTAGAACATCTTTTGAAAAGATTATTGACTGATTGTAACTAGGATCTTGGAAAGGTTATAAAAAATTAAATAACATTTCCTAATTCTTTCTATTCATAAATGATTTTTTGTGGTATTTAATATTTTCCTGTGGTAGTTCCAGAATTATAGACGCAGAATTAAAAACGAAACAATTTACATTCAATATCAGGTAGTATCCTAATCTTCGATTCATTAATAATAATAAAACCCATTTTTTCATATACAGGGTGTCAAAAGACCGCTTCCGATAACTTCGTGGGGTTATTATAGGGCATGAGATATATCCATTGGTGCAAGTAATTTTCTTTAAATCGACAGTTTTTAAAATAGTCAAAATTTTCAACACACAATGTATAGTGCTGATGTAAATTTTCTGATAGTAATTAGTATAATGCATAAGTATTGTAAAATTGATGGCTGTTGCTATCCCAAATAAATAAATAAATATCTTATAGATTTACAATGTTATTTATTTTAGCCAAAAAACTAAAATACCCATAAAAATGAACACACGGTGAAAACAACTTTTCCAATTAATAAGACATTATTATGTTTAATTTTTTGTTGTCTATCTTATCGAAATCGCGTTCTTTAGATGAATTCTAACCACGCTATTCAAAAAATGACATGTTGCAGACCAGCGGCATTCATTGCTATGCGGATGACAGTACAGGTGATGCTGTCTATACCGGCTCCCCTAATATTTCTCGGCAAAATGTCACTGAGAGTCGAAACAAACTTGTGTCTAAGGTGGAGAATTCATTGGAGAAGGTCTCTGAATGGGGTAGACGTAACTTGGTCCAATTCAACCCCGCCAAGACACAAGTCTGCGCGTTCACCACTAAAAAGTCACCAATGGTCGTATATCCTCGCTTCGAGGGCACATCTTTAACCATCTCTCCTAGCATTGAGATACTTGGCGTCAACATATCGAGCGAAGTTCAGTTCCGATATCATCTAGAGGGTAAGGCCAAATTAGCCTCGAAGAAGCTTGGTGTTCTTAACAGAGCGAGACAGTACTTCAGTCCGGACCAACGCCTACAACTCTACAAGGCGCAAGTTCGGCCTCATATGGAATACTGTTCTCATCTCTGGGCAGGGGCGCCAAAATACCAACTGCTCCCTCTGGATCGTATCCAACGTAGGGCCGCTCGAATTGTTGATTGCCATAGTGTTTCAAATAGCTTGGACCCCTTGGAATTGCGCCGAGATGTAGCTTCGCTCTGCATCCTCTATCGGTTATATCACGGGGAGTGCTCTGAGGAATTGTTCGGAATCATACCACCTGCAACTTTTCGCCATCGTCCCACGCGAAAAACATACCATCCTCATCACCTTGATGAGTGGCAGTCTTCCACAGTGCGTTTCTCGCGTAACTTTCTACCGCGCACTGTAAAACTCTGGAACGAACTGTCACCAGCAGTATTTCCGGACCTATACGACCTACAAACCTTCAAGAAAAGAGCGTATTCCCTCTTAAAAGGCCGGCAACGCTCCTGCAGCTCTTCTGATGTTGCAAGTGTCCATGGGCGACGGTAGTTGCTTACCATCAGGTGACCCGTCTGCTCGTTTGCCCCCTTATTTAATAAAAAAAAAAAAAAAAAAAAAAAACCTAATTTACCGTTAAAGTTTATTGTGATCATGCCAACAAAAATGCAATAAAATATCACGTAAATGTCAACTGAAACTGCGATTCGTATTTCGCGTGAGAAGTTTGTGGAGAAGTCGACATTATGTTGCCCTTTAAATTTTTTACATTATATCGGCCGCGTGCCTTTGTCGTGGCTCGTGACTGTCTTTTAACTGTATTACAGTATATACTGAGTATCCTTTAACCCTAGAACCGTACCCTGGGGTACAAATGAAAAAATAAATAAAAATTTAATTATACTTTTTTACTGTTCGACGGTTTATTTTGCGCGTCCGTGTATTTACGTGGGGCGGGGTGACGCGCTGAAACCTAAGTCGGGCAACGGTCCTTGCAAGTGGAAGTGGTACATTGCTTGTGGGGCACTTCGGTACTTTAAACGTAATTATAATTGTTATAACATTTTCATCGTTTTGTTGTTTTTTTTTAGTTCTTTGTGAACATGAATTTGAAGAAACTGACATAAAATTTATCGAGATCGTCAAGCAGTTTTTATACTGTGGGTTTATTTGTTTTTGATTGCATTATAGGATTGTTTACGAACTCGTAACTTATTTTCTTTTTTTTTATATAGCGTCTAGACGTAATTTGAGTGAAAATTAACTACTCAGAGAATATTCTTCTGGAATCGGAAGAAGAAGTAAAAGGTGAAGATCTGTTTTTAGGTGAGGCATGTGATGAAGAGCTGGATGATGTTATCCAAGATTTTCACGATGACGTCATTTTATCTCAGAGTCCTCACCGTTTAGAAGTAGAGTCACCTCCTGATTCAGACGAAGAAATAGAAGAAGTATCTTTGCAGTTCTGTTCTAATGCGTAACCAGTCACTGTCCTCAGCGTTCCAACTTCCATATAATATTTTACATGGTAGAGTCAGAAAAAAAACAGAAAAGCAGTCATACGGTATGACTCATACCTGTAGTGTGTCGCGCAAAACTCGCCGCTGGAGCCTCTGTATGCTCTATGGAATACTAAATATTGTGGGGATCAATTCTATGATACGATTACATTCTTCAGATGCTGCTAATAAGCATTTTTTCAAGAATAAGCGCACTTACCTGAAGACTCTCGCTTTTGATCACATAAAACCGCACCTAGAAGACAGATTTCAATACCGTACTTTGCCAACGTATCTTTATTGGTGATATACTGAAAAAAAAAAAACGCCCAACGCCTTCTATAGCTTCTCCTAATTTCAAATCTGGAAGGTGTTTTGTCTTCCCGATGTCCAAAATCACGTACGCAATGTGAGACGTGCAAAACTTTCATTTGTACTGTTCACCAGAACAAAATATGCCAAAGTTGTTTTATAGTACCTGATTAATGCGATTTAATTATGTTCAAAAAGTCTATGTGAGTTAATTTAATAATAAAAACTTTAATATCTTTTTAAAAATGTGTTATTATTGTTGAGGTGCGCTAGTACCCCAGGGCACCATTAGATAAAGTTTAAGATGGGTACGGTTCCAGGGTTAACCAATAGGTTTACATGGTGTTGTATCCATGTGAGTGATACATATACCTACAAGCAGAGTAGACAGAACTAAGGAGTACCTCGACTTCAAACAAACAAATTTAAGTCTCCCGCAAACGATCAAACATCAAACCGTCAAACACGTCAAACACGTAGTAAATCCAAATTTTGGATTTTGGATTTGTCGCCGTATTGCACCATCTACCAGGCCGAACTTCTAGCGCTCCAAAGAGCTGTAACTATAGCCTGCGAGAGTGGAGAGGTGAAGGTCGGTATCCTGAGCGACTCCAGATCGGCTCTTCAGGTTAGTACCCTTAGTTCTCCTCATCCCCTAGCTGTGAAAACAAGGGCGGCTCTCCGAAAAGCTGCATTGCAGAGGCGGGAGATTTCCTTGTTTTGGATAAAGGCGCACGCTGGGTTGAGGGGGAATGAGAGAGTTGACGAGTTAGTCAAGGAAGGCGCCCTGGGATTGAGAAGGAAACCCGACTACGATCTGTGTCCTGTTTCATTCGTTAAGCGTATTTTAAGAGAGGATACGATTGGGGCATTCCCCAATCGTATCCTCTCTTAAAATACGCTTGACGAATGGAACTGGCTTGGTGGACAGGAGATATGAGGTAGGAAAGACGGCCGGAGTCACGAAGCTCTTTTTCCCAAGCGCTGCTGCTGCATATAAAATAGTAAAAAAGATAGACATTACACCTTACAGCACGCAGATACTGAACGGCCACGGCGGATTCGCCTTCTACTTGCACATCTGTGCAAGTAGAAGGCGAATCCGCCGTGGCAAGCTGAAGGAGGATCCGTCGTGTCTGTGTCAGCCCGGAGTCGAGGAAACGGTTCCTCACCTGCTATTCGAGTGTCCAATTTTTGCTAGCAAGAGATACGATATTGAGCAAAAGTTGAGCACATCGATAACGGGTGAGAATCTGCCATCCATCCTGGGGGGTAAAAAGCAGGACATCTTCCTAGCTTTTTGCAGGAAGATCGTGGATGTAGTTTATAAGAGAAATAGCAATATAATCTGTGATAAAACTCAAACTCAATTTTTTTTTATTCCGAATAAATTTTTGCAAATATTTTCTGAAAGTCTACATGATGCCTACCACCGGTTCGGGAACTAACCCGGCGAGAAGAACCGGCGTAAGAAACTAAGAAAAGAAGTAAGCGGAACATAGGTAAAAAGGGCCACAACTTGAATTCAAGTGTGTCGGGCTGTATGAAATCCTTTTTTATAGTTTCTAAGCTATTTCAAGAAATAAAATATTGAACAAAACTATTACTAAACACTATTTTTAAGTACACTATTACTAAGTACTATTTTTGACGCTGTTATTAGTATAAGTCGATACTTTAACTACCAATGTCAAAAAGGGTATGAATATCGAATGGGAGACAGTTGAAGACAGTTTATTCTGAGTGCGTCTTAATTAAGCTCAGCGATTCTAACGAGAGAATAGACCCTTGTAATTTATTCTCATAGACGTAGAAATCAACACAAGTTCAATATTAACACAAGAGCTACCATGGCCTTTTGATTGGCATTCGCAGAGGGTGTTGGTTCGATCCCGGGTGGAGGCATGTATCAATTAGAATACTTATCTATACTTTTTAATGTTATAAAGCGGCGGAGTTTTTCTGTTTGAACGCGCTTATCTCAGGAACGACTGGTTCGATTTGAAAAATTATTTCAATGTAAGATAGCTCATTTATCGAGGAAGGCATATTTTATCACGATAAGACTAATAGAACCGAAGGAACAGAGGAAAATGTAGAAAAAACGGGGGAAATTATTTGAAAGGGCTTATGACTTATCTCTCGAACTACTGGAGCAATTTTTTATATTGTTATTTAGCACACATGTAGAGAGGACCACGTGAACGGACATAGCCTATTTTTTGTGGAAAATATGTACGGTTTTCGTGAAATTCCTAATTTACGCGGGCGAAGCCGCGCGGAACGTCTAGTATAATATTATAAACGCAAAAGTGTGTAACCTCTTTATGCCTAAACTGCTGAACCGATTTCGCTGAAATTTGCCATGGAGATGTTTTTAGTCCCAGGAAAGGACATAGGATACTTTTTGTCCCGGAAAAATGTAAGTTCCCGCGCGATTAACAACTTTTGGCGCAACAGAGTTGCAGGCAGCATCTACATAGTACTGTATAAATTATTGTACTGAAGACAATTAAGGCCCTATAGACCCGAAAATTAGCAGGTCGATGTCTGTCAGTACGAATATCGACGTAAAGGACATTAAAATAACATTTATATCAGCGCGCCTTGTACAGTGGTGGTTACGACGCTCGCCGCGTCCTTGATAGGGCGAAATATGAGAAAAAAACCTTTTTACTTAGATTTATAAACCAAAATGCAAAATGTAACCACAAATTATTCTGCTCTAAGTTATGAGCTTTTCGTAGATATGATTTTTGAAAGTAAAACTATCATAAGCTTCATGAAAAATAAGAAAAATATCACAAAATATTCGAATTTAGCCTCCTCTTCGGAGTTATTTTTGATCGAGTGAAGTTTTCAATATTATGTTTCGAGCCACAAATTGTCAAAGTACATTAAGTAAAAAACAAGGTGTATTTTTTTTTGGCTTTTAAAAGTCACTATTTGTTTGTTTATTATTGATTCAAAGTCATGTAAAATTGGGTTTATAGGGCCTTAATCATTCGATCACGGATTCTTGGAAATCTGTTGTTATTCTATTGTTGTCGCGGTGACCGGCGTCCTTATGGGGCTTGATGGGTTTAATAAAATAAATAAAAATTTTATATAGATTAATATAGGTAGATTTGAAACTGCTTTCAGGATGTTGGCACACCGGTTCGGGAACTAACCCGACGAGAAGAGCCGGCGTAAGAAAATCGTACGGGGCCCACTTTTAACCAGAAAAGTAGGAGTTTAATACCTGTTGTGGAATAATGGCCGGTTTACATTATTACAATCCAGTGATTATCTATTGGAATAATGTAAACGAGCACTGGAATGCACTGGAGTGCACATGCACACCCGCAGTCACTAGAATAGAATAATCTTATATTATATAAAATTCTCGTGTCACAATGTTAGTCCACGAACTCCTCCGAAACGGCTTTACTGATTTTTACCAAATTTTATATGCATATTCAGTAGGTCTGAGAATCGGCTACTGGGTACTTTATATATTGATAAGTGCATTTGTTGAATAAATAATAGTAAATTATTACAACCTGAGACTGACGGCGACCATTGTTTGTGCGACGAGATCGCGATCGACGTTGCCATGGCGACATACTTATTTAGTCACTTCAATAAAAGAATAATATTATGGGCGAACTACTTTATATTAAGGCAAAGCAATGTTTGCCGGGACAGCTAGTATTATTATATAAACCAGCCCATAAAGGAATACTTAACTAGATAATAGTCAACGAAATTAGTGAAGCCGCAGCGATCCGTAATATCATAATATTAGGTTAATTACGACTAAAACTAATCAGAATGTTACATAGCTGGGAATGATTTGTTTCATAATTATTAAATTGCACTGTCCGGCCGAATATAATATTTTGAATCCATACTGAGGTGTGGGGAGCTGGTGCAAATAATTAACACGACCGTCTGGATTGAACTTATGATTTATTCTGTCCAAGTTACAAGTTTACGAATACAATACAACACATAGATATAGTATCTATGTTACCACTACAATACAGCAGGTTGTTAATAATTAATTTCGTTATGAAACTTTCCAGAATTAATATAATATTGTTTTGTAAATACATAATTATTGCAATAATTTGAGGCACTTTCCTTCATGTAAAAATAAGAGTAAGTATAAAAATGTTTAACCGACGTAGTTTACTTTAGTCCCATAAATTGCAGATAATCTGTCATAGAACTCGCGGTTATGTTAGATGGTACCAGGGTGGTACCGACTTCAAAATAATGAAGATTGAGAACAGAAATGCTGAGTACAGAGTAAGAATTATTTAGCGTGGGAAGATCTTATTAACATTCAATTAATATATTTTTATCGTGTAAAAATATTATAAATCTAATAAAAATAATAACAAGTAGATCTCAGCACCTACTATGGAAAAACTTTCACTTGAGTCATAATAGGCCTCATAGATTAGTGCGTGAAGACCAATGATTCATCTATGATAGGCCTTAAAGAATACGACGATAAACAGTAAGCTAAAGGCTTCTAAGATATATCGCTGAAGTTTCTCCTTAACTAGTATAGTATAATAGTAGACACTACAAAACTTGTCGTACAACATAATATTATGGTGGCACTACACATAGCTTTTAGCACAATATTTTGCTATTTGTTGCATTTGGCAAATTTATTAACTTATACACAAACAAGCAAATAAAGGCAAATACGGCCTTCCACACATGGACGTCAAATACCAAACTTTTACTTGATTTTGCTTACTTGCCTATTTGTTTTCTTTTATGTGCGCCAAAAACCGAAGAAAGATACGGATACGTGTATGTGGTATTAGTCATATTTGTCAAATAGGCAAATAAGGCCAATACTTTGTCAAATACACCGTCTACACAATTTGGTGATTGTTTGGCATATACATCAAATACGCAAATACAAATAGCCATGTGAAGTGCCACCATTATAATATCCGTCATAAGATGGTTGTCTGAAGTATGCATTCGCCGTATAAGTGGGCTATAGACAGTTCTGAGGCCAAATCATCTGGAAAGATATAACTTATCTTATTAATAGAAATTGTATTTACGGACCACACAAGGTCTAAGAGCTCTCGAAATGTGGGATTGTCAAGTATGAGAATAGAAAGATAAAGTTTATGTTGGTTCTTTACATTATTTATTAACTTATGAGTGTCAAAAATAAAATAATCATAAATTCTTGATTTGATAACTCTTTAAATATTATCAGGCATTCTCGGATTTTGAGGAGACGATAAACCAACTGTACAATTTTATATTCAGCTATTATGATCTAAAGTCTAAACCGTTCATGTGGCCAGTACGTCTAATTTAACCTCTTTAACCGACTTCCAAAAAACGAGGAGGTTATATTATGTTCGGCTGTGGATATTTTTTTAATTTTTTTAATTTTTGTATGTTCAACGATTACTCCGCCGTTTGTGAACCGATTTTCGAAATTTTTGTTTTGTTGTATTAGGTTTCACTCCAATTTGGTCCCATTTTCAGAAAAGTGGTGACCTGACGATGGGATCCATGAGTAATCGAGGGAACTCCTCGAAATTTATATGGAAACATATGGTGATTTTAATTTTATGTGAAGTGTACTAAAATACGCTACCAAAAAGTCAAATATTGGGTCAAGATATACCATGGTTTCGAAGATGCTGAGAGAACTCCTGACTCCTTATAGATACACGTTTGGGAGTTTCGGCGTTGTTTTAAGAACAGAAAGCATAAACTAATATGCAATTCATATTCATCATCATAATCATCATCATCATCATCGTCATCATCATCATTACCACGTCGTGTTAAGGCCACCAATGTATCATAGCACAGAATAGATAATAGTACAAGGCATAGGTATGGATATACTAATAATAATAATTATGTACTGTATAACAACACCTGTTTGTTTTTAATATACGGCGGTCGGCGTCGCCGTCCCGCGCCGCCGCGCGGCGCGTGGCGGCAGAAGACAGAATATCGAATACGTGACTAACTACTTTATATACAGATCGAATACTTTACTACTTTATAAAATTTTAATAGACAAATAGAATTAAAATAAAGTAATTTTAAACAGAGCATTTAAACAAAACAAAGTCATTAAGTGTCTTTTTAATTAGTTATGCTTATTAATCGATAGATGATGCACTAAGTACCTATCGATTTGAATTCTTGATTACAAGAACAGCTGTCAATAATTATGATAATATTAAATACGAGTATTATGCTACGCTACATCCTATGCAAGTTTGTACAATTTTTTATCTGATAGATCCTTCGATCGTGGAAAAACGAGACACAATAGCCTTTCTATTGTTATCGCAATAGCCGGTGACCGCTTCGGGCTTGAAGTATTAAAATTGTTAAATTACTTAGCACAATATGTTCACTTCACTGATAATATTATATTATTTTGTGAGGGTGAGTTCTGACTCTTAACAAATTGTAATAAGATACGTAAAATATACGCGAAGATTAACCTACTAGTGTAACTAAAAAGAGTGAAATTATTATTATTTTTAACAAAAAATTAAAACCGACTTCCAAGGTAAAAACAATAATAACATTAATATGAACTAAAAAGTATTAAATAATTTTTACTATCTAATAGTGCCTATTTCCGAATTCGGCTAAACCTCAACTATTTCTGTACTCAATCTTCATAATTTTGAAGTCGGTGCCAGTTCCAAAAGTTTCAAATATTCTGTCAGAGGACTGAAGATTCAGCTATCTGGTACCGACTTCAAAATAATGAAGATTGAGTACAGAAATAGTTGAGGTTTAGCCGAATTCGGAAAAAGGCACTATTAGTTGTAAAAATTATTTAATACTTTTTAGTTCATATTAATTTTTAGTAATATTCTAATACAATAATGTCAATGTTTAAATTCAAATTTTGTTATGTTCTTAGCTTTGACAGTATGATGTATAGTCCATCATACTGTCAAAGCTAAGAATAAAGCGAATTTAGTTGTATCATTTTTTTGAGTTGGAATAAAGTTATCAAGAAGACCAGAGCAGTTTTACTTAGTAGTCACTATTGGAGATTTTTCCACCAACCACACTTCCCACCGCTGCAACTAAGGCTAATATGTTACGCTTCGATGCTACGCGACGGAGATCTGATACGCGAAAATGATACAAATGTGGACAAAGCTTTTCTCGTGGGCTTTGAGCACAGCGAACGAATCAAGAAATTCCATAACAAAAAAAAACCTAACATCCCCCTTTACGACCGGTCGGAGTGGGTGCGGCGTTGCCGGACTTCGGCGCGGTGTTTGTGTGCGTGCGAATAGACGTGTGCGAACTATTGCAATAAAAAATGATATAAAATATGCTATTTACCGCGGCAATCCCCGAGTGCCACGCGATTTTTTTATGGAAAAAAGAAATTATGTGTCCTTTAAAATATTCAAGCTTTTGATACCAGCGGTTCACGTCAGCAACACAATAATTGGCTGAGCCTCCATTGTTCTGAAACGCCAAACCGGATTCCGCCGCTTTAAACTGGTTTTAACTAGTTTAAGCCAGAAACTATTTCTTGCATACTTACTCTTTGATCTGGATTTCTATGACCACAGACCGCGATTTATCTCGAGAAGTTAAATCTCTGTACTGAATTTGACGGGAATTTATACTGTGGTTTATGGCGATGAGAAAATTATGCCGCTTTTTATAACGGCCCACGCCTTCTTTCTTTTTTTTTCTTGATGTTAATGTTGTTTGTTAATTTTAAATCTACTTACAGCTCAAAATGTTTCAGTTTAGTTTGTGAAAAACTATATAGTGTACAGTGAGTTCAGATTTAATACTTGCCATACCGGACAGTGCTTCTGGCGTCTTAAATACGACTTCAATCTTCAATCACATAGTACTGGTGTTACTGTTGAGTTGTAATGGCATACCTATTAACAAAGGCATAATAAGAATCTTTGACAAGAATGTTATTTCCGGAACAAACAAATGAATTGTAATATTTTGAAACATGCCTAATGTTTGATAGTTTATAATTGCAGATAAAAGAAAACAAAAAAATTGACATTTAAAATATTATGCTATTTTCAAAAATATTATGTATTTTTCTAACATAATACCAACATGACCGTTTTCGATGGCCGCATCGAAACTTGATAGAGAAGCCACAGCGAGAAGCGATAGGATAAGCCGCAGCTAATGACACCGCGGCGTAGACAAAATATACCAGCATACTAAAATTAATAGCATCGGGTCAGGCTCAGCCTTTTGGTTGACATTAAACAGGTAATTTAATTGTCAGATAAAAGGATTTCTTGCCCTTTAGTCAACATCTTTTCTTTTTCGCTTTTTCATAGAATCGCCGATCAAAATGTATGGAATTGAAATAAGCGTCTGTTTATTAACAAACGTCATATTTGACGTTGACGTTCGACTCGTCTTATGTTAATTTCGTATATTTTGACAGGCGATTCTAGAAAAGATAAAGCAGGCGTCGATTAGTCGTCGAAGAAAAGATAAAGCATGCGTCCGTTTAATTAATTAACATCGATTAAAAAAAAACAAAGCTGACACCGCAAATTACGCAGCATACGTTTTGACAGTATGAATGAAAACTTTTACGGTGCAACAATGAAACATTGCTAAAACATATTTTGCTAGTACTTCAAGCATTAATTTTTTAGCTTTACTCTTTACTTTATATTCAATTATGTAATTAAGACGGAAAAGTGATGACATAAATTTTAGAATAATTCTTTACTTATTATTAGTTCTTTACTTAATTTACGTCATACGTGAGTTTTCTCAATTATTTATAGACTCATTTACTGACGTAATTTGACTACGACTTCAACTGCTCACATAGGGGACACCATATGACACCAAATTAAATCCGCAGTTCCAAGCCCGCTTTGACACCTCTTGATCCGCTTAAACGCTGTGATAGAACCCAATGGATGGAGTGACCCTGGTGGGCTATTATGACCTCTTATTTCCAGCCAGTTTACGCCCAAAATGTACCTATTTCGGACGTAAACTGGCTGGAAATAAGAGGTCATAATAACCCACCTGAAACTAGAACAAAATACTTGATTTAATTAGCAGTTGGAATGCCTGTTGGTCTTGGTTGAATGACGTGGACTTTCTGGATTGGGCGGATGTATTTTTTAAAATTCTTGTTCCCCTGAACATTATACAGGTAGATTTTCGCCCTTCTTGTTTTGCTACATTTTAGGATCTACACAGACGGACTGCATTTCAACTGCAATCCAACTTCAAATTGCAGTTCAAGTGCAGTTTGAATGCAGTATACACGACTGCGATGCGACTGCAATAGAACCGCAAACCAAACGCGCAGTCGGATTGCAGTTCAGTTGCAGTCGGCGTGCAGTCGTGTGAACTGCATTCAAACTGCACTTAAACTGCAATTTGCAGTTGGATTGCAGTTTAAATGCGGTCCGTCTGTGTAGACCCTTAGTTGTTTAAAAAGTGCTACACAATTTGGGTTACAGTCATGGGCGGATGCATTGCATCCCATCGCCTCGTGTTGCAATGTGAATGGACCTAAGGCTGGACAAATGCAAATAAGGGGGCAAAGGAGCAAACGGGACACCTAATGGAAAGCATGTACCGTCGCCCATGTACACTCACGACATCAGAAGAGCTGCAGGTGCATTGCCAGCCTTTTAAGGGTATACGCCCTCTTCTTGAAGATTTGTGATATCGGTCCGGAAATACTGCTGGTGACAGTTCAATCCAGAGTGCAACTATTCGCCATCGTCCCACGCGAAAAACATACCATCCTCATCACCTTGATGAGTGGCAGTCTTCCACAGTGCGTTTTTCGCGTAACTTTCTGCCGCGCACTGTAAAACTCTGGAACGAACTGTCACCAGCAGTATTTCCGGACCTATACGACCTGCAAACCTTGAAGAAAAGAGCGTATTCCCTCTTATAAGGCCGGCAACGCACCTGCAGCTCTTCTGATGTTGCAAGTGTCCATGGGCGACGGTAGTTGCTTACCATCAGGTGACCCGTATGCTCGTTTGCCTCCTTATTTAATAAAAAAAAAAGTTTTACAGTGCGCGGCAGGAAAACGCACGTATAAAGATCTCATCAAGTTGATGAGGAATAAGGATGGTATATTTTTCCCGTAAATTGTTTGTTATCTCGCGGTGTAGCCGCCGCATCGCGCGTTCGGGCGGACGCATATAAATCGAGCCTAAAGTGCTCCCTAGACGGTAATTCAGCATGACATGCATCTACGTGACAGTATTAATTGTTGCATGACGTGCCGATCGCGAAACGTTCATGCGTGCTTGTTATGCATATTATATTGCAGGACGAAAATTTAAAGAACTTGTCAATGTACGTAGTTTGCATGTCATTCACAACAATAAACGATCATGCGTGCATGACAGCACGTAACACATGTAATGCTGAATTATCGTCTATTTTGTGCTTAAGCCAGCAAATAAACCGTCGCCAAAGGAAATGCTAAAACAAGTTAAATCAAATTAAAGTTAAGCGTTTGCCCACAGCGAGGTGGGGTCTATTTATTCTGTCCCGATTCAGTGGCGGTTTACCGACGACCCGTGGCGGGCTCCTAATTCAAAGTCCACTCTGTACAAATCTAAATAAAGGCAAATGAAAGCAACCAATTACTGGATGTACTATCAGAGAAGTTGTTTCCTATGCAGATGGGGGACCTACGTAGTTTGGTCGCATTACGTCAAACCCAGCCGACAGATCACAATTATTAACATTGAATTGACATGATCGACCAAATAATGTTGGTCTCTCAAATGCATAGGAATCAATTTCCTCGATGGTACTATAGAAATTACATAAAAATCTCGATAATTTTTAAATACGGTTCATCGCGAAAAAACAATAATAATAATATTATGTTACTGTAGAATTTACTGAGTATTAGTCGCGTATATTCGCCCGTTCAAAAGGTTAAAAACCACATCGTACAAGAAACAAAGCTGTATTAATGTTGCATTAAAATGATAGAATCAGGGTAAAAGTCTAAGCGCGTCATGAAAACTTTCATAAGTCTGAAGTTCACTCATTCCATGAGACTGAAGCTAACAAAGAATTCTTTTTAAAGATGCTAAGCGCTCGCGAGATTATAAAAGTGAGATTTATAGATTGAGAATTGTCTCTTCAAGCTATAAATTTTCAAATCATACCAAGTTTTACTAGTATTTTAGGCCGGTATAAATGGTCAGTACTCAAGATGCATCTCGGTCTCAAGACACGGTTCAGGCTCTGTGATTGGTTGGCTGTCAAAATTTGGACCAATCACAGAGCCGAACCACGTCTTGAGACCAGGTCGCATCTTAAGTACTGACTATTTATACCGGCCTTAGACTGCATTTTTTATTTCATCACAGTAAAACAAGTGTAAATTCGATTCCACTTTAACGATAACCTTACATTTTCATTCGCTATAAAAAGTGTTAAAGTTTAAAGTTGTGTTATTAGGAGCACCATTGTTCGGGTATCCATACTTACTAATTTATTATTATAAATGCGAAAGTGTGTCTATATGTTTGTTTGTCTGTCTGTTACCTCTTCACGCCCAAACTGCAGAATCGATTTTGTTGAAATTTGGTATGGGGATACTTTGAGTCCCGGGTAAGGACATAGTATACTTTTTGTCCCGGAAAAACTTACAATTCCAAAAATTACTAGTCTTGCTAGATATTAACTCGAGAGCGGCTGAACCAATTTGGCTAGTTTTAGTCTTAAAATAATCGTTGGAATCTAGGGAAGTTTTACAACTAATACTCGTACTTATGTCGTTCACCGGAGCATCTATACTCCACTCTGGCTAACTTGTCGCTAGCGGTCATTGACTCCCTGTTAAAAACTTGTCATTTTCCATATAAACCGCGATTGACAATGAAGTGTCAGATATTGTCAATCGCGGCTTATATGGAAAATGACAAGTTTTTGACAGGGAGTCAATGACCGCTAGCGACAAGTTAGCCCGAGTGGAGTATAGTTAGATATTATATGTACAAATTAAGTTAAAAAGGCGCTTGTAATGCCTCTTTTAAAGTTAGTTACTTAAACTAACTTCTATTGAATTTAGATAAAGCGGAATGAAAGTTTATTTTCAATAAAAAGGAATGCCGCTCTCGATCCAACGCTTCATACAATTATTTAACCGGTTATAACTTATTAATTAAAGCTATGAATTTTTAACTCGAGTTTTGCCGACACTTTATTAATAAAACTGAAATTCTCAACATATTTTATTAAAATAATACTTCTGATTCACTTCCATATTAACATTTTTAAAACGATATCAGTTCATATAATTCGAAAGTGTGAATTAAACTGATGAATGATGTTTTTGGCTTTTCAACACTGTGCTAGAGTTAGAAATTAAGTCAACAATTTGTAAAAAAAAAATCCTTTTGTTTTTCGAAATGAATTCTGAATTTAGCTTCGGTTCTAGCATGAATAAGATAGCGTTTCGGATTTGAATAAGCCTGTAAAAGTTCGGTCGGATCACAGCGCCCTCTGCATATATTTTCTGGATTGGACTTCTGTGGACCCACATACTGTGGCTCATAACTTTGCTATCCCGGCTTTTAGTTTAAAACCTAATGAAAGCGCCTTATTTGTCAACTGATACTAACTTTTCTAATTTGCTTTTGTGCGCTTTTAGTGATAATTTGATAAAGCAAGGCTGTAATTATTTGGAAAACGTCATACTTTATTATTATTCAAAAGTATACTGACCAGGGTGGGAATGATCGTGTTTTTTATACTAGTAAGATTTTTTTTTTTATGCAATAAGGGGGCAAACGAGCAAACGGGTCACCTGATGGAAAGCAACTTCCGTCGCCCATGGACACTCGCAGCATCAGAAGAGCTGCAGGTGCGTTGCCGGCCTTTTAAGGGGTAATAGGGGAGGGTGGGGAAGGAAATAGGGAAGAGTAGGGAAGGGAAAAGGGTAGGGGATTGGGCCTCCGGTTAACTCACTCACTCGGCGAAACACAGCGCAAGCGCTGTTTCACGCCGGTTTTCTGTGAGGACGTGGTATTTCTCCGGTCGAGCCGGCCCATTCGTGCCGAAGCATGGCTCTCCCACGTCCACGATAAGACTGTAACAATCAGGTGACAATCAGCTCTCTTCGTTCTGATGAACGTGAAACCAGACATGTATGCTGTATAGATTGCCTGCATACAAAATTATATGACTGGTAAAATGTTTTCAATAAAATATGAAAAAGTTTTCATTAAAATATTATATTGACCAATTATTATATTATTGATATTGACAGAATACTTTTTTTATATATTTTTGTTCGAAGGTTTTATTTCATGAAAATAAATATTGCAGAGTGGCTTATTTTGATTGTGTAATCTTTTTTGTATTTACAATAAATTTTATATTGAAAAGATGATTATTATAGACCACGAAATTTTTATTTGAACTCAATACTCACGTAACAAAAAAAAAACATGACCAGTTCCGTCACTCGTGAAAATTTACATAAAACTGTATGATTGAATGAACATTAAAACAACAGTATTCGTTCAACATCACGTTTGTGGATTTTCACCGAATGAGTTTTGAACCATTGGTTATTTGCCCTGCCTGAACCTACTACCTACCTTAAGGGCGTTCCGTCCGGAGATTACGTAATTGACCGTATTGAAAACCTCATAAACTCATAATCTGAAAGCTACAAAGTTATAATAAAAATACAGCAATAATCTTCCGTATATCAACATTCCTTTTGACGTTTTAAATTTTCTATTTTTGTCTATTATACTCATGATATCAGCTTCCAAAGTAATACCAATTTGTTAAAATTCAAGCATACATTCAGCATCTCCTTAGGATTTACAAATTACTTTTATTTGAAACTCACGCCAATAGATCGACAATATCATAAACTACATATTCGCCGTTTTAAATTTTTTTAGGATAATTTTGTACCGAGATAAGTAAAAATAATAGGGTTTTGGCGCGATCTCGGCAACGCGGCAAATGTATGGCCAAGGTCGTTTGCTCGGGGGACGACCTTAACTTACTTCGCAATCAACATACGATTTTAATGCCTCCATGGTCCAGTGGTTATGAGTTTAACTTTTAATTTGAATTTTGAACATGTTAGACTATATGGCGCACGCAGCTCGGTTGCACCAAAATTCGTTGATCGCGCGTGAATCGTACATTTTTCAGGAAAAGAAGGATCCGATATCCTTTCCCGGGACTCAAAGTATCTCCATACTCAGGTAATCGGTTTGGGCGTGAAGAGGTAACATACGACAGACAGACAGACACACTGTCACATTTATAATATTAGTATGGATTACGTCGTTTCACCAAAATATATTGTAATTCCTAAGTTCTGGTTGCCGTATGATTATCTGACTGAACACTGAAGGTAGTAACATAGAATTACTCTTACAATACCTACTGGTCTAGTTACATGGCTCCAACCATGCGATATGGGAAACTACGTCATTATTAAAATAAACAAAATACATCGTTTTCCTTTAAATAACAAAGTATCTTGTTAACACTGCGCTAAAGTTTGTATAGGATGCTCGTCTAATTATCTAATATATAAAATTCTCGAGTCACAGTTTTCGTTGCCATACTCCTCCGAAACAGCTTGATCGATTCTCATGAAATTTTGTGAGCATATTGAGTAGGTCTGAGAATCGGCCAACATCTATTTTTCATACCAAAAATTATTTATATGGCAAAACAACTTTGCCGGGACAGCTAGTTTATCATATAAATATTGATACAAAGAGGGTTTCTTATGTGTCAGACATATTATGTATGTCTGACACATAAGAAACCCTTGTTGTACTGTGTTATGTGTATGACAGCTATATCGTGAATTATGACGGCTATATCATGTCATATGACAGCCATTTCGTGACATATGACAACTGTTGATACGAGAGGCTACATAGCTTAATCATTGGCAAATCAAATCATCTCTCATTTAGTTACAATATAATATCGCTCCAAAACTGTTCTGAAACAACACTACATACCGTTCGCAAATCGAGCCTTTACTAACAGATATTGTGTTACATACTCTGATATTAAATTGAATAACTATTCCAATGCATCCGCAGTATTAGCGCCTCTCTAGCGGTTACAGATAGTTTCAGTCGAGACCTAGTTCTGAACTTATATATAGAAATCATAGAGAATAATGATGTGTTGAAGTTCAAGCTGAAGTTAACCGACTTTTAAAGAAGTGTTTTATTTTAGTGAATATTTTTGTAAAACAATTTTTGTAAAACATGGGGCTTTCCAAAATAAGATTGAGACTTTGCCGTTAGTTGTATTTTTAGATTTATTAATGTCTACTAGTATTAAAATAATAGAAAAGAATATGAGATACGCCTGTGTAGTGTGTACTACTTCCTACTTATCCTATCTTTTTCTTATTCATTTCTTCACGGGAACCAATACTTATACCGCTTTCGATACTGGCGACACAGGAGATGCGGTGGTGGGAATGTGTGGTAGGCCCGTTAAAAAAAAATCGCATGACAGGTGTAAACGCGCGCTTTTTTGAACGGCTTTTAAGCCCGTCACAGACCTAGCTATAATATATATTAATATGTTTATAGCTAGGCATATTATTATATATTTTCTATACTAATTTTTGCGTGACCACACACTCAGCTATAATATATATTTCTGTGACATGTGGATTTAGTATATATTAATATGCCTTGCTATAAATATATTAATATACTAGCTGTCCGTTCGTTTCTAAACGTTTCTTTGCCATATTAAGTATATAAAGTATTTTTTTTAAATTTGGTCGAAGCGCTAACTGTCGGACAGACTAAAATTAAAATCCGAATTCGAATATTATTTAAAATTTGACACTGCGATGGCAGCCGACTGTCGGATCCAATGCAAAACATTCCAAAATCAACAACTACTAATAAATTAAAATTAATTAAAAAAACATTGTCCAGCGGACAAAATTGTGAATCTAAACCATTCCCAGATCCCCTTGAACATACACAAAAAATTTCATCAAAATTGGTCCAGTCGTTTAGGAGGAGTTCAGTCACATACACACGCACACAAGAAATATATATATTAAGATATTATAGCTAAGTCTGTGACGGGCTTTATGTAGATGAACTTTTTGGCTCGTAGCTGCAGCTGTGAGTGGAGGAGGACCCGTACATGTTTCCTGGATAAAAAGTATCCTATGTCCTTTGCCGAGACCAAAAATATAATAATATCTATGGACGCTTCACACCACGTCAGTCTGGCCCCGTGCTAAGTACCTGAAGGACTTGTGTTACAGGTACCAGACAACGGAAATATATTTAATACTTTTATACTATACATATATTTAAGATTTTTATTATATCATACAGATATTTAATACACATCCAGACCCGGGAACATTGAAAACTATTTGTTCCGTCGGCGGGATTCGAACCCGCAACCCCCGGCTTGAGCGCCCAACGCGCTTACCACTGAGCCACAGAGGTCGTCAAATATCTCCGTACCAAATTTCAGAAAAATCAGTCCAGTGGTTTGGGCGTCAAGAGGTGACAGACACACTACTATTAGTATAAAAATCTGACTACATTCTTAGAAATCTGATTTATTCCTAGAATTTAAAGAGAGATTTTCAAACATAGAAAATATTCAACTAGAAGTGTTTGCGATGTGAATCATTATGTGAGTAACAATTGAAAATTCCGAGTTCGGGCGCTTGTTACTGCGGACGAGTTACTCAGTGTTTATATGAAGTAATGAAGCGAATACTCTCTGGGTTCCATTCGTAGTCTCCTACATTCATTTGTCTATTTTCCGTTCGGACGCCGGAATAATGTACATACCATTATTAGTGTAAAAGTTTGTACGGATAATAAGTTTGTTACTCTTTCATGTAGTGACTAAATCATTTTGAATGTTGTAGAAGTTTATTTAATTAATAGATGACGCCCGCAACTCCGTTGCGCTAAAACTCGTTTATCGCGCGGGAACCGTACATTTTTTTGTGACAAAAAGTATCCTATGTCCTTTCCCGGGACTCAAAGTATCTCCATGCCAAATTTTAGCAAAATCGGTTCAGCGGTTTGAGCGTGAAGACGTAACAGACAGACAGACAAACAGACACATTTTCGCATTTATAATATTAGTACAGATTTTCCTGAATTTTATTTTCCATTCTACACTAATATTATTAACAAAATATTAAGTTATAATAATTATTTTGCTCAATAAGCTCTTAAAATTTCCTCGACAAGTGCATAATAAATAACTAATCGTATTATCACAGGCTGAGGATATCGAAAGTAATAATTATAATATGCTGTTTATTTTCCTTTAGCATAAACGATACTATGAAAGCATAATATTTCTCCAATGGACATATTCGAGTAAAAGATTCAATACACAGTTTTAATAAATTCGAAAAGCTCTAGAAAGCTTTAAGCTGCGAAAAACTCGAAGTAGAAATCTCAGTAAAAGTTGTTCATAAAAGCTCACAAATCGCGCAATAAACCTCAAAGTTTGTAAGCTCCGGGCGAGCTTTCGGATACATGATATCAAACCGGAATCGGGCTGCCCTATATTTCAGATTCTAAAATCATTTCAAGAATGCTGTATTTGATTTTCATTCCACAAGTAAAAAGATTGATTGTTTTAAACGTCCTTAATAGGTTTTGTTTATATGTTGACAGAAGTCGATTAGTAGCAAATTATGAGCGGCTGGCATTCATTGTGCTCACTAATTGGGGTCAATTACCGAGTACAGTAAAAAGCGATTGAGTACGGACTAATGACAGGGCACGTGGTGCCTTGGGTAAACACAAACATCCTCCTCACCCTCAGTCCTCCCTCAGTGTCGGGCGAGAGCTCGGTGAGAGCGGAAGTGTCGACGCCGCAAGGAAGTTGGTCGCGTGTGTTGTGTTGTGACGATGGTGCGGTGTCGATCGCGCGGGCTGAGGCTGACGTGCGTGATGGTGTTATGGCTGCTTACCTGCGTTAACGGTAAGCACAATATCGCCGTGCTGTGGAATGTATAAGGTGCTAATTACCGTGATTACATATTAAGTGTAATTGCTACGATCAATGTGGGATTGTGGATAAAACAAATTAACGAATGAATTTTGACAACAAATTGTAAGTAGATGATGCTGTAAAGTGATAAAGTTTAAGAACAGTTATAATGTCGATGACTGAAAAGTGATAAGTTGAAAGTAGTTGCTACATGGCCGTGATTCAGTTATAAAGTTCAAAGTTTCAATTCAATCGAGGCACAAAATTTCATAATAAATATCAAAATTTGTATGAATAATTTTACCTCGTATTTTTACGATAAGTATCACAGAAACGTCGAAAAATCACTTCCGATGAATTTTCCGCGTGGTACAATGGGCATTGTCCAAAAAAAATCACATGTACTTTTTATATTTTTTTTCGTTAAAATAGGGTATTTTAAGAATATAAATTAAATAATTTTGAAATCCATTGGCTAGTATTTTCTCAGTAAATTTTTAAAGTTTCGCTCTGACGTCATCATCGGCGCCCAATTGACCTCTGCAGTATGTTTTTTTTCCTTTCAATCTTATTTATAATGGCTGGTTCGTTAAATGCAAGTTATTATTATGTGAAAGTTGATACGAGAAGCTTACCAAAAGTTCGAAACGTAATGTTGGTCGAATTTATTGCTAATTTAACGCCATTGAAGGTCAAACTAAGGTTAAACATATTTGTTCAAAAATATAAGTAACTAATGGGTATTTTTTTCGTTTATATACAGAAAAGCGATCACTGACCTTATTCCTCGAAATGTTTTTGCAATGAGCAAAATTAAAAAAAAATGGACAATCCCCATTGCCATTATATTTCAGTACAATTTCTGTATTACCGGCAAATAATTAATGGCAATATTTTTATTAAAATTGTCTCTATATTATACTTACATTTTTTTTTGTAAAATACCCTCAGAGTAGTGTTTTAAATAAACAAAGCGTACCCGTAACAACAAAATATCAGGATTCCTTAAATTTTTGATTTATTAAAGTAGTTCCATACTATGCAGTACGGAACAGTAACTAAGTTAAACAAACCGATTACAGTAGAAAACGAAAGTACAAAACTGAGAGAACATACCTATTAATGTATTGTTACACACGAGTAACAAGCGCGCTTCGAAGAAGCTTCTTAGTTCAAGATTTTGTCGTGGTAAAGCGAAATCAAAGAGACCATAATATTCTAGCAGCTCGGTACGTGCTTCGCTACGTATAATGCTGGCTTCTCATCTATATAATATGGCCCTTTACAGCATATTATGATTTAAATGAATATTGTATGTATGTATGTCGAAGATATTACAGATTTAAAAATCACGGGCGTAGCTTTTTTAGTAATGAATATTTAAATCAAAACTGCTTAATTGATTTCAATCACTTTTTAGTGAATAACATAGGCTTTAAAATATATATTTTGTACCCGTGCGAAGCCGGAGCGGGTCGCTAGTCTAGTAATATTATAATAGAAGGGGTTTTTAATCGACTTCCAAAAGAGTTCTACGCGCGGCTGTATTTTTTATAGATACTGATAATAATAATAGTACGGGAGCCCTAGAACAATTTTTTTTGTGATTACTAACAAGCTAATTTTTTGTGAGTAGCTTCATTTTGAAAAGACAAACAACTTTTTTATATGCGAAAAATCTTGAAAGTGGTAGCTAACAGAGATAGAAAGGATTTCGTACTTTGATTTGATTGTCCTAAAATATAGATTGTTCTATTTGTAGGACAATGTTACTCTTAAATTATATAACTATTAACCTACAAATATACAAAAAATCTGCTGGTTAGGGTTCCGTTTTAGGGTTCTGTAATCAACAAAACTTGGTTGACTGCGGTAACCCTGTTGAACATAACTATACTTTAGTCAATTTGGCTATCGCACAAACTAAGTTTTCTCGTTATTCAACTAAAAGATAGTAATAACACAATGGTAGATAAATGGACTATTCACTGACGAGGCATTGTTGTGAGTCTTTTATCCACCTCTAATGAAAACTAACTGGCATTATTGTTTACAAAGTGGTTTCCATTTTATAACGAAAAGTCGGTTGATACATTTTCATTTATTTATTTATTTATTTATTTGGCATATCAACAATATAAACACACACATATACATTGATGATGTTAATAACTACATTTTAGTGCTTATATCAATTAAAGACATGCACAACATTATTTTATAAAAACACATCTAAAATTAAATTAAAGTTAGGTATACAATTAATTCTAAATTTATAAATGTACAAAAATACAAAAAAAAAGAATTTAGGAAGCACACAGTACATAATTTTATTCAATGTCATGAAAGTAATAATAAAAAAAAACAAATATAATATATGGAAAATGTAACTTTTCCATATATTATATTTGTTGTATTATATTTGTTGTTTATATATATATATATATATATATATATATATATATATATATATATATAAATATAGTTAAAAAGAATATCAACAAATAATAATAAAAAATATCAAAAGAATATTGATATTTTTTATTATTATTATTAGCAGATGCAAACTGCCTACAAATTAAAGTCGATAACCACACAATTATACTAGCTATATATCGATCACCATCAAAAAAAGATATAACACCTTTTCTGAACTCCTTAAGTAACACCTTAACAAAAATAGACCGGACCAAAAACATTATTATTATTGGCGATCCCAACATAAATATCAGTCAAAACTCCACAGACCCTAATAAAAATAATTACCTAACTCTCCTTGCATCCTATGGACTGCTAGCGGCACAGACGAGTTGGCAGTCTTACCAATTGTTTTTACCACGTTATATTAAAATCAAATTCTCGAGCAATAGTTTTTGTAGCACCCACAACCATCACCGACCATGACACAATAATATTTTATCTTGCAAATACCACAGTAAAACCAACGAAAAATAAGATCACACGTAAACTAAACTACGAACAAATATCAAACGATATAGCCAATCTAGACTACACCGAACTATACAACACACAAAATCCCAACACTGCTGCAGACTTCTTAGTGAACTCTCTTAAAGAAATAATCGAAAAAAACACAAAAGTAATCAAGATACCGAATCGAAAAACAATCATAAAACCTTGGATTACACCGGGCCTCCTTCGTTGTCTAAAACACAAGGATAACATGCACAAAAAAATAGTAAAATTCCCGGATGACCCTATACTAGCCATAACCTACCACCGATACAGAAACTATTGTTCAAAATCTTAAAAAAGTTAAAAATTGAATACCACAAATCCGAACTACTATCATCTCGAAACAACACAAAAACACTCTGGCAGACACTCAACAAAATAACAAATAGAAACACAAAAAAAAGGAGCGCCTCCGACTTACTTACAATGGCATCCTCCCCAAATCAATCAGTGGAACTAGTAAACAATTATTTCGTTAGTATAGGTAAGACCTTAGCTAATAACATCCCATCCACATCCCAAAATCACCCAAGTACCAAAAACTCACCTTGCCACTCCATGACATGAGTCTACCCACAGACGAAAAGGAAGTAACAAGTGTGATAATGTCTTTGAAAAACGACTCAGCGGTGGGATGGGACAAAATTCCAACGAATGTTATTAAGCAAAACATACACCTAATTGCCCCTCATCTAACGCATATTTGTAATCAATCACTTGCTTCTGGTGTATTCCCCAAAGTTTTTAAAAAAGCTATTATACATCCTATCTATAAGGCTGGCAACAGAGATCAGGTTTCAAACTATAGACCAATCGCCGTCCTATCGTGCCTATCAAAAGTGCTCGAACGCATAATGAACAAGAGACTAGTCTCTTACCTCAAGAAAAACAACATTCTGTCAGCATCGCAGTACGGATTTCGAGCAGGCAAATCTACTGGTGATGCAGTGCACGACTTGACTGACCTGGTCATTAAAAAACCGGCCAAGTGCGAGTCGGACTCGCGCACCGAGGGTTCCGTACAAACCTGCAAGGTTTACAAAGTTCGTTCATTACGACAATCGAGTATGAGGAAATGGGTAGTAAGTTTAAAATTATTAAAAAAATATATATTATGTGATGTAACTAAAAATTTATGGTTTTCGTAATTTTTCCTTTATCTATGCTATAAGACGTTGCTTCGTACCAAATTTCAAGATTCTGAGTTCACGGGAAGCACCCTGTAGGTTTTGATTCCCTTGCAAGTGTCGAATATTTGCGGCATAAACGGCTGTATCTTTTGATTGCGTTGGCTTAGAAGTTTGATTTTTTCACAGCTTCAAGGGACAGTAGACCTGAGTAATTGATATAAATTTCAGCTTCATACCTCCACGCGTTCCTGAGAAAAAGGGTCTTGACAGACGGACGGACAGACGGACAACAAAGTGATCCTATAAGGGTTCCGTTTTTTTCCTTTTGAGGTACGGAACCCTAAAAACTAGACGAAGGTCAGAAGGTGCTAGGCATCTTCCTCGACTTGGCCAAAGCATTCGATACTGTCTCTGTTGCCACCCTTATAGAGAAGATGGAACAAACGGGTATAAGGGGAACCCAGCTCAAGCTTTTCACAGATTTCCTCACTGAGCGTACACAGAGCGTTAAGGTAGATGATTACATTAGTACCGAACTTTTTACAACTCATGGTGTTCCCTAAGGCAGCGCAATCGCCCCAACCCTATTTATTATCTATATTAACGACCTGTGTGCGCTCATGCTACAAAACGGCAAAATTTTTACCTTCGTCGATGACACAGCCCTCTTATTCTACTCTGATACCTGGGAAAAAGTATATGATATTGCCCAAAGTGGACTCGACAAGGTATCCGAATTGCTACGGAGCAACACTCTGACTCTAAACGCCGACAAAACAAAATATATCGAATTCACCATACGCAACCCCCATCCCACGGCCGCCATCCGCTTAATCACAGCACATACTTGTCCAAGACCTAACGTCGTTCAATGTACCTGTAAGCCCCTAGAGAGAACAACGACAACAAAATACCTTGGAGTTACCTTGGAATCTACTCTCAGCTTTTGTCCGCACATCGAGACACTCACAGCTAGAATTCGCAAACTAATACCGATGTTTAGGAACCTACGATATATCGCGGACGAAGCTCTAAAAAGAATGGTATATTATGCACTATGTCAATCGCTACTAACATACTGCATAACAACATGGGGCGGCGCACCCAAAACAACACTGTTACAATTAGAGCGAGCCCAACGCGCAATACTAAAAGTGTCCAATGGCCTACCTTACCGCTACCCTAAGGAAGATCTCTACAAAAAAGTGTTCAAGGTACTAACGATTCGTCAACTATTCATACTTCACACAGCCGTCAAACAACACGAACTATCAACATACAGTCCTACACTGTTCGCAGGGAAAAGAAGGTACAATCCCATTGACACAAATCGCGAACTGCGCACACGTTTTGCTGAGCGGTTCTTTTGCTTACTCGGGAAACACGTCTACAATAAAATTAACAAGCGGACAAAACTATTTCCCCTAATAAAATCTCCCTGCAAGAGCCACATCACTGAATGGCTGAAAACAAAAACATATGAGGAAACTGAAGAACTAATTTCCGTTACCAGAACATAACTCGCGAATTCACACAAACACACACACACACACACACAACACACACAAACACACACACATACACACACACGCAAACACAAATATACACATAATACATAACATCAACCACACCAATATTAGAATATTAATTGATAATTACATACCCGTATTATGATTTTACTAGTAATTTTCTGCAAAATATAAAAAACGGGGAAAGAAGCCTGGTGTCCTGAAATATAGGTTAACGCCCAGCTTAGGCACCAGTCTCCCACAAACAATTGTAATAAGAAATCTGTACCTAGTACTTAATTTGAATATTGTTATGATTGTATGTACTAATAATGATGTATTCCGTGATTGTGGTGAGAAAATAAAATAAAATTTATTATTATTATTATTATTATAAGGCCCAGAATATAGTCCTGAATAGCCCAGAATTTGTCCGTGGGAGAGCCATGCTTCGGCACGAGTGGGCCGGCTCGACCGGAGAAATACCACGGCCTCACAGAAAACCGGCGTGAAACAGCGCTCGCGCTGTGTTTCGCCGAGTGAGTGAGTTTACCGGAGGCCCAATCCCCTACCCCCCTAGAAATGCCGCAGTTGAAAGACAGTTTGTTACCCCAGGAGGGTACCAACTGCGTTGGAGAATCCCTCTCTGGACGTCCATGCTCAGGAACCCCTGGAACTGAACATGGACGTCCAGGCTGCCCCTCGTATTCTGGGGAGGGCAAAACTGCGCTCCAATCTGCTCGGGGCAAGAGCAAACACTCTAAGGCACCCCCCTCGATATTAAACATGGACTTTTGTAATATCAGGGGATTACACTCCAACCTTAATGCCGTCCATTACCACCTGGAGACGGCAAAGCCGGCTTTGCTCTTTTTAACCGAGACGCAGATATCATCTCCGAGTGACACATCATACCTTTCCCACCCAGGGTATTATCTCGAGCACTCCTTCCTACCCAAAGCTGGAGTGTGTGTGTACATCAGAGATGATATCAGCTCTCGCCGCCTCAGCAATCTTGAGGTCATGGACCTGTCCATCTTATGGCTCCGCATAGATTGCGACGACCACCCTCGCGTCTACGCGTGCCTATACAGGTCCCATAGTGGTGACCCCGAGACGGAGCGACTCGTCGAGCACCTGCAAGCTGCTTCAGATTTTGTGCAGCGGCAGATCCCATCCGCAGAGATCATAATACTTGGCGACTTTAATGCCCACCACGCCGACTGGCTGAACTCCAGTAAAACTGATCATGCGGGGAGATCTGTCTGCAACTTTGCCCTTGCGAACGACTTGACACAACTGGTTACTACGCCTACGCGAATCCCAGATGTGGATGGTCAGAATCCTTCCTTGTTGGACCTCCTGCTGACTTCAAATCCTGACGGCTACCAAATATCCGTAACCGCACCACTGGGTACATCGGATCATTGCCTTGTCAGAAGTTCTGTGCCACTTACGACGGTGTTAAGACAGCGTGCTGTCAAATACCGTCGTGTGTGGCACTACAAGTCAGCAGACTGGGATGGGATGCGGTCGTTTTTTGCATCCTATCCTTGGGGGCACGTGTGCTTCTCGCCGGATGATCCCGACAACACTGCCAACTCTGTTGCCGATGTGGTAGTGCAGGGGATGGAACTTTTCATTCCATCCTCTGTAGTGCCAACTGGCGGCAGATTTCGTCCCTGGTTTGGTTCATCCCCCAAAAAAGCTTCTCGCCGGAAGCAGGAGGCTTACCAATCCTGGGCCAACGCAGTGTCTGCTCGGGATTTAAATACCAGCGCATATAAAAAGGAGTACAACCTTGCTTCTAGGTCCCTCAAGAAAGAGATTACTCGGGCAAAGCAACAGCACGTCAATAGAATTGGCAAGAGACTTGAGCGCCTCCCCTCGGGAACCCGTGCATTCTGGTCTCTGGCCAAAGCTATTGAAGGAAATTTCTGCAAGCCAACCCTACCATCCCTACACGTAGGAAATGGGTCATTGGCCCAGGACGCAAAAGACAAAGCCGATCTTCTGGGCAAGCTCTTTGCGTCAAACTCGACCCTGGATGACGGGGGGCAGAAACCGCCGACCATACCGCGATGCACGAGCATCATGTCGGATATTCGGTTTCATCAGCACTCAGTGCGAAAAGCCCTCCGTTCCCTTGATATCCAAAAGTCGAGTGGGCCTGACGGGATCCCGCCTATTGTGTTGAAAAAGTGTGCTCCAGAGTTGGCTCCGGTCTTGACGCGTCTTTTTCGGCTCTCCTATTCCACTGGCATCGTCCCGGCTTCCTGGAAGACAGCCTTGGTGCACCCGATCCCCAAAAAAGGTGATCGCTCAAATCCCTCCAACTACAGGCCAATCGCTATAACCTCTCTCTTTTCGAAGATAATGGAATCCATTATCAATAGCCAGCTTCTTCGATACTTGGACGGCCAGGGATTACTAAGCGACAAACAATACGGGTTCCGTAAGGGTCGCTCGGCTGGTGATCTCTTGGCGTACCTGACTCATCGTTGGGCTCAGGCAATTGAGTCGAAGGGAGAGGCATTGGCTGTTAGTTTGGACATTGCGAAGGCCTTTGATCGGGTTTGGCATAAAGCGCTGCTATCAAAGCTTCCATCATACGGGCTGCCTGAGAAATTATGTAAGTGGGTCACTGGTTTCTTGGCAGACAGAAGCATAAAGGTCGTAGTTGACGGCGAATGCTCGGAAACTCAGTCTGTTGATGCTGGTGTGCCTCAGGGCTGTGTGCTATCGCCTACTCTATTCTTACTGCATATCAATGACATGTTGCAGACCAGCGGCATTCATTGCTATGCGGATGACAGTACAGGTGATGCTGTCTATACCGGCTCCCCTAATATTTCTCGGCAAAATGTCACTGAGAGTCGAAACAAACTTGTGTCTAAGGTGGAGAATTCATTGGAGAAGGTCTCTGAATGGGGTAGACGTAACTTGGTCCAATTCAACCCCGCCAAGACACAAGTCTGCGCGTTCACCACTAAAAAGTCACCAATGGTCGTATATCCTCGCTTCGAGGGCACATCTTTAACCATCTCTCCTAGCATTGAGATACTTGGCGTCAACATATCGAGCGAAGTTCAGTTCCGATATCATCTAGAGGGTAAGGCCAAATTAGCCTCGAAGAAGCTTGGTGTTCTTAACAGAGCGAGACAGTACTTCAGTCCGGACCAACGCCTACAACTCTACAAGGCGCAAGTTCGGCCTCATATGGAATACTGTTCTCATCTCTGGGCAGGGGCGCCAAAATACCAACTGCTCCCTCTGGATCGTATCCAACGTAGGGCCGCTCGAATTGTTGATTGCCATAGTGTTTCAAACAGCTTGGACCCCTTGGAATTGCGCCGAGATGTAGCTTCGCTCTGCATCCTCTATCGGTTATATCACGGGGAGTGCTCTGAGGAATTGTTCGGAATCATACCACCTGCAACTTTTCGCCATCGTCCCACGCGAAAAACATACCATCCTCATCACCTTGATGAGTGGCAGTCTTCCACAGTGCGTTTCTCGCGTAACTTTCTACCGCGCACTGTAAAACTCTGGAACGAACTGTCACCAGCAGTATTTCCGGACCTATACGACCTGCAAACCTTCAAGAAAAGAGCGTATTCCCTCTTAAAAGGCCGGCAACGCTCCTGCAGCTCTTCTGATGTTGCAAGTGTCCATGGGCGACGGTAGTTGCTTACCATCAGGTGACCCGTCTGCTCGTTTGCCCCCTTATTTAATAAAAAAAAAAAAAAAAAAAAAAAAAAAAAATGTCCGGATTAATAAATAAAATGTCAATGTAAAGTCAATAGTAAATTCATAATAAAGGGTCAATTAATTTCATTGACACATAATATTATCTGGTTGATTCTTTGAAGTCTTCTCGCTAAGGGGATAAAGTTAATTGCACATAACATATGCAGTAATTATATTTTTTACACTAGAAATCCTTTGTATGTAATATAAATCCTTCCTCAGGACACTAACGGTCTTACCACAAAAGATCTAAACATCTGTTGAACAGTTGTTTTGGGACCGTTATGTACTGAATTTGTTCCTAATCAACTGTTCAATCTTTTGCAGTAAGACCGTAAGTATCTCATGAGCAGGGACGTAGCTACCGCCGTATATGCCGTATCAATGATACGAGGCCCCGGGGCCCAACGTGCAAACGAAAATTTATATAAACTTTCCTAGTATTATTTTTTTAATTCACAAGTGACAAAGTTAAAAAAGCAATGATCCTTTTTTACCCGCGTAAAGCACGAGATCTATAACAGAATTATCTGTAGAAAAGTGAAAAATTTTCACAAAAAAATAGCATAGAGGGACAATGCTATTTTTTGTGAGAACTTTTAACTTTCCTAAGTGATTCTTGATTTTTTTATACGGGGCCCCGCTAAGGCACGTACGCTTCAGCTCATGAGTTATAGCAAAATGTAGCTAATTTTTTTTTTATTGAATAAGGGGGTAAACGAATAATGCTTACCGATTACAAGTGAAAAGGTAACAGACATACAAAAAGCTAAAAACTATCAGGCGTTATCCCTGCGGATAAGGCATTTGTTTTGACAAACGTCTATCAATAACCCAGGCTAGCGACTGGACGTAACATTATAGTAATAACGATAATATTATGACAGTTGTCTACTGGACAGCAGCCAGAGACAAAATACCTAACGGTGCGTCCACATTTGTATCATTTGCGCGATCAGATCTCCGATCAGATCTCCGTCGTGATCATCGCGCCGTATCAAAATGATACGCGTATCATGATATTTTGTATCATGATACGCGTATCATTTTGCGTCCACACTAGCGATCATGATACGGCGCGATGATCGCGACGGAGATCTGATCGGAGATCTGATCGCGCAAATGATACAAATGTGGATGCACCGTTATAAAGACGCGTCCAACAGACCAGAGGTCGGACGGGCTTTTAGCTGATTGCTCCGGTGGATATAGAACGGAAGTCATAATATTTCTCTGTCAAATTTCGGGTAATTGTGTGCAAATGTTTGTGGCTTGTAGACTTTCCCCGTTAAATATTATATTGTTACGCCTGTGACACTAATACTGAAATTTTGACGTGAGGTCATATGTAGGTATAATATAAATAATTAGAGTCAGACCATTTTTATAATATTAATATGTGTGATTTGTGAGAACAAAACAATTCAATATCAATTTCATGCGTAAGCTACTTTTTATGCGACTTTCAAAATTACATATTTTGTATAAGAACGTAGTGTATTTGTTAATATAAAATTTAAAGTAGGTAATAAACGTAGGTACCTTTAATTAGAAATGATCAGAATAATCTTGATTGCATTAATGTTGTGTACATTGGAGCTTACAACACGGTATTGGTCTATAATAAAATAGCTTGCAATATTATTATAATTATTTTCTCTTCTTATGTTGTAGTTTAAAAGAATAATATTCAGTAAATAACATAATAATAATAATACTAAAATATTACACTTACACACCTACTAAGTTTAATTTTCCTTTTATCACGTAGAAGAGATGGCTTATAACAACAGGCATATTGGGCAAAGGCGACCTGCCTTTGCCCCTGTTTTAAGTTTAGTTTTAGGTAAATGTTAGTGCCAACTTTTATTGCTCATTGATAAATTTCTATCTAATTTTCGCCTTTTTATTAGGGTTCCGTAGCCAAATGGCAAAAAACGGAATTCTTATAGATTCGTCATGTCTGTCTGTCTGTCCGTCCGTATGTCACAGCCTCTTTTCTACGAAACTATAAGAGATATTCTATTGAAACTTGGTAAGTAGATGTAGTCTGTGAACCGCATTAAGTTTTTAATACAAAAATGGAAAAATGATTAAAAATGTTTGGGGTCCCCATAGGTACAACTGAAACAAGAAATATTTTTTTCATCCAACATAATATGCGTGTGGGCGTATCTATAGTCTTTAAAAATCATATTGAGGTTTCCAATATAATCTTTTTCTAACCTGAATAGTTTGCGAGAGAGACTCTTTCAAAGTAGTAAGTAAATTGTGTCCCCCCCCCCTCTAACTTCTAAAGTAGGGCTATGATAAGTCTAAAAAAATATGATGTACGTTAGTCGGTACTATAAAAACTACCAACGAGAATTGGTTTGAACGAGATCTATCGATAGCTTTTTTTACACGTCATAAATGGTAAACCTAATTAAAATTAATCAAAAACCTTCAATGACGACCTCCGTGACTCAATTGGTTGAGTATGTGGCATCTTAAGCCGGGGGTCGCGGGTTGGAATCCCGCCGACGGAACAAATAGTTTTTCAATGTTCCTGGGTCATGGATGTGTATTAAATATGTGTATGATATAATAAAAATCTTAAATATATGTATAGTATAAAAGTATTAAATATATTTCCGTTGTCTGGTACCTGTAACACAAGTCCTTCAGGTACTTAGCACGGGGCCAGACTGAGGTGGTGTCGAGCGTCCATAGATATTATTATTATTATTACCTTTTAATGTCATTAAAATAAATCTTATTGTTGCTGCGGAACCCTTCACGGGCGAGTCCCTTAGTTAGAGGAAGCTTCGTTTTCGGATTCAAAATTATGTTGGTGTTGGATAAAGTCTATTTAATGCTTGGCTTAAAAATATTTATTTAATGAGGAAGGCTTTAGGCTATAATGTGATATCACACTGCGACCAGTAGCAACAAAGAATCAATAAAAAATGTTGAAAAAATTAAAAAAATATCCATGTCTTGTTTGCTATTATGTGTTGACGCGGAAGAAGTCACGGGCAACGGCTAGTTCTTATATAGTATAAACCTAAATAGATGTTAATATATACTTCGTGACAAATGACCAATAATAGCCACTTAAGAGCCTCACGAAATATGATAAATCATTTTCATAATGACCTGTAATTTGTTTTTTAAAGCAAAAAAACAATAAAGCCGACATGAAAACGAACTCTGTTAACCAATAAAACATAAACGGATTGAACGTATAAATAAGTAAATGTGTAATGCTTCAGCCGACTATCAAGTTGAGCCTCGTTGAGCCCCTGTACTACCGAGTGAAAAGGATTATGACTTCAAAACAAAATGGAAGCAGACATATTGTGCTGTCGTTATTTTCAACCCTTTATATTTTGATATTATAAGGTTTAAGCACTTACGGATTTTGTCGCGGAGTACTTTTATTAATCCCGACGTTTCGGCTGCTTTACAGCGGCCTTTATATTTTTTTACATTTATTTAAATATAGTAAGTTCTGTGGCCATATTACATCAATTTTGCATGTAATAAACAAATAGCTGGGCAAACTAAGTTGCCAGCAACAGTTTGTAATATATAAACAAGTATTCGTATTATATAAATAAAAATGAATTTTAAATTTGTTAGTCCCGCCAAAACTATGAACCGATTTGGCTAATTTTAGTCTTGATATATTCGTGGAAGTTGAGGGGAATGTTCATATTTTTAGGAAAGTGATACGAAGTTCACGGGTCATCTAGTTTTAAAATATTATGCAATAAAAGTTACTGGTGGGTTATTATGACCTCTTATTTCCAGCCAGTTTACGCCCGAAAACGGTACATTTTGGGCGTAAACTGGCTGGAAATAAGAGGTCATAATAACTCACCTGTTCTCCACAACTGTACGTTTTGTTTCGTGTTAATAGTGCAATAAATATGAGCGCGCACAGAAATGATGTTTGTGTCCGGCGTCCGGCTTCCGGCACGTAACGTTTCTGTTGCAGCTTGTCATAATCCATACAGTACAACAAAATGCGAAAATTAAATACCATGTAAATCCGCACACATACTAAGTTTAATAACGTTTTTGTCGTACAATAAAATGCAAGATTGCTTTTTTATAATTTAACTGACGTACGATGATTTCTCAGTTGTTGTTTGTTATAGTTCGATACGAAATTTCAATTGACTGGTTTCTCTGATGAAGCAGGAATTTTGTAGAAGTTAACAATAAAATAAAATTGAACAAATTAATTATATTTCACAGAATAGTGTTGAATATTTGCAAAAAAAACTATCGTTTTATTATTTTTGCAAACGTCCAACACCTGGCCGTTTGCAACGTCCAAGCCTGGCAAGTGGAAAATAATAAATTAAAAAAGTTCAATGGAAGAATAACAATAATGATGGTAAACTTCTAGCGTTATCCTAAATCCTAATCAATTATTGGTCTACCAAAATCTGATGGCAAATTTTAACAGCAGATTTTCAAAAAATATCAAATAATATAATGAAAAAAAAGGATCAAAATGTTTTATTCCAATCACCCCGGTATTGCTAGAGTCAATTTATTTTCTCACTTTTTGCCATCAGATTACCTTACACATCGCTGCGATCGATGACGTAGCCACTCTACGATCGTGTAGAGTTGCAGCTACAGCGTAGCGCTACGGGAACGTAACTGTGCTACGAATTTGTAGCATTGCTACGATTGTCGTGCGTCTTACGACCATAAAGTTAATATACCTAGCGGAATAGAGAAACAAAGGCCTGAGCAAGCGAGATGCCACTATCAGTAACACCGCGTGGTAAAAAGAGACGTGTGATACATGACAGCAGCACTCTTTTTTTGACGTCCAGTCGGCACGTGCCGCACGTTGTCAATATAATCTCATAGAATTCATGTTCAATCATGCTTGTGTAAGTGTATACGTACACATATTTTTCACACAGATGAAAACCAATTTTGGTTACGTTTGACAGCTCGAGATTGTTGCTCTATTCCGATAGGTATATTAACTTTATGGTTACGACGCGGTGCGGCTACTGCGGATCATTGCTACAAGTGCTACAACACGTTGTAGACGTAGTATCGATGGTTGTATTGTCAGACTTGTTTATTACTAACTAGCGACCCGCCCCGGCGTCTCACGGGTATAAAATATATAGCCACTGAAAAAATGATTAAAGTCGATAACCTATGACCATTCACGTGGTCTACTTCTTATCTGTGCCAAATAAAATAAAAATTGCTCCAGTAGTTCGCGAGATAAGCCCTTTCGAATAATTTACCCCGTTTTTTCCACATTCTCCTATTAACCTTAGCGTGATAAGATAAAGCCTATAGCCTTCCTCGATAAATGGGCTATCTAACACTGAAAGAATCATCAAAATCCGTTGCGTAGTTTTAAAGATTAAAGAGAACAAAGAGACATGAGGGAAAAAAGCGACTTTGTTTTATATGTATAGATTATTGTCTACCTCCTTTTAAGGCACACTAGTGTGCTTTTTTAAAACTTTTTTTTTTATGAAGAGGCTGAGTATACTTAATAATTATTATTATAGTGTTCATTGTAAAAAAGATAAAATCAGAAATCAATATTGATTTTCGCTTTAATTTTTAAAGCCAGACTGCTACTAGTCTGGTTTAAAGTTAAAGCTTGATTAAAAAATAATGTTATTTTTTTTTCTTGTTTTCATAAAAGGAAAGGCATTATAATATTTTAACACTAGATTAATTTGGTGTTAAAACATTATGCCTTTTAAAGCGATAATCACTATCATGAATTCTGCTTTAATTTTTTGTAAGGTCAACACAACAATTATTATACTCTTTATAAAAAAAAACAGTTTTTAAAAGCAAGGTGCGATCACGTATCAAGTGGTAAATTTACTTCGTGTTACCTATGTAAATGAAAAGCTCAGTTCGGCTAAGCCGCATAAACTTAAACGTTATCTGTGTTGGACCCCCGCCAGCTTCGTCCACGTGCCTTCTCCCTGAATAATGGATGAAGCACACGTTTGCCGTTTTACGATATATATATATATCGTAAAACGGCGTTAGGGCATTACAATAATAATAATAATAATTAATTCACTTATTATGAGAACTGAGTGTTTAACTTCATCAAAACTATTGATTTCTCACTATAAGTAATGTATTTCATTTATAAATATCAAAGCAATTTCAAATAATTAAAAATATTAAAACTTTAAAGAGCAAAAGAAATTAAAACTTAAAATTAAAAAGAAAACAAGATGATAAAATTATTTTCATTTATTGAAACTGACATAGATTGTACTTACAATGTTTATTCACCACAAATTCACAGTAGAATGAGCTCCACGCTCAGAAGTCAAAACACGTCTTTTTATAAACATCATCCCTACTTGCTTTCCCTCCCACAAGCAATAATTACGTCACTCTTGAAAATCATGTTCACAAAACATTAAACAATTGTAAAATTATTAAATAACGTTAAAAATAATTAGTTTGTTTATTTTGTGAGTTACTAAAATTCACATTAAATTAATACGAAGTAAGTAAAACCGGAAGTAATTTCACAACTAAAATACGTCGCAATTTTGGTGAGAATGTTGAAAGAAATTATTTAAAAGTATGATTGCTATGGAAAAACTAGTTTTAATCACATTAGAATAATTCTATAGTGGCAAAGTATGAAATCAAGATTAAATAGGTAATTTTAATAAATACTCCGGAAGTTAAAACAACTTCCGGGTTTACAATAAATTACTACAATAAAATATTTAAATCATTATAACAACAACGTATTACAAATTTTAAGAATAATTCATAATTATAATTATATTATAATAATTTTTCTAATTATGAAATTCCAAAGTATTCCAATTCCAATCAGACAGGAACCTCCGCGGCGACATATATAATGATGCTTAAAATGTAACTCTCATAAATATGCTTTCGATCTTATTACGCACACAAAAAAAGCTTACACTCAGTGCTACGATTTGGCTAGCCAAGGTTGTATCCGGGATACCTACCTGCAGCCTACGCGTAGAATAATGTCTTTCCCGAGACTCAAAACATTTCCCTACCAAATTGCAACAAAATTGGCACAGCAATTCAAGCGTGAAGAGGTAACAGACAGACAGTCAGCCAGACAAACTTTCCCATTTATAATATTAGTATAATATTATAAATGCGAAAGTTTGTCTGGCTGACTGTCTGTCTGTTTTTATTTTAATTACAATATTAATGTAATATGGAGTAAATATTTCAAGTAATTCTTAAAAATGATACCAGTCAGTACATAGGTTTAAATTACATTCCATTATATCTTCGTAAGTACCACAAAATTGTTTCAAAACATTAGTGTAATGTGCACGGGGCTGAACCACGAAGATAATGGCGCTGGCCATCGGACGTTCAACCCGATACCCAAGTACAAATAGTCTGTGTGTACGTAATCCATACAAACAAATGGGAAAGTATGTTTGTCTATCCGTTACCTCATCACGCCCAAACCACTGAAACAATTTTGCTGTTTGCTACGGATATATTTTAATCCCAAGAAAGGACATAAAATACTTTTTACTCCGGAAAATAATGTACGGTTACCGCGTGATGCACTAGAAGTAATGTATTATGACACCAGAGCCCCTAGCCAACACGTTTCCTTATTGCTTCTTTAAAGAATCGCTGCTCAAAACTGTATGGAATTGACATAAGCGTTCGATAACATGAAGTTGATATTCGACTCCTGTCGTGACAATTCCATAGATTTTGATCGGCGATTCTATAAAAAGGCGCTAAAGAAAACTTATTGGCTAGGGGTTCTGAAGAATCAATTTAATGTCAAGGAACATTTTAGCACAGAATACATAATAGTACCTATTTTAGTCAAAATCAGATAAATTATACATTAATATACCATTCGATTCAAATTTTGCGCTCTATCGTTTGGTATTATTATTATTAAAGGAAGCCGATACGTATGGCACTTATTGACGTAATCTATAATACTTGTATCTATACTAATATTATAAATGCGAAAGTGTGTCTGTCTGTCTGTTACCTCTTCACGCCCAAACCGCTGAACCGATTTTGCTGAAGATACTTTATGTCCCGGGAAGGGACATAGGATACTTTTTGTTCCGAAAAAATGTACGGTCCCCGCGCGATAAACGAGTTTTGACGCAACGGAGTCGCGGGCATCATCTAGTAGTATTTAAGTATAGTTCTTGCAATCTACGAGTGCGCGTCGCCCTTAGTTGTGTGAGTGACCATATCTATGCACGCGTACATGGCTCGCTCGCTACTGACTGCTCCGTCGGGTACGCACACTAACGAAATTGTCTATTCACATTTCCAACTACTAATAAAGGCGACGCGCACTCTTAGATTGCAAGAACTATATAATAGTAAAAAGCTGAAGACTTTATTTGGTTGAACGCGCTAATCTCACGAAGTAGTAAGGGTAGAACATATTACTAGAATAACTAGGGGGAAAAATTGGTTTGTTTTTTGCATGAAAATGTTTAGTTCGTTCGGAATGTATTTCTTACATACGCGGGCGCAACATCTAGTTATATTAGATATAACTTTGCATTGCATTTTCTTTTCTCTTCGGAACGTGTAGGTAATTAAATGTGTTATAACGTAAATTAACTTTAATAGTTATCTACCATCACGTGTTTGAAGAGAAACACTCAACAGCTCTTAATCAAAATAGTTTCGAAAGTTCCAATAAGTAAATTCTGTTGAGCTAACCAGATTGTTGTATAGCGCGGTGGTTTTTCTCAGAAATATTAGCTGAGCGATATTTCCAACTGAATATTAACATTATAGTTGCTATAGCCTTTTTGCGTTGAAACGACACTTTATCTTACGTAAACTGATTCATAAGAAATTTTGTACCCATGGATAAATACATTTGAAATACTTGATTCTACTAGTCTGGCTAATAAATGAGTAGCAAGTTAGCGAGAACGCTTGCCCACTCACGCATGTATACTATATTATTTTAAATGTGATTTTAATGTTTGAAAGAGATTTTATACTTTTTAGGTGTGTGTATTAAGTTGGCAACTTTTAGTTATGAAAATTAAACTTCTGACTACGTGAGAAGCGTTTGCATAACGTAAAGTGAAGTTTGATGAAGCCGTAACCCCTTTGAAAGTAGGTTCATAGTCTCACTTCCGACTGTTCTGTATACTGTCAAGAAGGTAAATGCGAAATAAATAGCTTCGGAAGTAGTCGTCTTGGCATTCAACCAATGATATATATTCACTGAATTTCAAATTTTAACGTCATTAAAATAAGGGTTGTATTCGTTTGAACATAAAAGGCAGCTAGTTTGAAAATTGATGCAACAGTAATCATGCAAATCAAGTAACATTGTTTTCAAAGAAACAACAAAGGATTGAAGCGTGTCAGATATGTCGATATGCAAACCTTTGTGTTTTGCAAACGTATGTCTTTTAAGGCGGTCGCATACATACATACATAACTACCAGTAGTTCGACTGCAAAGAAACGGACGGGTTTCAATATCTGTCAAATTCGTCGGGTTTCACTTGGATTATGAACGGAATGTCCCTCGCGCTGGCTGATATAATTTATTTTTAAATATTTAAAACAAAGATTTCAAAATTGGATTCTGACAATTTTATTCGCATATTGTGCCAAAACACAAACAACAATGCGACCAAAGAGGAACACGTCCGGCGAATATGTCATAGTTTTAAATTCGTGGGTAACAAGTTAACAACCCTAGCGACGATTTTCGTCATAATACGTCAAATTTAAAAATTTCAACATCAGTTCTAAGTCGGCATACTCTATAATTCTGTCTACTCTGACATCAGTTCTAAGTCGGCATACTCAATAATTCTGTCTACTCTGCCCACGTTTTCCATATTCGATTTCCGAATTAGCTGTTATCGTACGTATGCGCTAGTCTTATAGAGTTCCAAATAGAAATGCCACATTAGAAAAACGCTTACAAAAAACGTGTATATGCGGTCAGCCTAATAGTATAGGAAGTAGCAACGTTTTCGAGAAAGTGTTGTCGGTTGATTTTGTGATATTATGTCGTCATTCTTGCTCTTATGGTTAGAGTCTGGTTGTCGGTCTGGCTGTCGGTAGTCGTTGCGTTCATTAGTGCGCATTTCATTAATTATCTAAGTGATGCTATTAATATAAGGAAAAATGATAAAAAGAAATGGCAATCTCTCGCTTCTGGCTCTTGTCATGTTATAGGCCAGCTTTAACAATTATTATTACTATCGTCGTAATTATTACGTTCGTGTTAAGCATCCTTGCTCACTAAAATAATATTAAAATCATTTAAAATTATTTTAGTATGCAGTATGTATGCCGATGACCTACAAATATATATCCAGGTCCTGCTCCCATTACTATCCTACGGTATTGCTCAAACTAATGCTGATCTAGATGAAATATCGAAGTGGAGCAATGCCTATGGTTTAGTCCTTAATCCAAATAAAACACAATCTATTATTATCGGCAGCAGACATCTAATTGCGAAAGTGGACTGGAACTCCTTACCTGATAATGTCCTTGACGGAAATGTTATTCCCTACATCTCCTCCGTGCGTAACCTTGGAGTTTACTTCGACCGCACTCTCTCATGGGATATCCAAATCCAGGAACTTCGCAAAAAGATGAAGGCTGCCACCGCTTCCCTCAGACGATTAAGCGATTTCCTGCCAGTCGCAACTAAAATTAATCTAGCCACGACCTTACTCTTCCCGATTCTAGATTATGCTGATGTTTGTTACTGTGATTTAATTAAATGAAAATCTCCTCTCTTTGTTTGTTTTTACCTTAGAAGTCGGTTTTAATTTTTTGTTAAAAATAATAATAATTTCACTCTTTTTAGTTACACTAGTAGGTAAATCTTCGCGTATATTTTACGTATCTTATTACAATTTGTTAAGAGTCACAACTCACACTCACAAAATAATATAATATTGTCAGTGAAGTGAACATATTGTGCTAAGTAATTTAACAATTTTAATACTTCAAGCCCGAAGCGGTCACCGGCGATTGCGATAACAATAGAAAGGCTATTGTGTCTCGTTTTTCTACGATCGAAGGATCTATCAGATAAAAAATTGTACAAACTTGCATAGGGATGTAGCGTAGCATAATATTTAATATTATCGTAATTATTGACAGCTGTTCTTGTAATCAAGAATTCAAATCGATAGGTACTTAGTGCACCATCTATCGATTAATAAGTATAACTAATTAAAAAGACACTTAATGACTATGTTTTGTTTAAATGCTCTTTTTAAAATAACTTTATTTTAATTCTATTTGTCTATTAAAATTTTATAAAGTAGTAAAGTATTCGATCTGTTATTAAAAATAAACAGGTGTTGTTATACAGTACATAATTATTATTATTAGTATATCCATACCTATGCCTTGTACTATTATCTGTTCTGTGCCATCATGAGACATTGGTGGCCTTAACACGACGTGGTAATGATGATGATGACGATGATGATTATGATGATGAAATGAATGAAGAAAAAACTTTTTGGCCTAGTTCTGATGTCATAAAACTTTACAATGTACCTATGTATTATACTTTGTACACAATTAAAAATCATGCAGTGTTAATTATGAGGGCAGCAATATATTTCTGTATAATAAATATAAAATATGTATAATTTTTCACAGCACAGCTGACAAAAAATATATCAATAGTTTTTTTTTGTGCTACAATAATAAAAATATGTTAAAACAATTAATAGCTAGGTATACAGTAATATATAACTCAGTCTTAACGTAATTTGAAATCGACTTGATTTTATATCAAACGAAGGAAGAGTAAAGGTGTTAAGAATAAATGAAATTGATCCGATTTATTTATACCTATTTAGGGCCTGTTCACAACTTTCTGATAAAGTGCCGAATAGGATATTCACAGCTTTTTTGACAGATTTCTTCATCTGTCAAGTTAAGTTAGCCTCATAAAGCCTTTGATTGAATTTGCGGCTTATTTTAAGGCTAACTCGGTCCTCATAGAATTCACTTAATAATTTAAGTTCAAAACAGCATAGTTTTATTGTTAACTAGCTGACCCGACAGACGTTGTCCTGTCTTAACGATGATTAATTAATTCGAATAATAATTGGTATAATTAAGAAAACAATAGATTAAAATTAGTATCTTCATGCCAAATTTAATCAAAATAGATATAAATAGTTTAAGCGAAAATCATAAAAGTTTATTGTGCAGGAACCGTACATTTTCCGGGACTAAAAGTATCCCTTGTCCTTTCCCGAGACTCAAAGTATCTCCATACCGAATTTAATAAAAATAGACTGAAATAGAAAAGTTTATTGTGCGGTAACCGTACATTTTCCGGGACCAAAAGTATCCCATGTCCTTTCCCGAGAGTCAAAGTATCTCCATACCAAAATTCATAAAAATCGATTGAATATTTTACGCGCAAATCATAAATGTATATTGTGCAGTAACCGTACATTTTCCGGGACAAAATGTATCCTATGTCCTTTTCCTGGTTCTAAGCTACCTGTCCACCAATTTTCAGCCAAATCGGTTTATCCGTTCTTGAGTTATAAGTAGTGTAACTAACACCACTTTCTTTTATATATATAGAAGATAAATTCGAAAGCCAAATATTCGTATGAAAAAACTCATCAACAGTGAACATAAAGACAATAATGAATAATATTGCAATCAACAATGAAGATAACTGCTCGAATAATACAGTAACGACTTGTAATTATCAATACACAATATTATTTTGTTGAAACAATTTAATTGCGAATATAATATTTCGAACAGAATTGAGTACTTAGTCTTTAGTGTTTTCATCAATTCCACTATTATTATAATGTTATAATATACGTTTCAAATATAACTAATTAATAATATTAAGTTATTTGAAACCCTGTCTAAAATCACGACAGAGATTTATTCAGTACTATTAATTTCGCAACTATTTACATTAACATTTTAGATTTTAAAACGCTATTTCTATTGTTTCAGAATTCGGGACCCTAAAAATAGTTAAGCTAATAGTGCCAGACGTGATACAATTTGGAGCGCAGGACACGGCTCTGCTGGACTGCGACTACACGTACGGGAACGACACTGAGGGGATGGTGCTGAAGTGGTTCTTTCAGAGTAGAATGCGGCCAGTGTACCAGTGGATCGCCGGTCATTTGCCCCAAGCTATCAACGTACTTCGCGGGCGAGTGGACCTGACGTATCGTGCTTCCGACGATCCCTTCAAGATGTACCGCGCGATAAAGATCGTGAAGATGAGCACAGAACTCTCCGGGGAGTACACTTGTGTGATCTCGACCTTCATGGCCGAGGACGATGCTACTAAGAGGATGGTCGTGTTTGGTATGTCAGCAATTAGAGAAGTTGATTGATAGGCAGATGGTGGACCTACTTAATTTGGTCGCGTTATGACAAACCCAGCCGACAGATACTTCACGGAACGCGAATAAATTAATAACGTAGGGCCAATATATGCCTTTTTTTTTACATGGGGAAATGCATTACGCATCCCCGGCGGATTGGGGACATCGGCCGGGGTATGTGGGACTCTCCGAGGAACTACCCACTAAAACCCCATGGTGCTCCACTCCGCTTAGGCAAAGTTACGGGCACGATCAACCCACCGCAACTTTACCAATAGGTCCAATATATGCCTACGAATCAAAGTTTCTGATGGTATCTCTGTAAAAGTTATTATAAATAGCACGGAGCACCTCAGCGTCAAAAAGTAAATTTTTCAAGCAATATCCATCGACGGTTAGACATTGCTTATATTTACTGTTTATTATTATTTTAAGCGACATTGATCGTTTTCCACATTTAGTTTTTATGATGTCAGTTTCTTCAAATGTAATACTCTCTCCGTTAAGTACCCCGCAAACGATCAAATTGTTTGTAAAATTTTACGTGTTTGTAAGTGTACAGCTTTGTTTGAAGCGTTTGTCAAACAAATTACGTGTTTGACCTGTTTTAAGAAAATTTGCATTGGCGTAGCGTTTGACTAACGTGTTTGAACGTGTTCCGCTGTATTTGTCAAACAAGATCACATGATCTCAGACCGATTCTAGCTAATTGTTTGACAAACTTGTTTGATGCACGTTTGTTCGTCTGTGCTGCTGTTTGATGAAAACGTAAATTGCATCAAACATGTTTGTCAAACAAATCTTATCGTTTGCGGGGTACTTTACTGATTAAAACCTGGTGGATTTTGTAGCGCCGGAGACGAGTTTCCGTCTGATCCAGAACAAGAGTGATGACGACACCGTCAACGTGATCTGCGCGGCTGACGGCGCCTTCCCTGCGCCAATCCTCACGCTTTCCACTCCCGAAAGGTGGGTATCCATATTGATATTATAAATGCAAAAGTGTACCTGTCTGTCTGTCCGTCCGACTGTCTGTCTGTTGCCCAAGCCGCTGAACCGATTTTGATGAAAATTGTTTTGGGTATACTTTGAGACTCGAGAAAGGACATAGAATACTTTCAATCCCGGAAAAATGTACAGTTACACCGCAATAAATGAATTCGTCATCTAGTTTTGTATATTTGTTTGGTAGCACATATATTATCGGGGATGACAGACACGCGAGTAAGTACGCGGACTTATGGCTCGACGATCATAATCGCCTATGTGTCAGCAAAGAGCTGCGAGCCGCGAGCCTGGGGTAATTCAGTGTGAGCGATTCTCGTGTCACCGACGCGAGCCGAGTAAGTTCGCGAACTTAAAACCAGCATACTACTTTAAGTTCGTACGTGTGTCACTCCTGTAAGATTCTTATTCTGATGATTCCTCACAATAGCGTGTACACTATACGTATTTTAATATAATATAATAATTGTATATAATTATGCTTACGTAGTCGGATTATTATATTGAACAAAGCGCAGGTAATCCAGTATAGTGATAACAATTTACAAGGCTATTACTTACTTACTTACTACGATGGCTCAGCGACCCAAAGTGGATCTTGGCTTCCGACACAAGTTTGCGCCACTTGTTGCGGTCTTGCGCAGTTTCTTGCCACTCTGTGACCTCAAGATCGCGCAGGTCCGACTCCACGACATCTAGCCACCGGTACCGTGGACGGCCGACAGGTCGTCGCCCGATCAGACGCCCAAGGAACGCTTTTTTAGTGGCACGATCCTCTCCCATTCTTGCAACATGGCCGAGCCATCGGAGTCGCTGGGCTTTTGTTACGCCAATAATATTGGGCTCAACTATGAGGTCTTCAACTTCGGCGTTGGTTCGGATTCTAGTTCCTCCGTCTTCTGTCTTCACCGAGCCCAAGATCTTGCGGAGGATTTTTCTTTCGGCTACTAGTAGTTTATTCTCTTCATCGAGTGTGAGCGTCCAGGTCTCGCATCCGTACATTAGTATTGGCCTTATTACAGACTTGTAAATGGCGATCTTACTTTTTCTACTTAGGAGATTGGACGCTAACACTCCATGAAGTGCCGCGCTGCATCGTAAGGTGTTTTGGATGCGGATGTTTATTTCCTCCTGTCTCGTATTGGTGTCGGTAATGGTGCAGCCTAAGTATTTAAATTTGTCCGTCCCTTTATAAGAAGTCCCTCTCACATTCAGGTCTTCTCGTTTTGTGCGCGTGTTTTTATAGCGTTTAATGTGGAGGTATTCTGTTTTCTCGCGGTTTATACTCAGGCCTACCTTAAGGGCTTCGTTTTCTAAGACTTCGGCCGCGCTGGCCACTTCCTCTGGAGTTTCACCCAGTAATGCCAGGTCGTTGGCATATCCTATCAACCTATGCTTCCCATTCAGTTGTAGCCCTACGTCTAGTGCAATCACTCCTTTGAGGACATATTCCAGGACTAAATTGAAAAGCACAGGTGACAGTGCATCTCCTTGCTTAAGTCCTGTGACCACAGCGAACTCGTCCGTAAGCTCTTTGGCAACCCTCACTCTCATTTTGCTTTCCTTAGTGGCGACCATTATCATGTCAACCAGTTTTTTAGGGATGTTGAAGTTCCTTAAGATCGTGTATAACGAATTACGGTCAATGCTGTCATGGACTTTTTTTAAATCGACAAATAACGCGTGTATGCTTTGGGCGTATTCCCATCGTTTTTCCATAAGTTGTTTCAGAAAGAAGATCTGATCGATTGTGCTGCGGTTTTGCCGAAATCCACACTGATAATCGCTGATGATTCGTTCCGCATGAGGATCTAGCCTTTTAAGCAACACATATGATAAGACCTACGTCAAACCGCCTCAGTGTAAAGTAGTGCGCTTACAAACCACTTTTTTTTTACAAGTACCCACTATGGTCGGAAAAAAATGTTTTAAATGTAAAAAGAATATCACCAAAAAAACACCAGGCCTAGAATGTAGCCGATGTGGAAACTGTGTGCATGCTGACCCGACCTGCTCTAACCTTTCGAACAAACAAATTAATACGTTGAAAAGTTCCGCGGGAATCGAATGGAGTTGCGAAGAATGTCTGAAAAACATATCACGCAGATCTTCCTTTCTGACCCATGATGATGAAGACGACGACGAGGAAATTGATCCCAGCTCAGCGCAGATTCAACAATTTAATGCAGATAAGTTGGTGCAAGAGATTAGTAAAGAAATCAAGAAAACTTTTCGATCTGAACTGTCAAGTCTGGAATCCTCTTTGGAATTCCTTAGCGAGCAAATAAGGACAGTTGAACAATCTATAAAAAAACAAGATGCTGTAATAAAAAATCTTGAGCACAAAAATCAGGATCTGCACAACAGAAACAAAAATTTGGAATTACGAGTCGCTGTACTAGAGCAAAATATACTTAGCTTTGAACAAAACTCCTTGTTAACATCTATTGAAGTAGCAGGTATACCTGACATACATCCCAATAATATAAACAAAATTGCTAAGACCTTGGCTGAAAAAATTAGCATGGATCAAAGTGACATCATCTCCTGTCAGCGGCTACCAGGAAGCAAGGAGAAACCGGGAGGAATCCTAGTTGAACTGAAGTCCAAAGCTGTGCGCCGGGAATGGTTAAATGCGGGGAAGCAAAAACCTCTTACTGCTGGATATCTAAACCCGGATCTACCGAAAGAAAAGGCAGAAAACAAAGTATTTGTGCGTGAAGCCCTAACTAAACATGTAAAATCTATTCTTTACCATGCTAAGACCCAATTAGGTAACTCATATAAATTTGTTTGGTGTAAGGATGGCAAGGTATGTGTCAGGAAAACGATTGACTCAAAAATACATTATATCCGCAGCCTCCAAGATATTAATACTTTAGCTAAACAGGTACCAAAAGAGTCGATTCATTTTTCTACACCTTCCTAAAAAACCTAAAAGTTTATATCATTTTATTAATTACCTATTATTCAGTAAAAACTTTAAAACTTGTAATGGCTGCTCAAATTGTAGAATTAAGTAATTGTACTAATATTAACAGATTTTACAGTAACCTACCTAATAAGTGTCAAATATCTCATCCTTGTCTACATATTAATATAAGATCCATAATTAAAAACTTCAATTCACTTTTGCAACTAATTTATGATTCTAAAATTCCCTTGGATATTATTTTTTTAACTGAAGTTGGGATATCAGAAAATATCGTTAACTTGTTCAATATACCTGGCTATCTCATGTACTCACAACTGCGTAAAGTTAAGAAAGGAGGTGGCATTATTGTCTACATTAAAAGCCATATTAAATTCACTATGCATAATCACAACACTATTTCATTTGAAAACATAACTGGTACTTTGAAGACTAAAAATAATGATCAAAATCTAATCTTATGTGCTGTATATAGGCCACCATTATCTAATAAATCTCAGTTTGTAAAGGAGTTGGATGAATGCATTTCCAAATATAATTTAAATGAAAATCTCCTGCTGATCGGCGATACCAACCTTGACCTAAAATCCAAATCATCCCATAATGACATCTACTTAGAAACACTGGCCGAGCATGGATTGTCATGTGGAATTTCAAAATACACCAGAATCGAACCCAGAATAAATCACCTTACAAAACAAACAATAGTAACTAACACTTGTATAGACCATATTTTTGCTCGAATCCCCAATTCACATCCATACTCGGCTGTGCTCGATATTGCACTGGCTGACCACCGTGCAATTATGTTCGCCTGCATCGATAACGTAGCCCTAAGGCGTACTCACACTGACACTTCTGCTAAAATTAAAATTCATAACAATAACTATTATGAAATACTTAAAAATACTGACTGGTCGCTTGTACAAAAAATTAAAAATCCGATTGATAATTATAATTTTATTAAAAACTCATTTAATTATGCCACTCAGCATGCTTCTTCAATCTATAAAGTAACGAAACACGACTCACGCAATAAAAAGAAACCGCCTTGGATTGACGATAACATTATTAAGCTGTGCAAAAAAAGAAATAAAATTTATAAAAGTTGGATTAATAGCTCCTACGATCCCAAACTTCGGCTAGATTATAATAAAATTCGAAATAAAATTCATAAAATTTTAGAAAAGAAAAGGAACGATTACTATAACAAGGAAATAAAAAGAAACTTTAATGACACAAAGAAGGTATATCAAATAATTAATCAAATGCTTGGCCGAACAAGTTTATCCATCGATGAAATAATCATGAAATCTTTTGGGTCACAGGGCATACCAGTTAAAAATATTGCAGATAATTTTGCACTTAAGTTTGATCAATCAGTAAAATCTATTATTCCTAACTGTAAAAATAAAATACTTAATACTAAGATAGAAGTTACAGATTCGTCAATATTTTTTAAAAAAGCTACAACACATAAAGTATTTAATATTATAAAAAAATTAAATTCAAGAAAAGCACCGGGGCCGGATAAAATATCGACCTTTGATATTAAAGTTCTGAGGAAGGACATAGCTTCAGCTATTGCCAACTTGATTAACAACAGTCATAAAACTGGAATTTTAAAAGTTAAAAGAAAGTTTTATTAGACCAATTTATAAAAAAGGTAAACATAATGATTATAGCAATTATCGCCCTGTGTTAACAATTTGCAGATGACACATGTTTATTGGTAGCAGCTAAAGACCTCAAAACAGCAATAGCTAAGCTTCAATCGGACTTTAATGAACTGTTAAAATGGTTTCATGACGCAGGGCTGGTAATCAATACGGACAAAACTAAATTGTTAATTATAAAATCTCCTTACCTTAAAAAAGACCCCACCCCCGTCAATCTCATAGCCCATAATCACCCTTGTCTACATAATATCTCGAACACCCTACGAACTTGTGCCTGCCCAAAAATTGACATCGTCAGTAGTCAAAAATACCTTGGACTCATTATTGATAACAAATTCTGTTGGTCATTCCATATCGAACACGTATTAAAAAAATTAAGACAATTTTTGGCTAACATTACTATTTTGAAAAACCGTATCCCGCTTAAAACAAAGATACTCTTATATCACTCGCTGGCTGAATCATACGTTCAATATGGTCTTAGCAGCTACGGAAGAACTTACACAACTTATATTAACCAAATCTATAAATTGCAAGTCAAAATCCTCAAAACAATATTACCTCTAAAACTTAAATCAAATGACGGATGCGTGGAATTGTTCAAACAGTGTAAAGTTTTACCTGTACAGGATATGATAAAATATAATTTACTAAAGGAATACTTTTTTGACGACGACATAAAACATCCTATTGAACATCCAGTGTGCACGCGGGCCGTCGCTCAAAACCGGCTCCGTACACTGCGCGCAAGCAATGTGTACGGCGAGAGGACGGCTAAATACCTAATACCGCGCTTATTCAATCAATTACCACCTGAATTAATAACTACAATAACTCCTTCTAACATAAAAAATAAATTAAAATCTTTCTTTCGGAACATTGATATTAATCTTCATAATATTATGTACCATTGGAATGCACTCATCTTACTTCTAAAAATTTTCGTACAGAGACGTAAACTGATAACTTGTACTACGTCATTAAACCTACGTGGTTTTTCTGTTAGTACTTAATTATATAGTTCTTTCATGTTCTTGTATAAATAAATAAATAAAAAAAAAAAAAAAAAAAAACCTTGTACGCCGTTGGCAAAAGAGCTATTCCGCGATAATTTGTGCACCTCTTCTTACATCCCTTTTTATGGATCGGACATATAACGCCTGTGTTCCACTCTTCTGGTTGTTTTCCATCTTGCCAGATCTTACTTATAATGTGAAATAATCTTAGTTGTGTGGCCTCTCCCCCATACTTCCATATCTCAGATGGTATGCCGTCTATCCCGGGAGCCTTGTTATTTTTGAGCTTCATAATTGCTTGTCGGACTTCCCTAAAAGATAGAGGTTCCAATTCGGCGTGATTGTCACTGGTTGTGCGTGGTAATACAATATGAGGTGGAGGACAATTCAGCAGATGTTTAAAGTAATTGCTCCAAGCATTTTTGATGTCCGTGTTATCTGTTATAAGATTGCCACTATCATCTAAGAGCATTTGAGAGCTAGGTTGGTAGCCCCTCTGAAAAGATCTCAGCTCCTGGTAAAATTTCCGTTATTCGTTTGCTCGCCAAAGGGTATTTATATTTCTAACTTTACTATCTAGGTGATTTCTTTTTACTCTTCTTATTATTCTTCTTGATTCTGATTTTAATTCTTTAAAGTTTTCTAAAAATTTACTATTCTGTTCTGCCAAAATTTTATATTTCCTTTTTTCTTCAATAATTCTTTCGCAGTCTTCGTTCCACCAAGCTTTCCTTTTTTTCCTGGTCTTGCGTCCGAGCGTTTTTAGTGCAACTTCTTTGATGGTATCTCTTGTTGTTGTCCAAATATTATCTATATTTGTGTCCTCAACAATATCCTCTACAGCTAAATCGTTGAATGTGTTTTTTAATTCAATTTGAAATGTTTTTCTAGTGGCATCATTCTTGAGACTTTCTGTATTTATTCCTTAGTTGTTGTCGAGTTTTTATTTTTATATGTCGTAATTCTAGCTTTTAGTTTAATACCCAACATGTAGTGGTCGCTATCACAGTCGGCACCACGGTAGGATCTTACATCTTGGATCGTGTTTTTTCGTCTTCCTTCTATAAGAACGTGATCGATTTGGTTAACAGTTTTTCCATCTGGTGATTTCCAAGTTCCCTTATATATGTCTTTATGTGGAAACATAGTGCTCTTTATAACAATATTTTTGGATGTTGCAAAACTTATTAGTCGTCGACCATTGTCGTTAGATTGTTCGTGTATGCTATGCATCCCAATGGTTGGTGCAAAAATAGCCTCCCGTCCAATCTTAGCGTTAAAATCGCCCAATATAATTTTTGTATCATACCTTGGTAGCTGATCGTAAACTAAGTCGAGGAGTTCATAAAATTCATCCTTTTCGTTCTCGTCAGCTACTTCGGTAGGGGCATACACGTTAATTAAAGAGATGTTAAAGAATTTACTTCTAATACGAAGAGTTGAGATTCTGTCAGATATTACTTCAAAACGAATCACGTTCCCTAATAGCCTATTTGCAACTATAAAGCCCGTGCCGCGTGTATGACATCCAGATTCACCGCCGCCATAAAACAAAGTTGAGGTATTATCTATGTTACATTCACCTTTACCAGGCCATCTTACTTCTTGGAGGGCTGCTATATCTAAGCCATATCTATTTATCTCTTTATTTACTTGGTAGATAGCACCGGGTCTAGACAGAGAACGTACATTCCATGAGGCCAATCGAAAGTCCGTATATCTTCGCCAAGGGTCATCGGTATTTGGATCAGATCGTTTATTTCTCTTAGTCGGTTTCTGAACTTGTGATTTTTCCGTGGGCGGGGAGTTAACTCGCCGCACAACCCCAAAAAATGCTGGAGGACCACATCCTACGTTGATCGGCGAGTCAATATGACTTAGCCGGGTAGCTATCTAGGCTGTGCTACCGACCTCCCCCCATCCGCCACCCGGGGGACTACGCTGACTACCCTACGCTGTGTAGGCCCAGCGCGGGGTAGGCTATTAGCAATAAAAATTTCGATACGGTCATAAATTTCCGCCGTGGCGAGTTTGCCCGTCCGGGGATTTGTCCCGGTCACACCTGCCAACCGGCCCACAACTTTCTTGATGAAATATTTTTGCTCGATTTCCGTGCCCAATTCCGACTTACATAATCACGTTACTTATATTACGCAGCTGTTTTGAAATATAAGTAATTAGTTAAACGTCTGGGCTGAATTTTTGGGAACCTAGGCTTTTTTGTTCCTCCAAACTTTCTTCACATGTAAATATTATGGATTTCCTTTTTGTTGTTGTTGAATAAAGATCAACTCTAAAATAAAGTTCTAAAATATATTATGCTTAACTAACAATCTGATATACAAATATATAACCTCCTCCTTTTTGGAAGTCGGTTAAAAACAAAGAGCGTCGGTGGCCTAGTGGGTAGACTATTGGTTCGCCCTCGAGATTAAGAAGAAGGCCAATGAGACATTTTCAGATTTCCAGCTCATTATAATATAACGGACGCTCGTAGGGTGAACGAAAACATCGTGACAAAATCTGCACGTAGTCGGTCACTATGACCATGTTGCGAGAATGACGTATGTGCTTGGGCAACTGGAAATTCAAAATCTTGTCCCAGGCACTATAGCATTTGAAGAGTGGTTACTTCGCTCCGAAAATACTGTATAAATCATCCACAACGGATACAAATGTCTTGTGTTTTTTATAACATACAAACAATCCTAACCTAGGAGTGGCAACGAAGTAGAAAAAGCGAAATATTTCATAGAAAAATCCGGCGAAAATCATAGTTGATTGAATAACTCGAGCGTCACCGGCGACAGGAGAATTCCCTCTAATATCCTCGAACACATTTATTTGTATTTCGTTGGCAGACTCCAGTAATGCCGGTGAATTATAAAACACTCACGTAATACTACGTGAGAATGATTTTTATTTCTATCAGGTCTTAACCAGATAGAACCTTTGGGGATACGTGCAAAATGCAGTAAGAGTGTCTTTTGGCTTTTATTGGATTTAAATGAAGTGTGCTCACTGCCCACATGGCCAACTGCGCCCGACTGTTACAACTTACAATTAATGAGGAATCAATTTTCATTCACTTAACTTGGAATGAAAGGCCATCATTTGGTTAATAGTTTATTAATCTAATTTAATAACTGATTTATGCTCTCTGATTGCATGAAATCAAACGGGAATAAGAAATATATTAATTTACCTAGCGAAACTGTTTCCGTAAAAAAACAATTTTGCTAAAATTTTTAATTCCGGATTTTTCGAACAGTATTTTTTTTTTCAAACATCCGTCTATCACACAAACTATCCTAGCGAACTTTTACACTATGTTAGTAGCACTTTACTGATTGTATACTGTGTTCTAGGCGTTTGGACGACGTTTCACATAGCGCAGAATTAGTTGGTGATCGTTACTCCGCCGTTGCCAAGGTCACACTCAGAGACGATATTTTGCCATCACCTGTAGAGTTCGTCTGCACTCTGCGGATCCCCTCAGCCAATTACGTCGTGAGAAAAGAGGCGATCTACTACCCGGGTAGGTATGCGTTTCCTCCATCATTAATATTATAAATGCGAAAATTTGTCTGTTACCTCTTCACGCCCAAACCGCTGAACGATTTTGCTGAAATTTGATATGGAGATACTTCATAAAGTACCCTATTTCTTTTTCCGGGAAAGGAGATAGGGTACTTTTTAGGATTGATTCAGACTGCAACGTGACGAGTAGATGCATATCTAAATTTATATGGGTTTGACAGATTCACAAGATGTCTCACGCAATTGAAATCTGTTAAATCCATACAAACGCGTTGCGGTCTGATTTGACCCTTATCCCGAAAAAAATTACGATTCTCGCGCGACCAACGAATTTTAGTGCAACTGAGTTGCGGGTGTAATCTAGTTTCATTTAATATTTTAACCAGCGGTTCTATAAAAAAGAGATAGTAAAAACGTGTTGAATTAGCCTATGGTGACGTCAAATGTATTGCCCAGGACCCGTCTAAAATGCGACTTTCCCGTAAACAGTTTACATCCTTTGATTCATTGGGATTTTAATTTTTTATGTCATGTTTATCGACTATAAGGATTGATTCAGACCGCAACGCGATACGTAGATTCATTTCTTTTATATGGATTTGACAGATTCGCAAGACGTCAAATCACGCAAAAAGCAATTGAATTCTGTCAAATCTATACAAAAATATGCCACGCCGCGCCTCGCATCGCTTCATCGCGTTGCGGTCTGAAATGACCCTGAAATAAAATTTTTAAATTAGTAGGTATAAACCTATGTTGCTCCCGAACCTCGGAGGCCCAAATTTAGCATGTCGGCGCCTGTACATGGGCGTTATCCGCTCCATGGCCATGTACGGAGCTCTGATTTGGGCTGGGAGATTATCGGCCGTCAACAGGCTTGTACTGGGGCGGTTGCAAAGAGTGATGGCGACGCGAGCGGTACGTGGGTATCGCACCATCTCCCGCGATGCGGCATGCCTACTCGCTGAAAGTGTCCCGTGGGACATCGACGCAGAAGCCCTCGCCGACGTTTATTGGCGTTGCGCCGCGGTTCGCGCGGGGGGCAGCGACCCCCTACCGGACGTCATGCGTCGGTGGAGGGCTGAAGCGAGCGAGAGGTCGTTACCTTTGGGCGGAGCGTTTGCAGGAACCGCTGGTAAGCGTCGCCCTGATAGAAGCAATCCGCCCACTATTTAAGGAGTGAGTAAAACGGAGACACGGAGCACTCTCCTTCCATCTGAGACAGATGCTGACCGGGCACGGCTGCTTTGGTCGGTACCTGTGCCAGATCGCGAGGAGAGAGAGTGACACAAGATGTCACCACTGCCTCAACGAAATGGACACGGCCGAACACACATTGTCGACCTGTCCATCTTGGACAGAACAACGCGCGGCCTCTCCTCTCCCTGCCAGCCGGGCAATGTTGAGCAGCGAAATTGCGTATCAGGCGGTGAATGACTTTGCCCAGGATGTCATCACAGCAAAGGAGGAGGCCGAGCGCAGGAGAGAACGGGAGGCGTTCGACCCCTTGAGACGGCAGAGGAGAAGACGCGCACCAAGGAGTGGCCGCAGCGCCTTGTCTTAGCCAGGATACTTGAGGTGACAGTGTGGGGACACCGCCGCCTATTGCACCGAGTTCCAGAGAGAGCCGTGATGCGCATGGTGCTCCTGCATATCGTGGCCCCCGCGTGGGCTAGAAATGTATTCACCAATTTACTCCCTGGGCAATGCGTCTAGACAAATCATTTTTATGCAATATTGGGATCTGTTAAAACTATGTCTCTAGGTTAGATTTTTTAATTCACTAATATAATATAAAAAATATGACCATTCGAATCAACCGACAATCAACCGACCATAAAATAAATTTGAAAGATGTTTACGAAAAAATAAAAACGTAGAGGCATAGACTCATTCTTCCTGAAGATATTTAAAAAAATAATAATTATATCTAATTATAGGCTAGGCTCTATATTGAAGGAAGAATCAGAGGAATACGTAACCTCGATTTACTGTATCTGTCTCTATCAAAATACACGTGCAGGCGCAGGATGAAGCGTGATGGCAATAGTTTATTCGTTTAAATTCTACTGTACCCGCGTTCCCTCTTAAGCTTTTTATCAGGCGACTGTTGTATGCACAGACATCTAGCGGGCGAAGCCCTGAATAATTTCATGCTTCGTTAAATCTTTTGTTTGAAGAATGCCGTAATAGCACGTCTAAACGAAAATAAAATCCATATCATTATTAAGAAATTCAAAGAATCGAGAAGCTGAAAAACTCATTATCGACGAAGATTGAAGAATTTATTAAATTATTATATTGAAGTTACCCCAATAAAGCCTAATTATTTCATAATTTATTGAGGTCAGTTTATATACACAGTCTGTAATTTTTATAGAATAACTAGCTGTCCCGGCAAACGTTGCTTTGCCTTAATATATATTATTTTCTTGAAGTGACTAAATAAGTATGTCGCCATGGCAACGTCGATCGCTATGTCGTCGCACAAACAATGGTCGCCGTCAGTCTCAGGTTGTAATAATTTACTATCATTTATTCAACAAATGCACTTATCAATATATAAAGTACCCAGTAGCCGATTCTCAGACCTACTGAATATGCATATAAAATTTGGTAAAAATCAGTAAAGCCGTTTCGGAGGAGTTCGTGGACTAACATTGTGACGCGAGAATTTTATATATAAGATTTAAATTATCAAACGCCATTACATAAAATATTTTAGTGTGATATTATTACCACTCGATGGTGTTTTTTTTTTTTTTTAACCTTTGTGGACTAGTGGTTTAGAGCGTGGCTCTTGACTCGGAGGTCGTGGGTTTGATTCCCGCGTTGGAAACATGGTATTTCCAAGTTTGGTTAGGACGATGCAGGCTGATCACCTGATTGTCTGGCAAGTAAGATGACCCATACGTCGGATGGGCATGTAAAAAATCAGTCCTGCACCTGATCTCTCGCCAGTCATGTCGGTCTTCCGTCCCACTGGGTTATGAGAGTGAAAGGAATAGAGAGTACTCTTGTGTACTGCGCACACAATTGGGCACTAAAACATTACTCCTGCGTAACAGGCCTGGTTTCAATGAAACTGACCACCGTCACCGAAACCGGTTATTAGAGTCCATCAGAGTCTTAGCGGGCCACTAGACGACCAATTTTATTACGCAATATCACTTACATGAACATCGTGCGCCTTCAATCTAATTTTCAAATAAACTGTTCAGTAAAATTGAAGCGTGATATTGCACAATACAATTGATCGTCTAGGGGCCGGATAAGCGCAGACCAGACGGTCTCGTATTGTCAACGTCCAGAAAAAAGTTACTCCTTAATTTATTATTATTAAAATTACAAAATTCTATAAAATACTGTGTTAACCTCAAATTGTGTCTAATGTTAAGTTAACACAGTGAACATCTCTAAATAAAATTCTCGTGTCACAGCGTTTGTGCGCGAACTCCTTCAAAACGGCTCAGCTCATTTTAATGACATTTTTTTTTATATTATGTACATTCGTTAGGCCTGAGAATAGGTTTTTATCTACTTTTTATATTGATATAAGAAATAATAATTTATATTATGGCAAAACAACGTTTGCCGTGTCAGCCAGTAAAGTAATGAAAAATAATATTCTCAGGTCCAATAAGCACCACGCCCGAGATTGTGACAGCCGTGGACATGCAGCTGGCAGCCGCAGTGGGGTCCTCAGGTGAGTTACAAAGTCGCATCGAAATACGAACAATAGAAACGTACCCGTATCAAAAACTGGTTCCACAAAAAGGCTATCGCGTAAGCCGTATTGATATCGTCGTGTGCGAGTAGGAATCAATTGATTTGGAAAGAAAATCAATGACATATGGAGATTCTTTTTAGGGTTCCGTAGTCAACAAGGAACTCTTATGGTTTCGGTCTGTCCGTCCGTCTGTCCGTCTGTCCGTCTGTCTGTCTGTCTGTCTGTCCGCGGTTTTACTCAGAGACTATAGGACATACAAAGCTGTAATTTGGCATGAATACACATATTAATGATGGCAACAAAATGGTACATTATGGTACCTCCTCTACACATCAAGCAGGGATGAATATTTTTTTTCGCGCCCACCCCATCGTGTGGGGTGTCGTTGAATAGGTTTTTTAAAAATATTGCGAGTATTCATAGATCATTTTCCGATTTAGGGATCCGTTTGTGAAATACTAAGTTTTAAAGTGGAAAAAATCGTTAGAGTCCAGAACCAACCGTTTAGCTGGTAGAAGGGGGGGACCCTTCTACCAGCTAAACGGTTGGTTCTGGAAATGAGAAAAAATTCATGGAAGTAGGAAATATGCTTAATTCAAAAGGAAAACTATCACGGCTAAGAAGACTTCATAAGTTATTGAGCAATAGTCGATCAACTAAAAAAAATGTATTCGGCGAAATTTAAAGGAACTTTTCGTTCAAATTCCTATGAAAGTAACTGAGATGATGTTGTTAGTAGTGTAAAACATGCTATCATGAATGTACGTTCATCGACCATAAAAAATGGACAAAAATTAGCGGTACTACGGAACCCTATATTGCACGTGGTACGAGACGCACTTGGCCGGTTTTATTTACATAATTTTTTATAACTACTATTCATTTCTGTCATCCGACAAAATAACGAACTATTTACCATCTGTAAATCTAGTATATCTTCCGATAGTGCGATGAAAATGTTTATTGAAACTTCCACTAAAATAGCTTTTAGTGGAAGTTTCAATAAACATTTTGTAAACGAATTTTACAGTGACATTCTGATTTAAAAAATATTTTTGTTACAGGCACATCATTGTGTCTTCTGACGTGGGCAGTTCAATTGATATTGGCTCAAATATTGTTAGTCTAGATTACTAATGTAAGTATGAGACCAATTTTAAAATAGTATAAAGATCAATAGTAACTAAGCGCACCTACACTATAAAAGAATAGAAAAGATAGAGTTATCACGAAGGACAGTATTCTAGTAGTTAGTGGTTACAGAATATTATGTATCTTGTTTCTAGTGCTGGTAATTGACAAAGTTATTTATTTGAAACGCAACCGTTTCTAGAATCGATTTGACTATTAAGTCTTATAAAATTAATTTGAATTAATAACATAGGGACTTTTGTTGCAGGTACAGAATTTATTATAACAAAGCCAGTGTGGCTGTATTAATTTTAAGATAAATATAAGTCACCAATCTTTTTGAAAATGCAACTTTTATAATATGCATTGCATAAAAAATCTAAGTAAATGTAAAAATGCAATTTTATTTTTGGCTGTTAGTACTTCACAGACCTAATCTGGTATAATTTTTTTAGAGGTTATATATTAAATAATTTTTAGAATGAACAGACGTGGAGTAAATAAACATAATTTTGTACACAGAAGAATTTGTTGCACCGGGTTAGATCTGTGTTTTTCTTAAATTGAAATTACAAATGTGTGTAAAATTTCACTATAGAACAGTGTTCCGCAAAAGGTGTGCCGCAGCACACTGGTGTACGTGCCACAAAAATAACATTTTACCTAGATATTCCTAGTTTATAACAACCAAAAAAAGGCAATATCTCACGATGATCGACGAAAGTAATGATAATTGGGAACAGAGCACCCCGTACACGCTGATTAATTTGTGGTGTAAGCCAAAAATCATTTTTATAGCTGTACCTTGAACACAAAAAGTTTGCGGAACACTGCTATAGAAGATACCTTACCTTAACTTGAAGCATTTAGTATCATTCACTATGCAACGACCAAGAAACAGTTAAGAGGAAATTGTATTAGATTTAGGCACTTCGTAAATGTAACATGTCACACACAATGTCACACACACAGTACAATAATAATATTATATTGAGGAAGATTGCCACGTGTCGAATCTCTAGTCTGTCCATCATATATTTTCTGTAACTGTTCTGATGTAAATAGTTAATTTAAAAACTAGAATTAATTTATTTTAAAGAATTGCAAAAAGCCCTTTTGTACCTAAGTATAATATATCTGTTTTTTTTTTCAAAACTATTTATCATGTTATAATCGTAGAAACAAAATAAAATTCTTAATTTTAAAAACACATAAACAATTTTCTAGTACAAGATTATATTAAAATGATATTTTAAACGTTATTGCACATATATATATATATATATATATATATATACGGCAGGTCGGCGGGTCAGCTAGTATTATATAAAGTATATCGCCCGTATTATTTTTTGAGTTAGTGACTAAATAAGTATGTCACCATGGCAACGTCCATCGCTATCCCGTGACCCGCGTCGCATAAACAATGGTCGCTCTTTATAGACAAATAATTTGCAATAAAATAAAATTGCGACTATAATAATTAAAGATCTAAGCTATCCTATCTCTCAAGTTGGAAAAAAGCACACATTTAAAGAAACGTTAAAATCGGTTAAGTAGTTTAGGAATCATCGCGAATAAAGATCGTGACAGGAGATTTATATATATTAGATTATCAACTTTCTCACTAGGATAACAATTTGCTTTGTGGTAATAGAGTATGATCCAGCGACAGCCAAACATTCGTTGTTTTATCACAGCTTTCAGTTTTCCAGTATATGACCCCTATAGAGGTAAGAACGATCAACAACTATGGAGTTCCGGTAACGCGGTTACTTTAGGAAGTATCCAGTTCCGAAGGTTTACCTAACCTTCGATAAAGTAAAGATTAAATATATACGGTCTTACCACAAAAGATTTAAACATCTGTTGAACAGTTGTTTTGAGACAATTTTGTATGGAATTTTTCTCTAATCAACTGTTCAACGGGTGTTTAAATCTTTTGTAGTAAGACCCCAATTTTTTATCTTATTTTTCGGGATAACTGTAGAAATCTCGTCTCCCACGGCTGGTAATTTTTGACAGTTGTATTCCACAGCCAGACATGTCTGAAACTGAGCAATGGAATGGCAATGGAAGACGAGGTTTCAAGGGTTATCCCGAAAAAAATTAGACAAAAAATTGTTTTTTTATACTTTATCACAGTTTGAATAGACCTTCGGAACTGGATAGTTCCTAAGGTAATTGCGACCGAAACTCAATAGTTGGTGGTCGTTCTTACCCCTATAAGCTTACCCCTTAAACAGGAAAACTTTTAGATTTTATAAAATGATGAAAGTCTGACTGTTGCTGGCTCTTGGGCCATAAAGATAACCAAAAATATGGCTTCTTTTTATTTTTATTTACACTGTGGGTTGCCAATGTCAAAGTGGCTGTTGTAGACTTTGCTCTTCATGCAATGACAAGAGCTTAACTTAACCTTTAAGTACTGACGTGGTTATCTTGAGTAATAAGTAGTGACGTGACGTCTCACGGACGGATTCGCAAATTACTTATAACTTTATATATTTTAAATGAATTAAGATTATTTCATAATTCGTAATATTTTAAAGGTATTCTGGAGTAATATAAACAAAAATACGGAGAAAATATATACTAAATCTACATTTATTTGGCACCTAGATAGGCCCTATCTAATATTTCAGTCTTTCAATTGTGACTTGACTTTTACACTAGATTTTTAGAACTGTAAGGAAAAAAAGAAAACGTAAATGCTTTCAAATAAAATATACAAGTAATGACCAACATAAGAAAAAAAATTTGATATAATATTCACTCAGAATTTCATGTAATTTCAGCGCAGTCAACACACATAGTTTTAGAGCAACTCAGACAGACAGGCTCATGACATGCTACACATAATATATACTTTGTACGCCTTTTCAGTCTTGAGGGACATATTTCACATGTTCTTTGACTATTTCTGTGTTTCCAGCTAACACAGAAATGGTCAATCTGGCTCCAAAGGTAAATTTTTCCCAAGAACACCTTTTATCCAAGACCAGTCGTAATTCTCTTGGCAGACGATCATTGTAAACTCTGCGTTTAGGATGTGGCAGAACTAATTGTCGAGCAAGACCTTGTAGGAATTGTCATTTTAGTATATCAGGTACCTACATTGTTACATATTTTATATAGGTAAAGTGTTCGCATTCTCACTGCTTATATCCAAAATCCTAAAGAAAATTGCAAGACGCCAGCGTCGTGTACGACGACTGCAAGAATAATAATTTAAACATTTTTTACTGACTTCATCTATATTTACTAAAGGTTTATTAGTTTATGGATCCGATTTCAAGTGGAAATCCGGGTCAACTTGCTCATCATCAACATTGCTGAAATCACCCTCAAGTTCTTGCTCTAACCACCTTTGTATGGTTTTATCAAAGTCTGGAGCCGTTCTAGATGCCACTTTTCTTCTTTTATTGCTACGTCCAGAAGTACTTGGTTCTTCCATCTAAAACAGTTGAACATTAAGTGACGTGACGTTCATGAGACACTTCTAAATAAACACATAAAGCAGGACGTGACGTCCAAAAAAATATATACACCAATACTGACCTTACGTCTCTCAGACACCAAAGCACCGTACACGTAAAACTGTTAACTTGACAAGAGCGCGAACTCTACTGGATAATGGGAATCCCAAACCCAGAAGCTAGCGGGGTTCGCGGATGAAAAATATTTAAAACGACCAAATTACGGAGCAAATTGTCAACACGCCGTCTGTGGGACACCCACGTCACTACTTAAGGGTTAATATATCTAGAGTAATTATCATAATAATATTATAATAAGTGTAATTGATATTTAGATAGTATACAATTGAGTATTCCCTCTTAAAAGGCCGGCAACGTTCCTACAGCTCTTCTGATGCTGTGAGTGTCCATGGGCGACGGTAGTTGTTTACCATCAGGTGACCCGTTTGCTCGTTTGCCCCCTTATTTAATTTTAAAAAAATTAAGGCGTTTTAAGAGTCTTGATTGTGTGCTTCGTAAAGGTACAATTCCGTGCATCGCGATCGATCGCGGCCGCGCGTGGCCTACGGCTGTCGTCGATCGCTCGCGAGTCGCGACAAATGACAATAGTCAGTGTATGAAAATGTATGGCACCGCTTCCGAGGCCCACGACAGTCGCGCGCGGCCGATGTATGTCTGGTATGTATATATACACTTGGCCGTGTCTTGAAAAATAAATAATTATAGCTAATAATGCTAATATAACTTCAAGACGCGCGGCCGCGCGCGGCTCACGACATTCGTCGGTCGCGCGCGTCTGTCGCGGGTCTCGGAAGCGGTGCCATACATTTTGATACTCTGACTATTGTCGCAAGCGGCCGACGACAGTCGTAGGCCCTGCGCGGCCGCGATCGATCGCGATGCAAGGAATTGAACCTTTAAACTTAAATATTGATTTTTTTTATTACAGCCCTACAAGGTGAGGCCACTAACCACTGACCTCTATAATACACTAGACTGGCGATCGCTATCAATAAAATGTTCCTATTTAAAAGTCGCCATTTTGGCGCTGACGTCTATGTGAAAGTAGTAGTGAGTGTACTTGGAACTACTATTTTGCAAATGGCGGTTGCAAATTTTCCTTTAATTTTCTATGTAATTAGTTCACAGTACTCTCACCGGGGCGCTTCAAATCGGCACAAGAAATAGCTGTCATTTTGTACGGCCAGTCCAGTGTATTATAGAGGTCAGTGCCACTAACGCTACCTCTTCTTCTTCTTCTTCTCTTATTTATGGCAAACCATCGCTATTTGCGACATTCTGCCAGTGTCAAGTAATGTAACGCTACCTCGTAATGTGCGACTTAAGAGACAGCTGTCAAATTCACATCAATCAAAGTGGCCGAAACAATGACTAGCACTGGTGTCACTTAAATGACAGCTGCTTCCTATCCACGCCCCCGTGATTACCTTGTAGGTATGTAATTATATTATTGTGTGAATGTCTATCGACCTGATAACGATCATTGATCAGAAATGTGACGGGTAATCAATAATCATACTAGTCAAGCGTGTTAGATGAAAAAAAGTATGAAGATGAATTAAAAGTGATACCAAAGAAAACTTAGTAAAATGTTGAGAAAAAGTAAGTGTACATTTTTAGTGTCATAATTCAGAGTACTCTCGTGGATTTAAACCTTTTCAATCCTTCGTATTATGAATAACTTATTTACTCAGAATTTCCGAGGTGTTACCATTTTTATAAATGGAAAGGAATTATGGCAGCCTTATAAAATTCCGTTCGAGTAATTGAATACGTATTGAGGAGTATTCGAAACTGATCGGTGAGCTGGAGGCTTACTCCGAAGTACCAGAGTTTCGGCCGAATGATCGGGCCGTTTCCTATTCCGAAATACTTTTGTTCGATAAGTTTGTCACGTGCCTACTAAGTTTGTCACGCGACTACGATAGACGTTAGAGAGCCCGATGTGACTTCACAGTAAGGTAATTTGTAAACTTCCATCGGTTTTCAGTCGGATCCGAAGATTTGAATGCACTGTTTCAGAGTAGACCTCCTGAATCGGGGGAATATCATATCGTAAATGCCAGTAATACTTTCAATATTTGATTTAGTAATGCTGAATTTTTCGCGTGGAACACACTTGAACTGAGTTGTGAGATTTTGTTTTTATTCATACCTGTTGTTATACTATAATATCTGCAGTAAAGTCTACCTCTATTTATTCAAAAGTTATTTTAGTTTTTAACACCATTTTTTGAGGAACAAAAATAATTTTAATGATTAACATTAAATTTTTGTATCTCTCATAACTACGATTGCAAAACTTCGGGATGTCCAAGACACATTATATAACTGTCTTGTCTCTTAACGAAATTGATCAAAAATATTGAAAAAAAAAACGTATTAGTTAGTCTAATATAAAGAGAAGAGCCTTCGAGATCTTCTCAGACAGGGTATTGAAATTCGTTTTATTAGTGTTCTATAAAATCGACTTTATTATTCTTGACAATACAATATGTAATGTAAAAAATCTATACATATAATAAAATCGTAGAAAAGTCAATTCTGTACATTGACTATTTATGAAAAATAATACTTGGGACGTGATATACGATCGACATGGAAGCCAAAAATACAGTTTTTAGAATTTTTGTCTGTTTGTCTGTATGTATGTCCGGGATAAACTCAGAAAAGACTGAACGGATTTACTTCAAACTTTGCACGAACATTACTTAGAGGTCGGATCAACACATAGGCTATAAGTTAGAACGATATCACCCAGGGTGGGGAGGAGGGGCTCAAGTTTCAATATTTTTAGTTTTTTGCTCATATCGCTTAAACGGTTAGTTGTAACGAAAAAATGTTCGGTACAAAAAGAAAGCTCATAAAATTTCCTACAAATTCGTTCTCTGCACTATGTATCTATCTCGACTCCTTGCCTTGCTGTCAGCTTTTATGTATCTTATCTATGCAGATTTCGATTTCGAGTTTCGTTTTATTACTTGAAAAAGATTATACTTGGGACGTGACCTACTATGCTTACGCGGACGAAGTCGCGGGCATCAGCTAGTAATGAATAAAGGTACAATTCCGTGCATCGCGACAGTCGTAAGCCGCGCGCGGCCGATGACTGTCGTCGGCCGCTCGCGATGAAAATGTATGGCATCGCTTCCGAGGCCCGCGACAGACGCGCGCGGCTTACGACAGTCGTCGGCCGCGCGCGTTTGTCGCGGGGCTCGGAAGCGATGCCATACATTTTCATACCATGACTATTGTCGCGAGCGGCCGACGACAGTCGTCAGTCGGGCGCGGCTTACGACTGTCGCGACGTACGGAATTGTACCTTAGGAATTACTTAAATGATTGAGATGGTCGCGGGTCGTAGATGCATTTCTAAATTTGTATGGATTTGATTTTACTGTGTTTCATGTTTACCGTGGGAGAATGGCTCTCCTTTGGCATGGCTTCGGCACGAATGGGCTGGCTCACAGAAAACCGGCGTAAAACAGCGCTTGCGTTGCAGCGCTGCGACGTCAAGCGACGTCTTGCAAAAAAGATTTGCAAGACGTCTCACGCAATTGAAATCTGTCAATTCAGGTGGGTTATTATGACCTCTTATTTCCAGCCAGTTACGCCCGAAAACGGCACACTTTGGGCGTAAACTGGCTGGAAATAAGAGGTTATAATAGCCCACCAGTACTTTAGAAATGCATTTACGCGTCGCGTTGCGGTCTGAATAATTGACCCAGCCGCATGCGTTAAGGCCTTATAGACCCGAAAATTAGCAGGTCGATGTCTGTCAGTACGAATATCGACGTAAATGACATTAAAATAACATTCATGTCAGCGCGCCTTGTACAGTGGCGGTTACGATGCTCACTGCGTACTTGATAGGGCGAAATAGGAGAAAAAAACCTTTTTTCTTTGATAATTAAACCAAAATGCAAAATGTAACCACAAATTTTTCTTCTTTAAGTTATGCGCTTTTCGTAGATATGATTTTTGAAAGTAAAACTATCATAAGCTTCATGAAAAATAAGGAAAATATCACAAAATATTCGAATTTAGCCTCCTCTTTGGTTTTTTCAATATTATGTTTCGAGCCACAAATTGTCAAAGTACATTAATTTTAAGTAAACAACAATGTGTATTTTTTTGGCTTTTAAATGTCACTATTTGTTTGTTTATTATTGATTCAAAGTCATGTAAAATTGGGTCTATAGGGCCTAAAGACCAGGCAAACATCTCAACGAAGTAGGTACCTGAAGATGGACTCCGCCGGGATCGGCCTAGGAAAAGATAGCGCGATGAGCTGGGGCAAGCCAGACTGTCCAGTGGTGAATGACCCTGGAGCACTGATCTCTATTTTACAACTTGCATATTGGAGGTCAGTGCCCTGGAGGCATTTGCCCAGCAGTGGGACAGTAAAGGCTGAAAAGTAATAATTATAGTCATGTTGCTTTGTAGCCCACCCTTATACATACCTATATTTTAAGCTTATCCGATATTCTTTTCCTTTCAACACTAGGCTCCTATGTCAAAAATAAACTTTGAATGAATAAAATTACTATGTATTGTAAAATAGCTATTGTAAATTATTATCATTTCTTATCATCAATATTTTAAAATGCAGCTTACCAATTTGAGTCGTATAATCTATTTAAGAAAAAAATATTATTATGTAAAAATGTTTAACATTTAAAACATACAATATTATTATGATCTCGATGTTTTATGTAATTTATTAAAAAAAACTAAATACCTAATACGTATTTGAAAAGTGAGAATATCTCTTATAATTTATGTAACGAATAAAAATTATTGTAAATATCTAATATTATGTGGCCTAATTGTATAACCTATTCATGTTTTTTATTGGCTGTACATACTACGAGTATGCTAGTGGATAAGATCCAGTTGTCTATGAAATTTTTAAATAAACGAAACCGATGTTGTGTAAATATGTAGTTTTATTTATTAGTAGATGATGCTCGCAAATCCGTTACGCCAATATTCATTTACGATTATTTAAGTATTATAATAATATGTCCATTCCAGGGACTCAAAGTATCTCCATACCAAATTTCAGCTAAACCGAATCAGCGATTTGGGCGTGATGAGGTAACAGACAGCGTTTGGGCTCATTTTAATTGCGACAATCAGTAAGACGTAGATAAACAGCAAATATTTACATGCTACTGCTGCAGCATCACTTGGATTCTATAGGAGCCGAGCTCCGTATGAACCCAAAGTGGAGGTTTTATGTTTGGGCTCATAATATTGATGGGCTCATCCAAGAGGTCATTCATAGACGGTATTCTCTGCATATTTTTCCGGACTTTAACCAACAAATGTTTAAAAAGCATGAAATAAAATGAAATTAAGAAATTTAAAAAAACCCCCGCCAAAAAACTTGAAAAATAATGAAATAATACCTATTTACTGATTTTAAGTTTAAAGAATTCCTAAGTGTAAAGTAATATTTTAGTCCATAATTGTTGTCAAGGTATGTCGGGGGACCGCTAATGTACATGTTTGATTTCACATATAACATTAAAGTTTAAGGGTCAGTTCACAGCGAACCGAATCGAGACAATCAGCGACTTGGCGATACAAAAGCAAAAGTCGCTGTTGTCGTAGTTTACTTTGCGGTCCCCCGACACACCATGACAACAATTATGGACGAAAACATTACTTTACACTCAGGAATTCTTAAAACTTAAAGTCAGTAAATAGGTATTATTTCATTAATTTTCAAGTTTTTTGGCGGGCTTTTTTTTTGTGGAACAAATCGTTCGACACTCGTTATTTATCCAACGCGTTCGATTAACGCCCACGCGTTTGGGCCGCCAGTGCGAGCGCTATGATCATCATTTTCCTTTTTGCCTTTACGTAATTAGACCCCCGTAGAACCGCCAGCCTGGTACAAATAACCAAGAATTTTGTATCACCATCTCCCGGTCTAATAATATTATTATGAAATAGGGAGTGCCTCTGCTGCCGGCGCCGGTTGCCGAAATGGCTGCCGGCGCCGGTTGCTAAAATGGCTGCCGGCGCCGTTTTCCGAACTCCGAAGTTTGTCGAAGTCACGCAATGTTTGCCGAATAGGCTGCCAGCGCCTATTCGGCAAACATTGCTTGTCAAATGACAGAATAATGATCAAAAACATCAGTCTTGAGCTAAAGGACTATGAAAAGTACAATATATAATAAGGTCATTAATAGTCATATTGTAAGGATGCATATTTGAATCCTTCGATCGGGGATTCTTGGAAATGCTATTGTATTCTATTGTTGTCACGATCACCGGTGCTCGTATGGGGCTTGAATCTTTACGGGTTAATGGTGGTGACGATGATGCTGATAAATGTGATCTGCATAGTAGCATTTAATACAATATCTTTGCTTCTTTAAACAACGCTGAAACTCTCTAACATGTTTATGGAATCTGAAGTTCTGTTCAGTACCTTTTGAAGTATATATACCACGGGGCTTATAACTGTAGCTGTGGTGCAAAATCTTACTTTTTGGTAGCTGAAAAAAGGTAGCTAAGGTAAAGCTAAGCTAAGAAAATGCATCACAAAAAACTAAAATATCTACAGCCGAACAAATAGGTACTTAAACTTCACCTTTTGAAGTTGGTAAAGTCGAATATAATATTTGAGATTATAATTATTAATTCTTTTAAAAATTTGTGTATCGGTACTGGAACCTAGCGCTTTACGCATTATCACTATGCCAGCGCCGGCAGCCGTTGTTTTATATCTTGGCTGCCGGCAGTATACTTACCGCCGGTTCCCATTACTTATATTTTTGAGTGCCAGCGCCGGCAGCCGTTGTTTTATATCTCGGCTGCCAGCAGTATACTTACCGCCGGTTCCCATTACTGATATTTTTGGGAGCCGGCGCCGGCAGCGGAGGCACTCCATATGAAATATCAATATTATGTGATTCGTCTCGTGTTTTGGATCAAAATAAAATGTGACGATCTTCGCGTATTGGTTATTTATCTTATTTATCCTGGGGTACAAAAATGTCGAGCAATCTAATATGTGGGCGACTTTCTAAGTGCTCAACTTCCTAATGATGTATAAGAAAATTTGAGCTGAGGCTTGGAGTATATTATTCATTTATAAGTGCACGGAATAAAGCACAGAAAATAGAAAAAAGCAGGAAAATAATTATTATTTTGTAACCATATATCAGTTCCTGAGACTTCGATTTCTTTAAACCAACTTCAGTACCGGTTAAGCGGTTTTAAGCGTAAAAGTACCTAATACTCAACACAGTACATCTGAAAGACGTACTTTTTTATGCAATAAGGGGGCAAACGAGCAAACGGGTCACCTGATGGAAAGCAACTTCCGTCGCCCATGGACACTCGCAGCATCAGAAGAGCTGCAGGTGCGTTGCCGGCCTTTTAAGGGGTAATAGGGGAGGGTAGGGAAGCGAAAAGGATAGGGGATTGGGCCTCCGGTAAACTCACTCACTCGGCGAAACACATCGCAAGCGCTGTTTCACGCAGGTTTTCTGTGAGGACGTGGTATTTCTCCGGTCGAGCCGGCCCATTCGTGTCGAAGCATGGCTCTCCCACGTCAAGACTTTCGCATGTAGTATAGATTTAGTATCTACATTCCAAGCATGCAAAGCTTTTTCCAAGTTTAGTTTGACTACAGGTATAGTAATACCACTTAGATGACCCCCGCAACTCCGTTTTGCCAAAATTCGTTTATCAAGTTGGAACCGTACATTTGTCCGGGATAAAATGTATCGTATGTCCTTTCCTGGGACTCAAAGTATCTTTATACCCGAAAACAGTCAGCGGTTAGGGCGTGAAGAGAACAGACAGACAGCCACACACTTTCCCATTCATTATAATATTAGTATGGACGGTGTATCACAATAATAAAACTAAAGTTTTGCAGCAATTTCAAGTAATTTTTAACCGACTTCAAAAAAAGGAGATTATCAATTCAACGCGTACATCTATATATATAAAAATGGATTCTCAAATGTGTTAGTCGCGCTAAAACTCGAAAACGGCTGAACGGATTGGGCTGAATATAGTCTTAAAATATTCGTAGAAGTCCAGGGAAGGTTTTAAAGTGACACGAAGTTCACCGGGACAGCTAGTATGTAATATTTCCAGAACTGCCCAATTTTCGTAAGTATATGTTAAGGTAAATGACTAGTAGATTGGACAGTACCAGTCATTGGAAAAAACACAATATTTATTAATGTTGCTTTAAAAATTTCCTGTTTTCAAAGTAAAAGAACGCCTGTTTTTAAAGAAAAACAGTCAGTTTTTAAAGTAACATTAATAAATATGGTGTTTTTGTGTTTTTTCCAATGACTAGTACTGTCCAATCTACTTGTCATTTACCCTAGACTATATCAGGGTCTGAACAAATGTGCCAAATTTCAAAAGTGTATGTAATTATGTATGTATGTATGTATGTTTTCATGTTTGTGTTCGGATATCTCTGGAATTACCATTCCGATTTCAGTAATTCTTTTTTTGTTGTGCTAGGTATTGTTCAACTTGGGGAATAAGGCATGTTTCATCAAAATCGGTTCAGTAGTTTTGGAGATAATGGAGTTTTAATTCCCAATTACGTACAATTTTGAAGTCAGTTTTATCTTTTTAAAATACAGTTATTATTGAACTATTGAATTCACAATAAGATACCTAGGTAATAAGATTTAAGAGTATTTCGATCACACACCAGTTAGCATTACTACGAGTAAATAAAGGAGGATTGGGAACACCAGATTTATAGAAACCTTCGTCGGTCAGAGCCGCTCAATTATTTACTCCGGTAACTCGAGTGAGGCCGTATTTATTATTCAACGGAGGCCGAAACTTGATGGCAGTAATGCGTACTAAAATATATCTTAAGTGGGACGTATTTGGGTCGGGTTTTGATTGAAGGCCGGCCCGGGAAATGTTTTGTTGACTGCTAATTTCAAGATCCAGAGATAATTTTTTTGGGAAACTTCTTTGTATCATCCACGTGCCTTTAGAATTAACTTTTGCGGATTCGATTCGAATCATTAAAAGAGAGAGAGAGTTGATAGAAGTAACAATATTTTTTTAATTTTTTAGTGCTCCGTAGTCAACAAGGTACCCTTATAGTTTCGGTCAGTCCGTCTGTCTGTGCGCTTTTTTGCTCAGAGACTTGTGTTATTATGGCCTATAAAGCCGTATGTCGTTGGATAGGTTTTTTTTTACTACGAGTATTCAAAGATCAATTTCCTAATTAAGGATTTCCCTTCTACCAGCTAAACGGTTGCTTCTGGACTAGGAGAAATATAAAAGAACTATTCTTTTTGTTTCGGAAATTCCTTTAAACGTAACTGAGATGATGTTTTTAGTAGTGTATAACACGTTATAAAATATGTACATTCATTGAACATACAAAAAATACGTCAATAACTAACTACGGAACCCTATATTGCGCGTGGCACGATACGCACTTGGCTGTTTTTTTTTTTGAAGTGAAAACTTCTTTAGCGGCGTTGAGCACTTGTGGGATGGGTAAAAACTGTGAAACTCGCGATAGATTTTCGTGTTGATCGAAAAACCATACAAAACGCGTGAGACGGTTGGAGAGAAGTGTTTTGTGTCGAACTCGAACTCAATTTGAAACTTGATCAAAACTTGATCGAAACTTGATCGAAACTTGATCGAAACTTGATCGAAACTTGATCGAAATTTGATCGAAACTTGATCGAAACCTTGATCGAAACCTTGATCGAAACTTGATCGAAACTTGATCGAAACCTTGATCGAAACAACTTGATTGACGATTTTTTTAAATCGATTTTCATAAATAATGGGTTAAAAAAATGCACAACGTTAATAATCAAATTTTCACTTCTGCTGGCACTCCCGGAGTGCAACCAGCCTTTTTTTTTAATTTTCTTTTTATTACGTTTGTATAAATAGCTCAACATCATCTAGTGCCCTTTTCATATCGAAATTCGGCGGTCAGCTGGTTGAATTTCTTCCGGTCTTGGGCTAATTTCTTTAATTGTGGGTAGCTACATCTGGTCATCTGGTTATTTTATGTATGTATTTAGCTACTTAATGAATTCAAGACGTGAGTGGAAGAATAAGGTAAGTAACATGAAAAAACTTCCCGTTTTTTTGCTTAAATGGAGGGTTTAGGGCCGGAAAATTTAATTGAAATAGAAAAACTATGGATTATATGTGTAGCCAGATACATTGGCTAGGTTATGAAGTAGATAAGTTACAAGTTTTATTAAAATAATTAGGGAAAAAATTAGTTATTGTCCGAATGTTAAGAAATATTACTTGTTCGATTCTTCCACTCACGACTTCATTATTATTTGACGTAAAAATTGAGCTTACATTTGTTAAGTGACAGACGATTTATTATGTACTCGGATGCGATCTATGTACGCTTTCTTTACTTTTATACCATTCTACTTTATGATAAATAAAATAAAATAAAAAAGCCTTTATTTCGACGATGACGATTACATTATATTAGCTAAGAATAATAACCAGTTTTGTACTATCAGAGAGGTTGATTCCTAGGCAGATGGAGGCTCTAAGCAATTTGGTCGCGCGTTACGTCAAACTCATCCGACCGATCACAGCTGCTATCACTAATTGAAATAAACCGACCAAATGAAGTAGGCCCGTCAACTGCCTATGAATCAATTTCTTCGATGGTATATTCAGAAAAATGGATTTCTAGACAGGTGGTGGACCTACAATACATAATTTGGTCGGTTACGTCAAACATAGCCGTCAGATCACGACACAACCCAACCAATTGACGTAGGTCCGTCAACTGCCTAGGAATCAATTTTCTCGATAGTACATTCGTTAAAGTATTAAGCTACATAATCATCAAGAACCCCTCCGCGGGTCAAGCCCTCCTCCAGACATGCCCACTCTTCTCTATTGGGCTATGACTATCATGGACAGGCTATAGATTTAATGTTATCTGCCCATCTTTTAAGCGTTATGCCTCTATTACGTTTACCGTTCTACTTTAACTATACTAAAATGTAGGTATTCCTGCTCTTACTATGTAACTACGTTAAATAATTTTGCATTTTTAATTTAGTAAGTCATTTTAATTATATCTCCCATTTCACAGCATTCTGTCTTCAACCGACTCTTTCAAGTACAGGCGTTCCTAGAGCTCTATCATGCTCCAATGAATAAAAAGTACCATAAAAATAATTATTTAAATGAGGAAGCTTTTATAATTTAATATCAGTAAATGCTTGTTTTACTTGATTTTCCTAACTTTGTTGAGTAAGTTTCTTGGATGAAAATAAGTGTGTCACAAAGACAAAATGTTAGTTAAAAAAAGCTTTTAAATAAATCGTTACAATAAAAAAATACGTTATGAGACCATGGTTTGGCAACTACTAACTTGGCATACGGCAACTATCAGGTAATGGAACTAGTAGACTCGTGACACATCCTATTTCGAGGATGGCCTCCGTGGTCCAGTGGTTTAGAGCGCGGCTCTTGACTCGGAGGTCGTGGATTTGATTCCCACGTTGGAAACATGTTGTTTCCAAGTTTGGTTAGGACAATGCAGGCTGATCACCTAATTGTCTGACAAGTAAGATGATCCATGCGTCGGATGGGCATGTAAAAAGTCAGTCCTGCGCCTAATCTCTCGCCTGTCGTATCGGTCTTCCGTCCCTCTGGGTTATAAGAGTAAAAGAATAAAGAGTGCTCTTGTGTACTGCGCACACACTAGGGCACTATAAAATTACTCCTGCGTAACTGGCCTGATTTCAATGAAACCAGCCACCGTCACAGAAACCGGTGTGGGAGTTATTATTATTATTTCAATTGACTAATTTATATACTTCTATTCATAAAAACATAATAATATACTGTATAATAGAACGTATAGGAACTATAAAAGCCTATAGGTAGCAGGATATATTGACAAAGATATTATTATACAATCAAGTTTTTATAATAATAATACTTATGTAAAAAAAAGGTACTTATTGGAAGTTGGAATATATTAAAAGTAATAATATGATTTAGTTGCTGCAGCTCTTTGGCATGATTTAATTTATGCTCTTATTCTTTTAATTACTGCAACTACTATCACTCGGAAAATCCGTTATGTAATTTTATAATGTTATGAGTTGTAGCAACTAAGGGACCTCGTTAAAATGATTTTAAAACATTTGATAAAGTTTGTTTACGCAAACTCAATTCAGAAAACGGGAGAATTTTCAGCAAGAGGAAAAATAAAATCATCTCCACGAGCATTTAAAATCGCAAACGCGAATTTTTCTGTTTTAAGTGACATGGCCTACATTTCGTACTGACGTATCATGCATATATTTTATTGCAGGCGATTTTCTTTTTATTTGTAGATTCGGTGATATCTTTTCAAAGTTACACCATGCAACAAAAGTTTTAGTATTGAAATAGTTTTACATTTATAAAGTCTTTAGAATATATTTTACTATAAAATTGACGCTTATCACGCTTTTATATAGCACTAGCTGTTGCCCGCGACTTCGTCCGCGTTAACATAATATATTATCAAAGACGGATAGTTTTCCCCTTTTTGTGGTTCCTTATACAAAGTGTGAAAACGGGACCCTATTTAAGCAAACGTCAATAAGCTTTCATGTTTCTAACTCAAGAAATGACGGACTTTCATTGAAACTTTCTACCCCAATTTAACCCCCTTGGGGGTAGAATTACCAGAAACGTTTAAATACGTATCCATTCATTTTTAATCAGTAGCACAAAAACAAAGTTTCTAAGTCAAGAAATGACGGACTTTCATTCAAACTTTCAACCCCAATTTCAGCTCCTTGGGGCTAGAATTTCTAAAAACGCTTAAATGCATTTCTAAAAACGCTTAAATAAAGTTTCATGTTTCTAACTTAAGAAATGACGGACTTTCATTTAAACTTTCAACCCCTATTCCACCCCCTTGGGGGTAGAATTTCCAAAAACGTTTAAACACGTATCCAATCATTTTTAATCAGTAGCCCAAAGATAAAATTTCAAGTTTCTAACTTAAGAAATAACGGACTTTCATTCAAACTTTCAACCCCAATTTCACCCCCTTGGGGGTAGAATTTCCAAAAATGCTTAAATACGTATCCATTAATTTTTTATCAGTAACCCAAAAATAAAGTTTCATATTTCTAACTCAAGAAATGACGGACTTTCATTCAAACTTTCAACCCCAATTTCACCCCCTTCGGGGTAAAATTTTCTAAATTCCTTCCTTAGTGGGTCTACTTAATAAAACAATCCTACTCACCAAATTTCGTGGCTGTCACTTTAACAGTTTTTGCTCAGCGATGATGAATCAGTGAGTCAGTCAGTCAAGACATGTAATTTTATAAGTATAGATTAATATTTAATAATCGAATAACATAATTTCTGAGCCAATAAAATGCGCTTCATTATCTAGTTTAATTTTCTAGTAGCTTCATTAATTCCATATATTCCTCTATTCGCATATTTATAAAAAAAAAAACACTTTTTGAAGAGAGCTGCAGCTGAAGAAGTTGTTTTAAGATAACACTATTTAACTGAATAAATGAACATGATCAGTATAATATGAATTTCGCGCATATCTATGCATAGTGTGGTATTCAGGTAAAGTTATATTGCGTAAGTTTATACTTTGGAGTAAGTTATATTTACCACAAAGTAGTACACAGAGAGTATTCACGCGATCATCCAGCTCACGTCTCGTTGCAATTCAAATGTTCCACCAACATTACAAAGTCAAATGCCGCGGAAAACTCCTACCATAACACATTATTATTTTTAACAAAAAATTAAAACCGACTTCCAAGGTAAAAACAATAATAACATTAATATGAACTAAAAAGTATTAAATAATTTTTACTATCTAATAGTGCCTTTTTCCGAATTCGGCTAAACCTCAACTATTTCTGTACTCAATCTTCATTATTTTGAAGTCGGTACCAGATAGCTGAATCTTCAGTCCTCTGACAGAATATTTAAAATTTTTTGAACTGGCACCGACTTCAAAATTATGAAGATTGAGTACAGAAATAGTTGAGGTTTAGCCGAATTCGGAAAAAGGCACTATTAGATAGTAAAAATTATTTAATACTTTTTAGTTCATATTAATGTTATTATTGTTTTTACCTTGGAAGTCGGTTTTAATTTTTTGTTAAAAATAATAATAATTTCACTCTTTTTAGTTACACTAGTACGTAAACCTTCGCGTATATTTTACGTATTTTATTACAATTTGTTAAGTGTTGAGATTTGTAAACTTTATATTTTCTAAGAAAATTTAGTTCCGCAATTCAACAACAGATGTCGTTGTTAAGCATCTGCATCGCGGTAACGATTACTCGACGGCATTTGATATAACTAATTCGCTACAATAGTTTTTTTCTTCTCGCTCACACTCACTGGTTGTCTTAATTGATATTACGCCAGAGGGATTAACGTCCCAGGGTAACCCTACAGAACCATAAGACCAGTTTTAGGCGTAAGACGTAGACGTCTTTTCTTTACATTAAGAGTCACAACTCACACTCACAAAATAATATATTATCAGTGAAGTGAACAGTAGTTAGTAAAGTATTCGATCTGTATAATATGAAGTAGTAAAATATTCGATCTGTCGTTTGCCGCCACGCGCCGCCCGCGCGACACCGTCGCCTCTGTAGCGCCGACCGCCGTGTATTAAACAAACAGCGGGCTGATTCTGTATCGTACATTTGTGAGTTAATAACTGAGTTAGTAACGAAACGGAGGAGTGTATAACGGAAAGTGCCACTTTTTGTATTCACTTGCATACAAAAGTGAGACTTTTCGGTTGCTCACTACTCCGTTTCGTTATTAACTCAGTGATTAACTCACAAATGTACGATACAGAATCGGCCCGCAGGTGTTGTTATGTAACAATACATAATTATTATTACGAGTAAGTATATCCATACCTATGCCTTGCAGTACTACTATCTATTCTGTGCCATGAGACATTGGTGACCTTAACACGACGTGGTAATGATGATGACGACGATGATGATGATTATGATTATGATGATGAATATTAATTGCATAGTAGCATATGCTTTCTGTTCTTAAAACAACGCCGAAACTCCCAAACGTGTATCTATAAGGAGTCAGGAGTTCTCTCAGCATCTTCGAAACCATGGTATACCTTGACCCAATATTTGACTTTTTGGTAGCATATTCTTAGTACACTTCACATAAAACCAAAATCACCATATGTTTCCATATAAATTTCGAGGAGTTCCCTCGATTACTCATGGATCCCATCATCAGGTCACCACTTTTGCGAACATGGTACCAAACTGGATTGAAACCTAATACAACAAAATAAAAATTTCGAAAATCGGTTCACAAACGGCGGAGTAATCGTTGAACATACAAAAATAAAAAAAAATAAAAAAATATCCACAGCCGAACATATAACCTCCTCGTTTTTTGGAAGTCGGTTAAAAATAAGCTTTATGTAATGTTATTAATGTCAAAACAAAATATTTAAAATCTAATCATCTCATTCTAACAAGTAACATATTGTAGACTTATCTATAATTCTGTAATGTTGCTATTAATATAATAAATAATAAATAATAATAAACTTTTTGTTTTAGTTATTTTGTTATCCTACTTAAAAACATATATCTGTATCTAACTAGTAAGACCGTTCACAATATCTTGTATTCAATTATTCTGTTACTTAGAGGTGAAAACTTGTAATTGGCTTTCTGATCCTCATATAAAATTTCCACTGATGTCACTTAGCTGTAAGTTTTCCATGTCACATAAGTAAATAAATAAATAAGTAATACTTAAAGTTAAGTAACAATTAAATTAAAAAAGTTACTTAACTTTTATAATTATTCAATGTGTAATTATAACGTAATGTGGCGTGTGCGTATGGTGCGCGTGGCGTGCGCGTGGAAAGCGCGTGGCGTGCGCATGGAGTGCGCGTGGCGTGCGCGTGGAGTGCGCGTGGAGTGCGCGTGGCGTGCGAGTGGCGTGCGCGTGGAGTGCGAGTGGCGTGCGCGTGTGGTGCACGTGGCGTGCGCGTGTGGTGCACGTGGCGTGCGCGTGGAGTGCGCGTGGCGTGCGCGTGTGGTGCGCGTGGCATGCGCGTGGAGTGCACGTGGCGTGCACGTGTGGTGCGCGTGGCGTGCGCGTGTGGTGCGCGTGGCGTGCGCGTGGAGTGCACGTGGCGTGCGCGTGTTGTGAGCGTGGCGAGCGCGTGGAAAGCGCGTGGCGTGCGCATGGAGTGCGCGTGGCGTGCGCGTGGAGTGCGCGTGGAGTGCGCGTGGCGTGCGAGTGGCGTGCGCGTGGAGTGCGCGTGGCGTGCGCGTGGAGTGCACGTGGCGTGCGCGTGTCTTGCGCGTGGCGTGCGCGTGGCGTGCGCGTGGAGTGCGCGTGGAGTGCGCGTGGCGTGCGCGTGGCGTGCGTGTGGCGTGCGCGTGGAGTGCGCGTGGCGTGCGCGGGTGGAATTCGATAAATGCAATTTAAGATCTATTGATGTGCCTTTAAGACTTAAATATTACTTAGCTTTAAGTAATATTTAAGGATAAGTAATACTTAAAGTTAAGTAACAATTAAAATTAAGAAATAATTAAAGTTAAATAATAATAAAAGTTAGGTAATACATAAAGTAAAGTAATAATTAAAGTTAAGTAGGTAACAAATAAAGTATTACTTAACTGGGTTCGTGTACCGAGCGGTGTGCCTCAAGGCTCGCTACTCGGGCCTTTATTATTTATAATCTACGTAAACGACATTGCTTCCTGCTTAAAGTTCGCAAAACTTTTATGTTTTGCGGACGATATGAAAATTTACGCTATAATAAAATCATCTGAAGATGCTCGTAACTTTCAATTAGACCTTTCCAACCTTGAAAACTATTGCAAATTGAACAAACTAGATCTCAATCCTACCAAATGTTCAATAATAACGTATACTCGGAAACGCTTTGCCATAAACGAGAATAATTCATTAGGAGGCCAAATCTTATCTAGGTCAAGCTGTGTTCGTGATTTAGGTGTACATCACGATTGCAAACTAATTTTTGATACTCAGATCGAGGCGATTATTAATAGAGCTTCCAAGGCCTTGGGGTTTGTGATGCGTATGTCGAAATGTTTTACTGAAGCGAAAACCTTGAAAATTTTGTATTGCACACATGTCAGAAGTCATCTCGAGTATGCCTCACAGGTGTGGAAACCTTACTATCATAAACATGTAGACCGTATAGAGGCGATTCAAAAGGGTTTTATCAATATTGTGCTATCATCAAAAAATTGCATACCACTCGGACGATTATCTAAGCCTTTGTAAGAAATTTCATATCCTACCATTAAAACCACGACGCATGATATCTGATTGTTTTTTACTATTAAAGACGATGTCAAATGCATTAGACTGCCCGCAACTACTTTCCAAATTCTCCATTAATGTTCCTACTAAATTCATAAGATTCAACCCACCAATAGCGGTACCAAAAGCCTCCACCAACTACAGACAAAACTCGTATGTTGTGAGAGCGAGTCGCAACTTCAGCAAGCTATGCCGTGATTACGATCTTGATGTATTTACTTCTAAGACAACGTCGATTAGAAAGAGCTTGAGCTGCAAATTTTTTTATAACTTGATTTCCTAAATTTGTATAACGTATTCAAACCACAATACTATGGTAAATTGTACGATATAATTAGCATACACTTCTTTCTGGTTTTTAGTCAGACCTACCTTTAAAGTTTAAACTTTTTGTTTTAGTTATTTTGTTATCCTACTTAAAAACATATATCTGTATCTAACTAGTAAGACCGTTCACAATATCTTGTATTCAATTATTCTGTTACTTAGAGGTGAAAACTTGTAATTGGCTTTCTGATCCTCATATAAAATTTCCACTGATGTCACTTACTGTTCTGTTCCTTAGAGGTAATTGGCTTTCTGATCCTCATATATAATTATACTCGATCACAAATAGCATTTAAAAGAAATATAGATATTAACAAGCGTAATCTTAGAAGAGCAAATAACTTACATATTGAAAGCGTTAAATCTGATCTTGAAAAGCGAACTATACTTTTTGAAGGTGCTAAATTATATAATTCACTGCCAGAAAATATCAAAGACTGTAAAAGTTTAAAAAACTTTAAGTCTTTGTTAATTACTCATTTAATAGGGTCTAAATAACTAATTTTCTATTTCTAACCAAACACACACACACACACACACACATACGCACGTACTCACTGACAATATGAGACACACACATGCACTTCTTATGCTGGTAAAAACTCACACATAACTATAATGTAATAAAACCTATCATGTATACTAAAATAAGCTTTATGTAATGTTATTAATGTCAAAACAAAATATTTAAAATCTAATCATCTCATTCTAACAAGTAACATATTGTAGACTTATCTATAATACTGTAATGTTGCTATTAATATAATAAATAATAAATAATAATAAACTTTTTGTTTTAGTTATTTTGTTATCCTACTTAAAAACATATATCTGTATCTAACTAGTAAGACCGTTCACAATATCTTGTATTCAATTATTCTGTTACTTAGAGGTGAAAACTTGTAATTGGCTTTCTGATCCTCATATAAAATTTCCACTGATGTCACTTAGCTGTAAGTTTTCCATGTCACATAAATAAATAAATAAATAAGTAATAATTAAAGTTAAGTAACAATTAAATTAAAAAAGTTACTTAACATTTATAATTACTCAATGTGTAATTAAAACGTAATGTGCGAGTGGAGTGCGCGTGGCGTGCGCGTGGAGTGCGCGTGGCATGCGCGTGGAGTGCGCGTGGAGTGCGCGTGGCGTGCGCGTGGAGTGCGCGTGGCGTGCGCGTGGAGTGCGCGTGGCGTGCGCGTGGAGTGCGCGTGGCGTGCGCGTGTGGTGCGCGTGGAGTGCGCGTGTGGTGCGCGTGGCGTGCGCGTGTGGTGCGCGTGGCGTGCGCGTGGCGTGCGCGTGTGGTGCGCGTGGCGTGCGCGTGTGGTGCGCGTAGCGTGCGCGTGGAGTGCGCGTGGCGTGCGCGTGGAGTGCACGTGGCGTGCGCGTGTGGTGCGCGTGGCGTGCGCGTGTGGTGCACGTGGCGTGCGCGTGTGGTGCGCGTGGCGTTCGCGTGTGGTGCGCGTGGCGTGCGCGGGTGGAATTCGATAAATGCAATTTAAGATCTATTGATGTGCCTTTAAGACTTAAATATTACTTAGCTTTAAGTAATATTTAAGGATAAGTAATACTTAAAGTTAAGTAACAATTAAAATTAAGTAATAATTAAAGTTAAATAATAATAAAAGTTAGGTAATACATAAAGTAAAGTAATAATTAAAGTTAAGTAGGTAACAAATAAAGTATTACTTAACTGGGTTCGCGTACCGAGCGGTGTGCCTCAAGGCTCGCTACTCGGGCCTATATTATTTATAATCTACGTAAACGACATTGCTTCCTGCTTAAAGTTCGCAAAACTTTTATGTTTTGCGGACGATATGAAAATTTACGCTATAATAAAATCATCTGAAGATGCTCGTAACTTTCAATTAGACCTTTCCAACCTTGAAAACTATTGCTAATTGAACAAACTAGATCTCAATCCTACCAAATGTTCAATAATAACGTATACTCGGAAACGCTTTGCCATAAACGAGAATAATTCATTAGGAGGCCAAATCTTATCTAGGTCAAGCTGTGTTCGTGATTTAGGTGTACATCACGATTGCAAACTAATTTTTGATACTCAGATCGAGGCGATTATTAATAAAGCTTCCAAGGCCTTGGGGTTTGTGATGCGTATGTCGAAATGTTTTACTGAAGCGAAAACCTTGAAAATTTTGTATTGCACACATGTCAGAAGTCATCTCGAGTATGCCTCGCAGGTGTGGAACCCTTACTATCATAAACATGTAGACCGTATAGAGGCGATTCAAAAGGGTTTTATCAATATTGTGCTATCATCAAAAAATTGCATACCACTCGGACAATTATCTAAGCCTTTGTAAGAAATTTCATATCCTACCATTAAAAACACGACGCATGATATCTGATTGTTTTTTACTATTAAAGACGATGTCAAATGCATTAGACTGCCCGCAACTACTTTCCAAATTCTCCATTAATGTTCCTACTAAATTCATAAGATTCAACCCACCAATAGCGGTACCAAAAGCCTCCACCAACTACAGACAAAACTCGTATGTTGTGAGAGCGAGTCGCAACTTCAGCAAGCTATGCCGTGATTACGATCTTGATGTATTTACTTCTAAGACAACGTCGATTAGAAAGAGCTTGAGCTGCAAATTTTTTTATAACTTGATTTCCTAAATTTGTATAACGTATTCAAACCACAATACTATGGTAAATTGTACGATATAATTAGCATACACTTCTTTCTGGTTTTTAGTCAGACCTACCTTTAAAGTTTAAACTTTTTGTTTTAGTTATTTTGTTATCCTACTTAAAAACATATATCTGTATCTAACTAGTAAGACCGTTCACAATATCTTGTATTCAATTATTCTGTTACTTAGAGGTGAAAACTTGTAATTGGCTTTCTGATCCTCATATAAAATTTCCACTGATGTCACTTACTGTTCTGTTCCTTAGAGGTAATTGGCTTTCTGATCCTCATATATAATTATACTCGATCACAAATAGCATTTAAAAGAAATATAGATATTAACAAGCGTAATCTTAGAAGAGCAAATAACTTACATATTGAAAGCGTTAAATCTGATCTTGAAAAGCGAACTATACTTTTTGAAGGTGCTAAATTATATAATTCACTGCCAGAAAATATCAAAGACTGTAAAAGTTTAAAAAACTTTAAGTCTTTGTTAATTACTCATTTAATAGGGTCTAAATAACTAATTTTCTATTTCTAACCAAACACACACACACACACACACACATACGCACGTACTCACTGACAATATGAGACACACACATGCACTTCTTATGCTGGTAAAAACTCACACATAACTATAATGTAATAAAACCTATTATGTATACTAAAATAAGCTTTATGTAATGTTATTAATGTCAAAACAAAATATTTAAAATCTAATCATCTCATTCTAACAAGTAACATATTGTAGACTTATCTATAATACTGTAATGTTGCTATTAATATAATAAATAATAAATAATAATAAACTTTTTGTTTTAGTTATTTTGTTATCCTACTTAAAAACATATATCTGTATCTAACTAGTAAGACCGTTCACAATATCTTGTATTCAATTATTCTGTTACTTAGAGGTGAAAACTTGTAATTGGCTTTCTGATCCTCATATAAAATTTCCACTGATGTCACTTAGCTGTAAGTTTTCCATGTCACATAAATAAATAAATAAATAAGTAATAATTAAAGTTAAGTAACAATTAAATTAAAAAAGTTACTTAACATTTATAATTACTCAATGTGTAATTAAAACGTAATGTGCGAGTGGAGTGCGCGTGGCGTGCGCGTGGAGTGCGCGTGGCATGCGCGTGGAGTGCGCGTGGAGTGCGCGTGGCGTGCGAGTGGCGTGCGCGTGGAGTGCGCGTGGAGTGCGCGTGGCGTGCGCGTGGAGTGCGCGTGGCGTGCGCGTGGAGTGCGCGTGGCGTGCGCGTGTGGTGCGCGTGGAGTGCGCGTGTGGTGCGCGTGGCGTGCGCGTGTGGTGCGCGTGGCGTGCGCGTGTGGTGCGCGTGGCGTGCGCGTGTGGTGCGCGTGGCGTGCGCGTGGAGTGCGCGTGGCGTGCGCGTGGAGTGCACGTGGCGTGCGCGTGTGGTGCGCGTGGCGTGCGCGTGTGGTGCACGTGGCGTGCGCGTGTGGTGCGCGTGGCGTTCGCGTGTGGTGCGCGTGGCGTGCGCGGGTGGAATTCGATAAATGCAATTTAAGATCTATTGATGTGCCTTTAAGACTTAAATATTACTTAGCTTTAAGTAATATTTAAGGATAAGTAATACTTAAAGTTAAGTAACAATTAAAATTAAGTAATAATTAAAGTTAAATAATAATAAAAGTTAGGTAATACATAAAGTAAAGTAATAATTAAAGTTAAGTAGGTAACAAATAAAGTATTACTTAACTGGGTTCGCGTACCGAGCGGTGTGCCTCAAGGCTCGCTACTCGGGCCTTTATTATTTATAATCTACGTAAACGACATTGCTTCCTGCTTAAAGTTCGCAAAACTTTTATGTTTTGCGGACGATATGAAAATTTACGCTATAATAAAATCATCTGAAGATGCTCGTAACTTTCAATTAGACCTTTCCAACCTTGAAAACTATTGCTAATTGAACAAACTAGATCTCAATCCTACCAAATGTTCAATAATAACGTATACTCGGAAACGCTTTGCCATAAACGAGAATAATTCATTAGGAGGCCAAATCTTATCTAGGTCAAGCTGTGTTCGTGATTTAGGTGTACATCACGATTGCAAACTAATTTTTGATACTCAGATCGAGGCGATTATTAATAAAGCTTCCAAGGCCTTGGGGTTTGTGATGCGTATGTCGAAATGTTTTACTGAAGCGAAAACCTTGAAAATTTTGTATTGCACACATGTCAGAAGTCATCTCGAGTATGCCTCGCAGGTGTGGAACCCTTACTATCATAAACATGTAGACCGTATAGAGGCGATTCAAAAGGGTTTTATCAATATTGTGCTATCATCAAAAAATTGCATACCACTCGGACAATTATCTAAGCCTTTGTAAGAAATTTCATATCCTACCATTAAAAACACGACGCATGATATCTGATTGTTTTTTACTATTAAAGACGATGTCAAATGCATTAGACTGCCCGCAACTACTTTCCAAATTCTCCATTAATGTTCCTACTAAATTCATAAGATTCAACCCACCAATAGCGGTACCAAAAGCCTCCACCAACTACAGACAAAACTCGTATGTTGTGAGAGCGAGTCGCAACTTCAGCAAGCTATGCCGTGATTACGATCTTGATGTATTTACTTCTAAGACAACGTCGATTAGAAAGAGCTTGAGCTGCAAATTTTTTTATAACTTGATTTCCTAAATTTGTATAACGTATTCAAACCACAATACTATGGTAAATTGTACGATATAATTAGCATACACTTCTTTCTGGTTTTTAGTCAGACCTACCTTTAAAGTTTAAACTTTTTGTTTTAGTTATTTTGTTATCCTACTTAAAAACATATATCTGTATCTAACTAGTAAGACCGTTCACAATATCTTGTATTCAATTATTCTGTTACTTAGAGGTGAAAACTTGTAATTGGCTTTCTGATCCTCATATAAAATTTCCACTGATGTCACTTACTGTTCTGTTCCTTAGAGGTAATTGGCTTTCTGATCCTCATATATAATTATACTCGATCACAAATAGCATTTAAAAGAAATATAGATATTAACAAGCGTAATCTTAGAAGAGCAAATAACTTACATATTGAAAGCGTTAAATCTGATCTTGGAAAGCGAACTATACTTTTTGAAGGTGCTAAATTATATAATTCACTGCCAGAAAATATCAAAGACTGTAAAAGTTTAAAAAACTTTAAGTCTTTGTTAATTACTCATTTAATAGGGTCTAAATAACTAATTTTCTATTTCTAACCAAACACACACACACACACACATACGCACGTACTCACTGACAATATGAGACACACACATGCACTTCTTATGCTGGTAAAAACTCACACATAACTATAATGTAATAAAACCTATTATGTATACTAAAATAAGCTTTATGTAATGTTATTAATGTCAAAACAAAATATTTAAAATCTAATCATCTCATTCTAACAAGTAACATATTGTAGACTTATCTATAATACTGTAATGTTGCTATTAATATAATAAATAATAAATAATAATAAACTTTTTGTTTTAGTTATTTTGTTATCCTGCGCGTGCGCGTGGAGTGCGCGTGGCATGCGCGTGGAGAGCGCGTGGAGTGCGCGTGGCGTGCGAGTGGCGTGCGCGTGGCGTGCGCGTGGAGTGCGCGTGGCGTGCGCGTGGCGTGCGCGTGGCGTGCGCGTATGGTGCGCGTGGAGTGCGCGTGGAGTGCACGTGGCGTGCGAGTGGCGTGCGCGTGGAGTGCGCGTGTGGTGCGCGTGTGGTGCGCGTGGAGTGCGCGTGGCGTGCGCGTGTGATGCGCGTGGCGTGCGCGTGTGGTGCGCGTGGCATGCGCGTGGAGTGCACGTGGCGTGCACGTGGCGTGCGCGTGGCGTGCGCGTGTGGTGCGCGTGGCGTGCGCGTGTGGTGCACGTGGCGTGCACGTATGGTGCGCGTGGAGTGCGCGTGGAATGCGCGTGGCGTGCGAGTGGCGTGCGCGTGGAGTGCGCGTGGCGTGCGCGTGTGGTGCGCGTGTGGTGCGCGTGGAGTGCGCGTGGCGTGCGCGTGTGATGCGCGTGGCGTGCGCGTGTGGTGCGCGTGGCATGCGCGTGGAATGCACGTGGCGTGCACGTGTGGTGCGCGTGGCGTGCGCGTGTGGTGCGCGTGGCGTGCGCGTGGAATGCGCGTGGCGTGCGAGTGGCGTGCGCGTGGAGTGCGAGTGGCGTGCGCGTGGCGTGCGCGTGGAGTGCGCGTGGAGTGCGCGTGGCGTGCGCGTGGCGTGCGCGTGTGGTGCACGTGGCGTGCGCGTGGCATGCGCGTGGAGTGCACGTGGCGTGTACGTGTGGTGCGCGTGGCGTGCGCGTGTGGTGCGCATGGCGTGCGCGTGGAGTGCACGTGGCGTGCACGTGTGGTGCGCGTGGCGTGCGCGTATGGTGCGCGTGGAGTGCGCGTGGAGTGCACGTGGCGTGCGAGTGGCGTGCGCGTGGAGTGCGCGTGTGGTGCGCGTGTGGTGCGCGTGGAGTGCGCGTGGCGTGCGCGTGTGATGCGCGTGGCGTGCGCGTGTGGTGCGCGTGGCGTGCGCGTGTGGTGCACGTGGCGTGCACGTATGGTGCGCGTGGAGTGCGCGTGGAATGCGCGTGGCGTGCGAGTGGCGTGCGCGTGGAGTGCGCGTGGCGTGCGCGTGTTGTGCGCGTGTGGTGCGCGTGTGGTGCGCGTGGAGTGCGCGTGGCGTGCGAGTGTGATGCGCGTGGCGTGCGCGTGGAGTGCGCGTGGCGTGCGCGTGGAGTGCGCGTGGCGTGCGCGTGGCGTGCGCGTGGCGTGCGCGTGGCGTGCGCGTGGCGTGCGCGTGGCGTGCGCGTGGCGTGCGCGTGGCGTGCGCGTGGCGTGCGCGTGGCGTGCGCGTGGCGTGCGCGTGGAGTGCGCGTGGAGTGCGCGTGGCGTGCGAGTGGAAAGCGCGTGGCGTGCGCATGGAGTGCGCGTGGCGTGCGCGTGGAGTGCGCGTGGAGTGCGCGTGGCGTGCGAGTGGCGTGCGCGTGGAGTGCGAGTGGCGTGCGCGTGGCGTGCGCGTGTGGTGCACGTGGCGTGCGCGTGGCATGCGCGTGGAGTGCACGTGGCGTGTACGTGTGGTGCACGTGGCGTGCACGTGTGGTGCGCGTGGCGTGCGCGTGTGGTGCACGTGGCGTGCGCGTGTGGTGCGCGTGGCGTGCGCGTGGAGTGCGCGTGGCGTGCGCGTATGGTGCCCGTGGAGTGCGCGTGCAATGCGCGTGGCGTGCGCGTGTGGTGCGCGTGTGGTGCGCGTGGAGTGCGCGTGGCGTGCGAGTGTGATGCGCGTGGCGTGCGCGTGTGGTGCGCGTGGCATGCGCGTGGAATGCACGTGGCGTGCACGTGTGGTGCGCGTGGCGTGCGCGTGTGGTGCGCGTGGCGTGCGCGTGGAATGCGCGTGGCGTGCGCGTGGCGTGCGCGTGGAGTGCGCGTGGAGTGCGCGTGGCATGCGCGTGGAGTGCGCGTGGCGTGCGCGTGGCGTGCGCGTGTCTTGTGCGTGGCGTGCGCGTGGAGTGCGCATGGCGTGCGCGTGGAGTGCGCGTGGAGTGCTCGTGGCGTGCGCGTGGCGTGCGCGTGGCGTGCGCGTGGAGTGCGCGGGTGGAATTCGATAAATGCAATTTAAGATCTATTGATGTGCCTTTAAGACTTAAATATTACTTAGCTTTAAGTAATATTTAAGGATAAGTTATACTTAAAGTTAAGTAACAATTAAAATTAAGTAATAATTAAAGTTAAATAATAATAAAAGTTAGGTAATACATAAAGTAAAGTAATAATTAAAGTTAAGTAGGTAACAAATAAAGTATTACTTAACTGGGTTCGTGTACCGAGCGGTGTGCCTCAAGGCTCGCTACTCGGGCCTTTATTATTTATAATCTACGTAAACGACATTGCTTCCTGCTTAAAGTTCGCAAAACTTTTATGTTTTGCGGACGATATGAAAATTTACGCTATAATAAAATCATCTGAAGATGCTCGTAACTTTCAATTAGACCTTTCCAACCTTGAAAACTATTGCTAATTGAACAAACTAGATCTCAATCCTACCAAATGTTCAATAATAACGTATACTCGGAAACGCTTTGCCATAAACGAGAATAATTCATTAGGAGGCCAAATCTTATCTAGGTCAAGCTGTGTTCGTGATTTAGGTGTACATCACGATTGCAAACTTATTTTTGATACTCAGATCGAGGCGATTATTAATAAAGCTTCCAAGGCTTTGGGGTTTGTGATGCGTATGTCGAAATGTTTTACTGAAGCGAAAACCTTGAAAATTTTGTATTGCACACATGTCAGAAGTTATCTCGAGTATGCCTCGCAGGTGTGGAACCCTTACTATCATAAACATGTAGACCGTATAGAGGCGATTCAAAAGGGTTTTATCAATATTGTGCTATCATCAAAAAATTGCATACCACTCGGACAATTATCTAAGCCTTTGTAAGAAATTTCATATCCTACCATTAAAAACACGACGCATGATATCTGATTGTTTTTTACTATTAAAGACGATGTCAAATGCATTAGACTGCCCGCAACTACTTTCCAAATTCTCCATTAATGTTCCTACTAAATTCATAAGATTCAACCCACCAATAGCGGTACCAAAAGCCTCCACCAACTACAGACAAAACTCGTATGTTGTGAGAGCGAGTCGCAACTTCAGCAAGCTATGCCGTGATTACGATCTTGATGTATTTACTTCTAAGACAACGTCGATTAGAAAGAGCTTGAGCTGCAAATTTTTTTATAACTTGATTTCCTAAATTTGTATAACGTATTCAAACCACAATACTATGGTAAATTGTACGATATAATTAGCATACACTTCTTTCTGGTTTTTAGTCAGACCTACCTTTAAAGTTTAAACTTTTTGTTTTATTTATTTTGTTATCCTACTTAAAAACATATATCTGTATCTAACTAGTAAGACCGTTCACAATATCTTGTATTCAATTATTCTGTTACTTAGAGGTGAAAACTTGTAATTGGCTTTCTGATCCTCATATAAAATTTCCACTGATGTCACTTACTGTTCTGTTCCTTAGAGGTAATTGGCTTTCTGATCCTCATATATAATTATACTCGATCACAAATAGCATTTAAAAGAAATATAGATATTAACAAGCGTAATCTTAGAAGAGCAAATAACTTACATATTGAAAGCGTTAAATCTGATCTTGGAAAGCGAACTATACTTTTTGAAGGTGCTAAATTATATAATTCACTGCCAGAAAATATCAAAGACTGTAAAAGTTTAAAAAACTTTAAGTCTTTGTTAATTACTCATTTAATAGGGTCTAAATAACTAATTTTCTATTTCTAACCAAACACACACACACACACACACACATACGCACGTACTCACTGACAATATGAGACACACACATGCACTTCTTATGCTGGTAAAAACTCACACATAACTATAATGTAATAAAACCTATTATGTATACTAAAATAAGCTTTATGTAATGTTATTAATGTCAAAACAAAATATTTAAAATCTAATCATCTCATTCTAACAAGTAACATATTGTAGACTTATCTATAATACTGTAATGTTGCTATTAATATAATAAATAATAAATAATAATAAACTTTTTGTTTTAGTTATTTTGTTATCCTACTTAAAAACATATATCTGTATCTAACTAGTAAGACCGTTCACAATATCTTGTATTCAATTATTCTGTTACTTAGAGGTGAAAACTTGTAATTGGCTTTCTGATCCTCATATAAAATTTCCACTGATGTCACTTAGCTGTAAGTTTTCCATGTCACATAAATAAATAAATAAATAAGTAATAATTAAAGTTAAGTAACAATTAAATTAAAAAAGTTACTTAACATTTATAATTACTCAATGTGTAATTATAACGTAATGTGCGAGTGGAGTGCGCGTGGCGTGCGCGTGGAGTGCGCGTGGCATGCGCGTGGAGTGCACGTGGCGTGCACGTGGCGTGCGCGTGGCGTGCGCGTGTGGTGCGCGTGGCGTGCGCGTGTGGTGCACGTGGCGTGCACGTATGGTGCGCGTGGAGTGCGCGTGGAATGCACGTGGCGTGCGAGTGGCGTGCGCGTGGAGTGCGCGTGGCGTGCGCGTGTGGTGCGCGTGTGGTGCGCGTGGAGTGCGCGTGGCGTGCGCGTGTGATGCGCGTGGCGTGCGCGTGTGGTGCGCGTGGCATGCGCGTGGAATGCACGTGGCGTGCACGTGTGGTGCGCGTGGCGTGCGCGTGTGGTGCGCGTGGCGTGCGTGTGGAATGCGCGTGGCGTGCGAGTGGCGTGCGCGTGGAGTGCGAGTGGCGTGCGCGTGGCGTGCACGTGTGGTGCGCGTGGCGTGCGCGTGTGGTGCACGTGGCGTGCGCGTGTGGTGCGCGTGGCGTGCGCGTGGAGTGCGCGTGGCGTGCGCGTATGGTGCGCGTGGAGTGCGCGTGCAATGCGCGTGGCGTGCGCGTGTGGTGCGCGTGTGGTGCGCGTGGAGTGCGCGTGGCGTGCGAGTGTGATGCGCGTGGCGTGCGCGTGGAGTGCGCGTGGCGTGCGCGTGGAGTGCGCGTGGCGTGCGCGTGGCGTGCGCGAGGCGTGCGCGTGGCGTGCGCGTGGAGTGCGCGTGGAGTGCGCGTGGCGTGCGAGTGGCGTGCGCGTGGAGTGCGAGTGGCGTGCGCGTGGCGTGCGCGTGGCGTGCGCGTGGAGTGCGCGTGGAGTGCGCGTGGCGTGCGAGTGGAAAGCGCGTGGCGTGCGCATGGAGTGCGCGTGGCGTGCGCGTGGAATGCGCGTGGCGTGCGAGTGGCGTGCGCGTGGAGTGCGAGTGGCGTGCGCGTGGCGTGCGCGTGGAGTGCGCGTGGAGTGCGCGTGGCGTGCGAGTGGCGTGCGCGTGGAGTGCGAGTGGCGTGCGCGTGGCGTGCGCGTGGCGTGCGCGTGGAGTGCGCGTGGAGTGCGCGTGGCGTGCGAGTGGCGTGCGCGTGGAGTGCAAGTGGCGTGCGCGTGGCGAGCGCGTGTGGTGCACGTGGCGTGCGCGTGGCATGCGCGTGGAGTGCACGTGGCGTGTACGTGTGGTGCGCGTGGCGTGCGCGTGTGGTGCGCGTGGCGTGCGCGTGGAGTGCACGTGGCGTGCACGTGTGGTGCGCGTGGCGTGCGCGTGTGGTGCACGTGGCGTGCGCGTGTGGTGCGCGTGGCGTGCGCGTGGAGTGCGCGTGGCGTGCGCGTATGGTGCGCGTGGAGTGCGCGTGCAATGCGCGTGGCGTGCGCGTGTGGTGCGCGTGTGGTGCGCGTGGAGTGCGCGTGGCGTGCGAGTGTGATGCGCGTGGCGTGCGCGTGGAGTGCGCGTGGCGTGCGCGTGGAGTGCGCGTGGCGTGCGCGTGGCGTGCGCGTGGAGTGCACGTGGCGTGTACGTGTGGCGTGCGCGTGGCGTGCGCGTGGAGTGCGCGTGGCGTGCGAGTGGAAAGCGCGTGGCGTGCGCGTGGAGTGCACGTGGCGTGTACGTGTGGCGTGCGCGTGGCGTGCGCGTGGCGTGCGCGTGGCGTGCGCGTGGCGTGCGCGTGGAGTGCGCGTGGAGTGCGCGTGGCGTGCGAGTGGAAAGCGCGTGGCGTGCGCATGGAGTGCGCGTGGCGTGCGCGTGGAGTGCGCGTGGAGTGCGCGTGGCGTGCGAGTGGCGTGCGCGTGGAGTGCGAGTGGCGTGCGCGTGGCGTGCGCGTGTGGTGCACGTGGAGTGCGAGTGGCGTGCGCGTGGCGTGCGCGTGGAGTGCACGTGGCGTGCACGTGTGGTGCGCGTGGCGTGCGCGTGTGGTGCATGTGGCGCGCGCGTGTGGTGCGCGTGGCGTGCGCGTGGAGTGCGCGTGGCGTGCGCGTATGGTGCGCGTGGAGTGCGTGTGCAATGCGCGTGGCGTGCGCGTGTGGTGCGCGTGTGGTGCGCGTGGAGTGCGCGTGGCGTGCGAGTGTGATGCGCGTGGCGTGCGCGTGTGGTGCGCGTGGCATGCGCGTGGAATGCACGTGGCGTGCACGTGTGGTGCGCGTGGCGTGCGCGTGTGGTGCGCGTGGCGTGCGCGTGGAATGCGCGTGGCGTGCGCGTGGCGTGCGCGTGGAGTGCGCGTGGAGTGCGCGTGGCATGCGCGTGGAGTGCGCGTGGCGTGCGCGTGGCGTGCGCGTGGCGTGCGCGTGTCTTGCGCGTGGCGTGCGCGTGGAGTGCGCATGGCGTGCGCGTGGAGTGCGCGTGGAGTGCTCGTGGCGTGCGCGTGGCGTGCGCGTGGCGTGCGCATTGAGTGCGCGTGGCGTGCGCGGGTGGAATTCGATAAATGCAATTTAAGATCTATTGATGTGCCTTTAAGACTTAAATATTACTTAGCTTTAAGTAATATTTAAGGATAAGTAATACTTAAAGTTAAGTAACAATTAAAATTAAGTAATAATTAAAGTTAAATAATAATAAAAGTTAGGTAATACATAAAGTAAAGTAATAATTAAAGTTAAGTAGGTAACAAATAAAGTATTACTTAACTGGGTTCGTGTACCGAGCGGTGTGCCTCAAGGCTCGCTACTCGGGCCTTTATTATTTATAATCTACGTAAACGACATTGCTTCCTGCTTAAAGTTCGCAAAACTTTTATGTTTTGCGGACGATATGAAAATTTACGCTATAATAAAATCATCTGAAGATGCTCGTAACTTTCAATTAGACCTTTCCAACCTTGAAAACTATTGCAAATTGAACAAACTAGATCTCAATCCTACCAAATGTTCAATAATAACGTATACTCGGAAACGCTTTGCCATAAACGAGAATAATTCATTAGGAGGCCAAATCTTATCTAGGTCAAGCTGTGTTCGTGATTTAGGTGTACATCACGATTGCAAACTAATTTTTGATACTCAGATCGAGGCGATTATTAATAAAGCTTCCAAGGCTTTGGGGTTTGTGATGCGTATGTCGAAATGTTTTACTGAAGCGAAAACCTTGAAAATTTTGTATTGCACACATGTCAGAAGTCATCTCGAGTATGCCTCGCAGGTGTGGAACCCTTACTATCATAAACATGTAGACCGTATAGAGGCGATTCAAAAGGGTTTTATCAATATTGTGCTATCATCAAAAAATTGCATACCACTCGGACAATTATCTAAGCCTTTGTAAGAAATTTCATATCCTACCATTAAAAACACGACGCATGATATCTGATTGTTTTTTACTATTAAAGACGATGTCAAATGCATTAGACTGCCCGCAACTACTTTCCAAATTCTCCATTAATGTTCCTACTAAATTCATAAGATTCAACCCACCAATAGCGGTACCAAAAGCCTCCACCAACTACAGACAAAACTAGTATGTTGTGAGAGCGAGTCGCAACTTCAACAAGCTATGCCGTGATTACGATCTTGATGTATTTACTTCTAAGACAACGTCGATTAGAAAGAGCTTGAGCTGCAAATTTTTTTATAACTTGATTTCCTAAATTTGTATAACGTATTCAAACCACAATACTATGGTAAATTGTACGATATAATTAGCATACACTTCTTTCTGGTTTTTAGTCAGACCTACCTTTAAAGTTTAAACTTTTTGTTTTAGTTATTTTGTTATCCTACTTAAAAACATATATCTGTATCTAACTAGTAAGACCGTTCACAATATCTTGTATTCAATTATTCTGTTACTTAGAGGTGAAAACTTGTAATTGGCTTTCTGATCCTCATATAAAATTTCCACTGATGTCACTTACTGTTCTGTTCCTTAGAGGTAATTGGCTTTCTGATCCTCATATATAATTATACTCGATCACAAATAGCATTTAAAAGAAATATAGATATTAACAAACGTAATCTTAGAAGAGCAAATAACTTACATATTGAAAGCGTTAAATCTGATCTTGAAAAGCGAACTATACTTTTTGAAGGTGCTAAATTATATAATTCACTGCCAGAAAATATCAAAGACTGTAAAAGTTTAAAAAACTTTAAGTCTTTGTTAATTACTCATTTAATAGGGTCTAAATAACTAATTTTCTATTTCTAACCAAACACACACACACACACACACACACATACGCACGTACTCACTGACAATATGAGACACACACATGCACTTCTTATGCTGGTAAAAACTCACACATAACTATAATGTAATAAAACCTATTATGTATACTAAAATAAGCTTTATGTAATGTTATTAATGTCAAAACAAAATATTTAATATCTAATCATCTCATTCTAACAAGTAACATATTGTAGACTTATCTATAATACTGTAATGTTGCTATTAATATAATAAATAATAAATAATAATAAACTTTTTGTTTTAGTTATTTTGTTATCCTACTTAAAAACATATATCTGTATCTAACTAGTAAGACCGTTCACAATATCTTGTATTCAATTATTCTGTTACTTAGAGGTGAAAACTTGTAATTGGCTTTCTGATCCTCATATAAAATTTCCACTGATGTCACTTAGCTGTAAGTTTTCCATGTCACATAAATAAATAAATAAATAAGTAATAATTAAAGTTAAGTAACAATTAAATTAAAAAAGTTACTTAACATTTATAATTACTCAATGTGTAATTATAACGTAATGTGCGAGTGGAGTGCGCGTGGCGTGCGCGTGGAGTGCGCGTGGCATGCGCGTGGAGTGCGCGTGGAGTGCGCGTGGCGTGCGCGTGGAGTGCGCGTGGCGTGCGCGTGGAGTGCGCGTGGCGTGCGCGTGGAGTGCGCGTGGCGTGCGCGTGTGGTGCGCGTGGCGTGCGCGTGGAGTGCGCGTGTGGTGCGCGTGGCGTGCGCGTGTGGTGCGCGTGGCGTGCGCGTGTGGTGCGCGTAGCGTGCGCGTGGAGTGCGCGTGGCGTGGGCGTGTGGTGCGCGTGGCGTGCGCGTGTGGTGCACGTGGCGTGCGCGTGTGGTGCGCGTGGCGTTCGCGTGGAGTGCGCGTGGCGTGCGCGTGGAGTGCGAGTGGCGTGCGCGTGGCGTGCGCTTGTGGTGCGCGTGGCGTGCGCGTGGAGTGCGCGTGGCGTGCGCGTGTGGTGCGCGTGGCATGCGCGTAGAGTGCACGTGGCGTGCACGTGTGGTGCGCGTGGCGTGCGCGTGTGGTGCACGTGGCATGCGCGTGTGGTGCGCGTGGCGTGCGCGTGGAGTGCGCGTGGCGTGCGCGTGGAGTGCACGTGGCGTGCGCGTGGAGTGCGCGTGGCGTGCGCGTGGAGTGCACGTGGCGTGCGCGTGTCTTGCGCGTGGCGTGCGCGTGGAGTGCGCATGGCGTGCGCGTGGAGTGCGCGTGGAGTGCTCGTGGCGTGCGCGTGGCGTGCGCGTGGCGTGCGCGTGGAGTGCGCGTGGCGTGCGCGGGTGGAATTCGATAAATGCAATTTAAGATCTATTGATGTGCCTTTAAGACTTAAATATTACTTAGCTTTAAGTAATATTTAAGGATAAGTAATACTTAAAGTTAAGTAACAATTAAAATTAAGTAATAATTAAAGTTAAATAATAATAAAAGTTAGGTAATACATAAAGTAAAGTAATAATTAAAGTTAAGTAGGTAACAAATAAAGTATTACTTAACTGGGTTCGTGTACCGAGCGGTGTGCCTCAAGGCTCGCTACTCGGGCCTTTATTATTTATAATCTACGTAAACGACATTGCTTCCTGCTTAAAGTTCGCAAAACTTTTATGTTTTGCGGACGATATGAAAATTTACGCTATAATAAAATCATCTGAAGATGCTCGTAACTTTCAATTAGACCTTTCCAACCTTGAAAACTATTGCTAATTGAACAAACTAGATCTCAATCCTACCAAATGTTCAATAATAACGTATACTCGGAAACGCTTTGCCATAAACGAGAATAATTCATTAGGAGGCCAAATCTTATCTAGGTCAAGCTGTGTTCGTGATTTAGGTGTACATCACGATTGCAAACTAATTTTTGATACTCAGATCGAGGCGATTATTAATAAAGCTTCCAAGGCCTTGGGGTTTGTGATGCGTATGTCGAAATGTTTTACTGAAGCGAAAACCTTGAAAATTTTGTATTGCACACATGTCAGAAGTCATCTCGAGTATGCCTCGCAGGTGTGGAACCCTTACTATCATAAACATGTAGACCGTATAGAGGCGATTCAAAAGGGTTTTATCAATATTGTGCTATCATCAAAAAATTGCATACCACTCGGACAATTATCTAAGCCTTTGTAAGAAATTTCATATCCTACCATTAAAAACACGACGCATGATATCTGATTGTTTTTTACTATTAAAGACGATGTCAAATGCATTAGACTGCCCGCAACTACTTTCCAAATTCTCCATTAATGTTCCTACTAAATTCATAAGATTCAACCCACCAATAGCGGTACCAAAAGCCTCCACCAACTACAGACAAAACTCGTATGTTGTGAGAGCGAGTCGCAACTTCAACAAGCTATGCCGTGATTACGATCTTGATGTATTTACTTCTAAGACAACGTCGATTAGAAAGAGCTTGAGCTGCAAATTTTTTTATAACTTGATTTCCTAAATTTGTATAACGTATTCAAACCACAATACTATGGTAAATTGTACGATATAATTAGCATACACTTCTTTCTGGTTTTTAGTCAGACCTACCTTTAAAGTTTAAACTTTTTGTTTTAGTTATTTTGTTATCCTACTTAAAAACATATATCTGTATCTAACTAGTAAGACCGTTCACAATATCTTGTATTCAATTATTCTGTTACTTAGAGGTGAAAACTTGTAATTGGCTTTCTGATCCTCATATAAAATTTCCACTGATGTCACTTAGCTGTAAGTTTTCCATGTCACATAAATAAATAAATAAATAAGTAATAATTAAAGTTAAGTAACAATTAAATTAAAAAAGTTACTTAACATTTATAATTACTCAATGTGTAATTATAACGTAATGTGCGAGTGGAGTGCGCGTGGCGTGCGCGTGGAGTGCGCGTGGCATGCGCGTGGAGTGCGCGTGGAGTGCGCGTGGCGTGCGAGTGGCGTGCGCGTGGAGTGCGCGTGGCGTGCGCGTGGCGTGCGCGTATGGTGCGCGTGGAGTGCGCGTGGAGTGCACGTGGCGTGCGAGTGGCGTGCGCGTGGAGTGCGCGTGTGGTGCGCGTGTGGTGCGCGTGGAGTGCGCGTGGCGTGCGCGTGTGATGCGCGTGGCGTGCGCGTGTGGTGCGCGTGGCATGCGCGTGGAGTGCACGTGGCGTGCACGTGTGGTGCGCGTGGCGTGCGCGTGGAGTGCGCGTGGCATGCGCGTGGAGTGCGCGTGGCGTGCGCGTGGCGTGGCGTGAAGTGCGCGTGGCGTGCGCGTGTGGTGCGCGTGGCATGCGCGTGGAGTGCGCGTGGCGTGCGCGTGGAGTGCACGTGGCGTGCGCGTGTGGTGCGCGTGGCGTGCGCGTGGAAAGCGCGTGGCGTGCGCATGGAGTGCGCGTGGAGTGCGCGTGGCGTGCGCGTGTGGTGCGCGTGGCATGCGCGTGGAGTGCGCGTGGCGTGCGCGTGGCGTGCGCGTGGAGTGCTCGTGGCGTGCGCGTGGCGTGCGCGTGGCGTGCGCGTGGAGTGCGCGTGGCGTGCGCGGGTGGAATTCGATAAATGCAATTTAAGATCTATTGATGTGCCTTTAAGACTTAAATATTACTTAGCTTTAAGTAATATTTAAGGATAAGTTATACTTAAAGTTAAGTAACAATTAAAATTAAGTAATAATTAAAGTTAAATAATAATAAAAGTTAGGTAATACATAAAGTAAAGTAATAATTAAAGTTAAGTAGGTAACAAATAAAGTATTACTTAACTGGGTTCGTGTACCGAGCGGTGTGCCTCAAGGCTCGCTACTCGGGCCTTTATTATTTATAATCTACGTAAACGACATTGCTTCCTGCTTAAAGTTCGCAAAACTTTTATGTTTTGCGGACGATATGAAAATTTACGCTATAATAAAATCATCTGAAGATGCTCGTAACTTTCAATTAGACCTTTCCAACCTTGAAAACTATTGCAAATTGAACAAACTAGATCTCAATCCTACCAAATGTTCAATAATAACGTATACTCGGAAACGCTTTGCCATAAACGAGAATAATTCATTAGGAGGCCAAATCTTATCTAGGTCAAGCTGTGTTCGTGATTTAGGTGTACATCACGATTGCAAACTAATTTTTGATACTCAGATCGAGGCGATTATTAATAGAGCTTCCAAGGCCTTGGGGTTTGTGATGCGTATGTCGAAATGTTTTACTGAAGCGAAAACCTTGAAAATTTTGTATTGCACACATGTCAGAAGTCATCTCGAGTATGCCTCACAGGTGTGGAACCCTTACTATCATAAACATGAAGACCGTATAGAGGCGTATAGAGGCCGTAAATTGTACGATATAATTAGCATACACTTCTTTCTGGTTTTTAGTCAGACCTACCTTTAAAGTTTAAACTTTTTGTTTTAGTTATTTTGTTATCCTACTTAAAAACATATATCTGTATCTAACTAGTAAGACCGTTCACAATATCTTGTATTCAATTATTCTGTTACTTAGAGGTGAAAACTTGTAATTGGCTTTCTGATCCTCATATAAAATTTCCACTGATGTCACTTAGCTGTAAGTTTTCCATGTCACATAAATAAATAAATAAATAAGTAATAATTAAAGTTAAGTAACAATTAAATTAAAAAAGTTACTTAACATTTATAATTACTCAATGTGTAATTATAACGTAATGTGCGAGTGGAGTGCGCGTGGCGTGCGCGTGGAGTGCGCGTGGCATGCGCGTGGAGTGCGCGTGGAGTGCGCGTGGCGTGCGAGTGGCGTGCGCGTGGAGTGCGCGTGGCGTGCGCGTGGCGTGCGCGTGGAGTGCGCGTGGAATGCGCGTGGAATGCGCGTGGCGTGCGAGTGGCGTGCGCGTGGAGTGCGCGTGGCGTGCGAGTGGCGTGCGCGTGGAGTGCGAGTGGCGTGCGCGTGGCGTGCGCGTGTGGTGCACGTGGCGTACGCGTGGAGTGCGCGTGGCGTGCGCGTGTGGTGCGCGTGGCATGCGCGTGGAGTGCACGTGGCGTGCACGTGTGGTGCGCGTGGCGTGCGCGTGTGGTGCGCGTGGCGTGCGCGTGGAGTGCACGTGGCGTGCGCGTGTTGTGAGCGTGGCGAGCGCGTGGAAAGCGCGTGGCGTGCGCATGGAGTGCGCGTGGCGTGCGCGTGGAGTGCGCGTGGAGTGCGCGTGGCGTGCGAGTGGCGTGCGCGTGGAGTGCGCGTGGCGTGCGCGTGGAGTGCACGTGGCGTGCGCGTGTCTTGCGCGTGGCGTGCGCGTGGCGTGCGCGTGGAGTGCGCGTGGAGTGCGCGTGGCGTGCGCGTGGCGTGCGCGTGGCGTGCGCGTGGCGTGCGCGTGGAGTGCGCGTGGCGTGCGCGGGTGGAATTCGATAAATGCAATTTAAGATCTATTGATGTGCCTTTAAGACTTAAATATTACTTAGCTTTAAGTAATATTTAAGGATAAGTAATACTTAAAGTTAAGTAACAATTAAAATTAAGAAATAATTAAAGTTAAATAATAATAAAAGTTAGGTAATACATAAAGTAAAGTAATAATTAAAGTTAAGTAGGTAACAAATAAAGTATTACTTAACTGGGTTCGTGTACCGAGCGGTGTGCCTCAAGGCTCGCTACTCGGGCCTTTATTATTTATAATCTACGTAAACGACATTGCTTCCTGCTTAAAGTTCGCAAAACTTTTATGTTTTGCGGACGATATGAAAATTTACGCTATAATAAAATCATCTGAAGATGCTCGTAACTTTCAATTAGACCTTTCCAACCTTGAAAACTATTGCAAATTGAACAAACTAGATCTCAATCCTACCAAATGTTCAATAATAACGTATACTCGGAAACGCTTTGCCATAAACGAGAATAATTCATTAGGAGGCCAAATCTTATCTAGGTCAAGCTGTGTTCGTGATTTAGGTGTACATCACGATTGCAAACTAATTTTTGATACTCAGATCGAGGCGATTATTAATAGAGCTTCCAAGGCCGTGGGGTTTGTGATGCGTATGTCGAAATGTTTTACTGAAGTGAAAACCTTGAAAATTTTGTATTGCACACATGTCAGAAGTCATCTCGAGTATGCCTCACAGGTGTGGAACCCTTACTATCATAAACATGTAGACCGTATAGAGGCGATTCAAAAGGGTTTTATCAATATTGTGCTATCATCAAAAAATTGCATACCACTCGGACGATTATCTAAGCCTTTGTAAGAAATTTCATATCCTACCATTAAAACCACGACGCATGATATCTGATTGTTTTTTACTATTAAAGACGATGTCAAATGCATTAGACTGCCCGCAACTACTTTCCAAATTCTCCATTAATGTTCCTACTAAATTCATAAGATTCAACCCACCAATAGCGGTACCAAAAGCCTCCACCAACTACAGACAAAACTCGTATGTTGTGAGAGCGAGTCGCAACTTCAGCAAGCTATGCCGTGATTACGATCTTGATGTATTTACTTCTAAGACAACGTCGATTAGAAAGAGCTTGAGCTGCAAATTTTTTTATAACTTGATTTCCTAAATTTGTATAACGTATTCAAACCACAATACTATGGTAAATTGTACGATATAATTAGCATACACTTCTTTCTGGTTTTTAGTCAGACCTACCTTTAAAGTTTAAACTTTTTGTTTTAGTTATTTTGTTATCCTACTTAAAAACATATATCTGTATCTAACTAGTAAGACCGTTCACAATATCTTGTATTCAATTATTCTGTTACTTAGAGGTGAAAACTTGTAATTGGCTTTCTGATCCTCATATAAAATTTCCACTGATGTCACTTACTGTTCTGTTCCTTAGAGGTAATTGGCTTTCTGATCCTCATATATAATTATACTCGATCACAAATAGCATTTAAAAGAAATATAGATATTAACAAGCGTAATCTTAGAAGAGCAAATAACTTACATATTGAAAGTATACTGACAACTGTCACTTAGTAAACACCGCGATCCAAGCCTCCGACTTTTTGATAAGTTTCCGCGCGTAATAAGTGCACAGTTTAAAGTGAAAAGCTTTGTGATTTATAGAACTCTGCTCAAATCTTAGCAAGAACTTTTTTAAAAAGAAATCTTAGCAAAATTTCGGCCTAAATCAGTGGTTTTATATGTGCATTTGACACTTGATCGTAATAATTTTTCTACCTACCGACATTATTTTTTAAAGATTGTAACGGAAGTTCCTGACCATAGTGAATATCAACAGTGTTACCATTTAAAAACTCCAGTTGCCATATTTAATTTGGTATTGCCACATATAATTTTGTGTTGCTGTGCTAAAACCTGGGATACCACATAAACGTTCGGGATACCATACAAAAATTTGAGTTGCCATAATAAAAAATATTTAATAATTGAAGATGAAGTGCGACTTATGTGATTCCAACTATACCGATGGGGTTTTCTGTAATGGCTGTATGCGCAATATGGACTTCGCCTGTGCCTCTATTTCCGAATCTGGCTATCGTAAGCTGGGGGCTGATAGAAGGTCGATGTGGAGATGCCCGCAGTGTAAGCTGGCTTCGAGTCCGCGCCCTAGAACACCAACATACCCTGAACCCGTGACGTTGGAAATGATTATGTCAGAGATACGTGAAATGAAATTACAGCTCAATAAACTCCCAGAACTCATTGATGACATTAAGTTAATAAAAAATGAAATCTCGCAACTGAAAGCGACGTGCGATTTCAACAGTTCCAGGATTGATGTTATGGAGACAAAGGTTTCAACCATCGAGAAGCGAGCATTGGAATCTCAAAACACTGAAATACTTATCTCCCAGGAACTGGCGCTTCTAAAAAAAGACAATGCCAAACGTGAGCAGTGGTCCCGGATGAACAATATCGAAATAAAGGGTCTTCCAACTAAGCCCAATGAAAACCTATACGACATCGTAAATTCCATATGCGCAGTTGTGGGTTGCACCTTCCCAAAAACCCAAATTAATTATATCGCTCGTGTCCCTTCGTATGGTTCTAAATCGAAGTCGATCATTGTTAATTTCATTAACCGATACATTAAGGAGGAATTCATTGCAGCTTCACGGGCATGTAAACAATTGAGATTGAAGGACATTGGGTTTGAAAACGAAGATGGAACTTTCTACATTAATGACCATCTTATCCCTGATCAAAAAAAGTTACTAACAAAAGTTAAGGAATTTTCAAGGCTTAAAGGATATCGATACGTTTGGGTGAAATTTTGCAAAATTCATATCCGCAAAAATGATAAGTCGCCAGTTCACATGATCGCAAACGAGTCAGATTTAAACAAATTAGTTTAATTTGTCATTCACAATATTGCTGTTCATATCCCGTAGTTATTTTTGTACTTAAATATTATGTGATCTGTCTTATTATCACTTGCTTAATCTATTGCTTACATCCAGCTTATGGTTGCTATGTTTCATTTGCTTATTGCTTTGGTAATTCATTTGATGCCTCCCATACAATTATTGTCTCATGCTTAAACATAAATCATAATGTAAACCACCGCAAAAGCCTGCAAATCATTTACTTTGCTTTTAAAAATTGTTTATTAATGCACTCAACATTATACCTGCATGCGCTTACCTATTCAAATGATCTGATTTATGCTTATTTAATCATCTTCATCTTATTATATATATTTTTATTTATTATTACATATAAGAGTTTATTTATTTATTATTATACTATAAATTTAATTGTGACCGTAAAAATTATAATTTGCTTACTCAGCTATTATCGAATTGTTATTTTTATAATTAAAAATGGATACTAAATTGATCGTTTATTACCAAAACGCTCGAGGGCTACGTACTAAGACCGATATTTTTAAGAGAAATGTGTACCTAAGCTCGTATGATGTAATATCTATTACCGAAACCTGGCTAATTGACGGTATTAATGATCAGGAGCTATTTGATAATAGATATATCGTTTGGCGGCGTGACAGAAACTACAGCTTAACAAACCAATCACTTGGAGGTGGCGTTCTTTTGGCAGTTCGACGTGATTTAATAGCAAGAGGTCGTCCCGAGTGGCACACGTCTGCAGAGGATGTCTGGGTAACTGTTACTTCAAAGGATGTATCATCATCCAACAAAATACACTTCTGCACGCTGTATCTTTGTGATCAAAATCGTGGAAACAGTTCAAGTACACAACTTGAAATATTTTCTAATAATTTATTTAACGTCATTAACGCGCATCCTAATGATGAATTTATAATCATGGGCGATTTTAATTTACCGTTCATTGATTGGCATCCCCAAGGTAATCACTATACATCTGGAAGCGTATCCCTCTCAAGGGCTCAAATCGGCTTTATCGACACTCTGGCTCAGTGCAACCTCACTCAGCGTAGTCAAGTTCGTAACTACAACAATCGATTTCTGGACTTAATATTTTCTAATAATGAATTAATAGTCAATGCTTGTGACGATCCTCTGGTACCAGAAGATATTCCACACCATCGGTCTCTACGTTTTGATCTGATACGCAATTCCTGTGACACATTGAGGACAAATAAAAGGTTAAAGTATATTTATAAACTAGGAGATTTTGAAGCGATTTGTAATTATCTCGACACGGTTAATTGGCAGGAGCACCTATACAACAAACCTTTAGATGAAGCTTTAAAATATTTCTACGACACAATCTATGATCTCCGAAAATCACATATACCTCAAAAAATAATATCATCAGACTTTTATCCGCCCTGGTATGACTGTGGTCTTAAAAAAGTTTTAAAAGAGAAATATAAATTTCATCGCAAATACAAGCTCTATGGGAACTACAGCGACTACATATCCTTCTCCCTCCTTAGAAAAAGAGCCAAATCTATGGAACAGTCATGTTATGAATCGTACATTAACAAAACGGAAAACTCTTTAATTAATAATCCAAAAGTTTTTTGGTCTTATGTCAAAAGTAACAGCAAAGCTGCTTCTACTTTTCCTGCCTCTATGCGTTATGACGGAGAACTCGCAACCTCCGGTGACAAAATTTGTGATTTATTTGGCGCTTATTTTAAAACTAATTTTCTAGACCCCAACCCAAAATCTAGTAATTTTTATTCCGAAAGTAAAAATGCAAATCAAAACACTATTGGAGACATTGAGGTCAATCCTGACGAGGTTTTAAACTTGTTAAAGTCTGTTAGTCTGAATAAAGGTGCAGGTCCTGATGATATACCACCTTTACTCGTAGTAAAGTGTGCTAAATACTTGGTCACTCCTTTGTGCATGCTCTTTAGTAGGTCACTGAAAGAAGGATACGTCCCAAGTATTTGGAAATCCGCATTTATTACTCCCTTACACAAAGGAGGTGATAAGGTTAATATAAAAAACTATAGACCCATATCAAAACTTTGCATTTTTGCCAAAATTTTTGAAAATATCGTATACAAATAAGTCTACTCAACACTTAAATGCTGGTTCACTCCAGATCAACACGGGTTTTTAAAAGGTCGATCTACTACTTCAAATCTTCTTGTTGCATACGATTATGTTAGTGCATATATGGATACGGGTGCCCAAGTCGATGCTATATTTACAGACTTTAGTAAGGCATTTGACCGAATCGACCACTCTATCCTATTGCAAAAACTTTCTATCGCAGGTATACATGGGAACTTATTTCGATGGTTTTCTTCTTACATCAGTAACAGATCGCAAGCAGTAGCTCTAAATGGCTTTATGTCAACCTGGATGCCAGTGCCCTCTGGTGTCCCTCAAGGATCCCTTCTGGGTCCCTTATTATTTTCAATATTCCTAAATGATATATCTTCTTGTTTCCTTCATTCCAAACTGTTGCTTTATGCCGATGATGCCAAAATAATAAAATATATTTTGTCACTTAGAGATTGTTGCCTTCTGCAAGAGGATCTTAACAGATTGAGTCACTACTGCACAATTAACAAACTAGATTTAAATGTATCCAAATGTTTTGCACTAAATTTTACCCGTAAACCTAACTTAATTAATTTTGAATACACACTTAATAATGAAGAATTACTTAAGAAGAACTCAATGAAAGATCTGGGAATAGTTGTCGACTCTAAGTTAATTTTTGATAAGCACGTTGATTACATTGTGGACAAAGCTTCAAAAGCTTTAGGGTTTATCATAAGATCTTGCAAACATTTTAAGAACACCAAAACTATTAAAGTTTTATATTGCTCTTATGTGCGCACTCTTTTAGAATACTGCTCTGAAGTTTGGAATCCACAATACAATACTTATATAATAAGAATTGAATCGATACAAAAGCGCTTCCTAAAATATCTTCAATTTAAATGTGGACTTAATCTACCAGATTATGAAGCGAGGTGTAAAAAATTTCATTTTCTACCGCTACAATATCGCAGAACTGTTTCCGATGTTGCGTTCTCTTGTAAAATTATCAATAATACTGTCGATGTACCTGAATTGTTAAGCCAATATAATTTTAATATTCCTATCCGATATTTCCGTAATTTTGTGCCGCTTTACGTCCCGCCTTACAACACGTCTTATCGTCGCAATTCTTTTATATACAGATCAAGCGCTCAACTCAATAATTTTATTAAAAATAATCACAACGAAGATATTTTCTCAATAAAACCCTTAAAAATTAGGAAAGTATTGACGGATGCGTATTTCTCGAGTTAATAAGCCCTAATAAACATAAACATAATCATAATGTAAAAATAAATCAGATCATTGCTACATATAAACAATATATAATATTATTAAACTTATTTTTCTTTTACTTTCGCAGTGGTCATTTTATATTATATATTTATAATATAATTTTTTACCAACTTAATTATTATTTAGTGCAAGTTAGCCTATATTATACAAATTTTATTGTTCTATTTAAGTTCTAGCCATGCAGAGCTTAATTTTCACTTTGCTTTAGTTATTATTTTTAAATTTAGTAGTGGAAACTTGTTATTGGCTCTTAGTTTTGTAGTAGTTTTAGTTATAGTTATTATTATGTAGCTGTAAGTTTTCCTAAGAAAATAAAAATAAAATAAAAATAAAAAGCGTTAAATCTGATCTTGGAAAGCGAACTATACTTTTTGAAGGTGCTAAATTATATAATTCACTGCCAGAAAATATCAAAGACTGTAAAAGTTTAAAAAACTTTAAGTCTTTGTTAATTACTCATTTAATAGGGAATTATAGTGTTCTCGAACGGGAGTGCCAAAAAAAACCGATTTAATTTAATACATTTATTCAAATAAGATTACAATTAATTTTATATCTTAAACACTTTTTCTAACAGAGCTATTCTGTATAAAAAGACTATGTCCTAAATTACAAGTACCGACCCCGATCGATGTAAGATCTAAAGTGAGCTAACTAACTACCAAAATCAGGTCCCACGGAGTTGGGACCACCACGATGATGCGGCGACAGCATTTTCGGTATTCCGTGTTCTTTCGCAATTTTAGTAAGAAACTTCTTGAGTGGTCTTATCTGTATAGTCTGGGAGACGGCAACACTTTATGTAGGCTTCAAGTTTATTATAGTCCAAGAGCTGATGTTTGACTGCGGCTGGCTGATGATGATGAGTTGATACTGGTGTTCGGCTAATCATTGCTAAGTCCGGTTTTCATAGAGGGTGCATATGTAACACCTCCCCCCACAGTTCGGCGACTATTTCGAAAGTTTTGATAAAGTTGCCGAAATATCGCTGTGATCTATTGCTATTTCAGCAGGGTGCGGTCTTCTTTCTTCTAGAGGTATATGGGAGTTTTCTTCTACGTCGTGATGACTTCTGCGGAGGCTTCTTCGGTGCATATATTTGTATAGGATATATGATGCACATAGTATAACTTTTATGTGATCATTGGAGTTGAAGATTGTGAATGTAGACGTCTTGAAGTAGGAGTTTACTGGAACGGTAGTCGAGTAGCTTCCCTGAAGGTTTCTGTATTATTCTTGTACACATGATGTTCTAACTTTCGTGATGTTCGGAAAATTCATAGTAAAATGCCTGTCGTCAAGTTGTTCGACTGCTCCTTGGGTGAGGGTGACTGTAGTTATCTTGCACGATGCGTGAAGTTCTTGCTCGGTGATCAGGTGATGGATGCATTCGGGGTATTCTGTTACTTTATAGTGTGAATTTGGGCAGATGTACCATTCTTTTACCTTCGGGCATTCAGCCTCCAATGTACTTAGAATCATCTCCAGAGATTGCTAGGTAGGGAGATACAGGTAGGATAATTTGATAATACTTATTAGGTATGAGGGATAAGTTATATGTGAAAGGAAAGACAATCGGAATCTTATATATTATACTATAACTATTTTAATTATCTGCATAGAAATATGCTAACCTAATAAAATCATAAAAATATCTAGTATCTACGTTAATAATTTGAACCTTAGAATATAATAATTATAATTATACGTCTTAATATAAGTACCATACATTTTTATTAATTTCTAACTCTAACTTACGCTGCTTTTTACTTAAAACTTCAATGGCATTATTATATATTTAATTTCGTCTGTGGAACACAAATTACAAGGAATACTTAAATTATTGAACCAAGTTCGTTAATGAGATGAGAGTTCGCTAATTTAATTTGTGAAGTGTGAGTGTATATGGGATAACTCCATTTTACTAAGAAAAGAGTGGTAGTGGGATATGATTTTAGCGTTTCCTAATTTAAACGGAAGTACTTCTGGTTCGTCTTGTAGGCTGTCGATTGTCACGTCCTGTACTCGCGTCAGTTGTGTCAGTAGGTATGGCAGAATTATCCTGTAACAATACAGGGTCCTTAGTACTTCGTTTAAGTCGTGCTTTTGCTACGGGACCTCGCTTTCTTTTAGTATAAATATGTATGGGAAGGTCAGCTAAAACTACATCCTGCGTATAGCGCGGGGCGAGTTTCTGACGGCATGCCATAGGATTCCGTATGTACACTTGCTGATCTGGGGAGTATTCACGTTCTGGTTCTCGGTCTCTATTTCTATTCTCGATTAACTGGGTTCTATTTTGTAATGAGGTTTCGTTAATTATGTCATATACTTGAGTCATCCTAAGCTTATGGTCAATTATATATTGTTGTAATAGGTGTTGCGTTAGGTCTATGTCAGTAGGGTCTCTAGGGTCAAAATGTCCAGAAATAAGGTCTATAGGTCGGCATTTTGTAAAGCTGTGAATTGAGCTATTGTAGGCCAAAAGGGCGTAGGGCATAAGATTAACACTTGTTTCAGTTCTTCTTTCTAGTTTTAATATACGCAAATGTTCGAGAATTGTTGAGTGGAACCTTTCCACTATACCATTATCATTTGGAGCATGGGCTAGAGTTTTGTGGTGCTGAATTTTATGAAGTCTAACGAACTCTAAAAATAATGCATTTGTGAATTCAGTCCCCTGGTCAGTTACTACAGTTAAGGGTAAACCATGATGGGTACAAAATTTAAGAAGGGCCTGGACGACGCTTAAGGCGGTTCCATCTCTCAAATGGTAGGCCTGGGCATATTTTGAGAAAGCATCAACTAAGGTTAGATATTTTTCAGATTCGACTGTAAAAAGATCAAGATGAAGGATTTCAAACGGCTTTGTTGGAGGTGGTACTACTGAAAATCTTTGATTAATTGGATTCCTATCGTATTTTGCTTGACCACAAATTCCACATTCATTTATAAATTTAGTTATCGATTCTCTCATTTTTGGCCAATAAAATCTACGAGAAAGAGCGAGAAAGCATTCGTTAATACCACGGTGGTTAGTTTTTCCCACATGGTATTTTCCAATTATTTCATTTTGTTTTAAATAATCATTAACATTTTCCAATTCAGTTTTTGTAAGAACTAATTTCATAGCGGAACTTTTGAACTTATTTTGCAGTATGGGAACAATTTTATACATGGCTAAAGGTGGGTCTATGATCAGTCCTGTTTTAATTTTCGGGTCCACATATTCTTTTATTGCATTTACTACATCATTTTCTAAATCGGATTCCGATAATTGAATAGTAGTTTTCGTATGAGTCTCAAAAGGTTTGGTAACTGTCGGTCGTTTCTTAATGTCTCCTACTACTACTAGAGATATTTGTCTACTAAATTTATTTAACGGATCGTCAGATATAGGAATTTCTAGGATGGGATCTTCTGCGCTGGAGTGGACGGTGACTGTAGAGGAGCTGTGAGCGGTAAGTGTTGAGGAGCCTGATGGGGATTGAGGTCTGTCTGCTTCAGACACATTTACTATGATAGAACTGACGTCCTCATTGTTAATTTCTATTCTTGATAAGGCGTCGGCATTTGTATTACATTTACCTTGCTTGTAGATAGGTGTAAAATTATATTCGCTTAGTTTTAAACGCCATCTAGTGAGTCTTGAGCCGGGCTCTTTAAGGTTCATAATCCACTGAAGTGGCTTATGATCAGTTACTACTTTAAATTTTCTACCGAATAAATAGGGGCGGAAATATTTTGTGCCAAAAACTATAGCTAAAAGCTCCTTTTCAATTGTACTGTAATTAATTTCACTGGTGTTTAAGGTCCTAGATGCGTAAGCTATTGGTCTATCACTACCGATAGGTCCTTGAGAGAGAACTGCTCCTATTGCGTAGTTTGAGGCGTCTGTAGTCAGGATAAATTCCTTACTAAAATCTGGATATTGTAGGATAGGGTCATTGGTTAGTAGGGTTTTACATTTTTCAAAACAGTCTATGTAGTCAGGGTCATTTATAATTATTTTAGAGCCTTTTTTTAAACATTTTGTCATTGGTTTTGTGATACAAGCGAAATCTGGTATAAATTTTCGATAATAGCCTAATAGACCAAGAAATCGTTTTATTTCTGTCGCGGTTTTCGGAATTGGGAATTTCTGAATAGCTGCAATTTTATCTGGGTTTGGTTTAATTCCGTCTTTGCCTATAATATGTCCTAAATACGGGGTTTCTAATTTGAGAAACTCGGACTTGTCTATTTGAATTTTGAAATTTGACTGTCTAAGTCTTTGGAATACCTTCTCTAAATTAACCATATGTTCCTGTAATGATGTGCTAAAGACTAAAATGCTATCGAGATAAATTAGACAAATTTCATTTTGGAGGTTTTTTAATACATTATCCATCACACGTTGAAACGTGCTGGGTGAATTCTTTAGGCCTATGGGCATTCGCAAAAATTCGAAGTGTCCATGATCTACATTGAATGCCGTTTTCGGTATGTCACTAGGATTAATTTCTAGTTGGTAGAGTCCACATTCTAAATTTAGGGTAGTAAAATATTGGCAATTTCCTAATTTATTAAGTACATCAGAAATATTTGGAATTGGATACTTATCGTCTATGGTTTTATCATTTAACTTTCTAAAATCTACAACTAAACGCCATTTGGTTTTTCCAGAGGCATCTGCTTTTTTGGGAACCACCCAGATGGGGGAGTTCCAAGCTGATTGAGAGGGGCGAATTATACCCTGTTCTAACATTTTTGAAATTTGTTCCTGAACTTCCTGCTTATGTATGAAAGGATATCTATAGCTTCTAGTATATACCGGTATTTCATCAGTTGTACGTATGTTATGTTTTATTTGATTTGTAAAAGTGAGCGGTTCACCATCTATGTAAAATATATCGGAATATCTAGAACAAAGAGCTTCTAAATTAGCACGCTCTTCTGGGTTTAAATGATCGGTTCGCAAACGGGACAGAACCTCGGAAACACGGTCTGGTTTGGTATTTTTATGAAAATTTAAATTAAAAATTTCGGCATTAACTGGACGGTCCATTGAAAAAACTATGTCATGACGAGAAGGGTTTTTTATTTCTATAATGCCACGACTATTTTTTACTGTGGTCACACAGTCAGAAATTACACAGTTACAAATTATTTGTTCAGGTATAAATGCTTCACCTTCCTGAAAATTGATAGGTACTTTAACTAATTTTGAAGAATTTGCTGGAATTATTTCCTCATATAAATTGCAATTACGCGAATCATACATATGTAAGGGGATCTTGGAAAATTTTGTTACTAATAATTTATTTTTAATATCGATATTAGATTCCCACTTTTCCAATAAGTCTAACCCGATTAACCCATCGAAAAAATTATGAAATTTATAAATATATAATGTAATATTATCTCTGTCATTTACTTCTTGGAAACTAGGCACTGTTATAGAATAGTTATTTCTAGTGGTCGCATGAATATTGGTTACCTCAAAAGGATCATAATTACACTCAATATGGGAATAAAATTTTCTTACGGCGTCAGGGCTAATAAAAGATTGATTTGCCCCGGTGTCGATTAAAAGTTTTAAAGGGGGATTAATAATTTGAACAAAGGGCAACTGTCTTTGGGTTTGTAAATTTAATTCTATTTTAACTTGTCTGACTTGGCTATTTTCTGAAAATCCTGCTCATTATTTGATGTAGAGGATACGGCCTCTGTCTGTACCTCTTCTACAATACAATTTTGAGAAAATTGGGGTTCCGAATCTACTGGGTATTCGTAATTAAAATTATCATAATATCTGTCAGTATAGTCATAGTAATTTTCGTCAAAGTCTGAGTCATAGTATGAGTCGTAACATTCATTTAAATTCATTTCCCGAGTCTTGAAATAATTATTTGGTGGAGGGTTACCGAATTTTCGCCAGTCATGAGGTTGTCTGTTCGTCTGTCCAAATGGTTTAGTTACGAAATGGCTTACACCACTCATAGGCTGTGGTTCATTTTGTGAGGGACGTTTAGGTAGTCTAAATAAATGACTTTGAGGTCTATAGTTCGGTGGGGGCGCGGCAAACATTTGCTGCGTCCTTGACGGTCTGTGGAACGGCTGCAGTTGTGCTCTCCAACCCTGATCTGGGCGTGGGAGGTGTGTACCTAATTGAGGGTTTGGTGTACCTGACATAAAATTAAATGGTCGCGCTGAAAATAAGGGCATAGAAGGTTGCGTACCGTGCTTAAATATACTATCACTTACCTGCAATTTCTTCTCCGACGGACGCTCGCTGCGCTGCTGCATGTAGAGGGTGTTCATCTCCTCATGAACATATTCTAACGCTTTTTCTATTGTGTCAGGGCGCATGCAACGGATACGAGATCCTAGTGGATCGCGGAGTCCACGTAAATATGACTGTAGCGTTAATTTTTTATATAACGCACGCTTAGATTCTATAGTGCTCGGCACCGTTTCATGCAGACTGACATATGTAATAATAGTACTAAATAAATTCTGACACTTTTCGTAAAATTCTTGCGGGCTAAGGGAACCCTGGTTCAATAATGCTAGATCGTTATACAGCGATGTTTCATCTCGCTGATCGGCAAAATTATTAATTAAGGCAGATCGAATGCCATTCCAGTTTTCAGGTATACCGTTAGAATTAATCAAACGAGAAGCTGAGCCTACCACCTTATTTAAAATTCCGTTAATTAAAGCACAATTACTAAGTTCATAGCCTTCTTCATTCCGAACAAATTGCTGCACTAACTGGTCACATAGTTTAATAAATCTAGTTAAAACATTAGGGTTTCCGTCAAATTCCGGCACTAACCGTAAAGCTTTAAAAATATCATCTAAATTCGACATATTTAATAAATTATAATCTACTGAAAAGTCCTCACGAAAAATTAAATTTTCCTGCGACTCGTCTAAAATTCCTAAATTTCTATTTGCGTCTAATAAATTATTTCTACTGCTATTACTAACTCTAAGATTCCTTGATTGCCTTGGATGGAAAATCTTGGAAAATTATATGAAACTTATAGGATAAAAGGAAGCAACTCTAGATAGAAACTAAAGCACTTACATGTACATTCTGGTATCTGCTGGATCAATTTCTGGATCTCACACACACCCGAATTTCACTACTCCCGGAACACTTTCGTAGGTTCTGGATTTTCCGTAATTTTGGAAAAATCCTACCGACTGCGCCAATTATAGTGTTCTCGAACGGGAGTGCCAAAAAAAACCGATTTAATTTAATACATTTATTCAAATAAGATTACAATTAATTTTATATCTTAAACACTTTTTCTAACAGAGCTATTCTGTATAAAAAGACTATGTCCTAAATTACAAGTACCGACCCCGATCGATGTAAGATCTAAAGTGAGCTAACTAACTACCAAAATCAGGTCCCACGGAGTTGGGACCACCACGATGATGCGGCGACAGCATTTTCGGTATTCCGTGTTCTTTCGCAATTTTAGTAAGAAACTTCTTGAGTGGTCTTATCTGTATAGTCTGGGAGACGGCAACACTTTATGTAGGCTTCAAGTTTATTATAGTCCAAGAGCTGATGTTTGACTGCGGCTGGCTGATGATGATGAGTTGATACTGGTGTTCGGCTAATCATTGCTAAGTCCGGTTTTCATAGAGGGTGCATATGTAACAAGGGTCTAAATAACTAATTTTCTATTTCTAACCAAACACACACACACACACACACACATACGCACGTACTCACTGACAATATGAGACACACACATGCACTTCTTATGCTGGTAAAAACTCACACATAACTATAATGTAATAAAACCTATTATGTATACTAAAATAAGCTTTATGTAATGTTATTAATGTCAAAACAAAATATTTAAAATCTAATCATCTCATTCTAACAAGTAACATATTGTAGACTTATCTATAATACTGTAATGTTGCTATTAATATAATAAATAATAAATAATAATAAACTTTTTGTTTTAGTTATTTTGTTATCCTACTTAAAAACATATATCTGTATCTAACTAGTAAGACCGTTCACAATATCTTGTATTCAATTATTCTGTTACTTAGAGGTGAAAACTTGAGGTGATCCTCATATAAAATTTCCACTGATGTCACTTAGCTGTAAGTTTTCCATGTCACATAAATAAATAAATAAATAAGTAATAATTAAAGTTAAGTAACAATTAAATTAAAAAAGTTACTTAACATTTATAATTACTCAATGTGTAATTATAACGTAATGTGCGAGTGGAGTGCGCGTGGCGTGCGCGTGGAGTGCGCGTGGCATGCGCGTGGAGTGCGCGTGGAGTGCGCGTGGCGTGCGAGTGGCGTGCGCGTGAAGTGCGCGTGGCGTGCGCGTGGCGTGCGCGTATGGTGCGCGTGGAGTGCGCGTGGAGTGCACGTGGCGTGCGCGTGGCGTGCGCGTGGAGTGCGCGTGTGGTGCGCGTGTGGTGCGCGTGGAGTGCGCGTGGCGTGCGCGTGTGATGCGCGTGGCGTGCGCGTGTGGTGCGCGTGGCATGCGCGTGGAGTGCACGTGGCGTGCACGTGGCGTGCGCGTGGCGTGCGCGTGTGGTGCGCGTGTGGTGCGCGTGGCGTGCGCGTGTGGTGCACGTGGCGTGCGCGTATGGTGCGCGTGGAGTGCGCGTGGAATGCGCGTGGCGTGCGAGTGGCGTGCGCGTGGAGTGCGCGTGTGGTGCGCGTGTGGTGCGCGTGGAGTGCGCGTGGCGTGCGCGTGTGATGCGCGTGGCGTGCGCGTGTGGTGCGCGTGGCATGCGCGTGGAATGCACGTGGCGTGCACGTGTGGTGCGCGTGGCGTGCGCGTGTGGTGCGCGTGGCGTGCGCGTGGAATGCGCGTGGCGTGCGAGTGGCGTGCGCGTGGAGTGCGAGTGGCGTGCGCGTGGCGTGCGCGTGGAGTGCGCGTGGAGTGCGCGTGGCGTGCGAGTGGCGTGCGCGTGGAGTGCGAGTGGCGTGCGCGTGGCGAGCGCGTGTGGTGCACGTGGCGTGCGCGTGGCATGCGCGTGGAGTGCACGTGGCGTGTACGTGTGGTGCGCGTGGCGTGCGCGTGTGGTGCGCGTGGCTTGCGCGTGGAGTGCACGTGGCGTGTACGTGTGGTGCGCGTGGCGTGCGCGTGTGGTGCACGTAGCGTGCGCGTGTGGTGCGCGTGGCGTGCGCGTGGAGTGCGCGTGGCGTGCGCGTATGGTGCGCGTGGAGTGCGCGTGCAATGCGCGTGGCGTGCGCGTGTGGTGCGCGTGTGGTGCGCGTGGAGTGCGCGTGGCGTGCGAGTGTGATGCGCGTGGCGTGCGCGTGGAGTGCGCGTGGCGTGCGCGTGGAGTGCGCGTGGCGTGCGCGTGGCGTGCGCGTGGCGTGCGCGTGGCGTGCGCGTGGCGTGCGCGTGGCGTGCGCGTGGCGTGCGCGTGGCGTGCGCGTGGCGTGCGCGTGGCGTGCGCGTGGCGTGCGCGTGGCGTGCGCGTGGAGTGCGCGTGGAGTGCGCGTGGCGTGCGAGTGGAAAGCGCGTGGCGTGCGCATGGAGTGCGCGTGGCGTGCGCGTGGAGTGCGCGTGGAGTGCGCGTGGCGTGCGCGTGGCGTGCGCGTGGAGTGCGAGTGGCGTGCGCGTGGCGTGCGCGTGTGGTGCACGTGGCGTGCGCGTGGCATGCGCGTGGAGTGCACGTGGCGTGTACGTGTGGTGCGCGTGGCGTGCGCGTGTGGTAAGCGTGGCGTGCGCGTGGAGTGCACGTGGCGTGCACGTGTGGTGCGCGTGGCGTGCGCGTGTGGTGCACGTGGCGTGCGCGTGTGGTGCGCGTGGAGTGCGCGTGGCGTGCGCGTATGGTGCGCGTGGAGTGCGCGTGCAATGCGCGTGGCGTGCGCGTGTGGTGCGCGTGTGGTGCGCGTGGAGTGCGCGTGGCGTGCGAGTGTGATGCGCGTGGCGTGCGCGTGTGGTGCGCGTGGCATGCGCGTGGAATGCACGTGGCGTGCACGTGTGGTGCGCGTGGCGTGCGCGTGTGGTGCGCGTGGCGTGCGCGTAGAATGCGCGTGGCGTGCGCGTGGCGTGCGCGTGGAGTGCGCGTGGAGTGCGCGTGGCATGCGCGTGGAGTGCGCGTGGCGTGCGCGTGGCGTGCGCGTGGCGTGCGCGTGGCGTGCGCGTGTCTTGCGCGTGGCGTGCGCGTGGAGTGCGCATGGCGTGCGCGTGGAGTGCGCGTGGAGTGCTCGTGGCGTGCGCGTGGCGTGCGCGTGGCGTGCGCGTGGCGTGCGCGTGGCGTGCGCGTGGAGTGCGCGTGGCGTGCGCGGGTGGAATTCGATAAATGCAATTTAAGATCTATTGATGTGCCTTTAAGACTTAAATATTACTTAGCTTTAAGTAATATTTAAGGATAAGTAATACTTAAAGTTAAGTAACAATTAAAATTAAGTAATAATTAAAGTTAAATAATAATAAAAGTTAGGTAATACATAAAGTAAAGTAATAATTAAAGTTAAGTAGGTTACAAATAAAGTATTACTTAACTGGGTTCGTGTACCGAGCGGTGTGCCTCAAGGCTCGCTACTCGGGCCTTTATTATTTATAATCTACGTAAACGACATTGCTTCCTGCTTAAAGTTCGCAAAACTTTTATGTTTTGCGGACGATATGAAAATTTACGCTATAATAAAATCATCTGAAGATGCTCGTAACTTTCAATTAGACCTTTCCAACCTTGAAAACTATTGCAAATTGAACAAACTAGATCTCAATCCTACCAAATGTTCAATAATAACGTATACTCGGAAACGCTTTGCCATAAACGAGAATAATTCATTAGGAGGCCAAATCTTATCTAGGTCAAGCTGTGTTCGTGATTTAGGTGTACATCACGATTGCAAACTAATTTTTGATACTCAGATCGAGGCGATTATTAATAAAGCTTCCAAGGCTTTGGGGTTTGTGATGCGTATGTCGAAATGTTTTACTGAAGCGAAAACCTTGAAAATTTTGTATTGCACACATGTCAGAAGTCATCTCGAGTATGCCTCGCAGGTGTGGAACCCTTACTATCATAAACATGTAGACCGTATAGAGGCGATTCAAAAGGGTTTTATCAATATTGTGCTATCATCAAAAAATTGCATACCACTCGGACAATTATCTAAGCCTTTGTAAGAAATTTCATATCCTACCATTAAAAACACGACGCATGATATCTGATTGTTTTTTACTATTAAAGACGATGTCAAATGCATTAGACTGCCCGCAACTACTTTCCAAATTCTCCATTAATGTTCCTACTAAATTCATAAGATTCAACCCACCAATAGCGGTACCAAAAGCCTCCACCAACTACAGACAAAACTAGTATGTTGTGAGAGCGAGTCGCAACTTCAACAAGCTATGCCGTGATTACGATCTTGATGTATTTACTTCTAAGACAACGTCGATTAGAAAGAGCTTGAGCTGCAAATTTTTTTATAACTTGATTTCCTAAATTTGTATAACGTATTCAAACCACAATACTATGGTAAATTGTACGATATAATTAGCATACACTTCTTTCTGGTTTTTAGTCAGACCTACCTTTAAAGTTTAAACTTTTTGTTTTAGTTATTTTGTTATCCTACTTAAAAACATATATCTCTATCTAACTAGTAAGACCGTTCACAATATCTTGTATTCAATTATTCTGTTACTTAGAGGTGAAAACTTGTAATTGGCTTTCTGATCCTCATATAAAATTTCCACTGATGTCACTTACTGTTCTGTTCCTTAGAGGTAATTGGCTTTCTGATCCTCATATATAATTATACTCGATCACAAATAGCATTTAAAAGAAATATAGATATTAACAAGCGTAATCTTAGAAGAAAAAATAACTTACATATTGAAAGCGTTAAATCTGATCTTGAAAAGCGAACTATACTTTTTGAAGGTGCTAAATTATATAATTCACTGCCAGAAAATATCAAAGACTGTAAAAGTTTAAAAAACTTTAAGTCTTTGTTAATTACTCATTTAATAGGGTCTAAATAACTAATTTTCTATTTCTAACCAAACACACACACACACACACATACGCACGTACTCACTGACAATATGAGACACACACATGCACTTCTTATGCTGGTAAAAACTCACACATAACTATAATGTAATAAAACCTATTATGTATACTAAAATAAGCTTTATGTAATGTTATTAATGTCAAAACAAAATATTTAAAATCTAATCATCTCATTCTAACAAGTAACATATTGTAGACTTATCTATAATACTGTAATGTTGCTATTAATATAATAAATAATAAATAATAATAAACTTTTTGTTTTAGTTATTTTGTTATCCTACTTAAAAACATAATATATCTGTATCTAACTAGTAAGACCGTTCACAATATCTTGTATTCAATTATTCTGTTACTTAGAGGTGAAAACTTGTAATTGGCTTTCTGATCCTCATATAAAATTTCCACTGATGTCACTTAGCTGTAAGTTTTCCATGTCACATAAATAAATAAATAAATAAGTAATAATTAAAGTTAAGTAACAATTAAATTAAAAAAGTTACTTAACATTTATAATTACTCAATGTGTAATTATAACGTAATGTGCGAGTGGAGTGCGCGTGGCGTGCGCGTGGAGTGCGCGTGGCATGCGCGTGGAGTGCGCGTGGAGTGCGCGTGGCGTGCGCGTGGAGTGCGCGTGGCGTGCGCGTGGAGTGCGCGTGGCGTGCGCGTGGAGTACGCGTGGCGTGCGCGTGGAGTGCGCGTGGCGTGCGCGTGTGGTGCGCGTGGCGTGCGCGTGGAGTGCGCGTGTGGTGCGCGTGGCGTGCGCGTGTGGTGCGCGTGGCGTGCGCGTGTGGTGCGCGTGGCGTGCGCGTGTGGTGCGCGTAGCGTGCGCGTGGAGTACGCGTGGCGTGCGCGTGGAGTGCACGTGGCGTGCGCGTGTGGTGCGCGTGGCGTGCGCGTGTGGTGCACGTGGCGTGCGCGTGTGGTGCGCGTGGCGTTCGCGTGTGGTGCGCGTGGCGTTCGCGTGGAGTGCGCGTGGCGTGCGCGTGGAGTGCGAGTGGCGTGCGCGTGGCGTGCGCGTGTGGTGCGCGTGGCGTGCGCGTGGAGTGCGCGTGGCGTGCGCGTGTGGTGCGCGTGGCATGCGCGTAGAGTGCACGTGGCGTGCACGTGTGGTGCGCGTGGCGTGCGCGTGTGGTGCACGTGGCGTGCGCGTGTGGTGCGCGTGGCGTGCGCGTGGAGTGCGCGTGGCGTGCGCGTGGAGTGCACGTGGCGTGCGCGTGTCTTGCGCGTGGCGTGCGCGTGGAGTGCGCATGGCGTGCGCGTGGAGTGCGCGTGGAGTGCTCGTGGCGTGCGCGTGGCGTGCGCGTGGCGTGCGCGTGGAGTGCGCGTGGCGTGCGCGGGTGGAATTCGATAAATGCAATTTAAGATCTATTGATGTGCCTTTAAGACTTAAATATTACTTAGCTTTAAGTAATATTTAAGGATAAGTAATACTTAAAGTTAAGTAACAATTAAAATTAAGTAATAATTAAAGTTAAATAATAATAAAAGTTAGGTAATACATAAAGTAAAGTAATAATTAAAGTTAAGTAGGTTACAAATAAAGTATTACTTAACTGGGTTCGTGTACCGAGCGGTGTGCCTCAAGGCTCGCTACTCGGGCCTTTATTATTTATAATCTACGTAAACGACATTGCTTCCTGCTTAAAGTTCGCAAAACTTTTATGTTTTGCGGACGATATGAAAATTTACGCTATAATAAAATCATCTGAAGATGCTCGTAACTTTCAATTAGACCTTTCCAACCTTGAAAACTATTGCAAATTGAACAAACTAGATCTCAATCCTACCAAATGTTCAATAATAACGTATACTCGGAAACGCTTTGCCATAAACGAGAATAATTCATTAGGAGGCCAAATCTTATCTAGGTCAAGCTGTGTTCGTGATTTAGGTGTACATCACGATTGCAAACTAATTTTTGATACTCAGATCGAGGCGATTATTAATAAAGCTTCCAAGGCCTTGGGGTTTGTGATGCGTATGTCGAAATGTTTTACTGAAGCGAAAACCTTGAAAATTTTGTATTGCACACATGTCAGAAGTCATCTCGAGTATGCCTCGCAGGTGTGGAACCCTTACTATCATAAACATGTAGACCGTATAGAGGCGATTCAAAAGGGTTTTATCAATATTGTGCTATCATCAAAAAATTGCATACCACTCGGACAATTATCTAAGCCTTTGTAAGAAATTTCATATCCTACCATTAAAAACACGACGCATGATATCTGATTGTTTTTTACTATTAAAGACGATGTCAAATGCATTAGACTGCCCGCAACTACTTTCCAAATTCTCCATTAATGTTCCTACTAAATTCATAAGATTCAACCCACCAATAGCGGTACCAAAAGCCTCCACCAACTACAGACAAAACTCGTATGTTGTGAGAGCGAGTCGCAACTTCAACAAGCTATGCCGTGATTACGATCTTGATGTATTTACTTCTAAGACAACGTCGATTAGAAAGAGCTTGAGCTGCAAATTTTTTTATAACTTGATTTCCTAAATTTGTATAACGTATTCAAACCACAATACTATGGTAAATTGTACGATATAATTAGCATACACTTCTTTCTGGTTTTTAGTCAGACCTACCTTTAAAGTTTAAACTTTTTGTTTTAGTTATTTTGTTATCCTACTTAAAAACATATATCTGTATCTAACTAGTAAGACCGTTCACAATATCTTGTATTCAATTATTCTGTTACTTAGAGGTGAAAACTTGTAATTGGCTTTCTGATCCTCATATAAAATTTCCACTGATGTCACTTAGCTGTAAGTTTTCCATGTCACATAAATAAATAAATAAATAAGTAATAATTAAAGTTAAGTAACAATCAAATTAAAAAAGTTACTTAACATTTATAATTACTCAATGTGTAATTATAACGTAATGTGCGAGTGGAGTGCGCGTGGCGTGCGCGTGGAGTGCGCGTGGCATGCGCGTGGAGTGCGCGTGGAGTGCGCGTGGCGTGCGCGTGGAGTGCGCGTGGCGTGCGCGTGGAGTGCGCGTGGCGTGCGCGTGGAATGCACGTGGCGTGCACGTGTGGTGCGCGTGGCGTGCGCGTGTGGTGCGCGTGGCGTGCGCGTAGAATGCGCGTGGCGTGCGCGTGGCGTGCGCGTGGAGTGCGCGTGGAGTGCGCGTGGCATGCGCGTGGAGTGCGCGTGGCGTGCGCGTGGCGTGCGCGTGGCGTGCGCGTGGCGTGCGCGTGGCGTGCGCGTGTCTTGCGCGTGGCGTGCGCGTGGAGTGCGCATGGCGTACGCGTGGAGTGCGCGTGGAGTGCTCGTGGCGTGCGCGTGGCGTGCGCGTGGCGTGCGCGTGGCGTGCGCGTGGCGTGCGCGTGGAGTGCGCGTGGCGTGCGCGGGTGGAATTCGATAAATGCAATTTAAGATCTATTGATGTGCCTTTAAGACTTAAATATTACTTAGCTTTAAGTAATATTTAAGGATAAGTAATACTTAAAGTTAAGTAACAATTAAAATTAAGTAATAATTAAAGTTAAATAATAATAAAAGTTAGGTAATACATAAAGTAAAGTAATAATTAAAGTTAAGTAGGTTACAAATAAAGTATTACTTAACTGGGTTCGTGTACCGAGCGGTGTGCCTCAAGGCTCGCTACTCGGGCCTTTATTATTTATAATCTACGTAAACGACATTGCTTCCTGCTTAAAGTTCGCAAAACTTTTATGTTTTGCGGACGATATGAAAATTTACGCTATAATAAAATCATCTGAAGATGCTCGTAACTTTCAATTAGACCTTTCCAACCTTGAAAACTATTGCAAATTGAACAAACTAGATCTCAATCCTACCAAATGTTCAATAATAACGTATACTCGGAAACGCTTTGCCATAAACGAGAATAATTCATTAGGAGGCCAAATCTTATCTAGGTCAAGCTGTGTTCGTGATTTAGGTGTACATCACGATTGCAAACTAATTTTTGATACTCAGATCGAGGCGATTATTAATAAAGCTTCCAAGGCTTTGGGGTTTGTGATGCGTATGTCGAAATGTTTTACTGAAGCGAAAACCTTGAAAATTTTGTATTGCACACATGTCAGAAGTCATCTCGAGTATGCCTCGCAGGTGTGGAACCCTTACTATCATAAACATGTAGACCGTATAGAGGCGATTCAAAAGGGTTTTATCAATATTGTGCTATCATCAAAAAATTGCATACCACTCGGACAATTATCTAAGCCTTTGTAAGAAATTTCATATCCTACCATTAAAAACACGACGCATGATATCTGATTGTTTTTTACTATTAAAGACGATGTCAAATGCATTAGACTGCCCGCAACTACTTTCCAAATTCTCCATTAATGTTCCTACTAAATTCATAAGATTCAACCCACCAATAGCGGTACCAAAAGCCTCCACCAACTACAGACAAAACTAGTATGTTGTGAGAGCGAGTCGCAACTTCAACAAGCTATGCCGTGATTACGATCTTGATGTATTTACTTCTAAGACAACGTCGATTAGAAAGAGCTTGAGCTGCAAATTTTTTTATAACTTGATTTCCTAAATTTGTATAACGTATTCAAACCACAATACTATGGTAAATTGTACGATATAATTAGCATACACTTCTTTCTGGTTTTTAGTCAGACCTACCTTTAAAGTTTAAACTTTTTGTTTTAGTTATTTTGTTATCCTACTTAAAAACATATATCTCTATCTAACTAGTAAGACCGTTCACAATATCTTGTATTCAATTATTCTGTTACTTAGAGGTGAAAACTTGTAATTGGCTTTCTGATCCTCATATAAAATTTCCACTGATGTCACTTACTGTTCTGTTCCTTAGAGGTAATTGGCTTTCTGATCCTCATATATAATTATACTCGATCACAAATAGCATTTAAAAGAAATATAGATATTAACAAGCGTAATCTTAGAAGAAAAAATAACTTACATATTGAAAGCGTTAAATCTGATCTTGAAAAGCGAACTATACTTTTTGAAGGTGCTAAATTATATAATTCACTGCCAGAAAATATCAAAGACTGTAAAAGTTTAAAAAACTTTAAGTCTTTGTTAATTACTCATTTAATAGGGTCTAAATAACTAATTTTCTATTTCTAACCAAACACACACACACACACACACACATACGCACGTACTCACTGACAATATGAGACACACACATGCACTTCTTATGCTGGTAAAAACTCACACATAACTATAATGTAATAAAACCTATTATGTATACTAAAATAAGCTTTATGTAATGTTATTAATGTCAAAACAAAATATTTAAAATCTAATCATCTCATTCTAACAAGTAACATATTGTAGACTTATCTATAATACTGTAATGTTGCTATTAATATAATAAATAATAAATAATAATAAACTTTTTGTTTTAGTTATTTTGTTATCCTACTTAAAAACATATATCTGTATCTAACTAGTAAGACCGTTCACAATATCTTGTATTCAATTATTCTGTTACTTAGAGGTGAAAACTTGTAATTGGCTTTCTGATCCTCATATAAAATTTCCACTGATGTCACTTAGCTGTAAGTTTTCCATGTCACATAAATAAATAAATAAATAAGTAATAATTAAAGTTAAGTAACAATTAAATTAAAAAAGTTACTTAATATTTATAATTACTCAATGTGTAATTATAACGTAATGTGCGAGTGGAGTGCGCGTGGCGTGCGCGTGGAGTGCGCGTGGCATGCGCGTGGAGTGCGCGTGGAGTGCGCGTGGCGTGCGCGTGGAGTGCGCGTGGCGTGCGCGTGGAGTGCGCGTGGCGTGCGCGTGGAGTACGCGTGGCGTGCGCGTGGAGTGCGCGTGGCGTGCGCGTGTGGTGCGCGTGGCGTGCGCGTGGAGTGCGCGTGTGGTGCGCGTGGCGTGCGCGTGTGGTGCGCGTGGCGTGCGCGTGTGGTGCGCGTGGCGTGCGCGTGTGGTGCGCGTAGCGTGCGCGTGGAGTACGCGTGGCGTGCGCGTGGAGTGCACGTGGCGTGCGCGTGTGGTGCGCGTGGCGTGCGCGTGTGGTGCACGTGGCGTGCGCGTGTGGTGCGCGTGGCGTTCGCGTGTGGTGCGCGTGGCGTTCGCGTGGAGTGCGCGTGGCGTGCGCGTGGAGTGCGCGTGGCGTGCGCGTGGCGTGCGCGTGTGGTGCGCGTGGCGTGCGCGTGGAGTGCGCGTGGCGTGCGCGTGTGGTGCGCGTGGCATGCGCGTAGAGTGCACGTGGCGTGCACGTGTGGTGCGCGTGGCGTGCGCGTGTGGTGCACGTGGCGTGCGCGTGTGGTGCGCGTGGCGTGCGCGTGGAGTGCGCGTGGCGTGCGCGTGGAGTGCACGTGGCGTGCGCGTGTCTTGCGCGTGGCGTGCGCGTGGAGTGCGCATGGCGTGCGCGTGGAGTGCGCGTGGAGTGCTCGTGGCGTGCGCGTGGCGTGCGCGTGGCGTGCGCGTGGCGTGCGCGTGGAGTGCGCGTGGCGTGCGCGGGTGGAATTCGATAAATGCAATTTAAGATCTATTGATGTGCCTTTAAGACTTAAATATTACTTAGCTTTAAGTAATATTTAAGGATAAGTAATACTTAAAGTTAAGTAACAATTAAAATTAAGTAATAATTAAAGTTAAATAATAATAAAAGTTAGGTAATACATAAAGTAAAGTAATAATTAAAGTTAAGTAGGTTACAAATAAAGTATTACTTAACTGGGTTCGTGTACCGAGCGGTGTGCCTCAAGGCTCGCTACTCGGGCCTTTATTATTTATAATCTACGTAAACGACATTGCTTCCTGCTTAAAGTTCGCAAAACTTTTATGTTTTGCGGACGATATGAAAATTTACGCTATAATAAAATCATCTGAAGATGCTCGTAACTTTCAATTAGACCTTTCCAACCTTGAAAACTATTGCAAATTGAACAAACTAGATCTCAATCCTACCAAATGTTCAATAATAACGTATACTCGGAAACGCTTTGCCATAAACGAGAATAATTCATTAGGAGGCCAAATCTTATCTAGGTCAAGCTGTGTTCGTGATTTAGGTGTACATCACGATTGCAAACTAATTTTTGATACTCAGATCGAGGCGATTATTAATAAAGCTTCCAAGGCCTTGGGGTTTGTGATGCGTATGTCGAAATGTTTTACTGAAGCGAAAACCTTGAAAATTTTGTATTGCACACATGTCAGAAGTCATCTCGAGTATGCCTCGCAGGTGTGGAACCCTTACTATCATAAACATGTAGACCGTATAGAGGCGATTCAAAAGGGTTTTATCAATATTGTGCTATCATCAAAAAATTGCATACCACTCGGACAATTATCTAAGCCTTTGTAAGAAATTTCATATCCTACCATTAAAAACACGACGCATGATATCTGATTGTTTTTTACTATTAAAGACGATGTCAAATGCATTAGACTGCCCGCAACTACTTTCCAAATTCTCCATTAATGTTCCTACTAAATTCATAAGATTCAACCCACCAATAGCGGTACCAAAAGCCTCCACCAACTACAGACAAAACTCGTATGTTGTGAGAGCGAGTCGCAACTTCAACAAGCTATGCCGTGATTACGATCTTGATGTATTTACTTCTAAGACAACGTCGATTAGAAAGAGCTTGAGCTGCAAATTTTTTTATAACTTGATTTCCTAAATTTGTATAACGTATTCAAACCACAATACTATGGTAAATTGTACGATATAATTAGCATACACTTCTTTCTGGTTTTTAGTCAGACCTACCTTTAAAGTTTAAACTTTTTGTTTTAGTTATTTTGTTATCCTACTTAAAAACATATATCTGTATCTAACTAGTAAGACCGTTCACAATATCTTGTATTCAATTATTCTGTTACTTAGAGGTGAAAACTTGTAATTGGCTTTCTGATCCTCATATAAAATTTCCACTGATGTCACTTAGCTGTAAGTTTTCCATGTCACATAAATAAATAAATAAATAAGTAATAATTAAAGTTAAGTAACAATTAAATTAAAAAAGTTACTTAACATTTATAATTACTCAATGTGTAATTATAACGTAATGTGCGAGTGGAGTGCGCGTGGCGTGCGCGTGGAGTGCGCGTGGCATGCGCGTGGAGTGCGCGTGGAGTGCGCGTGGCGTGCGCGTGGAGTGCGCGTGGCGTGCGCGTGGAGTGCGCGTGGCGTGCGCGTGGAGTGCGCGTGGCGTGCGCGTGGAGTGCGCGTGGCGTGCGCGTGTGGTGCGCGTGGCGTGCGCGTGGAGTGCGCGTGTGGTGCGCGTGGCGTGCGCGTGTGGTGCGCGTGGCGTGCGCGTGTGGTGCGCGTGGCGTGCGCGTGTGGTGCGCGTGGCGTGCGCGTGGAGTGCGCGTGGCGTGCGCGTGTGGTGCGCGTGGCATGCGCGTAGAGTGCACGTGGCGTGCACGTGTGGTGCGCGTGGCGTGCGCGTGTGGTGCACGTGGCGTGCGCGTGTGGTGCGCGTGGCGTGCGCGTGGAGTGCGCGTGGCGTGCGCGTGGAGTGCACGTGGCGTGCGCGTGTCTTGCGCGTGGCGTGCGCGTGGAGTGCGCATGGCGTGCGCGTGGAGTGCGCGTGGAGTGCGCGTGGCGTGCGCGTGGCGTGCGCGTGGCGTGCGCGTGGAGTGCGCGTGGCGTGCGCGGGTGGAATTCGATAAATGCAATTTAAGATCTATTGATGTGCCTTTAAGACTTAAATATTACTTAGCTTTAAGTAATATTTAAGGATAAGTAATACTTAAAGTTAAGTAACAATTAAAATTAAGTAATAATTAAAGTTAAATAATAATAAAAGTTAGGTAATACATAAAGTAAAGTAATAATTAAAGTTAAGTAGGTAACAAATAAAGTATTACTTAACTGGGTTCGTGTACCGAGCGGTGTGCCTCAAGGCTCGCTACTCGGGCCTTTATTATTTATAATCTACGTAAACGACATTGCTTCCTGCTTAAAGTTCGCAAAACTTTTATGTTTTGCGGACGATATGAAAATTTACGCTATAATAAAATCATCTGAAGATGCTCGTAACTTTCAATTAGACCTTTCCAACCTTGAAAACTATTGCAAATTGAACAAACTAGATCTCAATCCTACCAAATGTTCAATAATAACGTATACTCGGAAACGCTTTGCCATAAACGAGAATAATTCATTAGGAGGCCAAATCTTATCTAGGTCAAGCTGTGTTCGTGATTTAGGTGTACATCACGATTGCAAACTAATTTTTGATACTCAGATCGAGGCGATTATTAATAAAGCTTCCAAGGCTTTGGGGTTTGTGATGCGTATGTCGAAATGTTTTACTGAAGCGAAAACCTTGAAAATTTTGTATTGCACACATGTCAGAAGTCATCTCGAGTATGCCTCGCAGGTGTGGAACCCTTACTATCATAAACATGTAGACCGTATAGAGGCGATTCAAAAGGGTTTTATCAATATTGTGCTATCATCAAAAAATTGCATACCACTCGGACAATTATCTAAGCCTTTGTAAGAAATTTCATATCCTACCATTAAAAACACGACGCATGATATCTGATTGTTTTTTACTATTAAAGACGATGTCAAATGCATTAGACTGCCCGCAACTACTTTCCAAATTCTCCATTAATGTTCCTACTAAATTCATAAGATTCAACCCACCAATAGCGGTACCAAAAGCCTCCACCAACTACAGACAAAACTAGTATGTTGTGAGAGCGAGTCGCAACTTCAACAAGCTATGCCGTGATTACGATCTTGATGTATTTACTTCTAAGACAACGTCGATTAGAAAGAGCTTGAGCTGCAAATTTTTTTATAACTTGATTTCCTAAATTTGTATAACGTATTCAAACCACAATACTATGGTAAATTGTACGATATAATTAGCATACACTTCTTTCTGGTTTTTAGTCAGACCTACCTTTAAAGTTTAAACTTTTTGTTTTAGTTATTTTGTTATCCTACTTAAAAACATATATCTCTATCTAACTAGTAAGACCGTTCACAATATCTTGTATTCAATTATTCTGTTACTTAGAGGTGAAAACTTGTAATTGGCTTTCTGATCCTCATATAAAATTTCCACTGATGTCACTTACTGTTCTGTTCCTTAGAGGTAATTGGCTTTCTGATCCTCATATATAATTATACTCGATCACAAATAGCATTTAAAAGAAATATAGATATTAACAAGCGTAATCTTAGAAGAAAAAATAACTTACATATTGAAAGCGTTAAATCTGATCTTGAAAAGCGAACTATACTTTTTGAAGGTGCTAAATTATATAATTCACTGCCAGAAAATATCAAAGACTGTAAAAGTTTAAAAAACTTTAAGTCTTTGTTAATTACTCATTTAATAGGGTCTAAATAACTAATTTTCTATTTCTAACCAAACACACACACACACACACACACATACGCACGTACTCACTGACAATATGAGACACACACATGCACTTCTTATGCTGGTAAAAACTCACACATAACTATAATGTAATAAAACCTATTATGTATACTAAAATAAGCTTTATGTAATGTTATTAATGTCAAAACAAAATATTTAAAATCTAATCATCTCATTCTAACAAGTAACATATTGTAGACTTATCTATAATACTGTAATGTTGCTATTAATATAATAAATAATAAATAATAATAAACTTTTTGTTTTAGTTATTTTGTTATCCTACTTAAAAACATATATCTGTATCTAACTAGTAAGACCGTTCACAATATCTTGTATTCAATTATTCTGTTACTTAGAGGTGAAAACTTGTAATTGGCTTTCTGATCCTCATATAAAATTTCCACTGATGTCACTTAGCTGTAAGTTTTCCATGTCACATAAATAAATAAATAAATAAGTAATAATTAAAGTTAAGTAACAATTAAATTAAAAAAGTTACTTAATATTTATAATTACTCAATGTGTAATTATAACGTAATGTGCGAGTGGAGTGCGCGTGGCGTGCGCGTGGAGTGCGCGTGGCGTGCGCGTGGAGTGCGCGTGGAGTGCGCGTGGCGTGCGCGTGGAGTGCGCGTGGCGTGCGCGTGGGGTGCGCGTGGCGTGCGCGTGGAGTGCGCGTGGCGTGCGCGTGGAGTGCGCGTGGCGTGCGCGTGTGGTGCGCGTGGCGTGCGCGTGGAGTGCGCGTGTGGTGCGCGTGGCGTGCGCGTGTGGTGCGCGTGGCGTGCGCGTGTGGTGCGCGTGGCGTGCGCGTGTGGTGCGCGTAGCGTGCGCGTGGAGTACGCGTGGCGTGCGCGTGGAGTGCACGTGGCGTGCGCGTGTGGTGCGCGTGGCGTGCGCGTGTGGTGCACGTGGCGTGCGCGTGTGGTGCGCGTGGCGTTCGCGTGTGGTGCGCGTGGCGTTCGCGTGGAGTGCGCGTGGCGTGCGCGTGGAGTGCGAGTGGCGTGCGCGTGGCGTGCGCGTGTGGTGCGCGTGGCGTGCGCGTGGAGTGCGCGTGGCGTGCGCGTGTGGTGCGCGTGGCATGCGCGTAGAGTGCACGTGGCGTGCACGTGTGGTGCGCGTGGCGTGCGCGTGTGGTGCACGTGGCGTGCGCGTGTGGTGCGCGTGGCGTGCGCGTGGAGTGCGCGTGGCGTGCGCGTGGAGTGCACGTGGCGTGCGCGTGGCGTGCGCGTGGCGTGCGCGTGGAGTGCGCATGGCGTGCGCGTGGAGTGCGCGTGGAGTGCTCGTGGCGTGCGCGTGGCGTGCGCGTGGCGTGCGCGTGGCGTGCGCGTGGAGTGCGCGTGGCGTGCGCGGGTGGAATTCGATAAATGCAATTTAAGATCTATTGATGTGCCTTTAAGACTTAAATATTACTTAGCTTTAAGTAATATTTAAGGATAAGTAATACTTAAAGTTAAGTAACAATTAAAATTAAGTAATAATTAAAGTTAAATAATAATAAAAGTTAGGTAATACATAAAGTAAAGTAATAATTAAAGTTAAGTAGGTTACAAATAAAGTATTACTTAACTGGGTTCGTGTACCGAGCGGTGTGCCTCAAGGCTCGCTACTCGGGCCTTTATTATTTATAATCTACGTAAACGACATTGCTTCCTGCTTAAAGTTCGCAAAACTTTTATGTTTTGCGGACGATATGAAAATTTACGCTATAATAAAATCATCTGAAGATGCTCGTAACTTTCAATTAGACCTTTCCAACCTTGAAAACTATTGCAAATTGAACAAACTAGATCTCAATCCTACCAAATGTTCAATAATAACGTATACTCGGAAACGCTTTGCCATAAACGAGAATAATTCATTAGGAGGCCAAATCTTATCTAGGTCAAGCTGTGTTCGTGATTTAGGTGTACATCACGATTGCAAACTAATTTTTGATACTCAGATCGAGGCGATTATTAATAAAGCTTCCAAGGCCTTGGGGTTTGTGATGCGTATGTCGAAATGTTTTACTGAAGCGAAAACCTTGAAAATTTTGTATTGCACACATGTCAGAAGTCATCTCGAGTATGCCTCGCAGGTGTGGAACCCTTACTATCATAAACATGTAGACCGTATAGAGGCGATTCAAAAGGGTTTTATCAATATTGTGCTATCATCAAAAAATTGCATACCACTCGGACAATTATCTAAGCCTTTGTAAGAAATTTCATATCCTACCATTAAAAACACGACGCATGATATCTGATTGTTTTTTACTATTAAAGACGATGTCAAATGCATTAGACTGCCCGCAACTACTTTCCAAATTCTCCATTAATGTTCCTACTAAATTCATAAGATTCAACCCACCAATAGCGGTACCAAAAGCCTCCACCAACTACAGACAAAACTCGTATGTTGTGAGAGCGAGTCGCAACTTCAACAAGCTATTGCTATCACGTCGGGGTCACCAATGTAGGAGTCCATTTAGTCCCTCACTATTAAGTCCCCGGGTTGCACTAGTAAAAATCAATCGGTGATATTAACTTGGCCTTTATTATCCCAAAACTAAAACCCGTACATTCAGACCAGGCCTCACGCAGTGACTGCCCGTCGTCTCTCGCATACATCGCCTCCCAGACACGAAACTGCTGACACTCGCACATTCACTCATACATGGTCCCTACACAGTGACTGCCCGTCGTCTCTCGCATACATCGCCTCCCAGACACGAAACTGCTGACACTCGCACATTCACTCATACATGGTCCCTACACTACACCCCCCAAATTTTTACAAAAAGAAAATAACACAATACAAAAATAAAAATTTAGACACAATGACATTCACACAGAATACAGCCACAATACAATAGCATAACAGTAATACAACCACATTACAATATCAATATTATTATTGTACCTGATACAATGTAGTAATATCATATTTCCCTTCCCCTTCCCCCTCTGGACAGCAAATCGAGTGCACGCGTTTATAGTTTCGCAATAAAAATATTTAAATATTTATATTAAAATCAAATTTTTACGCCAATAATTCAAAGTAAAATAATAGGAGTGCATAACGGCGCAGCAGTAATCACTAATCACGACGTGTATCTGTGCTACGGAACATTCACAGCTGTGCTACGAACCGCTACGTCTGCTACGAAACGTGACATCGGCTACGCGCCCCTTGCAAGACTTCTATTGCGTTCTGTGAGCCTAGTACTTTTTATCATGCCGCTCAAGCGTACTCCACCGGCCGCAATTCAAGCCCCGTCTCCTGACCCCGCCACCTCAAGCGTCTTGCTCGCCCAACCGTCTATTCCGCTTCAACATGCGGGATCGGACTCCGCGCTAGACAACATCTCACAACGAAACAAGCGCAAATATATGAGCGAAGAGGAAAGTTTCATGACCTCATGCATGGAACAAATGAAGAGAATGTTTGAAAATTTCACTGAATTGCAAGATAAAAAGCTGACAATTATCCAAAACTCTATCACCGAAATTAAACAGCAAAATGAAGAGATGATTAATTCACTTGATTTTTTGGGAAAAAAATATGACGAAATGCGCGAAGAACTAGATAGCTACAAAAGCGAAAATAAAGAAATTTGGAAGTACGTTAATTTTCTTGAAAATAAAATAGACCAGTTGGAAAAGAACATGAAGTCATGCGAGGTAGAAATACGATGTATCCCAAAAACCGCTGACTTTGAAACTAAGCAAGAACTACATAAATGCTTCAAAGATATATGTACAACGACAGGGGTGGACATCAACCAAGACAAAATTAAAAATATATACAGAATTAACACTAAAAACCAGTCCAACATGCCAATTATTGTAGATTTTGTTAACACCAAGTATAAACAGGAATTAATGGCGGGAGTGAAGAAGTTTAATAATCAATTCCCGGCCAACCGACTGAACACTAAGCACCTGCAGATAAATGGCCCTGTAAGCCGTATATTCATTTCGGAATCCTTAACTCCTAAAACTAGAAAATTATTCAGAATGGCGCGTGATTTCGCATCTAAAAATAAATATAAATTTTGCTGGACATCTAATGGAACTGTGCACCTAAGAGAAACAGAAGGAGCTAAAATATTAAAAATCTACTCAGAATCGGACCTCAAAATTAACTCCACACACCAAAAATGACTGGCCAGGTTAGCATGCACCAATTGTCTTTTTCTATGTAATTGTTCGTTTCCTCTTTTATATTCATTATACTACATATTAAGTTTTAGCTATAAAATGATTTTAGTTTTACCTAAATATGAAATTTGTTTTTCTAATGCTTATACTAGCTATATATTTTGTTATGCACCGCCTTAATCACAAACCTAGTTTATTTATACAAAAAGTTCTAAACTTAATATTAATACCTCATGTAATACTGCATTCGACTGTTAAAGTAATTGTATTGTACTACCTTAGTACTTTTCACAAACTTATTTCTGATGCATTAAAATATACAAAAATTGTACTTCTAACACTTAGACTAATTACTTCAGATCTTATTAGACACTATTTATACCAAAGAAGCTTAGTAATAATAATTGTTAAATTCTTGCAATTTCTAACATTAATATTCACTATTCATGGGCAAACCTTCATAATTCTCTTTGCACTTCTTGGGCAAAATATGACTAGCTGGTCTCGAGTTTATCTCAATAAAAAAAATAAAAAATTATATAACTTTCAGATAATGTTTGCGCTCAGTTATGTAATATTAATTAAAATTCGATAATATTAATAACACTAACATACAAAATGAAATAGACAACATCAAAGTTTCTGACTCCAATACATGCTCAATAGAGGCCTGCAGGGATCTTTTTACAAAGCACTCAAACTCATTATCTATATTAACCCAGAATATTCGAAGTATCAATGCTAACTTTAATGATTTACAAATTCTGCTATCTAAAACCAATATCCCATGGGATATAATAGTACTTACTGAGTGTCGCTTGCCCCAATGTCCGTTTGTTCCCTCACTAGAAGGATATAGATGTATCACGACTAACCACAATTATCTACAAAATGACGGAGTCACAGTCTATTACAACAAAAATCTCAATATGACAATACAGGAACCAATATTAACAAATGCAAACTGTCTTGTTCTTACCTTGGATGAAACGGCTATCGTGGCCGTGTATCGTTCACCGTCAGTGTACAACATTCAGGAATTCCTTAACTCTTTAAACGAAATCCTACAAAAATTAAAATCATATAAAACAGTCCTGTTAGTGGGCGATATAAATATTAATATTGCAGACGCATCCACAGATCCCCGTGCAGATGAATACCTTGACATGTTATCAAGTCACGGTATGCTGCCAGGTCATACGCTACCTACACGAGGAGGTACATCTTGCCTCGACCACTTTATTTTAAAAACTAGGAGACCGGCTGGATGTTACGTAGTGGATACTTCTATAACGGACCACGACAGTGTTATTGCTTTTATTGAAAATTCTGTTCATAAAATCAAAGTTCGTAAAAGGAAGATAGTTACAAACTTTGAAAATCTTGAATCTGACCTCAAACGACAAAATTTTGATCCTGTTTTCCAATGCCTAGATGTTAACCAATCACTTTCAATTTTCGAGAATATAGTAAAATCTGCCATTGCCTCCAATTCAATAATTAAAACAATATCTAATCGTAACTATCTTATAAAACCCTGGATGACACCTGGACTGTTACGGTGCATTAAAACTAGGGATGCCCTCCATAAAAAACTTAAAAAAGATACAAATAATGAAATAATAAAAATATCTTATATGAGGTACAGAAACTTTTGTAATAGAATTTTAAAAAATGTTAAAAAAGAGTTTGATAAAAGTCAATTTCACAGTGCAGGTAAAAACAATAGACTAGTATGGAACGCGATTCGAAAAACTACTTTTACCGAGAAAGACAAAAGCGCACCCATGGAACTTCTTAAAAATAATAGTAAAGAAGACATTAATAAAATAAATTCATATTTTGTTCAAGTAGGCGCAACTTTAGCAAATAAAATCCAGGAAAAATCCCAACCCAAAATTGACGATAGTCCTTCAAACCCTAATTCTCTCTTTTTGTTACCTACTTCAGAAGAAGAAGTGAAATCGATTTTGTCTTCATTACGCCCAGATTCTGCTACCGGACATGATGGTATACCAAGTTTTGTACTAAAAAAATTTTCACATATATTTAGTCCCCCCATAGTCCATATTTTAAACTTGTCCCTTTCAAATGGTGTCTTTCCCGATTCATTTAAGTTAGCTGAAATCATCCCAATCCACAAGAGTGGGACTCGAGACCGTGTCGAAAACTACAGACCAATAGCCATCCTTCCTGCGATGTCAAAAATTTTAGAAAGAATATTAAACAATAGACTCATTAGCTTTATAAATAAAAATAACATTCTCTCCCAATCACAATACGGTTTTAGAGCAGGTATATCGACTACTGATGCTGTGCATGTTTTAACAGATTTTATTGTGAAAGGGTTAGATAAGAAACTCAAAATTCTTGGCATCTACTTGGATCTGGCTAAAGCTTTCGACACGGTTTCCATACCCATTCTAGTATCGAAACTCGATAAAATTGGAGTTAGAGGTACCCAACTTACGCTTTTTCAAAGCTACCTCACGAACAGACGTCAAAGAGTCAGGATTGGAGAAACTATAAGTGATGAGCTTCCCATTGAATATGGTGTCCCGCAGGGTAGTATCCTGGGCCCAACCCTATTCCTCATTTATATTAATAATCTATGTAAATTAGCCCTACCTCATGGAAGAATTTTCACATATGCCGACGATACAGCTCTTCTCTTTCAAACTGAGTCATGGGAGGAAACATTTCACGTCGCTCAGCTAGGCCTTAATAAAGTCACAAAGTGGCTTAACAGTAACTACCTCACACTAAACGTTGACAAGACAAACTTTATTTGTTTTTCCCTTACTGGAGCAACGCAACCCCCACCCTGCCTAAATTTAATAGTACATTCATGTTCCGGAGAATCTACAAATGACTGTTCATGCCTGCCTCTAGCGCGTACTGAGAGCGTTAAGTATTTAGGGATTTTAATTGATAATAAAATGTCATTCGATAACCACATTAGCACTATTGTTAAAAAAGTCCGTAAACTATCATTTTTATTTTATAGAATCAGACACATTTGTGATGAAATTCTCATTAGAAAAATATATCTTGCACTCGTCCAATCTCTCCTTTCCTACTGTATAGTTATTTGGGGTGGCATTCCAAAAACAAAATTGTTGCGCCTAGAAAGATCTCAGAGGTGTATACTAAAAGTTGGTTGGAATTTGCCAAGGTTATACCCAACAACTGATTTATATAAAAAATGTAGAGTTTTAACCGTACGCCAGTTGTTTATTTTAGGAACTTTAATTAAAAAACACACTTCTCTAGACTTCGACAAGAATTTAAATCAAACCAATCGCCGAAAATTTAAGATTTGCCCTATTGATCATATTTATAAAACCACTTTTGCACAAAGATTCTTTTGCTTCCTTGGTACATTCTTATACAATAAAATAAATAATATTCTTTCAATATACCTTGAAAATAAATCAAAATTTCCACTGATGTCACTTACTGTTCTGTTCCTTAGAGGTAATTGGCTTTCTGATCCTCATATATAATTATACTCGATCACAAATAGCATTTAAAAGAAATATAGATATTAACAAGCGTAATCTTAGAAGAGCAAATAACTTACATATTGAAAGCGTTAAATCTGATCTTGAAAAGCGAACTATACTTTTTGAAGGTGCTAAATTATATAATTCACTGCCAGAAAATATCAAAGACTGTTAAAGTTTAAAAAACTTTAAGTCTTTGTTAATTACTCATTTAATAGGGTCTAAATAACTAATTTTCTATTTCTAACCAAACACACACACACACACACACATACGCACGTACTCACTGACAATATGAGACACACACATGCACTTCTTATGCTGGTAAAAACTCACACATAACTATAATGTAATAAAACCTATTATGTATACTAAAATAAGCTTTATGTAATGTTATTAATGTCAAAACAAAATATTTAAAATCTAATCATCTCATTCTATCAAGTAACATATTGTAAACTTATCTATAATACTGTAATGTTGCTATTAATATAATAAATAATAAATGATAATAAACTTTTTGTTTTAGTTATTTTGTTATCCTACTTAAAAACATATATCTGTATCTAACTAGTAAGACCGTTCACAATATCTTGTATTCAATTATTCTGTTACTTAGAGGTGAAAACTTGTAATTGGCTTTCTGATCCTCATATAAAATTTCCACTGATGTCACTTACTGTTCTGTTCCTTAGAGGTAATTGGCTTTCTGATCCTCATATATAATTATACTCGATCACAAATAGCATTTAAAAGAAATATAGATATTAACAAGCGTAATCTTAGAAGAGCAAATAACTTACATATTGAAAGCGTTAAATCTGATCTTGAAAAGCGAACTATACTTTTTGAAGGTGCTAAATTATATGATTCACTGCCAGAAAATATCAAAGACTGTAAAAGTTTAAAAAACTTTAAGTCTTTGTTAATTACTCATTTAATAGGGTCTAAATAACTAATTTTCTATTTCTAACCAAACACACACACACACACACACACATACGCACGTACTCACTAACATATTGTAAACTTATCTACAATACTGTAATGTTGCTATTAATATAATAAATAATAAATGATAATAAACTTTTTGTTTTAGTTATTTTGTTATCCTACTTAAAAACATATATCTGTATCTAACTAGTAAGACCGTTCACAATATCTTGTATTCAATTACTCTGTTACTTAGAGGTGAAAACTTGTAATTGGCTTTCTGATCCTCATATAAAATTTCCACTGATGTCACTTAGCTGTAAGTTTTCCATGTCACATAAATAAATAAATAAATAAGTAATAATTAAAGTTAAGTAACAATTAAATTAAAAAAGTTACTTAACATTTATAATTACTCAATGTGTAATTATAACGTAATGTGCGAGTGGAGTGCGCGTGGCGTGCGCGTGGAGTGCGCGTGGCATGCGCGTGGAGTGCGCGTGGAGTGCGCGTGGCGTGCGAGTGGCGTGCGCGTGGAGTGCGCGTGGCGTGCGCGTGGCGTGCGCGTATGGTGCGCGTGGAGTGCGCGTGGAGTGCACGTGGCGTGCGAGTGGCGTGCGCGTGGAGTGCGCGTGGCGTGCGCGTGTGATGCGCGTGGCGTGCGCGTGTGGTGCGCGTGGCATGCGCGTGGAGTGCACGTGGCGTGCACGTGTGGTGCGCGTGGCGTGCGCGTGGAGTGCGCGTGGCGTGCGCGTGGAGTGCGCGTGGCGTGCGCGTGGCGTGCGCGTGGCGTGCGCGTGAAGTGCGCGTGGCGTGCGCGTGAAGTGCGCGTGGCATGCGCGTGGAGTGCGCGTGGCGTGCGCGTGGAGTGCACGTGGCGTGCGCGTGTGGTGCGCGTGGCGTGCGCGTGGAAAGCGCGTGGCGTGCGCATGGAGTGCGCGTGGAGTGCGCGTGGCGTGCGCGTGTGGTGCGCGTGGCATGCGCGTGGAGTGCGCGTGGCGTGCGCGTGGCGTGCGCGTGGAGTGCTCGTGGCGTGCGCGTGGCGTGCGCGTGGCGTGCGCGTGGAGTGCGCGTGGCGTGCGCGTGGAGTGCGCGTGGCGTGCGCGGGTGGAATTCGATAAATGCAATTTAAGATCTATTGATGTGCCTTTAAGACTTAAATATTACTTAGCTTTAAGTAATATTTAAGGATAAGTAATACTTAAAGTTAAGTAACAATTAAAATTAAGTAATAATTAAAGTTAAATAATAATAAAAGTTAGGTAATACATAAAGTAAAGTAATAATTAAAGTTAAGTAGGTAACAAATAAAGTATTACTTAACTGGGTTCGTGTACCGAGCGGTGTGCCTCAAGGCTCGCTACTCGGGCCTTTATTATTTATAATCTACGTAAACGACATTGCTTCCTGCTTAAAGTTCGCAAAACTTTTATGTTTTGCGGACGATATGAAAATTTACGCTATAATAAAATCATCTGAAGATGCTCGTAACTTTCAATTAGACCTTTCCAACCTTGAAAACTATTGCAAATTGAACAAACTAGATCTCAATCCTACCAAATGTTCAATAATAACGTATACTCGGAAACGCTTTGCCATAAACGAGAATAATTCATTAGGAGGCCAAATCTTATCTAGGTCAAGCTGTGTTCGTGATTTAGGTGTACATCACGATTGCAAACTAATTTTTGATACTCAGATCGAGGCGATTATTAATAGAGCTTCCAAGGCCTTGGGGTTTGTGATGCGTATGTCGAAATGTTTTACTGAAGCGAAAACCTTGAAAATTTTGTATTGCACACATGTCAGAAGTCATCTCGAGTATGCCTCACAGGTGTGGAACCCTTACTATCATAAACATGTAGACCGTATAGAGGCGTATAGAGGCCGTAAATTGTACGATATAATTAGCATACACTTCTTTCTGGTTTTTAGTCAGACCTACCTTTAAAGTTTAAACTTTTTGTTTTAGTTATTTTGTTATCCTACTTAAAAACATATATCTGTATCTAACTAGTAAGACCGTTCACAATATCTTGTATTCAATTATTCTGTTACTTAGAGGTGAAAACTTGTAATTGGCTTTCTGATCCTCATATAAAATTTCCACTGATGTCACTTAGCTGTAAGTTTTCCATGTCACATAAATAAATAAATAAATAAGTAATAATTAAAGTTAAGTAACAATTAAATTAAAAAAGTTACTTAACATTTATAATTACTCAATGTGTAATTATAACGTAATGTGCGAGTGGAGTGCGCGTGGCGTGCGCGTGGAGTGCGCGTGGCATGCGCGTGGAGTGCGCGTGGAGTGCGCGTGGCGTGCGAGTGGCGTGCGCGTGGGGTGCGCGTGGCGTGCGCGTGGCGTGCGCGTGGAGTGCGCGTGGAATGCGCGTGGCGTGCGAGTGGCGTGCGCGTGGAGTGCGCGTGGCGTGCGCGTGTGGTGCGCGTGTGGTGCGCGTGGAGTGCGCGTGGCGTGCGCGTGCGATGCGCGTGGCGTGCGCGTGGAATGCGCGTGGCGTGCGAGTGGCGTGCGCGTGGAGTGCGCGTGGCGTGCGCGTGTGGTGCGCGTGTGGTGCGCGTGGAGTGCGCGTGGCGTGCGCGTGTGATGCGCGTGGCGTGCGCGTGTGGTGCGCGTGGCATGCGCGTGGAATGCACGTGGCGTGCACGTGTGGTGCGCGTGGCGTGCGCGTGGAATGCGCGTGGCGTGCGCGTGGCGTGCGCGTGGCGTGCGCGTGGCGTGCGCGTGGCGTGCGCGTGGCGTGCGCGTGGCGTGCGCGTGGCGTGCGCGTGGAGTGCGCGTGGCGTGCGCGTGGCGTGCGCGTATGGTGCGCGTGGAGTGCGCGTGGAGTGCACGTGGCGTGCGAGTGGCGTGCGCGTGGAGTGCGCGTGGCGTGCGCGTGTGGTGCGCGTGTGGTGCGCGTGGAGTGCGCGTGGCGTGCGCGTGGCGTGCGCGTGTGATGCGCGTGGCGTGCGCGTGTGGTGCGCGTGGCATGCGCGTGGAATGCACGTGGCGTGCACGTGTGGTGCGCGTGGCGTGTGCGTGTGGTGCTTAACATTTACTCTCAAATTCACAAATCTCAACACTCACAAACACTCACAAACACACAAGATCACCCACAAGCACTCACAAACACGTCCGGGTGTTGGTGTTGGACGTTGGTGTTGGTGTTTGGACGTTGGTTGTTGGGCGTTGGTGCTGGATGTTGGATGTTGGATGGTGGACGTTGGACGTTGGTGTTAGTGATGGACGTTGGTGTTGGACGTCGTTGGATGTTGGACACAAACACACACGATCACCCACAAACACCCACGAACAGCCACAAACACACACGATCACCCACGAACACTCACGAACACTCACAAACACACAAACGAACAATCACAAACACTCATAATCATCCACAAACACCCACGAACACTCACAAACACACACGAACACCAACAAACACCCACAAACACTCACAAACACACACGAACACCCACAAACACCCACGAACACTTACAAACACACACGATCACCTACAAACACCAACGAACACAGGAGTTTTGGGCGCTATCAGCTATAGATAGCTGATACTAGAGTACTTACTTTATATTGTAAAAATTATAATAATCACGCAACATCGCTATGAGAACACAAAACCATGACTTTTTCGACATAAATATTGAAGAGGTAGAAATACTTGACCTAAACTGATGATCTTTGAAGCGCCGATGTGGCTCATTTGATTGATAATAATGTGTAGAAAAAATCGCATTTAGAATTCGTAGAAAGTGATTCGATTACGAAAAATCGATTCGGACACAGTTAATAAAACAAATAATCGATATACGGGAAAGTACCTAATGGTAGACACTGAACTAATAGATGACACTTATGACAAAAAGCAGTCATCGTGGACGCGATAGACGACATGCAAATCAAAGACTATGCCTACGCCTTCGGTAAAATTATTGATCCCGCAAAAATTAGATTCATCAGTAGGATGTCTAATAACCGTGTATGCCTATTCGTTTCAACCAAGGAAGTCGCCGAAGAATTAACAGACGTCCATCAGTGTATCGTACTAAACAACAGGAAAGTACCCATTCGTCCTCTGATAACGAGAAATAAACGCATCATACTGTCCAACGTATGTCCGATAATACCTCACAATGTAATCGAAGCAAAATTAACCGAGATGAAGATAGAATTGGCCTCACCGGTATCTTTTATCCGGGCCGGTATCACCGAGCCCGGATTTAATCATATACTCAGTTTTCGTCGGCAGGCTTACGTTCCACCGGAAGTCATTAATACTTTGCCTGAACGTATTCAGGTGGACTTTGACGGTACATCCTACTGGATTTACGTGTCCTCAGACTCGATGACGTGCTTTTTATGCAAACAAGAAGGTCACGTCGCTAATAAGTGTCCAGGCAATACACAATGGAATGAGAATTCGAATCCCGCTAACAACGCTAGTGATTTTTTGAACGTTCCTAATTTCCGTCCGCCCGTAACTTTCAAAAGACCGCACCCGCCTACTACGACCGAATCGTCGCTAAGCGCGCCCGCTCCTACAGAAATATTATTGTCAGATAGCGAGGCCATGAGTGAGTCCGACTCGAGCGAAGTTTCCATCGACGACACTGACCCGGCTAAGAAAGTTGTTAAAAAACAAAAAAGGACGATCGACATACAGCCCTCGGAGATTACAGAAATTGAAAAGATTTTGGAAAGCGGCGATTACCCCATGTCGATTAAAGAATTTATGAGTTTCTTAGATGAATCGTACGGTAAAGAAAATATTCTACAGATAAGCTTAACGTACACGGATGATATTGGACAGTTAGTTAAAATTTTAAAAGAAGTTATAAAAGAAATTTCGGCAAGAAAAGTTAAAAATCGGATTACTCGTATGATTAAAAAACTTAGCACATATTAACATCATGAATCTTAAAATTGTACAATGGAACAGCCGTAGTATTTTACCGAAGAAAGCTGAATTGGAGACGTTTCTGAGCAGGGAAAGTGTTCATATATGTATTTGTTCCGAAACGTGGCTTTCTGGCGATAGAAATTTCAATGTATCGGGCTACTGCTGTTTCAGACAGGATCGACATGACGGGTTCGGTGGTTTGATTATTCTAGTGCATGTCTCGCTTCCAGCTAGAGTAAAAGAATTAAATTTAACATCGAATAAACTCGATATGTTGTGTGTAGAATTGATTAATCAAAGTTCACTTCAATACGTATTAGGTGTGTATTCACCGAGTAATGTTAGGATAAGGAAGAGAGATTTTGACGAATTGTTCTCTCTCTTTAGCCGTAAAACCTTAATGGCGGGTGACTTCAATGCTTCCTGGTCGTACACTACTGACGGCAGAGGTCGTATGATTGCAGAATCTTGCTCGGACCATAACTTCTCCTTCCTAAATGATAGGAGTCCAACACGTATTTCAAAAGTACACGACAGAATAGTTTGTTCTTCTCCGGACATTTCCTTCGCCAGCTCCGATTTGGTGCTAGCGTGTTCTTGGGCCGTCACTAACGAAAATTTTGGTAGCGACCATCTACTTATTATGATCAAAATTAAAAACCATTCGCTATGTGAATATTTTTCAAAACGAAACGTTAAACGAGCAGATTGGGAAGGATACGAATCGGACATTGAATCGAAATGTAGCATGTTTATTTTTAGTGATAGTGTTCAGGAAAATTACGATAACCTTTTCGGTATCATTAGTAGCGCAGCAGATGCTTTCATACCTTCAACACGAATTAGCGCTGGTCCTCTTTCTAAATTCAAACCGAAGCCGTGGTGGAATCAAAATCTGTCGAGAGCGATAGCGGAAAGGAGGCTCGCTCTTAAAACACTACGCAAAAACCGTACGACAGAAAATTATTTAGCTTTCAAAGAGAAGGTGGTCGTAGCCCGCAAACTAATACGGCAGGCCAAACTAGATTCGTGGCAGAAATTCTGTGAAAGTATCGATTATAAAACGAATTGCACCGATATGTGGCGTAAACTTCGATGGATCAAGGGATATTCGAGTAGAACGAACACGTTAACGGAGGAGGAGGCGCAACAGTTCGTGAGGAATCTAACTCCCGACGGCGCGGCTCCCCCGCCGCGTAATCAGTTTTTTAATAATTCCCGGGATCAAACGTGTTATCTTATCACAATGGCCGAGCTGGTTTCTGTAATCAAACGAAAAGATACTTCTGCCGGTTTAGACGGTGTGTTGTATTCTATGATATATCACCTCCCAGGTAACGCTAAACATATTCTGTTAAAAATTTATAATTCGATCTATACCTCCTCGACGATTCCTCTTCAATGGCGAAACATTAAAGTCATCGCTATACCTAAACGCACCGGTGCCGATTTAAAGTATCGTCCGATATCGCTGATTAATTGTCTTTGCAAAATTTTTAATAAAATTATTACCAAAAGACTGGAACAGTTTTTTGAAGGAAATAATTTTTTTCCCGATTATATTATGATAGGCTTTCGTCGAGGACGATCCTGTACGGACGGCCTCGCGCGTTTCGCCATGGATGTAGAACTCAGCTTTAATAAAAAAGAATTCCTTTTGTGTGCATTTACGGACATCGCGGATACCTACAACTGTGTATCGGTCGAGGTGCTCATCGAGCGTCTCGTCGAATTCGGTGTCGATGTCCATATTTGCAATTATGTACGAGAATTTCTCAGTTGTAGGTTTATTGTCTATAAATTGACAAACGGTGAGGTGATCGTGAGAATTTGTCGCGACGGTTTGGCACAGGGGGACCCCATGTCCCCGATTTTATTTAATATTGGATCACTTAAAATTAAAGTTTTGGCTTCCCCAAAATTAAGAATTGGGCAGTATGCGGACGATTTGTTTTATATTGTAGCAGTAAAGAAATCACCGAATGTGCTTCACTAATGCACATGCGCACACACACACAGACGCACAGCAACACGCACGCACACACGCACAGACGCACAGCAACACGCACACGCACACGCACACGCAC